>OU343222.1:263241254-263393294 GCA_910596185.1 Chrysanthemum makinoi
AATAGCTTGATCGTTAACTTCCCTATTAGGAAACCTATCGATTAGGAACTCCGTCATCATCATTTGTTACTGCAAAAAAACATTTTTAGTGTATGGATGTATGTATATCAGTGTATGTGTGTGTGTAAAACAAGTTTAGACTCTAGAATAATAACAGGCTAAAATAAAGCTTTGTATATCATGTTAGATGCAGGTATAATACGAATTTAATTTAACAAACATTCAAACAGCAAGACCAACCACGCGTACCTTAATGTCCAGATAATTACCATAATGGAACCTTCGGCGCATGCGAACTCTAGAATAGTCAAGCACACGAGCTAACGTTTCTCCAATAATAGTGGATTGTAAATGACCTATATGCATTTCCTTGGCTATATTTCAAGGAAAAAAAGACTATAATTGCTTTTTCAATAGGGAGTTTTGGTGCCCATGTGTTTATACTATCCTCTATCATCTTAAAAATACTCTGCAGCGAAAAAAAATGACAGATATTGAAGTAGACAAGAATTAGGGTCAGAATTGTAATGTGCGTTTTAAAACACTTGAAAAGAAAATACCTCATCTATCCATAGATAACTTAAACTTGAGAAAGCCGGACCACCTCACGCATCTTTCGAAATGCAGCTTGTGAATAAAAAGCTATTGCATCTTTGACATCCTATAAAAAAGAGTAAAAAAACTAGCAAGTATATATTTCAAAATCCATGAGATTTCAGTCACAAGAAAATATTACCAGTCCAGCATGTTTTGGTCCATCGAAGTAAGAAAGGCTTCTTTTTTAGGCCTTATTTTCAAGACACTGGTGCTATTACCAAATGAAAATTTGTGAGTTAGTACTCATATCATTTAGAAGAAAGTAAAAGGGCATAAGTATGTATGAGAAGGAATCACTACTACAATCTCAGCTATCCAAGTAACATAGAAGGTTCATAATCTAAAGATATAAGTAACTCTTATAGCTACCTTATCTTTTGTTTGTTCTGTTATTTTTTTCACTTTCTCATTAAGGAAAAAATATCTCTTTCACAGTAGTTGCAAAGTTTAGCTTTTCTCCTAAAAATTTCATGTAAGTCTTGCAAAATTAAAATTCCATATTGGAAACTAAAGTAGTTTTTAGTCATTAATCGAATTTGGAAAAGGCAAGAAAATTTTAAATAAGCCCACTTTGGTCAGTGTAATGCGATCAAACTTTAAGAAAGCTTGTCTTTCTTGAAATGTTCTCTTTCCGAGACTTTTGTTGCTAATGAGATGTTGCATGATAAACCTTATTGCGTTATTTCCAGCATGAAAAGCTTTTAACAACACAATTTCTATGGAAAAGATAATGTCAATTTTGGCTCATTTTCAATAAATGGGTTACTTTGGGTTTATAACGGGCTCAAATGGGTTGAAAGTTGTTCAAGGTGTATGTTAATACAAATAAACCGTAAAAATGTTTATTAATATTTTGCGATCTCTTTGTGTTTTGTTGATAACAAATATAATGTTATCTTAAGTATAATTATAAGGATACATGTCACTTTTGTAAAGCATTTACATATAGCCATTTAAATACAAAAATGTAGTAATTAAGCATTTGTTGTAATAGTTTATTAGGATGGGTAAAAACCATAACCCATGGACCATAACCCATGGATCTTAAACCTATACCAAAGAAGACTTGATACAATGTATACTTAGATACATTGAATCTAAAGAAAACCCATGGACAACCCATAACCCATGACCCATAACCAAAAAACCCATGGGCAAAGAGGAGCGTTCCACGGATCCCTGGCTTTGTGCTATGATGAGTGTGTAAATACTCATCATTTTTGGGTCTATCTGAACTGCAAAACGTCTAAAAATGCTCAAAAACACATCAAAATGATCAAAATATCACAAATCAGTGTTTTATGTGTTTTAAATGCAAAACTATCAAAATCTGATGAAAAATGAGCAAAGTTTGCAAAATTGGCAGTTTCAGTCCCCCAAGTTTCTAAAATTATCAAAAATAGTCCCTGAGTCAAAATTTCAAAAGAAAAATCACCAAAGGCCCTTTTTAAAATCATAACTTGTCAAATTTAGTCCTTTGGTGAAAAATGTCAAAAGTTTGAAAAAATTACAAAATTAGTCCTTCAAGTTTCAAAATTGGCAGAAATGGCCCTTGGAAAATTGCAAAATGACAGATTTGGTCCCTGTACTTTTGAAACTTGTCATTAATGGTCCCTTGAAGTAACTTTGTTGAATTGGCAGGTATAGTCCTTGATTTTCAGAATTTGGCACAACTAGTCCTTGTATTAATAAAGCCCTTAAACCATTTTGACCCTTCCAATTCGGACCCTGTCACTACCACTTTTGGACCCTCTCTTATTAATAACCCCAAGTCAAATTCAATTTGACTTAACCCCTACCGCCCATTACTACTTGTCTTCAACCCCTAGCTCCAAACTCTGCTACACTCAACCACACCATCACCTTATCTTCTACCCTGTCCCCCCTCCAAACACTACATCCAAGAGACTTTGATTACTTCCCTTACACACACTCAACCTCACTTGCCTTAAAAACAATTTTCCGCCAAAAGTGATGAATGGCCAAGATGGCTTGAGGTGATCCAATGGCTACAAAAAAATGGTGGGAACTGCTCATCCATGTGAGAGAAACAGATTGGAACTATAAAAAGGGAAGAATGAAGCTTGAAGAAGGAGTAGCTAGTTTTTATTTATTTTCTTTAAAATGTTGTTTTATTTATAAATGTCTTAGCTTTAGTGATAATGTTGTAATCTTTGTTTTAATGTATTAAACTAAGTTTTTTTACAAGTGCAATTCAGTTTTAAGTGATAATTCAAGATTTCAGTGCCATTTCATGTTCCCTATTCCTTTGTTGCAATTTTTAATCTTAAAATCTCATGTAAGCTTTAGTGGCTTGTCTTTAATCTCAACAAGCGTATACTTATGATAGCTTTGTACAAGCTTAAATTCAAGGTTTAAGTAATTTTGGTTAATAGTCAACAAAAGTTAATTGTCGGGACAAATTGGAATTGGAAATGGTTACTGGTGTTCTGAGACCTCTGATTTGGGTTGGAAATGGTTTAATACATTGATTTTAGGTTCTGGTTTTAGCTTGCATAACAGCTGGACAAGTGGTGAGTGATTTCTCAAATTTCACTTTTCATGCCATTTTTGCATTTCATGCTTGTTTGAGTATTTGTAGTCACCAATGATTTAAACCTGTTTAATTAGTTGTAAGTAGGTAAGTTAAGCTCAGTTTGATCAGTGGTATAAGCTGGTTCAGTAGATAGGACATTCTTATTGCTTATCAGTAGTGTAAAAGGGGTGTTTGGAATTGCTGTGCTATCTGTCTGTTAGGTCATTACAGTGATAGATATCTGTTGGGACATGCTTGTTTAGTTCTATTAGACTCATTCTAGTCATACTTTGTGCCTGCAAAACACCTATAGTCAAAATCCACTCTCTACTGTCTTATATCCTCAACTATTGTGGTTTTGCTAAATCAAAAGTTCATTTTGTGTTCAAAATCCATAAAGTTAGATTACATTAGCTTAATTTCATCCATATATATCATTTCCAGTCCAAAAATTTGAATCAAAGTTGGAAATAGTCAACATTTCATGTTTGCTCAAAAAGTCAAAATGCACAAAACCAGATTTGAGCCCATCTAGAGGAATTTTTCAAGAGCTTATTTCTAGGTCTTTTCAGTGAAACTTGTTGTTTTAAAAGCCCTATTGGTCTATTTTATGAATATCAATTTTGTTAAATTTTGTGAATTTTTATTAAGCCTCATATTCCTTTGTTTAAAATGGGCATAAGCGCCCTTGCCAGAACTTCATCAACGATGTCTGCGAGGGCTATACTTGCACAAAGCTCATTGGAGCTTATCAGGGTCTCCTTTTTGGTTTACAAACTCTCAACCAGGTCTATTGTGAGTTCCAACTTTTGTTTTCCATTTTACGCTTATTTAGCAGCTTGTGTAAGCCGTTGTCCCAGCTTGTTAGCTTAAATCTCATTTCATCAAATCTGAGCTAGCTTGTAATCAGAGGTTATAGCTTGTTGATACTTGTTGCTTTAGAGTTATTTTAGCATCTTGTTGCCTCTGTATCAGTTTGGTGCCCTTTGGTGTGGTTTGGCTTATCAAGTGCTTATTTATAAGCACTTGGCACATCATTCTTATTCTTCAAACAAGCACTTGTATTTCCAATTTTCCTAGCTTCCTAAATATGTTTTAGACTTTTCCTTAAATTTTTAGATTTTTCTAAGGTGTTTTGCTATTTTTCTTAATTTAAATTAGTTTTTAACCCTTTTTAAATAGTATTTAATACAAAAAATTAAGAAAAGCTTCAAAAAAATAAGTTTTCAATTTTCTTAGGTTTAGATAAATATAAAAAGTAAAAAAGTAATTTTTCAGATTTTTCATAGTTTATTTTGTAATTTTTAGTAATTTAATTAGTTTTTAATAGTTTAAAATTCATAAAAAATAGAAACATATTCAGAAAAATACAAAAATAGTTTTGAAAATTCTATTTTGATATTTTAGACTTTTCCATTTCATAATTTTATTTTTCTAGCTTTATTTCCTATTTTCTTGTATTTTAGGTACTTAATTAATTAAAATAGTTTTTAATTAGCTAATTAGTTATAAAATTAATTTTCTTTTCCATAAAATTTTCTCTTATCATTAGGATTGTAAAAACATCATTTTCATATTTTTAGGGTTAATATTGCTTTAGTTTTACTTTTTATTTTTGTACGTTACGTTAGATTTTAATTTGATTTTATAAAATCATAAAACAAAAACATCATTTTAATTATAGTGATAGCGTTTATTTAATAGGTTTTATCTTTTTAACTTTCCTTTAATTTGCATTTAAGCCATTTTAATTTGTTGGCTTTTCGTAGTTATAATATTATCAAATCCTTTTCCGTTCAAATTCCTCGATCACTAGTTTGATAATCCATTGCCTTCATTTGGGACATAACGACAGGAAACACTATACTCCTCAGATCTTCATTGATTTCGTGCTTAGCAGTTTTAAGCTGTTACGCTCCGCCATTCACAAGTGGCGGGCTTGTGTGATTTAGCTTGACTGTTTGGCACGAATCAAATTTTGGCGCCTTATTCTTGGTATTGTCTGATTATCTATCATTTAGAATTAGTGATTTGGATATTCACTCTTTGTTCATACCATCCATCTGTATATGTTTAAATTTTCTTATCCAAAACCCCAAAAATATTCTTCTCATTCCTCTTATTCGTTGATTCTCTTTCTCTTACCCTCTTTTTGTAGTTTAATTCTATTCTTCGTATCCTCTCAACCATTTGATTCTCTTCTTAATCCTCTATATGTTTAATTCTTATGTTGACATTCGTCAACTTCATCGTCGAAATGTGTGTGATTATGGAGGAGAGCCTAGTTCAAGCGAATTTTGCAATTCGTGCGAATTATCCATCAAAAATGCTTTTCATAGTTATTTCGACCACCACGCCACAACCGAAATACATTCTAATCTTGACAAACCAGGTTCAAACGTCGGGCTACCCCAAGCACCCACGAGGATTCGAGGACTATCTCTTGAATCTAGAGCCCGTAATCTGTCGAACAAATTTATGCCGATGAAAAAAAGGTCGAGATAGAATTGATTCACGATGACCCGTTCAAACACCGATGACTAGCAAGAATGACTTGCCTAATCTTCACGTTTCTCAAGAACGAGAATGGAGACCATAACAAGTGGTGGAAATTGCTAGCTCTCGAGAGCACACCACTTGTCCCACCTCGATCTTTCGAATGTTCTTGGAGACTTGATAGTCATTCGGATCACCATGTTGGTTTTGATGATTCTTTGAATAAACCGATTCCTCTTCATAACTCTCAAATGCAATCGTTTATTCCTTGTGTCGGTTGTGGTGAGCCTCTTTATGGTTCACCATGGTTTGAGTACTTGTGTACAATGTGGTAATGATATTCATAGCGAGGTTGTTTGTTTTGTGGTTCGAGGAATTCATTTGATTATAATCCTAATCCGTACTCATTTAACGACCCTCTAATTTTCCAATTACCCACCACGGCCCGACTTATCTTCATATAACCAACTTTCTTGTTGTGAATTTTGTGGAGGTCCTCACCAAGGATTTGAGTGTCGATCCGGAAATACGTTTGTCTATGACAATTTTCGGTGATGCTCGAGTTTTGGTTATGACCAATATCCATATAGTTCACTGTCCAAACTCAACAGTTTTCTTGTTGTGAGTCTGTGGAGGTCCCCATTTCAGCTCGATTGTCAAACGGGGAATCCATTTCCTTGTAACAATCATGACTCTCACATGTTTGATAAATACCAACCTCCACAGCACTATGGTTCAAACTCCACGGCCGTTATCTCAAAATCTCCCAGTTTTGAAACGCAATAAAAACACTTGAGGATATGATGAGTAACTTTAAGAATCAAGTGAGTGGTGAAAAGTCCATGGGAGAATTGCTAGCGAAGAAGCGGCGGCCCGTAATCGGGAAGAATTATTAGCCCTAGAGCATGCAGCTCTAAGGCGTTCCCAATTTCTCAAGGCAGCACTTTATGACGATGACGAGGAGGTTTTATCCTTTATTTCTCAACCCCCTCAGGTCGGTTGATATTCCAGCATTGAGATTCCATCTCAAACAAGCTGCTATCACACCGAGATTCACTCACTCTCTTATTATGGGGGCGAGCATCTTGACACTTTGTTCACGAAAGGAATCGGACGAATTGATAAAGTCTAGTGTTGAGGACCTTGTCCCAATCCCAAGAGAGTCACAGGGAATTCTTGATCATGTGTGTGATATCCCTCCTCCTCTTGTCTTCAAAATGATCATGTTGAGATGTTCTCTCGATTCGATGATGATTCGTTATCTTGTGGAGACATCATTTATGTGGAAGATTCACCTTCGAGCTTGTTGCTAGCAGAAGAGAATGATGAAGTTCTTACGACGAAATCAAAGATGAAGCACTTGATGCAACATTATTGAATGTCAGTCTTCTCATTTCTAAAATCGAGGCTTTCAAAGAGAAACCTATTTCATCTCCTATCCCCATTCAGGATAGTGACATTCTTTAGATGATTCTATTCGGAAATGAAGCCTCTGTTTTGATAATATGGGAGAGAAGATTAGTGGCGATTACCACTTTCATTCTCATAATTCTCTCCCCGATTATGAATCATGTACATTGGAGGAGTTCACCGGTGAACCCCTCATATCAATTCCAATATGATTCATTCACCTTCAGGAGTTCTCAGATGAACTCACTCATATCATGACTCTCGCCGAGTATGATAAACGGATGGCAAAAATCATGATCGGGGGGAAAAGTTCTCAATCATGAGAGTTTGTATTTCTATGACAATTTTCAACCCTCCCTCGAGATGCTTTCCAAACCTAAGAGCTCAACCGATATAATTCCAAACGAGTGCAAGCGCACTTGACCTGAGGAAGATCTTATCATGATCGTCATCATGATTTTCCTTCTTTTCTTCACCTACCTGTTGACTTCCTCTCTTCTTCACTCGTTGGGTGAGGACACTATCTTTGACCCGGCATTTCAGTTATCATTTGTGAGCCGGGTCTTTCTCTGTATATCTCATCGATTGTGGAACTTTCGCGTGCTTCAATGTTTATCTAAACATCTTGAATGAAAGTCCGATGGAGATTGTTTCTTCCACTTTGCTTCCCCATGAACCAATTAATGCGGGGTCGAGTCAAGCTAGCGACTCGGTAATCAAAAACAGTAGCACGCCATATGGGTTTTCACCTATTTACGACTTCTACTATTTTCTACCACCCTAGTGTGGGGGGTTGCCCCACATGTTTTCAAAAATCCTTTCTAAATAATGGCCGTAGTATTTCCCTTTTCGTTCTTTGTTTGGCATAACCGCCGTACTTTGAATATTGAGGGCAATATTCATTTCTAAGTGTGGGGGGGAATTCTCACGAATTTTATTATGTAATTATACCAATTCCCCCGTTTTTGGCCAAAATTTTTTTTTTGGAGTAAGTGTTTTACACTTTCTCATTAGGTTATCAGTCCGCCTTGTCTAATAAACAAAAGGATTGGCTAATCGAGAGCAAGCGGCTCTTGGTAAAGATTTCTCAAATCCGTTTACATGGCTTGCAATTTGCCCAAAATTGTATGGTTCTCAACTCACCATATCCTAAAAAGTGAAGAGTTGGCTAGCCATAAGATTATGGCTTGTGGTAAAGGCCGTGGAAAATCCATAATTGGTATTCAGCTCACCAAAGATAATATTGATAATTTATCTAAGAGTTGGCTAGTCCGAAAGTCGGCTTGGTAAAGACAAAATCAAATCCGTTGACAATTTGGTGGTTTGCTCAAAATCACATGGTTATCGATGTACCATGGTTCTTGCTTGAACTGAAACATTTGGCTACTCAGTGGCTTTTGGTAAAGAGATGAAATCCATTAAGTTTTCTCAAAGATTGCTAGGGACTAGCAATAGTTTAGTGTGGGGGATTGATGAGTGTGTAAATACTCACCATTTTTGGGTCTATCTGCTGCAAACGTCTAAAATGCTCAAAACACATCAAAATGATCAAAATATCACAAATCAGTGTTTTATGTGTTTTAAATGCAAAACTATCAAACTCTGATGAAAAATGAGCAAAGTTTGCAAAATTGGCAGTTTAGTCCCCAGTTTCTAAAATTGTCAAAAATAGTCCCTGAGTCAAAATTTCAAAAGAAAAATCACCAAAGGCCCTTTTAAAATCATAACTTGTCAAATTTAGTCCTTTGGTGAAAAATGTCAAAAGTTTGAGGAAATTACAAAATTAGTCCTTCAAGTTTCAAAATTGGCGAAATGGCCCTGGAAAATTGCAAAATGATGATTTGGTCCTTGTACTTTTGAAACTTGTCATTAATGGTCCCTTGAAGTAACTTTGTTGAATTGGCAGGTATAGTCCTTGATTTTCAGAATTTGGCACAACTAGTCCTTGTATTAATAAAGCCCTTAAACCATTTGGCCCTTACCAATTACGGACCCTTTGTCACTACCACTTTTGGACCCTCTCTTATTAATAACCCCAAGTCAAATTCAGTTTGACTTAACCTACGCCCTTTCGTCTTCAACCCCTAGCACGCAAACTCACGCTACACTCAACCACACCATCACCTATCTTCTACCTGTCCCCCTCCAAACACTACATCCAAGAGACTTTGATTACTTCCCTTACACACACTCAACCTCACTCACAGCTTAAAAAACAATTTTTCCATAAAAGTGATGAATGGCCAAGATGGCTTGAGGTGATCCAATGGCTACAAAAATGGTGGGAACTGCTCATCCATGTGAGAAAGCATTGGAACTATAAAAAGGGAAGAATGAAGCTTGAAGAAGGAGTAGCTAGTTTTTATTTATTTTCTTTAAAATGTTGTTTTATTTATAAATGTCTTAGCTTTAGTGATAATGTTGTAATCTTTGTTTTAATGTATTAAACTAAGTTGTTTTACAAATGCAATTCAGTTTTAAGTGATAATTCAAGATTTGATTGCCATTTCATGTTCCTAGTTCACTTTGCAATTTTTAATCTTAAAATCTCATGTGTGTAAGCTTTCATTGGCTTGTCTTTAATCTCAACAAGCTTGTAAACATGATAGCTTTGTACAAGCTTAAATTCAAGGTTTAAGTAATTTTGGTTAATAGTCAACAAAAGTTAATTGTGGGACAATTGGAATTGGAAATGGTTCTGGTGTTGCGAGACCTCAGATTTGGGTTGGAAATGGTTTAATACATTGATTTTAGGTTTGGTTTTAGCTTGCATAACAATTTGGACAAGTGGTGGTGATTTCTCAAATTTCACTTTTCATGCCATTTTTGCATTTCATGCTTGTTTGAGTATTTGTAGTCACCAATGATTTAAACCTGTTTAATTAGTTGTAAGTAGGTAAGTTAAGCTGGTTGATCAGTAATATAAAATTTAGTTCGATAGATAGGACATTCTTATTGCTTATCAGTAGTGTAAAAGGGGTGTTTGGAATTGTTGTGCTATCTGTCTGTTAGGTCATTACAGTGATAGATATCTGTTGGGACATGCTTGTTTAGTTCTATTAGACTCATTCTAGTCATACTTTGTGCCTGCAAAACACCTATAGTCAAAATCCACTCTCTACTGTCTTATATCCTCAACTATTGTGGTTTTGCTAAATCAAAAGTTCATTTTGTGTTCAAAATCCATAAAGTTAGATTACATTAGCTTAATTTCATCCATATATATCATTTCAGTCAAAAATTTGAATCAAAGTTGGAAATAGTCAACATTTCATGTTTGCTCAAAAAGTCAAAATGCACAAAACAGTTTAGCCCATCTAGAGGATTTTTCAGAGCTTATTTCTAGGTCTTTTCAGTGAAACTTGTTGTTTTAAAAGCCCTACTGGTCTATTTTATGAATATCAATTTTGTTAAATTTTGTGAATTTTTATTAAGCCTTCATATTCGCATTTAAAATGGGCATAACTGCATTACGCAATTTCATCAACAGTGCAGTTGCAGTTTTGCTAACTTGCACAAAGCTCATTGGAGCTTATCAGGGTCTCCTTTTTGGTTTACAAACTCTCAACCAGGTCTATTGTGAGTTCCAACTTTTGTTTTCCATTTTTACATTTAGCGGCTTGTGCTTAAGCCTAAAAGTTTGTCCCGGCCTTTGTTAGCTTAAATCTCATTTCATCAAATCTGAGCTAGCTTGTAATCAGAGGTTATAGCTTGTTGATACTTGTTGCTTTAGAGTTATTTTAGCATCTTGTTGCCTCTGTATCAGTTTGGTACCCTTTGGTGTGGTTTTGGCTTATCCAAGTGCTTATTTATAAGCACTTGGCTTTTCATCGATTGCTTATTCTTCAAACAAGCACTTGTATTTCCAATTTTCCTAGCTTCCTAAATATGTTTTAGACTTTTCCTTAAATTTTTAGATTTTTCTAAGGTGTTTTGCTATTTTTCTTAATTTAAATTAGTTTTTAACCCTTTTTAAATAGTATTTAATACAAAAAATTAAGAAAAGCTTCAAAAAAATAAGTTTTCAATTTTCTTAGGTTTAGATAAATATAAAAAGTAAAAAAGTAATTTTTCAGATTTTTCATAGTTTATTTTGTAATTTTTAGTAATTTAATTAGTTTTTAATAGTTTAAAATTCATAAAAAATAGAAAAATATTCAGAAAAATACAAAAATAGTTTTGAAAATTCTATTTTGATATTTTAGACTTTTCCATTTCATAATTTTATTTTTCTAGCTTTATTTCCTATTTTCTTGTATTTTAGGTACTTAATTAATAGTTAAAAATAGTTTTAAATTAGCTAATTAGTTATAAAATTAATTTTATTTTTCCATAAATTTTCTCTTATCATTAGGATTGTAAAAACATCATTTTCATATTTTTAGGGTTAATATTGCTTTAGTTTTACTTTTTTATTTTGTACGTCGCGTAGATTTTAATTTCAGTTTTATAAAATCATAAAAACAAAAACATCATTTTAATTATAGTGATAGCGTTTATTTAATAGGTTTTATCTTTTTAACTTTCCTTTAATTTGCATTTAAGCCATTTTAATTTGTTGGCTTTTTACGTAGTTATAATAATTATCAAATCCTTTTTCGTTCAAATTCTCGATCACTAAGCGTTTGATAATCCATTGCACAACTTCATTTGGGACATAAGACCGGGGAAACACTATACTCTCAGATCTTCATTGATTTCGTGCTTAGCGGTTTTAAAAGGCTGGTTACGGTCCGCCATTCACAAGTGGCGGGCTTGTGTGATTTAGCTTGACTGTTTGGCGCGCATCATGCTAGCCGGATCCCAAGTGGAAGGGATCCGTGGGATCCGGGGAACAATGAAGAATTTTGCCTATAAATAGAGAGCCATTTCTTTATTCTAACTCACCCCCTCTTAGCACTAAATCTCTCATACTCTCCATTCTCTTCTAACATATAGATCACTTGATCTAGAGTTGTTCTTCTTTCTTTCTATTGTGATCCTCATATAGGTCCTTCTCTAGTGAGATCACGAGAGCATTCTACAAGTCATCCAAGCAAGGGGTCCTTGATTGATTTGTCACTCCTTGAGATTTCGTAGCGAAGATCTTGTATTTGATATTTCACATATTTGTTGTGTAATATATGTGTTGGTTTGGTCCACGTTCTCTGGACTCATTATTTAGATTTGTACGGGAAAAGTGTAACAACGTTGTGAGGCTTCTCGCCAAGTGAAGGAGTTTGTTGACATAGTGCTTGAACTGTAGGTACTTCGAGGGGAGTGGGTAGAGGCAAGGAAGGTGTCCTTGTAGTGAACCACTATACATCGGTTGTGTCTTTTCTTTCCTTAAACTTTACTTTATTTCTTGGCTATCATTAGATCTATACTTTCTCTACATCCACAGATCTCACATATTATCGAATCTAAAAGTTTTGAAACTAAGTAAAAATCGGGTAAACTATTCAACCCTCCCCTTCCACTTCTAGTTTTCCACAATTGGTATCGAGCTAAGTTTATAAAAGTTTTAAAATAAAATTGTATTTTAAAAACTTTTCGATCACTATGGGTTCTAAAAATTGTAAGGAAGGGCAATCTATGCAACGACCACCACTACTTGAAACTAATGGTTTAATATATTGGAAAAATAGATCTGACTTATCTGTGAAGTCTAAAGATATTGATCTTTGGTACATTATTGTTGAAGGTGATTTTGAGGCTACCTCAAATGATGATAAAGAAATTTAGTTCACATACCTCATGATAAACTAAACGATGAAATGAAGAAAAACTTTCTAAAAATAGTGAAGCAAAAATGGTTTTATATAATGCTTTTACCGAAAAAGGAATTGAAAAGAATTTCTATGAAAAACCTCTAAAGAATTTGGAATTCTTTATTTGTAACTCATCAAGGCAACCAACAAGTTAAAAATAATAAAATTGATTTATTTGTTCAACAATATGAACAATTTTCAATATGGATGAGGAAACTATAGATCATTCATTTGCTAACTTTAATACTATTATTACATCTTTACAAGCACTTGATGAATCTTTTTCTAGCCGTAACCATGTTAGGAGATATCTAAGGGCACTTCCATCGAAGTGGAGATCCAAGGTGATGGCGATCAAAGAGTCAAAAGATTTGACAATCCTCACCCTCGATGAACTTATAGGCAACCTAAAAGTCTACGAGCTTGTCCTTGCTAAAGATTCCGAAGCCTCAAAGGTGAAAGAAAACACAAATCTTGCCCTTAAAGCCAAAAAGGCTTGGCGATGAGGAGAACTCCTCTTGAGTAGTGACGACGAAGAGTACGCTATGGCGATAAGGACTTAAAAAGTTCTTTAGAAGAAAGGAAGATACGTCAAACAACGTGTGACGATAAGAAAACTTTTAGGAAGCAGAAGAGGACGAAGCCAAGGATGATCATTACTTGCTTTAAATGTAAGGACCCAAACCACTTTATTAGTAAGTGTCCCAAATGGGATGATCAAAAGCGTTCATTGTGGCGGCACATGGGGAATGGCGACGAGGAGGACGAGAAATTTGTCTCATGGCAAATGACGGTATGTCACGAATACTATAGTAGTTCATCATGATGACGTCATTGCATAATGAATATGACAAACTATGCAATATTAGCTTAAAACTAATTAACAAAAACAAGCTTTTAAGAGTCAAAACCAACGTTTAGATAAAGTCATAGAATTAAAAGCAAAACTAAAACGTTTAGAAAAGGGTAAAATAGCAAGTGGTGAATGTGAACTCTGCGTTCAACTTCAAACACTAGTGGATCACTTAGATTCTAAAATTGCTAGAATGAGTACGAACACTTTAGATACAATATTCGATGGTGTTAAAACCGGTAACAATCAAAAGGGTCTAGGTAGTCAACAACTTGATCCATCAACTAGTGAAAGTAAAAAAACAAAATTTGTTAAGGCACTAGAAAAACCAGCCCTTGTTGTGGCGGATCCTGGATCCCCTAAAAGGGAACCGGCTAGTTAATACGAAAGGGATCCGTGGATCTGTTTGTAACAAACATTAGCAATAACGTAGCTTCTTCATCTAGAACTGAGTTTGTTATAGTTAATAGGAAGAAACCAAGTCATGTCACCACTAGACAACCACCTCCAAAATATAATCCTACTTTTTGCAAAACAAAGCTCCATCTTTTTCAAAACCTAATTCATTTAGGGACCTAATAACGTTTACCCAAAAGTAACCATCAAATGGGATGGAATCCAAACATGCAATGGGTTTTCTTTTCAAAACTTTGCTCCATGGAATGCATACTCATCTTATCCATACATGTCTAACATGAATGGAATGTTTTACACTAATGGACCCATGAACAAATGGGGACCAAACTTTTGAGTTTATTATTGTTTTAGGTGTGCTTAAAGGTTGACCTGGACCTCGATGAATGGTCAAGGATAAGGGTGCTGAGAAGCACATGACCAAGCAATAGGGATCTATTCTCCACATATGAATCCTTCAATGGAGGTAATGTGGTGTTTGGAAATAAAGGAAATAGAATCATGGTAAAGGTGCGATTTCTAACAAATCTCTAACCATTAACGATGTGTGTCACGTAGAAAACCTAAACTTTAACCTCTTAAGTATAGGACAAATATGTGATAAAAAGTGCAATGTACTTTTTACCGAAACCGGTAGTAAGATACTAAAAAATGAAATAACCATAGGAAGAGATTAGGAAACATAGGTCTATGTCATTAAAATCGGTAATGAACCTAAAGACAAACTATGTCTTACCTCTGGATGATATGACATATGGCATGGAAGATTGGGTCACGCCAACATGCGACTTCTTCAATTGCTATCATCCAAAGATCTAGTAAAAGATCTACCTAAGTTAAAATATGAACATCATTTTGTGATGCTTGTAATGTAGGAAAACAAGCTCATTCTAGTCATAAAGCTAAAACATGGTGTCTACAACTAGGTGTCTAGAATTACTACATATGGGTTTATTTGGTCCATCCGCTATCCAAAGTTATGGAGGCAACTACTACACTTTGGTCATAGTGGATGACTATTCTAGGTAAACTTGGACAAAATGTTGGAAAATTTAGTGCACTTGTGGGAATAGTTCACACCTTGTAATGGGTTAGGAGGTACGGAGTGTACACCCATAAGGTCCATGAACACCATGACTCTTGTAGCGGTTTGTATTGGTAGTGTTTGGTGAAATCTTTATTGTGGTTACCACCTGATTATCGTGTTTCCGAAATGAGCGATTTACTTCTCGTGTTTCCACCGGATCGATGTTTCCACAGTGGTGTTCCAGTGAGGTGTTTCTTGAAGTAGTGTTTACGAAGCATGGGTGTTTCAATGGCGGTGTAATCACGATATCACTATGAAATGCTGATGAAATGCTTGCTTGTAGCGGTTTTGACCTATTCAAGTGGCGGTTTCAAGCGCTTAATGACCCGCGTTTAATTGGTCATGTAACCACTAACGGCTATAATGGGGATAATTATGAGACTATTAATGGGCCGATTAATACTCATAATTCCATTGAATTAGCCAAGAGTATTATCCTATAAATAGGATATATGATTATGCATGAAGAACCTGAAAACGAAAACACTTATTAGCGAAAGGGTTATAGAATTTGCCTAATTCTCTAACGCATTTGGTCTTATCCCAAGTAGATATTCGTGATACCCAGGCATTAGGGTCGAATAGTTTACTTTGGAAAGTGATCACACGATTCCAAGTGATATCCGGTAACCACCTAGTGGTATTGCTACTGTTATTGATTGTCTTAACCCTGTTCTGGGCTCATACACCCCAACAATCAAAGTAAACTATTTTGTGATAATCAATGGCAACTGCTATAATGAAACACATGGCTTCAAACTTTGCTAAGCTGGATAAGTTTGAAGGGGTGGTCTTTAGGAGGTGGCAGAAGAAGATGCACTTCTTGCTGTCAAGCATGAGTGTGGTTTATGTGCTGACTACTCCAATTCCTGATGATGGGGATGATGCTACTGGTTGGCAGATCAGAGGAGGAGCAAATGGGAGAATGATGACTACATATGCAGAGGTCTTATTCTCAATGGTATGTCTGATTCTTTGTTTGATATTTATCAGAACTTTGAATCTTCAAGAAGCTGTGGGATTCCTTGGATGCCAAATATATGGGTGAGGATGCATCAAGTAAGAAGTTCCTTGTTAGTAATTTCACAAATTACAAAATGACTGATTCAAGACCAGTCATGGAACAATACAATGAACTTCTTGGAATACTTGGAAGGTTTACACAACACAATATGAACATGGATGAGGCCATTAAAGTCTCATGTGTCATTGACAAACTCCCTCCTTCTTGGAAAGATTTCAAGCATACCTTGAAACATAAGAAAGAGGAGTTAACTCTGGTTGAGTTGGGTAGTCATCTGCGTATTGAGGAATCTCAAGATGCGAGGATAATGACAAGCCAAAGAGTAGCAATGCTACTGGTGCATCTGTTGTCAATATGGTGGAGCATAATAACTCCACCGGGTACAATGACAACAAAGGCAAACGCAAATATCATGACAACACAAGGGCAGATCCTAACAAGAAGGGAACACCTACTTGTTGGAAATGTGGCAAAACTGGTCACATTAAAAGGGACTGCAAGGGTGTTAAGGTTGGTGGTAAAGCCAATGGACCAGGCACTAATGGTTCAGGGAGTGGTGGTTCTTCCAACTACTGAAAGTCGAATATGGTTAATAAGTCTTTTCAGATTTATTATGTTACATATGTATCTGAATCTCATTATGTGCGGGATGATGATGTTGCGTGGTGGGTTGACTCTGGTGCAACAGTTCATGTGTGCAAAGATAGAAGCTGGTTCAAGACTTATGAGTCATTGAATGATGGTTCTATTCTTCACATGGGAAATGAGTCAACAGGCTTGGTGCATGGTCGTGGTTGTGTAGATCTTAATTTTAGTTCCGGAAAGATTGTAACTTTGTTTAATGTTATTCATGTTCCCGATATAAGGAAGAACTTGGTTTCAAGTAGTGTATTGAATAATCATGGATATAAACAAGTTATTGAGTCTGATAAATTTGTGCTTTCTAAGAATGGTGTTTTTATTGGTTTTGGTTATTTATGTAATCAAATTTTCAGGCTTAATATTACCTTGTGACGGTGTTATTTCAGCTTTTGTGACCACATATAACCAGACTGACTCTACCCTATGGCATGCAAGACTTGGCCATGTACATTATAAAATAATGCAAGATATGTCTAGGATGGGTTGATCCCAGCTTTTGACATGGACACTGAAAAGTGTAAAACTTGCATGTTGACCAAGATAACCAAGAAACCCTTTCAGGGTGTTAGTCGTGAGACTAAGGTCTTGGAGCTTATTCACAGTGACCTATGTGATTTGCATGCCACTCCTTCTTTGGGAAATAAGAAGTACTTTGTGACGTTTATTGATGATGCTTCTAGGTTTTGTTATGTTTATTTGTTACATACAAAGGATGAAGCATTAGATAAATTCAAAATGTTTAAAACTGAAGTTGAATTACAACTTGGGTCTTTGATCAAAAGATTAAGGAATGATAGGGGAGGTGAGTACATGGATACTCTGTATTTTCAGTCTGTTGGTATAATCCATTAAACGACTGCCCCTTATACTCCTCAGCAAAATGGCATTTCTGAAAGGAAAACAGTCTGAAGGAGATGATTAATTCCATGTTGTCCTTTCAGGGGACTGAGTCAAGGGTTCGGGGTGAAGCTATGTTAACAGCTTGCTATTTATTAAATAGGGTTCCCAATAAAAGGAACAAGGTTACCCCTTATGAACTCTGGACTAAAACCCAACCTGAACTATCTCGAGTGGGGTTGTAGGGCTGAACATTGTAAGACTCGATCCAAGCAAAAGACTTTGGGTGAAAGAGGCATTGATTGCATCTTTGTTGGATATCTGAGCATTCCAAGGCTTTTAGGTTCTATGTTATTGAACCTAATGAATATGTTTCAATTAACTCCATAATTGAATCAAGGGATGCAAACTTTGATGAGAATAGATTCTCATCAGTCCCTAGACCAAGTATGAGGATTCCTAATGGAACTCATGACAATGGTGTATCAGAGGTCCCTGATGATGAACCATCAGTGGTCCTTGATGAGGTTGTGGTTCAACAACTGAACCGTGCTTAGAAAGCAAAAGGGTCAGGACACCAAAGTCATTTGGTCACGAGTTTCAACTATACTTAGTTGAAGGAACAAGGGATGAGGTCTCAGACCAATACTCCTATTGCTTCATTGTTGAGGATGATCCCAAGACATTTTAAGAAGCAATGAAGTCGAGGATATTGCTTTACGGAAAGAAGCAATCAATGATGAGATGGATTCCATCATGGGGAACAACACTTGGGTGTTGGTTGATCTACCTCCAGGTTGCAAACCTCTAGGTTGCAAATGGATTTTCAAAAAGGAAATGAAGGTAGATGGAACTATTGAAAAGTTCAAGGCTAGATTAGTTATTGAGGGCTTTAAACAAAAGTCAGGGATAGACTATTTTGATACTTATGCCCCTGTGGCTCGTATCGAGTACCATAAGGCTGATTGCTATGGCATCTATTCACAATCTCGATTATTCATCGGATGGATGTGAAAACAACTTTCTTGAATGGTGAATTGGATGAGGAGGTTTATATGAACCAACCTCAGGGCTTCATCATGCCTGGCAATGAAAACAAGGTGTGTAAGCTGATTAAGTCTCTTTATGGACTTAGCGGGCACCTAACAATGGCATCAAAAATTTGATGAAGTGGTTTTGTCTAGTGGTTATGTTCTTAACCAGGCTGACAAATGTGTGTATAGAAAATTTGATGAATCTAGTAAAGGAGTCATCATTTGTCTATATGTTGATGACATGTTGATCTTTGGCACTAACCAAAATTAGGTTGACGACAAAGGAATTTTTGTCATCAAGGTTCTCCATGAAGGACATGGGGGAGGCGGATGTTATCCTTGGTATAAGGATTAAACATGAAAGTAAAAGAATTTCTATCTCTCATTCTCATTATATTGAGAAGGTGTTGAGGAAATTCAATTACTTTGATTGTACTCCTGTGAGTACACCTATGGATACTTGTGAGAAGCCGATGCCTAATCATGGCAAGGCTGTATCTCAACTTGAGTATTCTAGGGTAATTGGTACTTTGATGTATGCCATGACTTGTACAAGACCGATATTGGTTTTCAGTGGGAAAATTGAGCAGGTATACTAGTAATCCTAGTTCTCATCACTGGCAAGCAGTTCAAAGTCTTGGAAGTATTTGAAGAGAACTATGGATTATAGTCTCTCATATCTGGTTACCCATCGACGTGTTGGAAGGATACACTGATGCAAGTTGGATCAGTAACACTGAAGACAATTCGTCTACCAGTGGTCGGGTATTCCTACTTGGTGGAGGTGCAATTTCTTGGGCATCAAGAAAAAACTTGCATCACCAGTTCAACAATGGAATCTGAATTTGTGGCTTTAGCAGCTGCTGGTAAAGAAGCCGAATGGTTGAAAAACTTGCTCCTTGAGATTCCATTGTGGCCTAAACCTATAGCACCTATTTTTTATCCGGTGTGATAGTGCAGCTACATTGGCTAAGGCTTATAGCGGATGTACAATGGTAAGTCTAGACACTTAGGTGTCGGACATAGCATGATTCGTGAGCTTATCATGAATGGGGTGGTATCTATAGATTTTGTGAGATCTCAACGAACTTAGCGATCACTTGACGAAGGGTCTGGCTAGAGACTTGGTTATAAAGCCTGCTAAAGGGATGGGTTTAAGTCCAACTTAGTCACTGAATGCTAGGACACCCAACTCCTCTAAGAAACTTGGGAGCTGAGTTCAATGTGGAAAGCTGAACATTCAGTGGACTGGAGCACATGTTTTATTTACAACCCAAGGTTGTGCTCGAGAACTGCTGAAAAGGAGGATGAAGTCTTTACTTCTTAATGGTTAATTTTCTTTGAAAAAGTGCTTGGCAGGAGCATGAATAAAAAGGAACCACCTATGTAAATGTTAAAGTTTTGCCGCTTCAGGAAGCTTTGGACTTTTAGCTTTTACAACATTTATGAATTTGGATATGGACACATGGCTTGTATAGTGTCGGGAGCTTTTAAGTGTTTGAAAACTTGTGTGTATTTTATCTTCAGGTATTCAAATGGGTTGAAGGGTTCAATTCTTAGAACACCCTGATTCTCGAATATTTGAAATGTGTAATTTACTAAGATGAAAATTCAATCCTCAGGACATTTTCATTTATGCACATGTTTTGCTTGATGTTTATTTTTCATGCAAAGGAAGTGAACTAAATTTGGGGAGGATTGTTGGAAAATTTAGTGCACTTGTTGGAATAGTTCACACCTTGTAATGGGTTAGGAGGTACAGAGTGTACACCCATAAGGTCCATGAACACCCTGACTCTTGTAGTGGTTTGTATTGGTAGTGCTTGGTGAAAGTACTGTTGTGGTTACCACTAATTATCAGTGTTTCCACTGAAGCAGTACTTCCACTAGATCAGTGTTTCCACTGGTGGTGTTTCTGAAGTGGTGTTTCCACTGAGTGGTGTTTACTGAAGTAGTGTTTACACTGAAAGCGTGGTGTTTCCAGGCAGCAGTGTAACCCGATAGCACTATGAAAGTATCGATGAAAGCTTTGCTTGTAACGGTTTTGACCTATTCAAGTGGCGTTTCAAGCTGCTTAATGACCATGTTTAATTGGTCATGTAACCACTAACGGCTATAATGGGGATAATTATGAGGCTATTAATGGGCGATTAATACTCATAATTCCATTGAATTAGCCAAGAGTATTATCCTATAAATAGGATATCTGATTATGCATGAAGAAGACACGAAAACACTTATTAGCGAAAGGGTTATAGAATTGTGCCTAATTCTCTAACTGCATTTGGTCTTATCCCAAGTAGATATTAGTGATACCCAGGCATTAGGGTCGAATAGTTTACTTTGGAAAGTGATCACACGATTCCAAGTGATATCCGGTAACAACCTAGTGGTATTGCTACTGTTATTGATTGTCTTAACCCTGTTATGGGCTCATACACCCCAACACAAAATTCTTAAAGAATAAAATGGAAACCTTTAATTATTTTGAAATATTAAGCAAAAAGATCCAAAGACAACTAGGAAGTCCCATAGTGTCTATTAGGACGGATCATGGTAGGAAATTCAATAATGAAGTGCAATTCGGAGCTTTTTGTGACGCTAATGGTATTACTCACAACTTCTCGGCTCCACGCACTCCACAATCGAATGGGGTAGTAGAAAGAAAGAATAGAACCCTACAAGAAATGAGTCGAACCATGCTTAATGAACAATCCATACCTCAAAAGTTTTGGTGTAATGCCGTTGATACTTCAACGTACATACTCAATCGAGTCTAAATTAGACCAATCTTAGGAAAAACTCCATATGAGTTACTTCGAGCCAAAAAGCCTACGTTAAATCACTTTAGAGTCTTTGGTAGTAAATGTTTTATTCTTAACACTAAAGATTACCTTACAAAATTTGATCCTAAATCAACCGAAGGTATCTTTTTAGGTTACTCGCCAAATAGCAAAGCTTACGTCATATTAAACAAAGAAACAATGAAGGTAGAAGAGTCATTAAATATAAAATTTGATGAAAGTCCACCCAAACCCTCTCCACCTCTTGTCGATGACGAGATTATAGAAAGTGAAGCTATAGTAATAAAGAAAAAGATAAGTGAAGAAGAAGAACCTCTAAGTGATGAAATAATAAACATTAAAGAGTCCAAAGATCACCCGTAGATAAAGTCATAGGAAAACTAAACGAACGAACATTAAGGTCTCAAGTTCAAAACCAAAGTAGCTTGTTTTGTTTCGTTTCAACCTTAGAACCTAAGAATACACAAGAAGCCATAAAAGATGAGAGTTGGGTAATGGCTATGCAAGAAGAACTAAATCAATTTGTTTCTAATGATGTTTGGACACTTGTCCCTCCACCTAGTAATCAAACCATAATAGGAACCAAATGGGTTTATAAAAACAAATTAGATGCAAACGGAGTAGTGTCTAGGAACAAGGCTAGACTCGTTGCTCAAGGGTATAACCAACAAGAGGGAATAGACTTTGATGAGACCTACGCCCCCTGGCTAGATTAGAGTCTATAAGAATACTTCTTAGCATGCTTGTGCTAATGATCTAAAGCTTTATCAAATGGATGTCAAAAGCGCTTTTCTAAATGGTTTCATAAATGAAGAAGTATATGTAGCTCAACCTCCAGGCTTCATTGATTTTGAAAAACCCAAACATGTGTATAAATTAAAGAAAGCCCTTTACGGTCTTAAACAAGCTCCAAAAGCTTGGTATGATAGACTCAAGTCATTTCTAGTTAAACACAACTATACCATGGGGTTAGTTGACAACACACTTTTACTAAGAAAAGAGAGTCACATATAATCATAGTACAAATATATGTAGATGATATTATATTCGGATCCACTTGTCAAGACATGTGTGATGATTTCTCTAAAATCATGCATGACGAGTTCAAGATGATTATGATGGGAGAACTTAGTTTCTTTCTTGGTCTACAAATAAAACAAGTAGAAGATGGTATCTTCTTCAATCAATCTAAATACATCAAGGAGATGTTAAAGAAATTTGGTCTAGAAGAGTCAAAACCAATTAGGACTCCAATGTCATCCGACACAAAACTCACAAAAGATGAAGACGGCGAATCCGTAGATAATACTAAATATCGTGGCATGATAGGTAGTCTTCTCAACCTCACGACAAGTAGGCGGATATCATGTTTAGTGTTTGCTTATGTGCTAGGTTTCAAGAAGACCCTAAAACATCACACCTAGAAGCCGTAAAAGGATATTTAGATATATTAAGGGTACAACACAATTAGGATTATGGTATCCTAAGGGCACGGGAGTAGAAACAATTGTATATGCAGATTCTGACCACGCAGGTGATTATGTTGATAGAAAAAGTACAAGTGGGGTATGTACTTTTATGGGATGTTGTTTAACATCTTGGTTTTCTAAGAAACAAACTGCACTTGCAATATCAACAACCAAGCCGGAGTACGTCTCCGCCGGCAAAGCATGCCAACAAGCACTATGGATGAAACAAGCGTTAGTAGACTACGATATCCATCTAAGCGACATAGCCATCCTATGTGAAAACAAAGGTGCCATCGACTTAAGCAAGAATCCGGTATTGCATTCTCGCACAAAGCATATAGAGATTCGTCACCACTTCTTAAGAGACAATGTTCAAAAGGGGAACATTTCTATTGAGAAGGTAGCATCCGAAGATAACATAGCCGACGTCCTCACCAAACCGTTGAAGCGGGAACAATTCAACCTACTTCGTCTTGGTCTTGGTCTAATGGAACAAACGTCGTAACTTATTTGACTCTACAAGGTATGTAAACACTAGCCTTCTTCTTTCTGAGTCTAGGATTTCTATTTCACGCACAACTCACAAACAATACGGGAATTTTCAAAACCCAAGATGAGTTTTCCACTTATAGCTTTCTTATTTTTTATATACACATTTTCAAAGAAAACCTACTTTCACATTTTTTTTAAAAAAAGGATGATACCTTCCCGTATCAATTTCACAAAAGCAATTCCTCGCGTCTTTATTAATACAAAGTAAAAACCCGTTTTCATTGCATCTCATGTCTTTTGAATGCCAAAGGGGACACATAACTAATATGTGTTTTCGGGTACATTCATTTAAGCAACAATGAATTAGGAGCATTGATAACACAAAATTACGTACTCATGTACTAAATATGTGTTTTCGGGTTATCTCAATAGGATGGTTTTATACTTCTAGTTTATTTTCTATTTCTTTTTAGGGGTCGAGATAACCGAAACTCCAAATAGTTTGCATATAGGCACACACTAGGCAAAAATGTTTCCAAAAGGAAAATTTTGTGCTTCCTGAATCACCAGACCCACGGATCCCAGCCTTCATGCTGGACGGGTCCCTCAAGGGAAGGATCCGTGGGATCCGTGAAACAAAGTTTTTTCAACTTCTATTTTTTCACTTTGGATGAAAAATTCACATTTGTTTCATTTTTGGGAGTATGATCTTTAATGCTTTTGTTCTCATGATCACATGCCTTGAATTCATATCTAATCATTAGATTTTAATCCACATTTTGGGTCAAGCATTCATTACAATGTTTTGTTTGTTTTTATATATATATAGAACTCCCAAAATGCTTGCATACTCCATCTCCTTCTCACAAACACACTACATCATGTCATCCAAAAACCCTTTAGGAGAATCATCTAGTACAAACAATCATGATATCCAAACATTTGTACTTCCACCATCCAAAATACCACAATCAAATGCTAGGATATCCGCACGGATTAGTATCCGATCTTGTTGTTTAGCAAAACAAACCTCAAATGGTTCATCCTCAACAAATAACTCACCACAAGATGCTTCCATTATAGCACCTCCCTCATCACCAACAAGTACTCCAACTTCATCACCACCTAAAATAATTCTTTTGGAACTCCTTAAGACTCCAACAAGATCTAACCAACCTAAAGAAAAAGAATTAGTCTTTTCAACACCCCCACATCTCCAAATACTATATTTCAAGATCTTGAAACATCACCACCATTAGCTCCCATCACATTACAAGAACATCTAGGTTCTTTTCCACCACCATTTACAAACATTCCGGATATTGATCCATATTTTCCTATTTTTCCAACACAACTTCCGCATAACTCAAATCAAAACAACCCGGAAAACTTCCGCACTCATTACCCACATCATTTACATTGTGAACATTGCCAATCCACTAGGGAAATTGCAATAGAAGTTAGGGAAGAAATGCGTTTCATACTCAACCTCATCCTTGATCGCATCAATACCATCACTCATCAAAACCTCCATCCATAACCTTATGCAAGCATGGAAGGAATCACTACTACTATTTTTCTACTTTTAGTATTATTTTTTTTTGTCATTTTCAAGAACAAGTCTTGTTCTTATTTTTACATGCTTGTAGTTGGCATAAATACCACTACACTTTGATGTTTTATTACAAGGCCTTGTTTACATACCTTGGCTCCCAATCTTGATTCTCGGCAACCACAAGATTATATAAGCATGTTACTAACCTTTCTTTTTGTAGGATTTTTATTTTTTTCACTTGACGCCCCAAACAAGGGGGAGCTACCGTCAAGGGGGAGTTAGAAGTTTGTTTATTTCTTCCAAGGGTTAACTTTTTGTTTCGACAAAAAGGGGGAGAAGAAGTAAAACTTAGGGGCTTTCAAAACTTACATCTATTCTTAAGTTTTACTCATCATAACATTATGTTTTGTCATCAACAAAAAGGGGGAGATTGTTAATACAAATAAACCATAAAAACGTTTATTAATATTTTGTGATCTCTTTGTGTTTTGTTGATAACAAATATAATGTTATCTTAAGTATAATTATAAGGATACATATCACTTTTGTAAAGCATTTACATATAGCCATTTAAATACAAAAATGTAGTAATTAAGCATTTGTTGTAATAGTTTATTAGGATGGGTAAAATCCATAACCCATGGATCATAACCCATGGATCTTAACCCATACCAAAGAAGACTTGATACAATGTATACTTAGATACATTGAATCTAATGAAAACCCATGGACCAACCCATAACCCATGACCCATAACCAAAAAAGCCATGGGCAAAGAGGAGCGTTCCACGGATCCCTAGGATTACACTAGCCGGATCCCAAGTGGAAGGGATCCGTGGGATCCGGGAACAGTGAAGATTTTTGCCTATAAATAGAGAGCCATTTCTTCATTCTAACTCACCCTCTTCTTACTAAATCTCTCATACACTCTCATTCTCTTCTAACATATAGATCACTTGATCTAGAGAGTTGTTCTTCTTTCTTTCTATTTGTGATCCTCATATAGGTCCTTCTCTAAGGCGAGATCACGAGCATTCTACAAGTCATCCAAGCAAGGGGTCCTTGATTGATTTGTCACTCCGCAAGATTTACGTAGCGAAGATCTTGTATTTGATATTTCACATATTTGTTGTGTAATAGTCGTGTTGGTTTGGTCCACCGTGCTACGGACTCGATATTTAGCTTTGTACCGGAAAAAGTGTAAGCAACGTTGTGAAGGCTTCTCCGCCAAGTGAAGGAGTTTGTTGACATAGTGCTTGAACTCGAGTAGGTGACTCGGGGAGTGGAGTAGGGCAAGGAAGGTGTCCTTGTAGCCGAACCACTATACATCGGTTGTGTCTTTTCTTTCCCTTCGCTTTACTTTATTTACTTGCTTTATCATTAGATCTATACTTTCTATACATCCACAAGATCACATATTATCGAATCTAAAGTTTTTGAAACTAACTTAAAATCGGTAAAACTATTCAACCCCCCCCCCTTCTAGTTTTCCACAGTGTATATAAAAGTAACTTGGCAGCGTCGTAAGTGACCTTAGTATGAAAAGATATTATTTTTTAAATTATGTGGGTTGATATGCTTACACAGCGCTTTCGGGGTCAAAGGAACTTCCTTTTCATCGAGCAAGTTTTTCAACACCCTAGGCAGTGAACCTAATCGTTGTAGTGTAGTATTAGGGTAAGCCACGGGTATTGATATCGTTCTCTAGGGGAATAGGAATGCTAGTAAGAAGTTACTACGCTAAGGTTGGGGTTCAGGAAGATTATTTCTTTATCTTTTTTATATTTTTTTAGGAAATGAAAAGGTACGAATATCGGTGTTTGAATTTGGGGGTTGGTATTTCTACCGATTACTCTACTATTATCTATTCTAATTAACTAAGCTAGGGGTAGTCTATGTCCATTTTTGTGTGCTCGTATGATGATTAAAAATGTATTTACTTAGGTTTTATTACTCCCTAGTTATCTCCTATTGATGGTTGAATTGTCATGTCCTTATTCTTAACGCGTTGTGTTTCTAAGGTCGTAGGGTATGCGTTTATCCCTAACTCTTTGAAGCTACCAAAGGTTAATGACTACAAAATCTCTAGGATTTATAAACTTAATAGTAAGGTATTCTTTGGATGTTTAGCCTACAATAACTCTAGGTGATTATAAATTAAGGTTCAATAAAGATTAATCAAGCATTAATAGCACAACGAATGACCTATCGCAATACTAGGTCAATCACAATTAAGATAAGAGATAACCAATCAATATTCAATAACTAGGTTTCATATTACCTAAGCAAACACACAAATAAATTAGCCGGACATGGAGAACATGCAAGTATGGAACCCTAAAATATTGTACAAGACAGCCTTGGTTCGGTTTAGGTTTTTACTCCACAAAACTACACACTGAAAACTGAAAAATTCGGATTCTATACATAGTGTTACAAACTGCGACCACGTCACTCTTTAATTGTGACGCCGTTGGGTCGCCGTCATTAGGGTTTTGTCTTGGCCACGTTAGCATTGTGGCGGCGTCACCTTACTGTGGCGCCATCTCCTTCAGTCTCTCGACGCCGTGCTGGATCAAATCTAGGCCGTCGAGTTGCGGACGCCTTACTCTTTTAAAACCTGATGCCGTCACTTGTAAATAAACAATTTGGCTACTGAGTCGTCAAAAACTTGTTTCGGCGTCACAAATAGAACTGACGCCGTCCCTTGGTTCCAGCAGCACGAGTGTCTCGAATCTTGACTTTGGCCGTTTTCTTCGTATATTCGCGCCTTTTCGTCCGAATAAGTGTCATTCCAGCAATTTGCCTTCAAGAGACCTAAAAAGTGAAAGGGAACAAAATTAAGTAGTAACGGATACAAAAGTGATCAATTAAGGGCTTAAATGACCCCTCAAAAAGGTACCTTTTAGATCCTTATCAAATATCCCTACACTTGGTATTTGCTTGTCCTCAAGCAAATGTGCTTTTAGCCAATTGATTTATAAATTAGGGGTCATGAAGCATTAGTTTAGAACGATCCACAACACATATAAGCCCCACAAAAGTCATGACAAGCATGGAAATTACATACTAGCACCTCACATGGGGTGTTTGGATACTCACATCTCTCGGGTGTATATGAAATATAACAAGTTGGAAATGGAAGATAAACACTCATTAACAGGTCCTAGTACATAGATTACCATAGGCTTGAGACTAGATCAAACCTCCATCGCTTTGGCGTAAGCACCTAGGAAAGACTATCCAAGAGTTATTTTAAAGGGTTGTATACGTTAGGCTTCGGTTAAGGAAACAAAAGGGTTTGGTGGGATAGGCGATTTAGTGGTGGCAAGTCAAAAATCTTTATGTTACAAGCATGCGAAGAATGGCGTTGCTAAGCCAAGACTCGACACTCTAAACTCTAGATAACTGAAACAAACAAACATAAATTTAAAGATAGATGTAGGATGGTAGCCCGCATGTTTTTTTTTTCACCACTCTATTTTTTTTCTTTTTCTCTTTTTTCTATTTTTTTTTCATACACTTTTACTCTACCATCCTCTACGATAACATCAAAATAATAGGGATTTATAGGCACATCGCTACACTTAAATTTTTATTACTCTAACACTAATTTGACCCAAATTGAAAAGATCAAAACACTTGGAGTACATTATTATGCAAAGAAAGGGAATTTGAATTTAACGTTCCTTTCCCGTCAATTCATAAAATTTAACTTTTCCCATGAGTCCCAATCGTCCCAAAATTGTGTACAAAGGATATGACTCGACTTAGCAACTTATGCAAGCAACTAGATAATTGAGCTAAGGGTTTAGTGTGATAACAATAATGAACTAAAAGTGAGTGCATACAAGGTAGGCTAAGGCGATTTGGGTGTATATTTGGGGGTGGATTGTAAACAATGTTCTTCATTGAGATTCCGGAAAACCGAAAAATCACGAGAACCGCGAAAAGGATAGGCTCTGAGGGGTTTACTAGGGGTATCGTGTACTAAAAATGAGTACAACGCAAGGGTGTGGGGGAATTACTCAACCGATGTGGAAGAAGTAATTATATTACGGGTATCAAACAAGGGTTATCCTAATGCCTCTTATCATTTAGTTATTCCTAACTACACAAGTGTAGTTGATAACGCTACACGCGTCGTTCGGGGTCAAAGGAACTTCCTTTTCGTCGAGCAAGTTTTTCAACACCCTAGGCAGTGAACCTAATCGTTGTAGTGTAGTATTAGGGTAAGCCACGGGAATTGATATCGTTCTCTAGGGGAATAGGAATGCTAGTGAGGAGTTACTACGCTAAGGTTGGGGTTGAGGAAAATTATTTTGTGCTTTTTATATTTTTTAGGAAATGGAAAGGTACGAATCTCGGGATTTGGATTTGGGGGTTGGTATTTCTACCGATTACTCTATTATCTAATTATCTAATTAACTAAGGTGAAGGTAGTCTATGTCTAATTAATGTGTGCTCGTATGATAGTTTAAGAATGTGTTTACTTAGGTTGTATTACTCCTTAATTATCTTCTATTGATGGTTGAATTGTCACGTCCTTATTCCTAATCGCGTTGTGTGTCAAAGGTCGTAGGGTATGCGTTTATCCCTAACTCTTTGAAACTACCAAAGGGTCTCATCTACAAAATCTCTAGGATTTATAAACTCTAACTCTAAGGTACTTTTTGGATGGTTTAGCCTACAACTACTCTAGGTGTTATAGTCTAAGGTTCACAAAGATTAATCAAGCATTAACTACACAACGAATGACCTATCACATTACTAGATCATTAACAATTAAGATAAGAGACAACCAATCAATATTCAATAGTTAAGTTTCATATTCCCTAAGCAAACACACAAGTAAATTAGCCGGACATGGAGAACATGCAAGCATACACACAAATAATTGAAGACATAATTGAATTAATGAAGTAAAACACTTATCTTGGTGTAAGATAGGGTTTGGAACCCTTAAATACTGTACAAGACAGCCTTGGTTCGGTTTAGGTTTTTACTCCAAAAGACTACACACTGAATAATGAAAAATTCGGATTCTATATATAAGATTACATTCGCGACGGGATCACCTTATGATTTGTGACGCCGTCGGGTCGCCGTCATTAGGGTTTCGTCTTGGCCACGTTAGTCTTGCGACGGCATCACCTTGTGATTGTGACGCCGTCCTCTTCACGGCGCCGTCTGGATCAAATCTAGGCCGTCCGAGTTGCGACGGCCTACTCTTTTAAAGCCTGACACCGTCACTTGAAAATAAGCAATTTGGCTACTATATCGTCACAACATGTGCTCCGACGGCGTCGCAGGTAACACCTGACGCCGTCCCCTTGTATTTCAGCAGCTTAAGTGTCTCGATTCTTGACTTTGGCCATTTTCTTCATATATTCGCGCCTTTTCGTCTAAATAAGTGTCATTCTAGCAATTTGCCTTCAAGAGACCTAAAAAGTGAAAAGGAACGATATTAAGTAATAACGGATACAAAAGTGATCAAATAAGGGCTTAAACGACCCCTCAAAATGGTACGTTTTAAAACCTTATCAAATATCCCTACACTTGGTATTTGCTTGCCCTCAAGCAAATGTGCTTTTGGCCAATTACTTTATAAGTTATGGGTCATGAAGCATTGGTTTAAAACAATCCACAACACATATAAGCCCCACAAAAGTCATAATAAGCACGGAAACTACATACTAGCACCTCACATGGGGTGTTTGGGTACTCACATCTCTTGGGTGTATATGAAGTATGGCAAGTTGGAAATGGAAGATAAACACTCATTAACCGGTCCTAGTACATAGATTACCATAAGCTTGAGACTAGATCAAACCTCCATCGCTTTGGTGAAAGCACCTAGGAAAGACTATCAAAGAGGTCTTTTAAAGGGTTGTAATGTTAGGCTTACGGTAGGGAAACAAAGGGTTTGGTGGGATAGGCTATTTAGTGGTGGCAAGTCAAAAATCTTTATGTTACAAGCATACGAAGAATGGCGTTGCTAAGCCAAGACTCGACACTCTAAACTCTAGATAACTGAAACAAACAAACATAAATTTAAAGGATAGATGTAGGATGGTAGCCCATATGTTGTTGTTGTTGTTGTTTTTTTTTTTTTTTTCAACAATATTTTTTTTTCTTTTTCTCCTTTTCTATATTTTTTTCTTTTTTTTATCTTTTTTTTCCCATACACTTTTACTCTACCATCCTCTACGGTAACATCAAAATGATAGGGATTTATAGGCACATCCCTACATTTGAGTTTTTATTATTCTAACACTAATTTGACCCGAATTGAAAAGATCAAAACACTTGGAGTACATTATTACGCAAATAAAGGGAATTTGAATTTAACGTTCCCTTCCCGTCATTTCATAAACTTTAACTTTTCCCATGAGTCCCAATCGTCCCAAAACTGTATACAAAGGATATGACTCGACTTAGCAACTTATGCAAGAACTAGATAATTGAACTAATGGTTAAGGGTGATAACAATAATGCACTAAAAGTGAGTGCATACAAGGTAGGCTAAGGTGATTTGGGTGTACATTTGGGAGTGGGGTGTAAACAATGCTCTTCATTGATATTTCGGAAAAACCAAAAAATCAAGAGAACCGCGAAAAGGATAGGCTCAGAGGGGTTAACTACGGGTATCGTGTACTAAAAGTGAGTACAACGCAAGGGTGTGGGGAATTACTCAACCGATGTGGAAGAAGTAATTATATTACGGTATCAAACAAGGGTTATCCTAATGCCTCTTATCATTTAGTTATTCCTAACTACACAAGTGTAGTCTTACTAGCAATCTCGGGATGCATCACAAAACAAGTTCTAGAATCTAATATACTACCGGTTCACACACTAAGCATTAAAGATGAATGCTTTAATTCCTACTAATCTAAGGGTGATCCTCACATTTTGGGTGGAATTTAAGTGGTAAAGGGTTTTTGTGCTAGTGATATAACTTCCTATCCGTGAGATGCTTTTGTTAAAACTAATGGCCCACTCCTATATGTCATGAAAAATTAAAAATTTGGTGCCAAAATTACCCTAACCGAAATTTTCTCATGGTTTATTACGCAAATACAATTGGACAAAGCAAATAATCAAGGATAATCATAGTTTCAAAGTTCCCGTTTTATTTTCCCTCCCTACACTTAAACTGAACATTGTCCCCAATTTTCCCCGAATGTATCAAAGTTATGATAATGGAAGGTAATAAAAGATGAAAGAAACTAATACTCCCCTGGTTAGCTTGGTAGGATCCGTGTGTGAAGTAGTGGTTAAATCCTTTCCAAGAAGAATGTATGCGTGAAAAGCTCCTTCCAACCTTATGTATCTTCTTCTTGATAAATAAAACCTGCATACTTGAAGAAAACAAACGAAACCTTCGCGTAAAATCGGCGGTAATAATATATATATAAGACTCTACTAAACTAGGATATAATGCTTGTGGAATGGATGTTTACAGAATTTTTGGAAAATTAAGACCTGGAAAATTCCAAAAATTTTAAAAGGAGCACAAAAAACGAGAAAAAGTAATCTGTTGTTTTTACTCCTTCCTGACGCCGTCAGGTTATCTCGACAAAAACTGGTCTGCGATTTTCTGGAAAATTTACATCTTTAAAATCTGGAAAAAATTTCTGCAAAACATCCATTATGACTCGATACAAGCATTTGACTCGAACAAACACACATATATATCTTTTAATTAATTGCAATTCTCATGTTTACGTATCTTTTGAAAACGTGTGTAATCCTCCCTACACTTATCCCATATGTAAAATAACTTTATATGTGATTAAGACGAGGTTAAAAACAAAATAAAACATTTTTACAAATTTAAACATAAGAATAAACAATCAATAAAATATATATGACAAAAACAAGCAAACAATTAAGCATGAGTTGCCTCCCACGAAGCGCTTTTCTTTATTTATGAGTCTTGTAGCTAGACTCGTAGTCGTGCTCCTACGTGATCTCGCTTTACATCCTCAATGAGAATTCTATCATATTGACAAAATTCTCATCGACTCTGTACTTAGGTCCTAGGGTCAAACAATCCCTATAGTAAAGCCTCCTTCTTTCCCACATGAATTTAAAACCTTTTTCAACATCGTCCTTGCTTTTGTCCTCAAAAGCTCTAATGTTGTCTCTTTCAAAAAGGGATAGATGGCCATATTCATTTGTCTTCCAAGGCATCCTATAAGTAATTTCATCATTTCCTTCCTTAAACCTAACCGTTCCATCATACTTGTTATGGCTCATTTTAGGTGTTTCAACAAACGGTTTTCCTAGCACAACTTGGGACAAACTATAGTCTATGACGCATCCTACATCTTCTAGGACCACAAAATCAACTAGGTAGGTGAAATTTCCTATAAAGACGTGTACATCCTTGACTCTTCCTACAAAATTTCAAACTCCACCTGGATACTTGGGGTTTCTCCTAATCTTAAGTCGTTCATTCATAGTGTCATTGTAAACAGCGGATGACATTACATTAATGGGAGATTCCATATCTATGTGTCACACCCCCAAATTACCTGTTTTGCAGCGGAATGGAATTCCTGGGGATTGACTGTCATAGCATCACAATCACAGTTATATTGAACGACCTAAAGTGTCGTTTGAAAAGAACATCGTTTGATTTAATAAAACAATCAGAGTTTACAAAGTAGGTCCCAAATGAAAATCAACTTGTGCGGAAAAATAAGTTTGTTACAATTCAAACGATGTTTTAAAATACGTAAAACCCAAGTGAGACGCGTCGTCACCACGACTCCATGATGTGTCCAAATGCATGCCATGAAGTGAATGCCTTAGATACCTGAGATAAAACATGCTAAAAAGTGTCAACACAAAGGTTGAGTGAATTCATAGAGTTTGAATTGAAATGTAAAGCCTTTAAAAATCGTTTATGCAACAAAGGCATTGTAAATCGTTGAAATGTAAAGACTATCAAAATCGATTATGTAGCAAAGGCATTGTAAATCCACTCGGTTCAAGTCCGCCCATACAAAACTTGCAACCTGTGTGTTCACAACCTACTGCCAAAATGTATATAGTTTATGTTCAAGCACACAATGTCAAATGAATTCACAAAATAGTGCATGGCTCAATGTATCGAAATCGTTTATGCAGCAAAGGCATTGTAAATCCACTCAGTTCCAAGTCCCGCCCATACAAAACTTGCAACCTGTGTGTTCACAACCCACTGCCAAAATGTGTATAGTTTATGTTCAAATGAATATGAGTGTGGTTCAAATCGTTCCAAGACCGTTACTCCATGAATATACCAAGACCATTAGACCAATGAATATAACAAGTCCGTTAGCTCAATGAATATACCAAGACCGTTAGCTCAATGAATATACCAAGACCGTTAGCTCAATGAATATACCAAGACCGTTAGACCAATGAATATACCAAGACCGTTAGACCAATGAATATACCAAGACCGTTAGACCAATGAATATACCAAGTCCGTTAGACCAATGAATATACCAAGACCGTTAGACCAATGAATATAATATAGAAATTCTAAGTATGGCAAAACTGTTACTACGCATGACTAAGCATTCAGTTCGGCTAAACATATAATTTGCAAATAGTCATGAATGTAATAAAAATAGTCGAGCATGTATCTCCCCCAAAACATTTATGAAAACAAGTAAGCGGGGCTATGAAACTCACCTGTTGCAATGATTACGATGACAAAAGTGGATACACTGAAATATAGCGTGAATCTCGAAAATGACCTATTATGAATGATATGATATGTAATGAGTTACAATGTAATGTTATGCATGCATTTCGTATGTTATTTATACCATTTGTGAGTTTTGAAAATAATACTATTTATCGTCGAAAAATACTCTTTTGACGTCTTGACCCTTCAAAATGACTTTACAAGTATTTACGTCAAAATGTCATCCTACAATGGTTTTATAATGATTTATAGTGAAATTTTCACTTTTCGTCGTAAAACAATGTCGTCGGAAAATTTATAAAAGTAACAAAAATGGCTTTGAAAAACTAGTCGAAAAATGGTGTACGTCGAACGTTAGGAAACGAACTCGACGGTTTTTGAAAGCTTGTATCAAAATCTAGAAGTTTTAGTACATGAGTTTTCGTCATAGAGGTCTCGAACATAAAGATAATAGGGTTAAATATGGTGATTTTAGTTACCGTAACACTTATCTCGTAAAAATAATATAGTTTTTCTAAAAATAATAGTTACGGCAAGTTTATGAAAACGTGTATATCTTAGTCGTTTCAAATCCGTTTTCTACGTATTATACGTCCTTAGCTTCGTATCAAAGTATACTAATATATTTTTGATAAGTCGAAATAATTTGTAAAGCTTAGGACTCGTTTTTGACTCGTACAAAACTAAAAGAGGTTGCTGAAATTTCAGAAAAATATATATTTCGTCGTCAAACTTGAAAAATTCATAACTTCTTCGTTATAACTCCGTTTTATTCCGTTCAAGCGGCCACGGATTCGTTTTAAAGTATATTTTCTAAATATCTAGGCCAAAAACTCATGTCTACTGTCGGATTTTCCAGAAAATCAAAATAAGGACAGACCACTTTTTATACTAGTCGAAAATAGTTTTACTCGTACTAAACCTATTCCAATCCCTTCAAATCAACTCCAAAGCTATTCCAATCCTACCATACACCTTCTTAGGGTGTCATGGGTTCCTAATCACCATCAAGACCAAAGAATACCATGGGGATAATTATAGGATGACCAAATATATATATATATAACTCTTAAAATCATGAAAAATGGTATAAATCACATATGTCTTGCATGTTGCTCCAAAAATGAAGAGATACATATGTAATGAAAAGAAAACATGAAAAATGAAATAAACATGCTTACAAGTGAAAATGATGAGGTGAAAGTAACAAGGTAAAACTTAAATACTCTTGGTTTTTATTTCAAAACCTTATAAAGAGTATAAACTAGATTGTTATAACACTTGAGCTAGCAAAATTTTGATGATCCCTTTGTATATTCTTCTATGGCCGGTTTTGAGAGGAGAGGACCAAGAGAGAAAATGATTTTCACTAGACTTTGAAAAATGATTGAATGAAAGTGAATGAGATAATTGAGGTTGGAGTGAATTTGTATACAAATCAAAGAAAATTTTCAACAATCATTAATGGACAATCCCATAGGGCCGGATTTTATGGAGATTGGTTCCCAAATATATATTTTTTTTTTTATAAAATGTGTATATATATATACTTGTGTAAAATTTTGTGCAATTTGTAAGAAAATGTAAGTAAAGTGTAGATAATTGTAACTTTTTGGTACAAGTAAGTTTTTGATAGATCAAAATAGAATGTAATGAGATAATAAAAATTGTAAAAATACATTCCTTGTGAAATTTGGGTGATAAAATAATTATCGTATGATTTTTAAGAAAAGTGTCGTAATAATTTAACTTTAACGATTTATGTACCAAATAAATTTGAAACACTAGGAAAACTAAAAATATAGTTTATATAAACTAAATGTAAGTATAAAAATATGTCGGGATCATTTTTGAAAGTAACGGATTAAATATACAAAATAATAACTCACGCGATTCAAGTGAAATGCAATGTCATGAATGAACTAACGTGATGCAAATGATGTAAATGAAATGTAGACTAAACTTAGTCCATATGAAATGTCCTGAAAATACGAGTTGTCACATTCGCCCAACCAAAAAGGAATTCAGTCCCTGAATTCAGTTCGTGTTGGTCTCTCGGGTTTAGGGTTTGATGTGGCAAACTTTCCCATTCCCGAGCAAAACCCTCAAAAGACTTTTTGGTAACCGATTTTTACTTAATCCCACAACTCATCAAACAAGAACTGTCATACGATTAGGCTAAATCGGTTTAGGTAACAACTTGTTTCTAGCTCGATCTTTGCTACTCATCAAACAAGAATCACCGGATCAAACGGAAACAAGTGGTTTGAAGAAAATCTTTTGAAAATTTGGCTCGATTACGGAATTGCTTACACATATAAGCCTACTACTCCCTTCATTGCATGATTCTTCCTGAATTAGACATAGGTGATCAGGCTATGTATAATTTAGGAGTAACTATGCAATGCTTGGACTAATCGACTCATATGATGTTTTGGTGTTGAGTCAACTGATGTAAAAATTGTGATAGGGAATGACAGGGCATCCATGTGACAATCGTTATGAAATGAAAGTAAATAACTCGAAAAATGTACGTATAAATCGCACGCAAAGTGAACATGCACGTATGATGAAATGATGAGATGCTATGATGATGTAGTTATAGTCTAGGGTCAATGATGCAACCTAGTTCTCTATAACCGAAGCTCTGATGCCAATCTGTCACACCCCCAAATTACCTGTTTTGCAGCGGAATGGAATTCCTGGGGATTGACTGTCATAGCATCACAATCACAGTTATATTGAACGACCTAAAGTGTCGTTTGAAAAGAACATCGTTTGATTTAATAAAACAATCAGAGTTTACAAAGTAGGTCCCAAATGAAAATCAACTTGTGCGGAAAAATAAGTTTGTTACAATTCAAACGATGTTTTAAAGTACGTAAAACCCAAGTGAGACGCGTCGTCACCACGACTCCATGATGTGTCCAAATGCATGCCATGAAGTGAATGCCTTAGATACCTGAGATAAAACATGCTAAAAGTGTCAACACAAAGGTTGAGTGAATTCATAGAGTTTGAATTGAAATGTAAAGCCTTTAAAAATCGTTTATGCAGCAAAGGCATTGTAAATCGTTGAAATGTAAAGACTATCAAAATCGATTATGTAGCAAAGGCATTGTAAATCCACTCAGTTCCAAGTCCCGCCCATACAAAACTTGCAACCTGTGTGTTCACAACCCACTGCCAAAATGTATATAGTTTATGTTCAAGCACACAATGTCAAATGAATTCACAAAATAGTGCATGGCTCAATGTATCGAAATCGTTTATGCAGCAAAGGCATTGTAAATCCACTCAGTTCCAAGTCCCGCCCATACAAAACTTGCAACCTGTGTGTTCACAACCCACTGCCAAAATATTCATAGTTTATGTTCAAATGAATATGAGTGTGGTTCAAATCGTTCCAAGACCGTTAGTCCATGAATATACCAAGACCATTAGACCAATGAATATAACAAGTCCGTTAGCTCAATGAATATACCAAGACCGTTAGCTCAATGAATATACCAAGACCGTTAGCTCAATGAATATACCAAGACCGTTAGACCAATGAATATACCAAGACCGTTAGACCAATGAATATACCAAGTCCGTTAGACCAATGAATATACCAAGACCGTTAGACCAATGAATATAATATAGAAATTCTAAGTATGACAAAACATTTTACTACGCATGACTAAGCATTCAGTTCGGATAAACATATAATTTGCAAATAGTCATGAATGTAATAAAAATAGTCGAGCATGTATCTCCCCCAAAACAGTTATGAAAACAAGTAAAAGCAGGGGCTATGAAACTCACCTGTTGCAATGATTACGATGACAAAAGTGGATACACTGAAATATAGCGTGAATCTCGAAAATGACCTATTATGAATGATATGATATGTAATGAGTTACAATGTAATGTTATGCATGCATTTCGTATGTTATTTATACCATTTGTGAGTTTTGAAAATAATACTATTTATCGTCGAAAAATACTCTTTTGACGTCTTGACCCTTCAAAAATGACTTTACAAGTTTTTACGTCAAAATGTCATCCTACAATGGTTTTATAATGATTTATAGTGAAATTTTCACTTTTCGTCGTAAAACAATGTCGTCGGAAAATTTATAAAAGTAACAAAAATGGCTTTGAAAAACTAGTCGTAAAATGGTGTACGTCGAACGTTAGAAACGAACTTCGACGGTTTTGAAAAGCTTGTATCAAAATATAGAAGTTTTAGTACATGAGTTTTCGTCATAGAGGTCTCGAACATAAAGATAATAGGGGTTAAATATGGTGATTTTAGTTACCGTAACACTTATCTCGTAAAAATAATATAGTTTTTCTAAAAATAATAGTTACGGCAAGTTTATGAAAACGTGTATATCTTAGTCGTTTCAAATCCGTTTTCTACGTATTATACGTCCTTAGCTTCGTATCAAAGTATACTAATATATTTTTGATAAGTCGAAATAATTTGTAAAGCTTAGGACTCGTTTTTGACTCGTACAAAACTAAAATAGGTTGCTGAAATTTCAGAAAAATATATATTTCGTCGTCAAACTTGAAAAATTCATAACTTCTTCGTTATAACTCCGTTTTATTCCGTTCAAGCGGCCACGGATTCGTTTTAAAGTATATTTTCTAAATATCTAGGCCAAAAACTCATGTCTACTGTCGGATTTTCCAGAAAATCAAAATAAGGACAGACCACTTTTTATACTAGTCGAAAATAGTTTTACTCGTACTAAACCTATTCCAATCCCTTCAAATCAACTCCAAAGCTATTCCAATCCTACCATACACCTTCTTAGGGTGTCATGGGTTCCTAATCACCATCAAGACCAAAGAATACCATGGGGATAATTATAGGATGACCAAATATATATATATATAACTCTTAAAATCATGAAAAATGGTATAAATCACATATGTCTTGCATGTTGCTCCAAAAATGAAGAGATACATATGTAATGAAAAGAAAACATGAAAAATGAAATAAACATGCTTACAAGTGAAAATGATGAGGTGAAAGTAACAAGGTAAAACTTAAATACTCTTGGTTTTTATTTCAAAACCTTATAAAGAGTATAAACTAGATTGTTATAACACTTGAGCTAGCAAAATTTTGATGATCCCTTTGTATATTCTTCTATGGCCGGTTTTGAGAGGAGAGGACCAAGAGAGAAAATGATTTTCACTAGACTTTGAAAAATGATTGAATGAAAGTGAATGAGATAATTGAGGTTGGAGTGAATTTGTATACAAATCAAAGAAAATTTTCAACAATCATTAATGGACAATCCCATAGGGCCGGATTTTATGGAGATTGGTTCCCAAATATATATATTTTTTTTTTCTAAAATGTATAAATATGTATACTTGTGTAAAATTTTGTGCAATTTGTAAGAAAATGTAAGTAAAGTGTAGATAATTGTAACTTTTTGGTACAAGTAAGTTTTTGATAGATCAAAATAGAATGTAATGAGATAATAAAAATTGTAAAAATACATTCCTTGTGAAATTTGGGTGATAAAATAATTATCGTATGATTTTTAAGAAAAGTGTCGTAATAATTTAACTTTAACGATTTATGTACCAAATAAATTCGAAACACTAGGAAAACTAAAAATATAGTTTATATAAACTAAATGTAAGTATAAAAATATGTCGGGATCATTTTTGAAAGTAACGGATTAAATATACAAAATAATAACTCACGCGATTCAAGTGAAATGCAATGTCATGAATGAACTAACGTGATGCAAATGATGTAAATGAAATGTAGACTAAACTTAGTCCATATGAAATGTCCTGAAAATACGAGTTGTCACACTATGTAGGCATGTTCGACATTCTTATACCCGATCATACAAGGAATTTTGAGGTTCCAAGGATTTCCTCTCCTAATCTTTGGACATATCCTAATGATGGGTAATCGAGGATTGTCAAATATATATTGGTGATATGCAACTTCTTCCTTAGTGGGGTGAAGATTAAAATAAGCACAATCCTCCTCAGTCACAGTTTTATTTACTACACCATCATCCGAATTACTGTTGATCATGGAGCCAACTACAGAGGCGCTGACCATTTTCTCAACAGCTTCCCTAATTGTGCTATCGAATACCTTCTGCAAGTCACGAAGGTCGGTGTTCTACTCACATAACGGCTTCGGCGGTTGTGTTGGTCATTGGTTTGGGTTTTGAGTGAAAGTGATTTATTTGGTGGTGGGTTGTTGAGTGGTGGTTGGTTATCACCTTCCATGATGAAAAGTGATGGGTTACGAACAAAGGTCACGAAAAAGGGGGATAGACTACGAGGAAGCTAAAAATGGAAAAAAAAAAGTTTACTTGATAGGAATCAAGTAAAGAAACCTAAACGAGGTGGACTATTAACTAGCTATTCTATTCGGCGGCGTAAAAACTTGATAGCGCTACATGCGTCGTTAGTCAAAGGAACTTCCTTTTCGTCGAGCAAGTTTTTCAACACCCTAGGCAGTGAACCTAATCGTTGTAGTGTAGTATTAGGGTAAGCCACGGGAATTGATATCGTTCTCTAGGGGAATAGGAATGCTAGTGACGAGTTACTACGCTAAGGTTGGGGTTGAGGAAGATTATTTTTGTGCTTTTTATATTTTTTAGGAAATGGAAAGGTACGAATCTTGGGGTTTGGATTTGGGGGGTTGGTATTTGTACCGATTACTCTATTATCTAATTATCTAATTAACTAAGGTGAGGGTAGTCTATGTCTAATTAATGTGTGCTCGTATGATAGTTTAAGAATGTGTTTACTTAGGTTGTATTACTCCTTAATTATCTCCTATTGATGGTTGAATTGTCACGTCCTTATTCCTAATCGTGTTGTGTATCTAAGGTCGTAGGGTATGCGTTTATGCCTAACTCTTTGAAACTACCAAAGGGTCTCGTCTACAAAATCTCTAGGATTTATAAACTCTAACTCTAAGGTACTCTTTGGATTGTTTAGCCTACAACTACTCTAGGTGTTATAGTCTAAGGTTCGTAAAGATTAATCAAGCATTAACTACACAACGAATGACCTATCGCATTACTAGACCATTAACAATTAAGATAAGAGACAACCAATCAATATTCAATAGTTAAGTTTCATATTCCCTAAGCAAACACACAAGTAAATTAGCCGGACATGGAGAACATGCAAGCATACACACAAATAATTGAAGACATAATTGAATTAATGAAGTAAAACACTTATCTTGGTGTAAGATAGGGTTTGGAACCTTAAAATACTGTACAAGACAGCCTTGGTTCGGTTTAGGTCTTTACTCCAAAAGACTACACACTGAATAATGAAAAATTCGGATTCTATATATAAGATTACATTCTCGACAGCGTCACCTTATGATTTGTGACACCGTTGGGTCGCCAGCATTAGGGTTTTGTCTTGGCCACGTTAGTCTTGCGACGGCGTCACCTTGTGCTTGTGACGCCGTCCTCTTCAGCTTCTGACGTCGTCTGGATCAAATCTAGGCTGTCTGAGTTGCAACGGCCTACTCTTTTAAAGCCCGACACCGTCACTTGAAAATAAGCAATTTGGCTACTGTATCGTCACAACATGTGCTCCGACGGCATCGCAGGTAACACCTGACGCCGTCCCCTTGTATTTCAGCAGCTTAGTGTCTCGATTCTTGACTTTGGCCATTTTCTTCATATATTCGCGCCTTTTCGTCCAAATAAGTGCCATTCCAGCAATTTGCCTTCAAGAGACCTAAAAAGTGAAAATGAACGATATTAAGTAATAACGGATACAAAAGTGATCAAATAAGGGCTTAAACGACCCCTCAAAATGGTACATTTTAAAACCTTATCAGTAGTCTTACTAGCGATCTCGGAATGCATCACAAAACAAGTTCTAGAATCTATTATACTACCGGTTTACACTCTAAGCATTAAAGATGAATGCTTTAATTCCTACAAATCTAAGGGTGATCCTCACATTTTGGGTGGAATTTAAGTGGTAAAGGGTTTTTGTGCTAGTCATATAATTTCATATCCATGAGACGCTTTATTAAGACTAATGGCCCACTCCTATATGTCATGAAAAATTCTAAATTTGGTGCCAAAATTACCCTAACCGATATTTCTCATGGTTTATTACACAAATGAAATTGGACAAAGCAAATAATCAAGGATAAGCATAGTTTCAAAGTTCCCGTTTTATTTTCCCTCCCTACACTTAAACTGAACATTGTCCCCAATGTTCCTTGAAAGTATCAAAGTTATGATAATGGAAGGTAATTAAAAGCGAAAGAAACTAGTACTCCCCTGATTAGCTCGGTAGGATCTGTGTGAAGTGGTGGTTACATCTTTCTTCAAGAAGAATGTTTGCGTGAAAAGCTCCTTCTCATCTTATGTATCTTCTTCTTAATAAATTAAACCTGCACACTTGAAGAAAACAAACGAAATCTTCGCGTAAAATCGGCGGTAACAATATATATATGACTCTACTAAACTAGGATATAATTCTTGTGGAATGGATGTTTACAGATTTTCTGGAAAATTAAGACCTGGAAACTTCCAAAAAATTATAAGTAGCTCAGAAAACGAGAAAAAGTAATAAGTTGTTTCTGCTCCTCCTGACGTCGTCAGGTTGCGATCCTAACGCCGTCAGGTTATCCTGACAGAAACTGGTCTGCTATTTTCTGGAAAAAATTCTGGAACATTTTTATCTTTAAAATCTGGAAAAATTTCTTGCAAAACATCCATTATGACTCGATACAAGCATTTGACTCGAACAAACACACATGTATATCTTTTAATTAATTGTGATTCTCATGTTTACGTTTCTTTTGAAAACGTGTGTAATCCTCCCTACACTTATCCCTTCTGTAAAATACCTTTATATGTAATTAAGACGAGGTTAAAGACAAAATAAAGCATTTTTACAAATTTGAACATGATAATAAACAATCAATAAAAGATACATGACACAAACAAGCAAACAATTAAGCATGGGTTGCCTCCCACGAAGCGCTTTTCTTTATTTATGATTCTTGTAGCTAGACTCGAAGTCGTGCCCCTACGTGACTTCATTACCGTCACCTTCTTCCTCATGACGGTCTCTATTGGGGGATTCCATGTTGTAGAAGTGCCCTATGATGCACCTTTCTAAAAGGTCATCCTCTCCCTACTCGGTTCTATATTCCGGTCCTAAGTTCAAGCAATCCTTATAGAAACCAAAAATCTTGGCCATAACATAATCTACTCCCTTCTCCTTATCCTCCTCATTCCTATAGTAGACCGATAGTTTAAGTTCCTTTTCATCATTTGAGAGTGATGAAAACTTCTCAATCTTAAATGGCATTTGGTAAGCTACATCATCGATCTCATCCTTGAATCTCACTATTCCTAACGATGGATCATAAGTCATCCCGGTGTTTTCTACGAAAGGCTTTCCTAGAATAATGTGGGACAAGCTAGGATTTATGGCCGTACTAATATCATCCACTATTATGAAATCCGTAGGAAACGTGAAACTACCTACATAAACGGGCAATCCCTTAACTCTACCAAGAAAATTGCAACTAACCCTAGGATTATCGGGATCTTTCCTTGTTGGGATAGGCTTCTTCATTACCCAATTATAGTAGGTGCTAGTCATGATATTTATCGGGGACTTGCGATCAATGTAGGCCTTTGCCACGAAAAGGTGTCCTATGCAACATGGTATGTTAAGATTCCAAGGGTTCCCAAACTTGATCCTAGGGCTTCTCCTAACATACATGTGACGGAGGTCACGTACTAAGTGTGGGTGGCGAGAGAGTTCTTCTTCCGTAGGAAACTTATTGAAATAGTCCTTGTCTACTTCATCTACTTCCTCGGTTGTTTCATTCTTGGTGTTTCACTAACCTCAAGTATCATCTCATGGTTCGCTTCGTCATTTGTTCTATTAGGTTTCACTAAGGTGATGGTATTGATGAATTGAACGTGCTAAGCTAACTTACTTGGGTCCTTAATCTCTACACCGGAAGTTTCGGGAGTTGAGATAGCGTTAACCTTCCTATCACTATTGGTCATGGCTTTCAAAAGGTTATCTATCTTCCTATCCATCTCGGCTTGTTGTTGGTTAAAACGGTCCGAGAGCTTAGCTATTTGAGCTTCTTGGGACGCGACTAGGTGTTGCAACATCCCTTCTATGTTTTGTTGGTTAGGGCCGTGAGATGGGGGCCATGAGAAATCATTGGATGTGAATTCTTTGGTTTGTCCCCAATAAAATTCGGGCTTGCCCTTCCATGCTTCTCGGGTGTCATTAAAAGTCCTAGGTCCGGGTGTTGTAGGGAATCTTCCTCCCGTTCAATTAGTACGCGAGGATGCGTAGTCAACGGAAGCTTGTTCAGGGAATCTTATGCAAGTGCGCTTGTTATGAGGACCACTACACGACTCATACGAGGAAGAAACTTTGTTCACTTTGCTTGAAGACTTAGGATTGTCGTAGGAGCTCATTAAGAATTTAACTTGATCTTCAAGCTCGAGCATCCTACAGTCGGAAGATTGTGAGTCAATGGGAGGCAAGGAGATTGCCTTTATGGTTTTGGGCAACTCACGGGGGTCATTCCAACTTTCGTTGTCATAGAGAGCAAGGTCCTCTATTATACCCCATGATTCTTCCGCGGTGTGATCACTAAGTTTCCCACCGGCCGCTTGGTCAATGGATCGCTTAGTGGGGAAGTTGACATGATCGTAGAAGAGTTGGACTTAAAGCCAAAGATCAATGCCGTGATGAGGGACTCTATGGAGTAAGTCCTTGAATCGAGTCCATGCTTCGTAGAGAGATTCACCTTGACGTTGTTGGAACATCAAGATTTCATTCCTAAGCTTAATAGTTCTCCCCTGTAGGAAAAATTGAGCAAGGAAATGAGAGGTGCGATCATCCCAACTTGAGATGGAGCCAGCGGGAAGTCGCTCAAGCCAATTACTAGCTTGGTCCCTTAGAAAGAATTGGAAGAGATGCAGACGCGTGGTCTCCCGAGTAGTAGCATCGAGGTCGATGGAATCGACAATTTTAAGGAAATCCTTAAGATGCTGATTAGGATCTTCGGAACGAAGTCCATGGAATGCACATCCGTTTTGCACCAACCGGATGATGTCGGATCGCAGGGCCGTAGTTTGGGCTTGGTCGGGAAGCTCATTGGTGTTCCTATAGCCTAGTTGGCTTGGTCTCGAGTATTCACCAAGAGTACGGCCTCTTGGTGGGTCATTTGGTGGTGGGTTGATGAGTGGTGGTTGGTTATCACCTTCCATGATGAAAAGTAATGGGGTTACTAACAAAGGTCACGAAGAAGGGGGATAGACTACGAGGAAGCTAAAAATGAGAAAAAATGCTTACTTGATAGGAATCAAGCAAGGAAACCTAAACGAGGTGGACTCCTAATGTAAAACCCTAAAATCTCAAACGCGTGAAAAGACAATTTTGCCCTCAAACTTAAAATTTTACAAGCTCGGAAAACACGTCAACATCGTTTAACAAGTTATATTATCAATAATATACACACATTATGAAAATAATTAACTTATGTTATGAATTAAAAGAACATAAATAAATAAGTCCTAATGTACCAAATAACTCTACAACATGTACACAATTAACCTAGACTACAAAAAGGACTACATACACTTGGAAAAGATAAGATTGGAAAGTCAAAAATTTGGTCTTCCCCCCCTTGATGGCCGGCCCTATAGGCTTCCCCCCATTAACCACAAAATCAATTACATTAAATCACATTTACACATTCCTTTTCAATTCAAAAACACACACAAAAATTCACCACGACTCCATACGAATTTCTGGAAGGGATCTAGCATTTTTCTGGGGTTCTTCATCATCAAGAGTAGCTGGTAAAAATAGGTTTTGGTTTGTTGGAGGCTTGGTTCGATCGGGGTGATTTTTCTTTGGTCGATTCTTCATCCGATAGGTATGAAATTCATGCGCTTGATCCACACGTTCTAAAATCGATTGGGTATTTTTCTCATACTATTTATATCATATATGACCTAAATAAAATGATAAAAAAAGAATCATGCATGTTTAAATAGTCGAATGGGAATTTCATGCTTAAAACGTATGCAAAACTATAGATCAGGTTATATGAATTCTCTGGGTGGTGTACATAATTTTTATGAGTGTCTTAGTCATCATAAAGGTCTGTAAAAATGGTTGTTTGAGTTGTTATAGTTTGGATCAATCGTAATAAATTTTGAGGATAAAAACGTGTATAAAGTCTAATCTAATTCGTACGAATTTTATGGGTGTGAAAACCATTTTATTTAAGACCTATACGACCCATATGATACTGGAAAAATATTCATTCGAATTGTTATTGTCTAAAATGGCCTTGTCGAATTATTGTTTATAATCGGGTTTTTTTATAAAAAAAATGTATAAATGGATAAACAAAATTGGAACGATCGACCTAGGGTTTATGTTATGGTCTAGATCTGATCTTAATGATGAAATAATGATGGAATAATGATTGCTTTTGATTTGGGGAATTAGGGTTAGGGTTTGATGATTTTATTGTCTTACCGATTGAGTTTTCAAAATAAAAGGGGTTGTTTCGTAAATTATAAAACTTGTGGACTATTTTTGTAATATACTTTGGACCAGGGGGTGTTAGTATAAAATGTAACATGAGGACCTTTTTTGTAAAATATGTGACTTAGGGGTTTATTTTGTAAATCGGGTAAATTTGTAAACCGAAATGTAATTATTAAAAATAGAGGGGCTTGTTTGTAAATTCTGGAAACTTGGGGGTATTTCGTATAAATAAGGATAATGAGGGTGTAATATGTAAAATTGGACACTTAAGGGCTTGATGTGTAAATATGCTAAATAAGGAAACTTTCTAAAAATGGAAACCTTCTATTTTTGGAAACCTGCTAAATATGGAAAGTTACTAAAACTGGAAAGCCGACTAAAATAAGTAATCTGAATTAAATAAGTTTTTAATAAAACCAGTCATGAATTCGTGTAGATTCGCCGGAGATGGAGTTTGCTTCCGACCTTGGTATTTCTGTTGTGTTTCGTTTGCGGTATAAGGTACAGATATTCTATCCCTTTTCAGTAGGGATTTCTCCTGACTTTTCAATCCTTGACTTTGCTTCACTTATGATATTCCTTTGATATGATTTCCTTATGCTATGATCCTTTTGATATGATTCCGACATAATCCTTTGATATGATTCTGTTCGCTATGATATTTGTTTGTTATGATTCTGAACTTCTGATTATGAACCTTATGATTTTGAACCACTTGATATGAAACTTTGATATGAACCTTGATATGAAACTTTGATATGAACCTTTGATATGAAACTTTGATATGAACCTTTTATATGAACTTTGATATGAACCTTGATATTTAACTATTGCTATGAACCTCTGAATTGGGAACCATTTATATTGAACCTTTGATTATGAAGACTTATATATTGCTACACTTTGGACCTTTTGTTTTGACCTGTCAGTTTGATACCCGAGCCATTAACTAGGCATGGGGGTTCCATGTCCGTGTCATTGATGCACCAATGGCATGACTCCAGTGTGGATGAGTGATGTTCCACACCGTCCCCATTTTGTATTGATTATGCGCGCTTCAGAGATATTGTATGGCCACTATTGTTTTGCAGGGGGCGTATGGATGCATCCTAGATTTGTATTGTATTGATATTGATATATTGTTTTGGTGATGTGGTGCGTGTGTGCAATACACCCCCTCACATTTTGGGAGCTAGCTACTCCATTGGTTACTTGAGGTCTCCCCTCCTATTATTTTGGTATTCCGAGGTCACCCCTCCGAGTACAATGGTTACTATTGGTTACTTGGCTGCTATTGCCACTATTGATATTGGTTTGTTTTGTTGGCTCGTGGTAGATTTCTGACAGACCTTACACTATTGATATACCCATATTATACCTTCTGTATTTCCCAACGCATCATATTCTGTATTGATTATCTTTATCCAGTACCCTTATGTGACTCACTCTACTACTATGTTATAGATACTCCATTTCATTGATCTGTCATACTCTGGTTCCGTTACTTCAGACCATCGTTCCATTCACGTACTGGGTTATTATATGATTATTGAATTTGATTGTGCTATTGCATGTCTTATGTGACTACTGTTTACCCTGCTACGATATGATTAGTACGCGATTTTATGATCCACTTGTTGTCATCTGATTTCATGTTATCCTACAGTTATGTGACCCCTTTGATTTGTTTGGTGACCATGCTAGTATGTAAATAATTGTTTTGACGGTTTATCATGTAAACTTCATTCTGTTAACCTCGTGGACTACGAATATCTGTTAGTGTTCTTATCTGCTCATTGTTGATCTGCCATGTGTACATTGCTATTTAGGCTACTGTCAAATTTGATAAATGGTTCAACTTGTGACGTCTGGCTTGTTCATTTGTTTAGTTGCCCTGCTATGTCTTTAATTCATTCAATTTTATCGTCATACTGTATTCCTACTTGTTACGTGTGACTGCCATGTGTTGACTGTTGTTAGTACTTCCACTGTTATAATCTTTGGTTATGTTTTTAACTGTGGGTTATTTGACCTGTGTAATTGCCATGCTCACTTAATAATTAATTGCTTCCGCTTGCCTTTAGATTTCGGTTTGACTTGTATATCTTCTGACTTCCTGAATTGATTGTATGTCATATATATGTTGTGTGGTTGCGACGTCTTCCATGTTGGCTTATGTTTCAGTACTTGTACGCTTGGTTTGTATGTGCTTGTATTTATGTCATCGATGCTTTGCTTTGTTTTGTTCTCCTTGTTCTATGTCCCTTTTGATATCTGTATAATTGCGTTCTGCACGTTCCTCTTTGACTCATTGTTCTCTTTTCGCTGCGACTTTGTTATCCGTTTCCTTTCTTTCATTTTGCATTTCAGATTTTATTTAGCTTTTGTTTTGTTATATCTGTTCACTGGGCTTTTTAAGCTCAGCCGCATTTCTTTTCCTGCGGCAGGTTTTAGATTTGAAGATGGGCTTTGATGGGCTGAGAGTTGGATTATCCGAGTGGACCAACCCTAGTTACCTTTCTAGTTGGACTTATTTTGGCGGGCTATTGTTTTGAAATTTTGGTTTATTTAAACATTTGGATTTTGTAATTTCCTTGTAAATCTTTTGTTTAAATGACTTGGTACGTTATTCTTAAGACTTCCGCTTGAAGAATTTTGTTTGTATGTTCTGATATGACAACAGAATGTGACACTTCTACCCTTGTCGGGTTGGGGTGTTACAATTATGGTATCAGAGCTAAGGTTTCGTCTTGTTGACCTTAGGATTGACCTGTGAGGACTTGGGTAGACACTAGGCTTCCGTCTGTTATGATATATTCCGATTCCTTTTGATTGTCGTTCCGATTTGACTTCGATAATCTTTTGTCTTCACTGTTTTGGTCTTCTTCTCTTCACATTCGATTTTATTATTTTGTCTTCGCACATCCTTTTGTCGATCATTAGATGGAGACTACCCGTGGAGCCGAAGATGATGGTGCCGAACCTGTGTTCTTTACCTTCTCTGAACTGGAGAAGTTCGTGAAGCGAAGCCACACCCGACTGCCGTCTTCTTTGGAGACATCAGGATGCTGCTAGATGAAGCTGGACGGACCAACCAAAGACGCAAAAGACGGAGACAAGATTCAACCGGTGGCTGAGAGGGTTTATCTACTTCATATGATTTGGGCGCGATTTATGTTACTCCGATTCGTTTGTCATACGTTTTGAGGCGGTTTGATATTCTGTTAAGTGATTCTGATCGGTACTACTTTTCGTTGATTTGTTCGGAACTCGATATGAATCGTGAAGTTTTATCGTTTGGCATTTTGTTAATATCTCAGTTTTTCTTTTGGATCGTCAGTAATGAGTTATGAGGAACCCTTTCGAACTAGTTGGTGGCCTTCTCTCTTTTGTGATATGGTAAGTTGGTTGATGTGTTATGTGTTGTATGTATATGAAACTGGTCTGCTCTGGTATGTTACTTGATATCTGTATGTGATATGTTTTGTGTGCTACTGGCTATGTGGTTTGTTATGACCCGGGACGGAATATGGTGACAATAAGGACTTGGTATGTGATGCAAGTATTATGGACCTGATCAGCGTGATAATACCGAGATCATATAATTTGAACTTATTGAAATCATACGACATATTGGGAAATGCCTGGGGTGGGTACGTGAATGGAATATGACTTGTAACCGTTATTTGTCACTCCTCATGTTCGATTAGAATTCTGTACCTCTTCGCGAGATTCTCACCGACATCTGTTACGAATAAGTTTTGTACACTATGAGACCGATATCATTATGATCTGTGTGAGACTATGGATTGCTACGTCTGCCTTAAACTCGTCCGTCTCTATGTACCCCTGCGATTTCAATTTTCGAGGACGAAAATTTTCTTTTTAGAGGGGAAGAGTTGTAAAACCCTAAAATCTCAAACGCGTGAAAAGACAATTTTGCCCTCAAACTTAAAATTTTACAAGCTCGGAAAACACGTCAACATCGTTTAACAAGTTATATTATCAATAATATACACACATTATGAAAATAATTAACTTATGTTATGAATTAAAAGAACATAAATAAATAAGTCCTAATGTACCAAATAACTCTACAACATGTACACAATTAACCTAGACTACAAAAAGGACTACATACACTTGGAAAAGATAAGATTGGAAAGTCAAAAATTTGGTCTTCCCCCCCTTGATGGCCGGCCCTATAGGCTTTCCCCCATTAACCACAAAATCAATTACATTAAATCACATTTACACATTCCTTTTCAATTAAAAACACACACAAAAATTCACCACGACTCCATACGAATTTCTGGAAGGGATCTAGCATTTTTCTGGGGTTCTTCATCATCAAGAGTAGCTGGGAAAAATAGGTTTTGGTTTGTTGGAGGCTTGGTTCGATCGGGGTGATTTTCTTTGGTCGATTCTTCATCCGATAGGTATGAAATTCATGCGCTTGATCCACACGTTCTAAAATCGATTGGGTATTTTTCTCATACTATTTATATCATATATGACCTAAATAAAATGATAAAAAAAGAATCATGCATGTTTAAATAGTCGAATGGGAATTTCATGCTTAAAACGTATGCAAAACTATAGATCAGGTTATATGAATTCTCTGGGTGGTGTACATAATTTTTATGAGTGTCTTAGTCATCATAAAGGTCTGTAAAAATGGTTGTTTGAGTTGTTATAGTTTGGATCAATCGTAATAAATTTTGAGGATAAAAACGTGTATAAAGTCTAATCTAATTACGTGGAATTTTATGGGTGTGAAAACCATTTTATTTAAGACCTATACGACCCATATGATACTGGAAAAATATTCATTCGAATTGTTATTGTCTAAAATGGCCTTGTCGAATTATTGTTTATAATCGGGTTTTTATAAAAAATGTATAAATGGATAAACAAAATTGGAACGATCGACCTAGGGTTTATGTTATGGTCTAGATCTGATCTTAATGATGAAATAATGATGGAATAATGATTGTTTTTGATTTGGGGAATTAGGGTTAGGGTTTGATGATTTTATTGTCTTACCGATTGAGTTTTCAAAATAAAAAGGGGTTGTTTCGTAAATTATAAAACTTGTGGACTATTTTTGTAATATACTTTGGACCAGGGGGTGTTAGTATAAAATGTAACATGAGGACCTTTTTTGTAAAATATGTGACTTAGGGGTTTATTTTGTAAATCGGGTAAATTTGTAAACCGAAATGTAATTATTAAAAATAGAGGGGCTTGTTTGTAAATTCTGGAAACTTGGGGGTATTTCGTATAAATAAGGATAATGAGGGTGTAATATGTAAAATTGGACACTTAAGGGCTTGATGTGTAAATATGCTAAATAAGGAAACTTTCTAAAAATGGAAACCTTCTATTTTTGGAAACATGCTAAATATGGAAAGTTACTAAAACTGGAAAGCCGACTAAAATAAGTAATATGAATTAAATAAGTTTTTAATAAAACCAGTCATGAATTCGTGTAGATTCGCCGGAGATGGAGTTTGCTTCCGACCTTGGTATTTCTGTTGTGTTTCGTTTGCGGTATAAGGTACAGATATTCTATCCCTTTTCAGTAGGGATTTCTCCTGACTTTTCAATCCTTGACTTTGCTTTACTCATGATATTCCTATGCTATGATTTCCTTATGCTATGATCCTTTTGATATGATTCCGACATAATCATTTGATATGATTCTGTTCGCTATGATATTTGTTTGTTATGATTCTGAACTTCTGATTATGAACCTTATGATTTTGAACCACTTGATATGAAACTTTGATATGAACCTTGATATGAAACTTTGATATGAACCTTTGATATGAAACTTTGATATGAACCTTTGATATGAACTTTGATATGAACCTTGATATTTAACTATTGCTATGAACCTCTGAATTGGGAACCATTTATATTGAACCTTTGATTATAAAGACTTATATATTGCTACACTTTGGACCTTTTGTTTTGACCTGTCAGTTTGATACCCGAGCCATTAACTAGGCATGGGGTTCCATGTCCGTGTCATTGATGCACCAATGGCATGACTCCAATGTGGATGAGTGATGTTCCACACCGTCCCCATTTTGTATTGATTATGCGCGCTTCAGAGATATTGTATGGCCACTATTGTTTTGCAGGGGGTATGGATGCATCCTAGATTTGTATTGTATTGATATTGATATATTGTTTTGGTGATGTGGTGCGTGTGTGCAATACACCCCTCACATTTTGGGAGCTAGCTACTCCATTGGTTACTTGAGGTCTCTCCTCCTATTATTTTGGTATTCCGAGGTCACCCCTCCGAGTACAATGGTTACTATTGGTTACTTGGCTGCTATTGCCACTATTGATATTGGTTTGTTTTGTTGGCTCGTGGTAGATTTCTGACAGACCTTACACTATTGATATACCCATATTATACCTTCCGTATTTCCCAACGCATCATATTCTGTATTGATTATCTTTATCCAGTACCCTTATGTGACTCACTCTACTACCATGTTATAGATACTCCATTTCATTGATCTGTCATACTCTGGTTCCGTTACTTCGCACCATCGTTCCATTCACGTACTGGGTTATTATATGATTATTGAATTTGATTGTGCTATTGCATGTCTTATGTGACTACTGTTTACCCTGCTACGATATGATTAGTACGCGATTTTATGATCCAGTTGTTGTCATCTGATTTCATGTTATCCTACAGTTATGTGACCCCTTTGATTTGTCACGGTGACCATGCTAGTATGTAAATAATTGTTTTGACGGTTTATCATGTAAACTTCATTCTGTTAACCTCGTGGACTACGAATATCTGTTAGTGTTCTTATCTGCTCATTGTTGATCTGCCATGTGTACATTGCTATTTAGGCTACTGTCAAATTTGATAAATGGTTCAACTTGTGACGTCTGGCTTGTTCATTTGTTTAGTTGCCCTGCTATGTCTTTAATTCATTCAATTTTATCGTCATATTGTATTCCTACTTGTTACGTGTGACTGCCATGTGTTGACTGCTGTTAGTACTTCCACTGTTATAATGTTGGTTATGTTTTTAACTGTGGGTTATTTGACCTGTGTAATTGCCATGCTCACTTAATAATTAATTGCTTCCGCTTGCCTTTAGATTTCTGTTTGACTTGTATATCTTCTGACTTCCTGAATTGATTGTATGTCATATATATGTTGTGTGGTTGCGACGTCTTCCATGCTGGCTTATGTTTCAGTACTTGTACGCTTGGTTTGTATGTGCTTGTATTTATGTCATCGATGCTTTGCTTTGTTTTGTTCTCTTTGTTCTATGTCCCTTTTGATATATGTATAATTGCGTTCTGCACGTTCCTCTTTAACTCATTGTTCTCTTTTCGCTGCGACTTTGTTATCCGTTTCCTTTCTTTCATTTTGCATTTCAGATTTTATTTAGCTTTTGTTTTGTTATATCTGTTCACTGGGCTTTTTAAGCTCAGCCGCATTTATTTTCCTACGGCAGGTTTTAGATTTGAAGATGGGCTTTGATGGGCTGAGAGTTGGATTATCTGAGTGGACCAACCCTAGTTACCTTTCTAGTTGGACTTATTTTGGCGGGCTATTGTTTTGAAATTTTGGTTTATTTAAACATTTGGATTTTGTAATTTCCTTGTAAATCTTTTGTTTAAATGACTTGGTACGTTATTCTTAAGACTTCCGCTTGAAGAATTTTGTTTGTATGTTCTGATATGACACCAGAATGTGACACTTCCACCCTTGTCGGGTTGGGGTGTTACACCTAACTAGCTATTCTATTCCCCGGCAGCGGCGCCAAAAATTTGATACGCTTACACAGCGCGTTCGGGGTCAAAGGAACTTCCTTTTCGTCGAGCAAGTTTTTCAACACCCTAGGAAGTGAACCTAATCATTGTAGTGTAGTATTAGGGTAAGCCACGGGTATTGATATTGTTCTCTAGGGGAATAGGAATGCTAGTAAGAAGTTACTATGCTAAGGTTGGGGTTGAGGAAGATTATTTTTTATCTTTTTTATATTTTTTTAGGAAATGGAAAGGTACGAATCTCGGGGTTTGGATTTGGGGGTTGGTATTTCTACCGATTATTCTACTATTATCTATTCTAATTAACTAAGCTAGGGGTAGTCTATGTCTATTTTTGTGTGCTTGTATGATGATTAAAAATGTATTTACTTAGGTTTTATTACTCCCTAGTTATCTCCAATTAATGGTTGAATTGTCACGTCCTTATTCTTAACGCGTTGTGTTTCTAAGGTCGTAGGATATGCGTTTATCCCTAACTCTTTGAAGCTACCAAAGGTTAATGACTACAAAATCTCTAGGATTTATAAACTTAACACTAAGGTATTCTTTGGATGTTTAGCCTACAATAACTCTAGGTGATTACAAACTAAGGTTCAACAAAGATTAATCAAGCATTAATAGCACAACGAATGACCTATCGCAATACTAGGTCAATCACAATTAAGATAAGAGACAACCAATCAATATTCAATAACTAGGTTTCATATTACCTAAGCAAACACACAAATAAATTAGCCGGACATGGAGAACATTCAAGCATACACACAATCAATTGAAGACATAATTGAATTAATGAAGTAAAACACTTATCTTGATGTAAGATAGGGTATCGAACCCTAAAATACTGTACAAGACAACCTTGGTTCGGTTTAGGTTTTTACTCCACAAAACTACACACTGAAAACTAAAAAATTCGGATTCTATATATAGTGTTACAAACTACGACGGCGTCACTCTTTAATTGTGAGGCCGTCGGGTCGCCGTCATTAGGGTTTCATTTTGGCCACGTTAGCATTGTGACGGCGTCACCTTATGCCTGTGACGCCGTCTCCTTCAGTCTCTGACGCCGTCTAGATCAAATCTAGGCCGTCTGAGCTGCGACGCCCTACTCTTTTAAAACCTGATGCCGTCACTTGTAAATAAGCAATTTGGCTACTGAGTCATCACAAAACTTGTTCTGACGTCGTCACAAATAGAACCTGACGCCGTCCCCTTCAGTTCCAGCAGCCTGAGTGTCTCGAATCTTGACTTTGACCATTTTCTTCGTCTATTCGCGCCTTTTTGTCAGAATAAGTGTCATTCCAGCAATTTGCCTTCAAGAGACCTAAAAAGTGAAAAGAAATGAAATTAAGTAGTAACGGATACAAAAGTGATCAATTAAGGGCTTAAATGACCCCTCAAAAGGGTACCTTTTAAATCCTTATCATGGGTGTCTCTATCATATTTTGCACAATAATAGTTTTAAAAAGTTCAAGAAAAAGAGAAGTATTTGTGGGTTAATAAAACTCATTTTGACCCTTGATCTGCCTACTGCCCATGTATCGTTAATAACATTTCATAAGAAACATTCCAGGCTTTTGGTTTGACGGTTCGACCATGTACTGGGCATCTTATCAGTTATTGGAATTGAGGTAAATGTATATTTTCATGTCGTGTGGTGGCTACGAATACATCTATGCTTAAACTTAAATACTGAATTCAATAAATCTTCTTGTACAGAGAGCGATTATTGCTTTTTCGCTTGGAATGGGGTTGATCCCATGAATTATTATGTGTGAGGTAATAAAAAAATAAATAACTAAATTTAGAGCTCACAGTAATATAATTTTGGTATGCCATAACTTTAAAGTGTTACACTCTTACACTACATTCATAGACTATGCCTCAAGTTTCTTCTTACAATAAAGAGTATTTGGATTTGCTAACAAAGCATAAATTTCATTACCCCTTAAAAGGCATACCAAAAAATCCTATAAACTGCAATTTTACAGCCTTGCGGATGACTTAAACAACCATTAAAGTGCAGTTCTTAAGCAAATCAAAACACCCCTTAAAACAACCCAATGTACCCTTTAAAACTGTAAAATGGAATCTGCCCCAAACACCCCTTATTAAATCTCAAAATAAATACTTATGACCTTCATGGAGATGGTAGTTAATGACCCCATAAAATGACCCTAGACCTGCGTTTGAAACTGAAGTTCTAAAATAGTCACAAACACCCTTTAGAAGACCTAAATATCCCTTTGAAACATAAGTTTTAGCAGCCCCAAACAACCCTTAAAGGCATACCCAAAAATCCCTATAAAACTGTAATTGTGCATTCTTGTGTATGACTTAACCAACCATTAAACTACAAGTTTTTAGCATATCCAAACACACCTTAAAACGATTCAATCCCCCTTTTAAAATTTGTGTTTAGAATCAGGCTCAAACACCCCTTAAAAGTCAATGGGTGACCTTTAAGTATCATTCTATTCATGTTTTCATCTACTATCACATTAGCATAAAAAAGGAATCATCTATAAAGTTTGAGTAACATGAAGGGGGTGTTTGGGTTAGCTTACTTTTTGTGACTTATGAGCTTATGCTTATTTTAAGCAATTTACTTCAAATGTTCCTAATGCTTTCTGAAACATGTAGCATAAACATTCTGGAAGGTAGCAAGGATTGGCAGCTTCACCCCATATCAAATAGATATGAAGTACTTACTTTTTCTTGTTGACATAGGAACAAAAACAAAGGAGAAAGATATAACGATTTAAAAACACGCGTAGCATATTTCAAGAAATAGTTGAGATAATTTAACATACCATAATTGGTCCACATTGGTAAGATGCCCAAGTAATAACACCACTTGAACCACAGCCTCTAAACCACACCTCCTGAATCACACCCCCTAAACCATAACCAAACACGTATATTTCAGCCCTCATGTTAGCACATTGTTCACTTACAATAGATAAATAAAATTTGCGTACAGATTCTTACTATCCAATCATGTACCTTTCTATTCCATTTGTTGTTTGGCACATGATTATATCCAATCATGTACCTTACACAACATGTGTAACTGTCATTTCAAGGTATGAGATAAATAAGCTGATAAGATATCATATTACCTCGCGTTGTCAAGGGTGCATGGCTGTTATTTTCATGTATAAGTGTTGTGACCTGCAACTGCCTGTCCGCTTACACCTAAAATAACAATAGCTATTGGAAAATTAATATAAGGTAATATGAGAGTCTGACACTGGTAAAAAGAAGAAAAGGAATCAAATATTCATCATGCGTCAATTCAACGGTAACCGAAACTAAAGAATCATGTGTATGTTCAGATCAGTAGTAACCAAAACGTGATTGCTACCAATATTCAGCAATACGTACTACAACAGCAGTTCATTGTCAATCAATCTAGTTTACGCGTCGATTCAACATCAGATGCAACTCCACAGTTGATTAGGTCCCCTCGGTCCCTTCATCAGTAAAGATATATGTTGCAACATCGGTGTTTCCAGGTGGGCAAATCTACCTATTCTAGAGTCTTTTTTTCCTATTAGGACATGCAAATAAGTTCAAGACTTAAATTTTAGTGTGCAAATAGTAAGATACTCGAAAGTAAATATGTGTGAATCTAAGCATAAACTAAAAAGTGTAGAAATCACAGGTTGTCAATAAATTTGTTTAATTCTCAATTGTCATTATAATATATAAATCAATGGCTTCAACACTACATTGGCAACTAAAGCTGGACCTTATACATGAGAATATCACATACAACTCACAAAATAACTAACAGGTGCAATTGATGCCTTATATGCAAGCATTCTTCACAATATCCTTGAATCAAAAACACAAGGTTCTATCATCTTCGATGAAAATCATCACATTGTCTGATACATTATTAAAACGCAAGCTTTTGTCACCTTACATGAAGAATTATTATTTATGCCTAAGTATCAGATCACATTGAAATCAGTGATGTATGTTACATCACACACATTCATACCGTACATAGTAAAAATTCAAACAAAAATATCAATCATCTCTAACAACTCATGACCTAATAAATTACACTTACTACGTGTCTATCACTCAATTAGCTAAACAATGAATCACAATCTCATCATGCACATACTTTTACATATCATAAAATTTACATAGGCTCGTTCCATACACACTTTGTAGACACTAAATTTGAAGATCTGGTGCAGGTTCAATCTTAATAAAAGGACAATATTATGTTTGTAAATTGAAAAACAAAGATAATGAGACCATATAAATAAAGCATATTGTGAACATAAGAATTAATATCAAGATGTATATAACAAAGCTAGTTAATCCCTATAAATAAAGCATATTGTCGACATAAGAAATATCAAGAAGTGTATACGATTCACCCAGTAAACCTACTTGATCAAGAAATTTATCATATTTGCAAATCAAACTCAACCTGCACTTAAGAGATACATTCCATCTTCTGTGGCTTTCAATCCATTTGCAACACCATAATAAGCAGAGGTACGATTGTGGTGTAATATCTTTATACGTTATCCAATTACTGTGAAAGCTAGCCCTGTAAAGGAAGAACAAAATGGGTTACTGAGTTTTCGGTCTTTTTTTTAATCCAGAAGTGGTGAAAATAACATTGACAACGAAAAGTGTATAACAATATGAAATTAAAGGCATTGTTTAATACAATATTAATTTAACGAAAAGTGTATAACAATCTGAAATTGAAGGCATTGTTTTGTACAATATTAATTTACATCTAATACAAATTTCATTACAGATATATAAGTAGTCATAGCTAACAGAATTACAAAACTTACAACAAAGTGACACGGGCATAAAGTAAGTTATATTGAGAGAAAATATAAACATAAACGATATTTGAAGATGCGTGTACATTAGCTTTAACTTGCTATGCGTATACGTGTTTGAATCGGTCAGTGCGTTTTTTGTGTGGGCAAATACAGCTTCTCCAAGGAAGCAGATAACGGACATGTCTCAAGAAATTCGTTGTGCTGGCTATGTTCCTATGTTCAGTGGTTGTATATGTATCCGACGAAATATTTTCATAAACCATATGCCTGTATTATTTAGTAATTACAAGCATCCGTGTAGAGCGACCAGAACTACCGACAAGAATTCGCGTCACCATATGAGTATGGACTGCCAAATACATAAGAGAATAAGAATTGACGCAACTGAACTGATATTCAAAACAATATAACTAAAGAGTAATGTGCTTACATGTAGGCCTACTTTCTTGGTATTATTCTTAACTGATTTAGTCCATGTATCATCATCTTTTATCCTAGAACCAATAAAAAACATTGGTGACATTTTATTTTATTTTCAATCCACGCGATACTTGTATTGAGTCTTTCAACAGACAAGTCACAGTGCCTTAGGCTTATCTCAAATATCGAAATATGAGATGGATACGATAACTTACTTTTGAAGCCTCTTGTGAAGCATATAACACAAATATTGAGATGGCCATAAAACTATAACAACTGAATGATTTGGTAGTTTTTCTTTTCGATAAATCTTCTATAAAAGTTACCTACACAAACCTAATACATGAACACCAAAAAAAGTTGTTAGATGAGCATTAGAAGTGAACCATCTACAAACTGCATCAAGAGTCTAAAATAATCATAAAATATATAATAATTAATTAAACACCCAATCAAATAATCAATCAATTTATTTTTATAAAATAACAACTTCACAAACCTGGTTAATCGAAAGTGATGATGAAATTCGTTTGGTGCATCATATGTGGTCTTGATTAATCTGTCAAAAACACACAAAACATAAAAAGAGATTAAAAAATGATAATTATACGTACAAAATATAAAAAGAGATTAAAAAAAATTATACGTGTGATGAAGATGTAGATTTGATGATAAACGGAGATAAACATGGAACAGATTGAGAAGATAAACATGGTATGGATTTTGTGAATATGCGATTTTTAATTTCTTCAGGTTTGTTAGTGCAAAATTGTAGGGGTGTAGTTATAGTTAATAAAATGATTAGTCGGATTTGTGTTAGTCTATATCAATTTGGGAATGCAACTGTATGTCACAAAAACTGTCATGCTCCACTGGTTGTAGCGGTCGTGAGTGGATGCCAAAACCCGGGTTCAAATCTTTCTATGCATAAAATTTTTGAACAATTTAATTATACCGAATTTAAGTGCCATAAAAGCTTGCTTAGGTGGCTTAATTGTGATGACATGGATTTATGACGTGGCATTATGGGATGCCACATGGAATAATATGTGGCATGCCTTCTCTTATATATAAAGTATATATATATATATATATATATATATATATATATATATATATATATATATATATATATATATATATATATATATATATATATATATATATATACATACTTAGTATATATTAATGGGTAATGTAATGGGTAAAGATCTAAGTACTTGACCCATTGACTAGACACATTGAATGTAGTTGGGTAAAACTCAAAGTCCATACCCATGAAGCATGATCCATAACCCATGACCCATTGCATGACATCATGCATGAAGTCATAATGGGTATTATCCATGACCCATGGAGCTAACTCATGACCCATTGACTAGATGCATTGCATCTTCTAGATACATTGTATCTATTTGGATACCCATGATCCAAAGTCTATGACCAATGACCCATAAGAGTTGAGATCCTTTGCAAAGTGAAAAAAATTAAAAAGTGTAGAAAACTATCATTGAGTGCCATGTGTCCCTTATCAAATCCCTCCCTTTTTTTATTAAATTCGGTTAGGGGGCTTTTTCCAACTCAAAAGGTCGAATACTAATCTTAGCGGTTTTTATAGCTTTGGTTGATTGAGTTTGTTGAGGAGGGATTCTAGCATTTGGACTTCTTATGGGAGATGACTCGGTAGAGGAAATCTCATGAACCATATGAGCATTCTTTTTGGATGAACCTTTGGTTGAAGAGTTCTTGCTAGATTCTTAGGTCATGGTGAAAGAGGGGATGTACTAGATGTCTTAGCTACTGATTTTGGAATGTGGTTTGAATGGTGGTTTAAACACATAAGAATACTTGGTTTATAAAGGATGAAGTTGGGTTAATGAATTAAATTCTTGACCACTAAGAATTTTGGCATGCACTAAGGTAAACTATATTGTTGTTCCATTCTAGGGAGTCATTTAATGGTAAGTAAAAGTATTTAGACTACCAAAGAGAGTTTGAATTGGAAGAAAAAGGTGATCATAAGCTGTTCTGTAGACCCGGATCCCACGGTTCCCTCTCATTAGGGATCCGTCTAGTTATAAACTAGGGATCCGTCTGTCAGACAGCAAAATGGTGAAGTGATTATGCTCTTTTAAGGTCTAGTACATAAAAATCTTGAGGGTTTGACTTCCCTCAGATGTCTTGAATGGTATGTGCATTAAATGTCCAACCACAAGGAGTGAGGATACCTGATGATGGTTTTTGGTAGGAAAGTGGACTTTTTGAGAGTGCAACTAAGTATTTAAGGATGATACTATTGATTTGAGGATGACAAATAAGGACAATTGATCCTAGAGATCAGATGGTGGCTCAAGAAAAATTTGGAAAATTCTTAAAAAATAAAAAGAAACGAAAAACTCGTTTTAAGCCTATTTTGAGGTAAAAGATGACTAAAATCAATTTGTCAAAATTAAGAGAACTAGCAAACTCAGTGTTTTGAGATGTGAGGAACAATGTGTGAGTATTAGAGCGGAAATATGGTTAGTTTTGGTGAAGTGATAAATCAAAAATACCTAGAGTGTGATCCTATGTTAGCTATGAGTGAGTGTGAGACCTACTGAGTTTGAGGAAGACTTAAGTGGTCCCAAAGTATCAAGTTTAGCTAGTGTGATAAGGTCTAGAGGATTGGATTGAAGTGAAAGTGTAAGAATTTCTTGTCTGTTTTTCCGGATCCCACGGTTCCCTCATCTGAGGGATCTGGCTAGTTATAGCTCAGGGATCCGGCTACTACTAACCAGTAGCTTCTCAGCAAATGTGCAGAATTTGCACTCTTTAGCAAATACACATCCTAATCATTTCTACATTCAATAATCAAATATGCAAGCAACAATATTACACATAGTAAGCAAGGGCGACTAGAAGATAAACAAAATGAGCGCGACCGACTTCTTGATTGTGATCAAGTCGTCGTAAAATTCTCATTTTCGGGTTCCTAGGTTAGAATGTTTTAGTTTATATCAAGCCATCTACTTAGAGCTACGTTCTAAACTACAGAAATATTGTTTAAATTGTTTTACATACCATTGTTCACAAATTAAGGTCCACGACCTTACCTTCCTCCCATTCAACCTCCTTCTCCATCGCCTCTACTCTTCACTCTTTACCCCTCCACCCCTACTTCTTCTTCTTCATGAAGAAGTTAGCAAAACATTTGAACATGTCCTTTGTTTGTTGGAATTCTTATGAAAGGCTCGTGACTTCTGGCAGTTGGTCAATGTATGCTAGGGGGTCGAGTTGAACGTTGCCAATGGGGTTGCTACCTTCTCCCTCTCTTTTGTTTGATGAGTTTGTTGGTGGGTGAGGTCTCTTGCCTTCAACCATAATCCTTGTGCTCTTCTCATCGGATAGAGGCACCATGACCTTATTGCAAAAGGTGTGGTCATTGGAGTAGGGAGATAGATCTAGAGCAAATACAAAATTTGCTAGGCGAGTCAAGAGCATGGCATAGGGGAGCACCATCTTGTCCGTCCTTTTTACACTTGCCATTCGCTTCACCATGTAGTAGGCGAGATTGAAATGAGTCCTAGTTACAAGGCAATAGATCATGAAGCTTAGGAAAACATTGAGATGATCCTTATTTCCCACCAAACAAAGGACGTTCTCCTTTAGCACTGGTTCCCATTTCTTGTATAATGGGAACATTTTCGAAAGCTCCATTTGGAAAGGATCTCTATAGATGACCTTGGACTTCCTAGTGACTCTTGACGGAGAGGCTCTTTCCATGAAGACGGTATCTCTTACCATAGTTGCTTCTAGGATGGGTGTGAAGTATACCTCGTGATGATCCACTATGTCATGAAGCTCAGCCAATTACCATTCATTTGAGTACATGCATACTCCTTGACATGGGATACGAAGTATCCTAGCAAACTCTTCAAGAGTGAAGGTGAATTCATGCCCATTGATGATAAACTCTATCAAAATGGTTCCATCTTCATTTCGAATGATCCTCATGCTCTTGTAAAACTCTAGTACAAACACCGGACAAGTTCGTTCATTGATGTTCAAGAGGCAATGAAAGTTGATTCCCCGAAGACTTGGGGAATGTCGGTGTTGTTGATGAATGAGGAGTGAACTACTTGTCCTTCGTGGAATAGTCTCTTTTCCAACAACTTGAAAGCTTTTCGGTCATCTGGGTTTAGACCATCCTTTCTATGATACATGGGAATGTAATTTGCGGTGTCTTGGTAATCTTGTTGTCTATTGCTAGGCATGATTGGTCTTAAACATTAAAACCACAATGTGGTGTTAATTGTGTGAATAGTATCCTAATGAGGTTCATCATAATTGTGCTCAATACATCTTCATTGAATTCAAAAAATGAGTTTAATTTGTGTTAACAATGTTGATTCTTTGATTAAGTTTATCTTAGAAAACAATGTGATACCAAATTGTGATAAACCCATTTGAACCCAATTTCTCAAGATGAAATTGTACTTTTAGGAATTAAAGAATGGAAATAACAATGTAGTGAAGATTATACTTACACAAGTGATTATTTTCTTTGATAAGATGATGAATGAAGTCCTGTGAACAGTAAATTAGGTTTTATGTTCGTGAGTTTGAGAGAGTAAAGTGAAGAATAGTACTCCACAATGATCATCTTTTACTTAAACTGTCTTATGATGTGCCGGTTCTCACGGATCCCTTAAACGAGGGACCCGACTAGTTCAAACTTAGGGATCCGGCATATCAGCAGTTAGCAGTTTAAGTTATCTTTGATAAATTTGATTTGCGAGTTCTAATTCTTGGCTAGAGTTGATGTTTATGCTCTATAACTTATGGTTTGGGGTTTTGACGTGTTTTACTAGTCCTATTTGATGAGGTTCCCTTTTTATGAATAAATCATAATTCTTGGGAAGTTTAAGGATTATGATAAATACTATTTTATCATGATATGAGGAGTTTCACATGGATACTTATTGACATAGATGAGATTTAAATAACCTTATGTGAGGAGTGATGGCCAAGGCTCTCGAATAACGAAGATATCATTATCACTAGTTTGTAGTTTTGTCTATAGAGATCAACGAAAAATACTATTCTTGATGATGAGTTCAATATAAATAACAACTTTAGTGATTTTTTTAAGTAAGCGTAATGAGTCTACTAATCTTAACATGTTTATACAAAATGATATTATTAATTAATCTAGAAAATATACAATAATAATTTATTTGTAAGTAATTTATTAAAGAGTATACCTTAGCTATATATTTTCTTTTTAAGAAAAGAATTATTGAAGCGAAATTCTTTATGATCTTATTAGGATGCCCAAATCATAGTATGGATAATTCTCAACAAGGAAAATATTAGAAAGATCTATCATTATCCAACATTATAATATATTTTAAAACGCGACCTTTTGTTTTTAAGAAATTTCCTTCTTTGTAGTTATCAATCATACACGGATCGTATCAAGTTTTAAAAGTACAATATACTCTTAAGAAACTTGGTAACGAAGCTCTGATACCAATTGTGGAAAACTAGAAGGGGGTTGAATAGTTTTACTAATTAAAACTTCGTTTTAAAAAATATTTAGATCGACTTATGTCAATATATTGAGTGTATGTGTTGGATGTTGATTAGATAAGCATATAAATAAACAATGCGAAGATAAAGAGTTAGAAGTGCACAACCACGACACGAGTATTTATAGTGGTTTGGCTACAAAGACACCTTCCTTGCCCTACTCCACTCCCCGAGTCACCTACTCGAAAGTTCATAATCACTACACAACACAAGCTCCTTGTGGCGGAGAAGCCTTCACAACGTCGCCTCTCTTTATCCGGTACAAGGCTAGACACCGGGTTCTTCCACAAGGTAGAACCAAACCTATCACAACGTTGCCTACACTTTATCCGATACAAGGCTAGATACCGAGTTCCATTACCAAGGAGGAACTACTACCCAACACTACACAACACATATCCCAAAGGAGACACGCTCCTTATTACAACATCATCAAGGATATCAATATCCTTGGACACAACCTATCTATGTTTGTACATCGATACACCATATCAATTGTACACCCTTGGCATCTTTCACTAATGCCCTTGACACGATCTTTTGACACCTTTCACTAATGCCTTCATTATGGACCTTTGGCACCCTTCACTAATGCCTTGGACACGGACCTTCGGCACCTTTCACTAATGCCTTCTACTTGACCCTTTTGGCATCCTTCACTAATGCCTTCAACACAAAACTTCTAGTAGGAGGAAAGAACTATCAACAAGAGAACTTCAATAGTCTTGATGATGACGAAGCTTGGCAACTCATGGACTTGAGCTTGCTCGACTTCAAGAGGTGGTGATACTTTGGATAACGTTCATAGAAAGATACTTTGGATATGAGGTTAGAGAGTTTACAATACTAAGAGAAAGTATATGTGAAAGTGGCAACTTACAATGAAGAAATGGCTCATTATTTATAGATAAAATTCACTATTGTCCCTCGGATCCCACAGATCCCTTGCTTGAGGGATTCGCCAATGTATTCCTGGGGATCCGTAGGACGCTCCTCCTAAATGGGTTATGGGTCATGGATTATGGGTCAGATAACGGATCCTTTGAAAAGTGACAATATTATAAAAAGTATTTACAACCGTCGGATTATAATCCAAGATTTGATCAAATTAGAGATGGACACATACACATAGGGGCATATTGGTCATTCAATTTGTTTTCTCATAGTAATCTCCCAACCACCACCATCATCATCAGATCTAACACAACACATCTCCATTGCACCGTCACCAACAACGTCTCCATCACCATCACCGTTTTCACACCATCAACACTACCGTCTTCACGTCGTCACAATCAGGTCGGTTCCAACTGATAATACTCTTTTTTCGTACTTTGGGACTTCATAATAATCGGGTAAATATAGAGGATCTGTTGTTGAAATGTGATAGGTATAATGATGCACACCAACAGCTCGACGAAATGTTTCAACCGGATTTTTGTTGAGAGAGAAAATAAATACATATCTTTATATGAAGAGAAATTAACGTATTGGTAAATTTGATGATGGTGATTGTTCATATCTGGTATTGACATTATTTTTTGTTGGTGTACAAGTTTTTTTGCATAGGCTACAAGTTCGTTAAGTGATTTTTTTTTGATAAATAAAGCTGCTTGTATTTGAAATTAGTTAGATTTAGATTTATTTATGCTGAATGTACAAGTTTATTTGTTTTATTTTATCATGGGTTTATCAGTTAGTTTATTTGTGTTATCATAGGTTATATGTTCATCAGTTAGTTTATGCTTTTTTATTTGATGAATATTAGTTGTTTTTGGTTCATCAGTTATTGTCTTGTGTTATGTTTTTGGTTCATCAGTTCATTAGTTAGTTTTAGTCATTAGTTAATTTTCTTCATCAGTTATTTTTGATAATGTTCATCAGTTCAAGTTACTATTGTTCATCAGTTCATCAATTTTCTAATAAAAATACAATGGTTATCAGTTCATCAGTTATTTTTGATAACGTTCATCAGTTATTTTTTATAATGTTGAGCAGTTTTCAAAAAAATAACGTTCACCAGTTATTTTTGATATTGTTCATCAATTATTTTTGATAACGTTCATCAGTTATTTTTTATAACGTTCATCAGTTTTTGAAAAAATAGCGTTTATCAGTCATTTTTGATATTGTTCACAAGTTATTTTTTATAACGTTCATCAATTATATTTGATAACATTCATCAGTTATTTTTGATAACGTTCATCAGTTATTTTTCATCTTTAACGTGCAATATCTCACTCATATCATATCGGATTTGAGTGATTCAAATTTCAGGGTAAAGAATGGTTAAAAGCCTACAATTTTCATGTTTTAAGTTTTGTAAAATTCGGCTTTTAAACTAATCAAAATTAGAGCCGAAAATGCAGAAAAGGCCGAAAATTTCAAGAAAATCAATACTCGTTGGAAGACTCACCACCAAGGACTTTCCCATCATTTCTAGAGCCCAGACTACATTCCTTTACCGAACCTCTTTCCCATCCAAATCTCTACTCGTTGGAAGACTCACCACCAAGGACTTTCCATTCACCAACCTTCTCGCTAAATAGGAAACCACCTTCAACATCAAATAGTCCATCTTTGGAAACAAGAAATCACCAAAGATCCAACCATATAGAGGACTTCCCATCACCACCACTAACTCGTGCATTATCACCCTCACTTTTAGTTGAACTACACCCTACGTCGCTCAACTCACCTTCACAAATTCCACCAATCTTTGTGGAGCCTCCTCAAAACATTCTACCTCCTTCGGTTCCTAGTCATGACAATAATTGCTCTAATTGTCAACTCAACCAAGGACTCGTTCAAGAAGTACGAAATGAGTTGCATTTCATGTTTAATCATCTCCTTGAACGATTGGACCAAATCAACAAGTCTACTCGCCCTTAGATTTCGAGCACTTTGATGCTTTTTAAGTTTTCCGTTACTTCTTAGAATTATTAGAAAATGTATTACATGTTTTAGTCATTCTTTTAGTTTTAGAGATTTATATATCATTTCTCATGTTTTTATTGAATGAAATTACATGTTGTATGCCATATTGTCTTGAGAATATGTTTGGTGCCATAATACATAACTCATTTTGTTGGTAACATCACATTTCACATCACCATTGCTGTCTTAAGCATGCAGGAAGATAGTTCCCTCACTTTAGCCTAGACGAATCCCTCCCATGGAGGAACCGTGGGATCCGTGCAACAGGAACAAGTTTCCTTACTAATTTCAGTCTTATTTGCAGGAAATTATGCATCACATACTTGTTTTCTAACCTTTGTTTTGTAGATTTTCAATATACACTTGAAGACTTTGACACCCTCATCAAGGGGGGGTTTATTGTCAAAGTAAAACGTTGCAAAAACACTTGCAATACTTTCACATAGGATTACATTTATACTTGACGTCCTCCTCGCAAAGGAGCAATCGTCAAGGGGGAGCATGTTCGTCTAAAAGACGAAACCATTTGCAAACGATATTGCAAAACACTTGTTTAGCGTTCCTAATTACTTGACGCCTTCAACAGAGGGAAGCACCCGTCAAGGGGGAGCTAAGACGGGAATCTTTCTCATCTCTTACTCTCTATTTTTCATATTTTTACTTTTTCACATGTTTTTCTTCAAACAAAGTGTTAGTTTCTTTTCGACGCTCTATTTGATTCGACAAAAAGGGGGAGAAGAGAGTAAAAACTCGAATTCAAACTATTACGAATTCTAGTTTTTCCTTAAAATAATCTTATGTTTTTTGTCATCAACAAAAAGGGGGAGATTGTTAATACAAATAAGCCGTAAAAACGTGATCTTCTAATGTTTTGTCCATAACAAACGTAAAATCATTTTAACGAAACAAATAAAATAAGTAAATGGTTTGAGCCAATAGTTTACTAACACACTTACATTTTCATATAAAACACTTAACAAGCAATAGTGTTTACATTTTATAAAAATGCATATGTATAACAACTAGTGTTTACATAATGGGTATATATATATATATATATATATATATATATATATATATATATATATATATACATACTTAGTATATATTAATGGGTAATGTAATGGGTAAAGATCTAAGTACTTGACCCATTGACTAGACACATTGAATGTAGTTGGGTAAAACCCAAAGTCCATACCCATGAAGCATGATCCATAACCCATGACCCATTGCATGACATCATGCATGAAGTCATAATGGGTATTATCCATAACCCATGGAGCTAACCCATGATCCATTGACTAGATGCATTGCATCTTCTAGATACATTGTATCTATTTGGATACCATGATCCAAAGTATATGACCCATGACCCATAATCCATGACCCATAACCCATTTAGGAGGAACGTCCTACGGATCCCCAGGAATACACTGGACGGATCCCTCAAGCAAGGGATCCGTGGGATCTGGGGGACAGTAGTGAATTTTGTCTATAAATAGTGAGTCATTTCTTCATTGTAAGTTGCCACTTTTACATATACTTTCTCTTAGTATTGTAAACTCTCTAACCTCAGATCCAAAAGATCTTTCTATGTAGTTTTGTGTTTCTGTGATCTTCTAGTCCTCTTAAAGGCAAGATCACCACCTCTTGAAGTCGAGCAAGCTCAAGTCCATGAGTTTCCAAGCTTCGTCATTATCAAGACTACTGAAGTTCTCTTGTTGATAGTTCTTTCCTCCTACTAGAAGTGTTGTGTTGAAGTCACTAGTGAAGGATGCCAAAAGGGTCAAGTAGAAGGCATTAGTTAAAGGTGTCGAAGGTCCGTGTCCAAGGCATTAGCGAAGGGTGCCAAAGGTCCATAATGAAGGCATTAGTGAAAGGTGTCAAAAGATCGTGTCAAGGGCATTAGTGAAAGATGTCAAGGGTGTACAATTGATATGGTGTATCGATGTACAAACATAGATAGGTTGTGTCCAAGGATATTGATATCCTTGATGATGTTGTAATAAGGAGCGTGTCTCCTTTGGGATAGGTGTTGTGTAGTGTTGGGTAGTAGTTCCTCCTTGGTAATGGAACTCGGTATCTAGCCTTGTACCGGATAAAGTGTATGCGACGTTGTGAAAGGTTTGGTTCTACCTCGTGGAAGAACCCGATGTCTAGCCTTGTACCAGATAAAGAGTAGGTGACGTTGTGAAGGCTTCTCCGCCACAAGGAGCTAGTGTTGTGTAGTGGTTGCGAAGTCTCGAGTAGGTGAATCGGGGAGTGGAGTATGGCAAGGAAGGTGTCCTTGTAGCCGAACCACTATAATGCACTTCTAACTCTTTATATTCGCATTGTTTATTTATATGCTTATTTATCAACATCCAACACACACACTCAATAGATTGACATAAGTCGATCTAAATATTTTTTAAAACGATGTTTTAATGAGTAAAACTATTCAACCCCCCTTCTAGTTTTCCACATAAAGTTTGAAAATGTTTGGATGAACTTAAGAAGTTAGGGATGAGTGTTTAAGATGCTAGCGCCCGGGCACTCATTGTTACAAATTTTGCATGTAGCTGAACTTAATGACTTGGCTTAGGGGACTAAAAACAACTGGACTTTCAAGGGGTCACCCAAGATCTCCGGTGGAAACCATTGTTGATAGGTTAGGACGAACTGACCAAATGTTGTCCTAGCGACCTTTACCCCCACTTGAAGCAATTGGAAGTAATTAAACGTGAACTTAACATGATAGGAAGATTAACTAGGTTAACACACTTCTCCTCTATTGATCACAACCTTCGCCTTTACTTGTTATCTTTTATTTTCTTGTCTTTAGTTATTAATTAATCATTTCAACATTAAAATCTGTGACACCTAGACTTAGTTAAAATCCGCACACATAGCTCTTGGGACGACCTCGGTTTTACCAAATACTACACTACACATGACCGGGTACACTGCCCGTTAGTGCATTAGGGTAGACCATAGGTATAACAAGACAATATAAATATTAAAACCTGGTCAGTAAAACTTGCATCAATTTTGATAATGGTTTTTTTCGATCTTGTCAAAAACACATAACCCCGTGAAAATACAACCATTTAACCAATAATTATATCAAAGATTAATTTTGACTAACAACAAAATCTTATGCACGTTTGGCAATCCTATTAATATCAGGTATAAGTCCATTTTGTCCAAGTCCATCAAATCCATACTAAACCCGGTCCAACCCATCTACATTTCATCTGTTAAGTCATAGGCCCATGTATACACCCAACCAAAATACCCGGTCCAACTCATACACCTAAGATTTAGGGTATAACAACACACTAACCATAGAATTTCTTTCATTTGAAAAACCTACATTCATATGCTTATCTTCTGCGCCCCCATTTGTTCTCTCTTGTCACACAGCCACAAAAATAGTCCCAAATCTCTTTCAACCTTATCTTTTCATTTGATCACAATAAACATGATTGTATAAAAAATCTAGTGACAAAAAACACCAACATTCAGACGAATCGAAACCAACCCTTTATAATATTTCTGCTTATATAAGTCGAACACCAAACAAACTTTATTTTCAAATTGCATCCTCACAAAACCAAACAAAACACATGGATTAGTAACTTGTATTTCGAAACCCTCTTGATTTCGTTGATATGGTTCAAGAAATGACATAAATATCACAGAAAAACACTTATAAACCGTCTTCTAGCGATTGATACCACTTGTAGGATCAATGTTTAGGTTGATATTGTGATTCGGGAGGACGGGGATGATGTAAATACATAGCATCTATAGTTAGAGAGAGAGTAAAAAGAGAAAGTGAAAGAGAGTGTGTTTTATTGATAATATAAAGTGATATACAAACACTAATCTTCACCCCTCCATGGAAGTATGATGGGGTATATATAGCCTAACATACGCACCACTTTACAATATTGACGATTCTAGTACCTGCGTATGTGGCTTACAATATATCTAATGCAATCCCGTAAAAGTTGTTTCATTTAAGTGTTAGGAGCAATCCCAACAGACGATCTTCTCATGGCACACTATTTCAGCCTTATGGTTGGACAGCCAGTTCATTCCCACAATCAAGTCGAAGCTTCCATGTCTGAATGATATTACGTCGATATTAAAGGTATGGACTTCTAATTCTAGTTTGCAATCACGTACGATCTTATCGGTCTCTACTCTTTAACCACTTGCTATTTCAATTTCATAACTAAAGCCTAGACTATTGGGTTCCTTCTCTAACAGAGGCGTGAATTTAGTGGAAACAAAACTATAATCGGCACCATAATCAAACAACATGGTAGCATAGTAGTCGTTTAAGGATAACGCACCCGTCACGATGTTCAGATCCTGGCGTCCTTCTTCAGCGTTCATAACAAATGCTCGACTACGAGCTGGGTTGCCATTGTTTCCACGCTTTGTGTTGTTCCCACCAATTGCCAAGACCTGATTTAGAAAAGTACAAAGTATGTATTATGTTTTATGGAATTTAGAGAACAACATGTTAATCTTATTAAACAGGGGTGAAGCTATATGAAGAGCAGTGAGGGCGATGCCCACAACGAAACTCTTGCGGACACACAAACTATGTAGGAAAAAAAATAGTGGAAAAAATGTCAAGTGCCCTTGGCATAATGATTCGAGTGCCCTCAATTGAAGAAAAAAATTTTGTGTTCGCAAAACGTTTTCCGCCTATTTGTTGGTCGAAAAAAATGGGAGACGAGACTTGTTCATTATTAGTGAGCGGGAAGATGGAGATGTGAGGTTGTGGATCATAGGTGGGTACCAAAAAGTATTTTATATAGTATTATATATAGTGACGCCGTTTAACAATTGAAAGCTATGTTTTTCTTAACAAAAATATTATATTAACTAGATAAATGCGTTTACTTTTAATATATATCCCTTTTGAGTTAAACATTGTAAATTTGAAATACTTGTGACCGTAATTTGTTTCTTATATTTTTTTAATGCTTCAGAGTTTTGATGTATGATCACATAGCTCAAGTGATAGTACTTAAAAAATGCAAGTGCTTTTCGTACAATTTGAGCTATGTTATGGAATTATAGTATATTGATATAGTATACGAAATAAGCGAGTGTTTTTATAATTAAATAGTTAAGATTATCGATTGAAATTCATTTTATATTGATGTCTTAATTGTGTTAGAAAAAATAACATTCTTTTTTGACTTAATTAGACTCGACCCGACTTGTTTTAACAAGTAGTAGTTATTAACAAGTTGATACGCTATACCGTTTAATTTGGAAAAAAAGATTATTGATGCCCCCTTTGATCACTTTTCCTGGCTGTGCCACTATTCTTAAACATTCTATATTCATAATTTATGACAACATTTTCATGAAATATCCATATGATTTTGTGTTTATGATATATAATAATTTGTGGATTACAGAGACTATTAAAAAATGATATTATAATAGGATCTTAAGATCCTGATCCGATGTTACGATTTTGATCTTGTAAACACAAAAATGATTTTGAGTAAGATCCCGATCTTGAAAACCTTTATATAGAATAATGATAAATTACTTGGCTCGTTGCACCTTAATCCAAGAGGTCAAAGTCGTATACGAGGGTTTAAAAAGACCTCAAAGTTCACTTTTCATTAAAAAAAAGATTAACGGTTTATGATTTTTTTTCTTTCTAAATATGTAGTTAAACTCTATTTCAAATGAAAAGTGACAATATTTTCGAATACCAGCTCAAACTAGATTTTTAGAGACCCGGGTACAATGGTTGTTGGCTTGAGCCATAGCCTTCGGCACGAGCTTTTGGCACGACAACTCACACCGGGGCTTGGCTGGTAGGGTCTGGCGCCTTGGCCACCAGCTCACGCCAAGCAATTTTTTCCTTTTTTTTTGGTTTGTTTCTTTTTTGTTTGTGGTTGTGATGTTTTGTATTTGTGTGATAAACTGTGATGTTTTTTTTTTTATTTTGCAGGTAGTTGAAGGAAGAAGATGAAGTATGTTAACGTTGAAAATGAGGAAAAGATAAGCAAAGATGAAGTATGTTAACGTTGGAAATGAGGAAAAGATGAAGTATATGTGTGGTAAATGTATGCCACGTTGCAATGAATGCATGACCATATTATTTTTGCCAAAAAAAAAGTATGTCTTGGGTATACTGGTATTAAATATACTACGGAGTTTTAGGTAGCAATGAGGTCTTTTTTTTATGCTACTATAGCATTTATTTAAAGTTTTAGGTAGCATTTATGTAGTAAATGTTTGGGTAGCTGTATATTTTTTAAATTGTAACGTTATATAACGGTAAGAAAAGAGAAAATATAGACGTTTGGGTTTGTTACTAGCAATTTTTTCACATTCAAAATCCTACTTTTTTCAAATTTTTACCACTTTAAAACTCCTATAAATACCCTATTATTCTTTCAATTTTTATATACACTTTCATTATTATTTACTTCTCAACACCTAAAACAATACTTATTTTTTCATCAATAATCACTATGAATCCCAACAACTATGGTCCCAACTATAATTCCAACAACTATGATCATTACGATACTTATTTTCAAGACGAATCGGAGTGGCATATGCGGGGTTTTGAAGCTTTTGAACAATTTTTAGCTTTGTGTAATTCGGAAGCCGGGAGTTCGAGTTTGGGTTCGGGTCGTAATACTAGGACATACATACCACGTGAACGAGAAGAGGCGGAAGAACGACTATTGGAAGACTATTTTGGCGACGAAAACAATCCTCCTAAATATCCGGAGAGGAATTTTAGGCGAAGGTATCGTATGAGTTCTACACTTTTTAAACAAATTGTCAATGATATTACCAATTACAATGGCGACCCTTTTCCCGAATACTTCCATTTTTTAAAAAGCGAATTGATTGTATGGGTCGGCCAAGTATTAGTCCTATCATGAAATGCACAGCCGCCATACGCCAATTGGCATATGGTTCAACACTCGATGCATTTGAAGAGTACTTTAAATTGGTGAACGTTGTTCACATGAGTGTTTACTAAACTTCACTAAATGCATATATATTTTATAATGTAGAAGAGTTTTAAGAAAGCCCAATTGGATGATATCGAAAAAATATATGCATTGCACGAAAAAGAACATGGGCTCCCAGGAATGCTCAGGAGCATTGATTGTATGCATTGGGATTGGAAAAATTGTCCAAAGGCCTTACATGCTCAATTCAAAATACGTGATCATAAATACCCGACTTTAATGCTAGAAGCCGTGGCGGATTATACTTTGTGGATATGGCATGCACATTTTGGTGTTCCGGGTTCAAATAACGACCTCAATGTTTTATACGGTTCACCATTATTTGATGAATTTCTTGGCGATAAAGTTCCCGATTCTCCATTTGTAGTAAATGGAAAAACATACAACAAAGGTTACTATTTAGCTGATGGAATTTATCCCGAGTGGTCTACGTTTGTCAAAAAAAAATTCTATTTCAAGAGAGGAAAAACAAATGAAGTTTAAAAGAGTTCAAGAAAGTTCAAGAAAAGATGTTGAACTAGCTTTCGGAGTCCTACAAGGTCGTTGGAGAATTATACAACGACCCGCACGTGCTTACCAAATCAACACGTTACGAAGAATCATGTATTGTTGTATAATATTACATAACATGATAGTAAAAGATCAAAAGTTCGCCGTTATTGGATTTAATGAAATATTCGTTAATCCACAACCCAATATTCAACGTACTTGGGTCGAACGATGCGACTTACATATTAGGAAAACCAAAGAACCAAAGAACTTCAAGATAGAAGAGTGCACAACGAACTTCGACAAGACATTATCGAGCATTTATGGAACCTTAATCACTAAATTGTATTTTTTTCAGATCGTTATTTTGTTTGTATTGTCATTTTATGTATTTTATTTTTATTTTTATGTAATGTGTTTTATATTAATGAAATTAAATTTTTGTACTTGTTTATGGTTGACAATAAATGAGGAATATGACTTATCAATGGTTGACAATAAATGAGATGACTTAATTGGTTGACAATAAATGAGACAAATGACTTATCAATGGTTGACATTAAACATCTCTTTATAAATACCCTGCTATTCTCATATTTTTTACATACAATTCACTATCACTCTATCTCTAATACTCTCATCTCCCTCCAAATGAATCCCAACAATGGGTTAACGCTATGCTAACCGATCCACAAAACCAAATACCGAATTCATCATCATCTTCTTCTAATCCGAACACACCAACATCCGCAAATTTCATCTCACCAAACTTTAACCAATTTCCATTTTAAATACCAAATCAATTTACCGCATATAACCCATATCTCAACCAATTTTCAAGTGAAGAACAATTGAAATTTCAACAATTTCAACTTCAATAACAACTCCGACGAACACAACTTTCCCAACAACTATTCCAACAACAATCTCAACAACAACCTCACCAACAATCTCAACAACAATCCCAAGAAGAATCCCAAGAAGAACCCGATGAAACGAACCCGTTGGCACGTTTTCACAAAAACGTACCCAAAAAATTGCCAAAAAACCCAAGGATAAACCCGAGGGATCTACTTCTAGTGGAAACTTGTGGAGCCAAGATGAGGAGTTAATTTTGGCCGAATGCTTCATACAAGTATCCGAGGATCCAAATGTGGGCGTTGATCAAAATAAAGACACGTTTTGGTATCGGGTTCTCGAAATAGCCGAAAAGAAAAAGTTTGTGAAGCGTACTAAGAACATGTTAACGAGGAAGTGGACTCCGTTGAATAGAGATGTCAAGAAGTTTAATGACCTTGTCGATGAAACTCAAGCTCTTAGCGGGGGAAATGACGAAGATTTGATGTCATGAGTATTATAATTTTTAGCAGAATCGCGGGTTACACTTTTAAGAACAAAAGTGCTTGTTTTTTTTTAAAGACAAGCACAAGTGGAAAAACCCCGATTCAACACAAGCAAGACGAAACCGTTTACGGGTAAATGAAGATGAGCCCGAACTCTTTGGAGATGATCCGTTGCCGCGTCCCCCGGGAAACAAAGGCCTTCAAAAAGTCAACAATCTTCAAACTCATCTGCCTCTTCCGGTTCAAACCCGGTTATGTTTCCAGAAATGTTGCAACAACAATACGCTTTGGATCGTGAGGCGAAATTGGAAAAGTTAGAGCGTGAGACGGCAATGAGAGTTGAATTAATCAACGCCAAAAAGGAACGAGGAGTTGAAGGTCGAAGCACTTTACCAAAAAAGGCCGAAGATTTGAAGGTCTTGAAAATCAAAACAAAGGATATGGATCCGGAAGACGCGGCTATCATCGAGGCGGAAAAAATAAAGATTCGGGCCGAATATTTTCTCAAAAAATAGATTATTTCTCTTTTTAATGTATTGTTTTAATTTGATGTCTTTTTTTTAATGTGTTATATTTTTAATTTATGTAATGTTTTTTTTTTTTTTTTTAATTAATGAAATTAAATTTTAATTATATATATTTTTTTATATTAAATGGAAAAAAAATCGATGGCACCAAAAAGTGGCGTTAGAGCATGGAGTATCACGGCGGAAAACGTTCGCCACTTCTCGCCGGCCACCGCCACCACACCAGCCACCCTCGCCGATCCCCAATTCGCCACTCCAACGACACACAACAAGACAAACACTTTTTGAAAATATACGTTTGAATATTACCGTTAATATCAAACGGTTACTTTTTTTTTCTTTTTCAAATTCAAATATTACCCCACCCACTCTATAAATAATACCCATATTTTACACAAAAATTCACACTTCTCATTCAAAAATATATTATCTTCACCATCTCAATCCACAACAAAAAATGTCTCAAGATCCAAACGAGATGTCGTTGATGAATCTCCTCAACTCGTCTTCGTCAAACCCGTCCACCCCATCATCCCAAAGCTCAAACACTTCTTCGCAAGTCGGATTTCAAGCTTTTCAATATCCAAGACAATCACCACCGTAATTCTATCCATCACAACTGCAATTCTATCCATCTCAACCATCACAATCACACTTCTATCCACCACAATCCCAATACTATCCATCACAACCATCACCACTACAATTCTACGCTTCACAACAACATTACTTTGAATCACAATTCAAAGTACCTCAACCAACACCAACCGAAACACGTGAAGAACGTCGTCAAGGAAAAAAATCGGCCAAAGCGCCAAAGAAAAAAAACAAGACCGTGGTGAATTTCGACGCGGACAACGAGGAGGAGGAGGAAGAAGAGTCTCGAACCACAATTCGTTGGACAAGCGAGGAAGAAAAATTTTTAGCCGAGTGTTGGGTCGAGGTTTCCCAAAACGCCGCTATCGGTAATGACCGACTATGTTGAAAGGTTAAACCCCGTGAGGTGTTACACTTTATTGATCGATATTTATAATACATAGAAACCCTAATGAGCTAACCCACAAGCGAACTTGGGACAAATATATTATTGCCTAATACTCCCCCGCAGTCCGAGCGGCGAAATCATGAAAGCTCGAGACAGAAGTTAATTACATTAAATATAAAAGCTTAAACTAATTTGTTGATAACGATATCTTCTAGCAAGAGGAGATAAGTCTTCAACATGATTCAGCGACGAAGCCACGTTGAGAATGCTTTTGGAAACTTGATGTAGAGGTAGGAGACTGATTGCATTAAAAGAAACAAGAAAGAACAAACCAGAACATTTTTTATTTTATTTTTTTTTACTAAAAAAAAAGGTAGTAGTTATTTCTTTGATGTTGAGGTGAGGAGAGAAACACAGGACTTGCGAACCGATCGACGATAATAAATCAAATGAATAATATAATAACTATAACCACTAGGTGGATGATGATGTCACATTCAAATGAATATTTGGCAAATAATCTTTAGGATCAGATCCAGTTGATGATTTAAGAACGAAAGAAAATATAGTATACAAAATGGATGAAAGATTGAAGAATAAAGTGACGTTTGTTTATATATTACAAACGTGGATATGATTGTTGATGGAGATGGATATGAACTATTGATGGATATGAGATGATTAAACAAAGGATGGATATGAACATGATGCACCGACGAAGCCACGTTGAGAATGCTTTTGGAAACTTGATGTAGAGGTAGGAGACTGATTGCATTAAAAGAAATAAGAAAGAACAAACCAGAACATTTTTTATTTTATTTTTTTTTACTAAAAAAAAAGGTAGTAGTTATTTCTTTGATGTTGAGGTGAGGAGAGAAACACAGGACTTGCGAACCGATCGACGATAATAAATCAAATGAATAATATAATAACTATAACCACTAGGTGGATGATGATGTCACATTCAAATGAATATTTGGCAAATAATCTTTAGGATCAGATCCAGTTGATGATTTAAGAACGAAAGAAAAGATAGTATACAAAATGGATGAAAGATTGAAGAATAAAGTGACGTTTGTTTATATATTACAAACGTGGATATGATTGTTGATGGAGATGGATATGAACTATTGATGGATATGAGATGATTAAACAAGGGGAAAAAAGATCAGGGTTTATTTAGGAGGAAGGTAGGTGTGACGGGGTGGTACAAAAGGGGCGGACGATGACCGAGTAGGTCTCAAGATCATACTTGCTCATGATACCATGTTGAAAGGTTAAACCCCGTGAGGTGTGACACTTTATTGATCGATATTTATAATACATAGAAACCCTAATGAGCTAACCCACAAGCGGGCTTGGGACAAATATATTATTGCCTAATAGACTAAACGATGCGTTTTGGACTCAGATTTGGGAGGACTTCAACGCTCGTAGTCCAGGGCCTACTCGTACAAAAAATATGTGCACGGGTAAATGGACTCGGATAAACGGTGATTGCCAAAAGTTTAATGGTTTTTACAAGCATTTGCACCGTAGATCCGGGGAAAATGATGTTGATCACATTGAGAATGCAAGACTTGCTTTCAAGTCTCAAACAGGGAAACAGTTTACTATGGTCCCGGCATGGAAGGTTTTGAGACAATATACCAAATGGGGCGCCGGACGGATCAATGAAGATAATATCGCCGAATTATTCGCCCTCGATCCAAGAGCTCGTCCCCGGTGCAAGCCTCGACCGGCAAAAAATCAAAATCGGTGGAGTCGTCAACGAGCATCGGAGGGAGTCAATCGGATGCTATTGCGGAAGCTTTAGCTCAAGAGTATAAATGTAAAGTTGACTGAGCCAAAGAAGTGTACGAGGCGAGGATAGCGAAAGAAAAGTCACTCCAAGAGTGTCGAATTGGAGTTTCTCATGCATGATATTGAGGTTGCTGGGAGCCAAAAAATCGACCCTCAAAGAAACAAGACTAATTAATAGCAAAATACTACAAGACTAATTAATGTTGTATTTTTTAAGTTTCAGTATTATTTTATTTTTCATTTTTCATTTTTTTTCGTATTGTAGTTGTATTTTTATTTAAATGAATGAAATGAATTTTATTGTGTTTGAAAAATATGGAAAAGAAATAAAATGAGGGTGGGTGGGGCCCAAATGAAGAGGTTTGACCGTTTGAGTTAGTTGTGATTGAGGGGTATTTTTAAGCCGGAGTGTGTTGGGTTTGATGTGTGATGACGCAGTGGGGCCCAAATGAAGAGAAATGGTGTGCCATGACATTCCATGCTCTTATAACTAGGGAGGGTGTTTTGTTATGTTAAACCTCACATGTGTAGTAAAGCTGGTGCTGGCACCACTTTTTTCACGGGACCAACTGTACATGGCGCTTTTAGAGCATGGAGTGTCATGGCTAGCCAATTCTCTTCATTTGGGCCCCACTTGTGCCACATCACTTCCACATCACTCCAACACACTCACTTAAAAATATCCCCCAATCACAACTAACTCAAACCTCTTCATTTGGGCCCCACTCACCCTCATTTTATTTCTTTTCCATAATTTTCAAACACAAATTCAAACCTTTTAAACAACAAATTTAAAATTCATTAAAATAAAAAAACATAATATATTAAAAGTTAAACGATACGCAATCATAATAAATATAAATCCTAAATCCTAATCAATACTCCCTGTCAAGCAGAATCATACGAGGGATATATAACCAAAGAAATTCCTCGAGGCGAGCCAAAGCTTCCTCGTCTACCGGAGATTCCTCACCAAAGTTTGCGGTCGAGGTTGATGCACCTGCACCATCATTTTGAACACACCGCCACAACTTGTCAATAATCTCGTCGTCTTTGTGGGCTTCTTCCTTCAGAAATTTCTCGATCACACCTTTTCGTTTCATCATTTTCGTTGCAACTCAGTTTTCTCTCATCTATAGCTTCTCCGTCTTCTACCGCTCAAACAATCGATGGACGCTTATAATAGCGTGTTTTCGAGCCTCATCGCCGCGTTATTGATTGATTTTGAATGTACGTTTGCATGTCTTTCGAACGGAGGCGACTAAGCAAGCCATAATAATCTTGTGTAAAGAGAAGTGTGAATTTTGAAGTTGAATTATGTTTGAAAGAGAAGTGTGATTTTTTTTGTGTAAATATTGGTGTTATTTATAGAGTGGGCGAGTAATATTTGAATTTAAAAAAAAAAAAAAAAAATGTTGTTTTAAAACGAATAGTTTTTTAACTTTTCGTTTTGTCTTCTTGCTCGTTGTTGGGGTGGCGAACAAGCAAAGCATGAGGGCCAACTGGTGTGGCATGAGCGTCCTCGTACTACACACTCCATGCTTATAGATGATACTTTTACTTTAAAAAGAAAAATTAATAAAAAAATAAATAAATGAAAATCCCAAAAAATCTATATGGGGTAGTAGTGTGTAATAACAGACTTTTGGCAAACTCACACTCCCACAATGGAATCCCTGAGCCACTTGAGAATCCCATTTCCATTAACCACATTCCCACCCACCAAAAAACACCACAAACCCACCGCCGTCAACACCACCGCCTCCGGCAACACCTTCTCCGCCAGCAAATGGGCCAACCGCTTACTCGCCGACTTCCAATTCCTCCCAACCACCACCACTTCCACCGACTCTCCCGACTCTCAAGCGCCTCCTTACCCTCCACAGCTCCCCGACGACCGCCACGTGTCAATACCACTCGACTTTTACAAAATACTAGGAGGTGAGCCGCATTTCTTAAGCGATGGAATTAGACGGTGCTACGAAGCTAGGGTTTCGAAACAGCCGCAGTTTGGGTATAGTGATGAGGCGCTGATTAGCCGTAGGCAGATACTTTTGGCTGCGTGTGAGACGCTTTCGAATCCTACCGAGAAACGAGAGTATAATCAGGGGATTGCGGAGGATGAGTTTGGGACGATTCTTACGGAAGTTCCGTGGGACAATGTGCGCCTTTTATACTGTTTAGAAAATGTAATCATTACGTAGTATTTAGGACGCTTAGAATTGAAAGCTCATTTGGTAACGAAACGTTTAGCTTTTATGCATTTTACACTTTATAATTACTGATACAACTACTTGCTTCCGCTACTTCTAAGTGCTACTGCTAGTTTTGCTAAACATACCCTTAGTAGAATACGTTACACATGTAGTGCATTACGTTTGTCTGAACATTTTAGAAGAATTTGAAGTTATTTAGATGCATTTTGTTTCAATTTGAATGGAAATGGAACTGAATGGGTGTTTGGGTTTGTTCTTTGAACAGCTTATATGTTTTTTGAGAGTGGTTACAGTTTTGAGTTTATGGACAAACAAAAGTTTTTATGTTTATTTGATTTCCTTTGAAGTTACTAGTTTAGCGTATGTTTTTAATAGGCTGATTATCTGCTCATACTGCATAACGTTGTTTAAATAAGCAATCAAAAGCACCCACTTAACTTGATAAACTCTACAGTCTGCCCTCATTTATCATTACACACACTTTATCCAAAAGACACTTACCTTTAGAATTATCTGCCCAAGTGTTACTCTTTACAGGAAAGTCTTTTACTATTTCAAAACTCCGATCCATTTGATTCATTGATAGTCATGCATAATTATTTTTGAATTACTCTAGAAACAATTCGGGAATAACAAGAACTGAAGAGGACGAAGACCAACTAACGCACTAGTCCTCAGTATGGTTTCTTAAGGATTGAGATTGAGTAAAGTTGAATTGTTTTTTTTTTTTAATTCTTAGGTTCCAGGAGCCTTATGTGTGTTGCAAGAAGGTGGAGAGGACGAATTGGTGCTCCAAATTGGTGAGAGTTTACTGAAAGAAAGACTACCAAATCGCTCAAGCAGGATGTTGTGTTGGCAATGTCATTGGCCTATGTTGAAATCTCAAGGACACTATGGCATGTCTCCTCCAGATTATATAAAGGGCTGTGAATTGCTGGAGAGGGCGCTGAAGTTATTGCAGGTAGTACTTTTGACGAACTGTTTTAAGAAATATAGGATGTTTTGAGTGTTAGTTTATCTAAGATGGTGAATTGGGTTCTTGAAACTGCTTGATTAATGTTGCATGCTTACGAAATATCTGGTTTTCGCTTATTTGATGCCATGTAGGAAGAAGGCGCAAGCAGCCTTGCACCAGATTTGCAAGCACAAATTGATGAAACTTTGGAAGAGATAAACCCACGTTATGTGCTTGAGCTTTTAGCTTTACCTCTTGATGACGAGTACCGAGCAAGAAGGACAGAGGGTCTTCAAGGTGTGCGTAATATTTTGTGGTCTGTTGGAGGCGGCGGTGCAGCTGCTGTGGCTGGTGGATTCACGCGTGAGGATTTTATGAATGAAGCCTTTCACGGATGACATCAGAGGAGCAGGTGAGCAATTTGATTTACTTTGTTGAACGTTGAGACGCCTGTTATTCAGTTATCTTGACCCAAGGGTGGCCGTTTGACCAATTATTTCTAAATATGGGCCGTTTCAGGTTTATTTTTTTCAATCCCTAATGGTTCAAAGTGTTTAAGTCACATAGTTAGTATAAAATAAAGTGTCAAATGGGTCAAAATGTCAAATGTGTCGAAAGTCACCCAAATTGTATTTGATAAGCATAAAAATTCCTAAATGTTTGTTAATTATTAATAAGGAAATTAGGAGTTTTGTACAAGAGGTGTTTTAGGTCAAAACAATCCGGCCCATGCCAAAAAGATACTTATTTGACCCATTACCCAACCTGCCTGACTCGTCCAGTTTTGCCACCTCTACAAATTATTAACTCCTAGTTGTGATTTTAATTTTCTTTCAACTCCAGTCTTGATTTTGTTTCTATCTTTTTTCATTTTTTAGGTCGAACTCTTTACTGCCACACCATATAACATACCAGCAGAAAGTTTTGAAGTTTATGGAGTTGCTTTAGCCCTTGTTGCTCAAGCTTTCTTGGGTAAAAAGCCTCATCTAATTAAAGATGCGGACAACTTAATCCGGCAACTTCAACAAATCAAAGTAACAGCCTTAGGAAATTCATCTAATATGTACAATGTGAGAGAAAGTCGTGAAGTAGACTTTGCATTGGAAAGGGGTCTCTGTTCCCTTTTAGTAGGGGAGGTTGACGAATGTCGTTCATGGTTAGGCCTAAATGACGAAAACTCGCCATACAGAGATCCATCCATCGCTACTTTTGTCATGGAAAATTCTAGGGATGATCCGGAAAACGATCTTCTTCCTGGTCTTTGTAAGTTGTTGGAAACTTGGTTAATGGAGGTTGTCTTTACTAGATTTAGAGAAACAATGGATGTTCAGTTTAAGCTCGGGGATTACTATGATGATCCTATTGTACTGAGATATTTAGAACGACAAGAGGGCGTTGGTGGTTCTCCTTTAGCTGCAGCTGCTGCTATTGCTAGGATCGGTGCTGAAGCTACTGCAGTTCTTGATAGTGTGAAGATTGGTGCAATTCAGGCATTACGGAAGGTTTTTCCTGTTGGTCAGGAGGAACAGAGTGTCAGACGTAATGATAACAGTGAGTTTGATGATTCTTCAGTAGTAGGTACAGAGTTTAATAGTATGCCTGGTGATATAATTACTGTTTCTGAGGCAAATAGTCTAAATGAGAATCAAGAACAAGAAATGATTACTTATCGGATAAAAGATGCGGCTGTCAAGATCATGTGTGGTGGGGTTGTGATTGGATTGTTGACTTTGGCTGGTTTAAAGTTTATGTCGTCTAAGAGAGGCTCTCCCACCCCGCCTAAAGAAGTTGGTTCAGCTATGGCTTCCGATGTCATCAATGTGGGTATGATCTGACAGGACATTTTTACTGTAATTGGGACATATATATACTGTAATTGGGATATATACGGTCTGTGATTTAGAGGTGTCAACATTAACCCATTGAAGATGCATGTGTTGATACGGTCATGTTTATCTCTTTTGGGTCAAATATAAATTAGGTTTTCAAAAAAGGGAACGGGTAGAAGTCGCGTAAACTGTATATTTAATGGTTAGTTGGATACAAGCTAAATTGTTTATACAAATAAAAGAAGTTATTATTACAACAAATCAGTACTTAATAGTTTAGATGATCGATCTGTTTGGCCTGTTACCTCCTGCCCATTTTGCCAACTCTAGTGATGTGTTAGTGTATTATTGTTGATTTTCTTAGGTGGGTATTGTCTTTGGAATGAGCCTCGTGATATTGAGAGTTCATCTATCAAAACACTGGATCATTGAGCTTTATTTTAATCGACAGTTTTCCTGCTATTAATCTAATTGCCACATTCACCTAATGTTTGTTCTTCCTGTGGGACTCTCAGCTGAAAATTCAAGAAATACCTAGAATGGATGCAGATTTGCCGAAGGTCTAGTTCGCAGTGGCAGGACATTAAATCTCGGCCCTTGGGCCCTGATCATTGTCACAAAAATTGTCGGTAAAGTAGTGATCCTTCGTGACTAAGTAGGCAAGTAGTTACTTTTAAATTTTTAAATTTTTACGTTAGATGACATTGCCACATTGGAGAAAGTTTGAACCAAGTTTACTTTAAGAGTTAATTGCACCAAAATGTAACATACTTTCACCTTTTCCCATTATGCATAACTTTACCATCATGTGTGTGTGTAGCTTTATCATTCAAGTAATCGCACAAAAATAGTTGAAAGTATGTTACCTACCGCTAGAAAGTAGGAAAAAGTGAAAGTATGCTCTGTTGCGGAGCTAAATCTTCTATTTATTCCACTTTGTTATGGGCCAAGATTATCATTACATAATAAAAGATGTGTCTTTCCCTGTGGGGACCTCAGAGTTTTTCCTACACTGGATCATTGAGCTTTATTGTACGAGGGTGCTAAGACTCGTACTACCCATCGTGGGACCTCGATTTTTCCCTGTGAAGTGGGCACACCGGGGATCCTACGACACCCTACCTCTTCGCTTTGATTCTAGATGAGTTAACTAGTAGGTACAAGAGGCATCCCGTGGAACATGATCTTTCTGATGACATTGTGTTGGCGCGAATCGGAGGAAGGTTAAACACCGCACTTGAAAGACCTGGAGGGAGGCTCTTGAAGACAATGGCCTTCAAGCAGCCAGGAGAAGACTGAATACCCGAGATGTGATTTTGGGAGGTTTGAGCAAGGTCAACGAACAAATTGATATTCATATCATGATCGGGATCCTCGCCACCGGAGTCTTTTAGATACGGATCGATAATTCACAAATCGGAGAGGATAGATGACGTAACCTACCGATACTGTTAGGAAGGGCGAGATGAGGCGGCGTCGACGAGTCCTCGCATGGAACATCCCATTTAAGTTAAAGGGAAAATTCTATAAGGTGGCGATTAGACCGGCTATCTTATACGGCTCTGAATGTTGGCTTTATATAAAGGCACATGCTAACAGGTAGAGGTGGCGATCCCGAGGATGCTAAGATGGACTTGTGGTAAAACCTTGTTGACATGATCCCAACGGAGTTTTGAGCTAAACTTGAGGTCGGGAATATTGTTTCAAAATGAGAGAAGGAAGGTTGAGTGGTTTGGACATGTCGGGGAGGAGGAGTCAGCCAAAGAAGTGGTCGGCGCTTGATGTATAGCTGGTATGAGAGGCGTAATATCAAAGTGGGAGGATAGACTTAAGCTTGACATGACGGAGCTTAGTTTGACCGAGGACATGATCTCAGATAGGAAGGGGTGGAGGGATAGAATTAGGATCTGCGGGTAGTGGTGCTAGGTGCTAGTCCGATTTTGCGGTAGTGGTGCTAGGTGCTTGGCTTTAGGTGCCCCTTTTGCCTCCTCGTGTTTTGTTTTGTGGCCTCTTTTTGCTTTACTTTAGTCTTAGGCCCCTCAGGTTTCTGGCTCGTTGCTCATGTTGTTGCCCCCTTAGGTTATTCTGCTTTGTCTTATGCCCTTTGCTTGGTTTTGGTGCTACATTTTTTTTACTTTAGTTGTATGCCTCGTGTGCTTCTTTGCTTTGCTATGTGTTGCCCCATTTTGTTGGTATGTTTTGGTGTTCTGGCTTTTGGTTTTATATCCATTTGCTATGCTTTGCTATTGGCTTTTTTTCCGTGTGCTTGTGCGTGATTCTTTCCCCGTATGCCCGTTGCTTGTTTGCTTGCTTTCTTTACTTCGCTTTTGCCTTTTGTTTTGTCGATGCTATATCTATCCTTTAGCACTAGCACACTTGCACTTGCCGGAGGTCTCGTTGGAAGCAGTCTCTCTACACACGGGTTTACCCTGTTGTAGGGGTAGGATCTGTCTACATTTTACCTCCCCCATACCCTGCCTTGGCGGGATTGGGTTTGTTGTTGTTGTTGTTGTAATAAAAGATGTGTCTTGAGAGCGAGTGATGGGCTCATGGGCAGGCTTCATCTGAAAATACATCTTACTCTTGATCAAGAAAATATGGATCGGCAAACACTCGTAGTGTTTTCTTGAATTAAAAACATCGCAAGTAGTTGACCCCCTAAATAGCCAGGACTTCTGCTTTCTGAATTGTATAAGGTGTGATAAATACCATAGCATCGTTGGGTCTCTATATTCCATGCTTCGTTTGGCCCTCGAAAACAGTTAATTTGGAACATTGTTTAGGGATAATATTTTTTGTCTAATACCTGTGTGTTGCTTGGTACCTCCTTCAAAATTAATATACACTTGTACTCTTAGAAACATGTATTAAATGCTTTGAATTGTGATGCATTTGCTATTCTTCCTGCTTTATTGTTTTCTTATATCGTCACTTTCTAGATTTTAGCTTAAAATGCTACAAACTAAAATAAATTATAAAAAGTTGACACAAATCATTATTACAACACCTAATTTAGAAAAATAAAGAAGATTTAACACCTTTATATGATCAAATAAATGATAATAATGGTAATGTTGCTTTTAAATTGACTAAATTCAAAATCTCTACTAATACGACTCTTACTGGCTGCTGCTAAAACATTTGTGATGTTGATATATAATATCACTTCTAAGAACTATCAGTTCAGTTTTGGTTTCATTTTTAAAGGACATAAGAAAATTGAGAGATTTTAACTGTCAGAAAGATTCTTTAAGTTGGTTCATTGTCATCGTAACATCATTTTTTTAGTCTAGTTGTACTACACAGGGTCAACTACAAGAAATACCAACCTAGTGTCTACCTTCCTTTGATTTTTGTTTATGGTAACATACTATGTGTTCTAATATTTGTGCGGACAAATAGGTAATCATAATTTAATTACTTCCCAGAAGAAGGAAGTTACTATTTTTATGGGTTTGAGAGAACAGAGGTTTGCCAACTATGTATTCACTCATAAACTTGAAAATATTGCAGGTATTGGACGGTCAAATGCTCAAAATCTGGCTAGAACGAGCAACCGAATTTGCTCAACATGGTTGGTTCTGGGACTACTCTCTTTTAAACATAACAATTGACAGTGTCACCATTTCACTTGATGGCCGCTTAGCTGTGGTGGAAGCAACTCTTGAAGAGTCGGCCAAGTTGACCGATTTGACCAACCCAAAAAACAACGACTCTTACAGTTCAACCTACACAACACGTTATGAGATGTCATATGCCAAATCAGGATGGAAAATCACAAAGGGGGCTGTCCTCAAATCATAGGCTGCAATCATCCCATGTAATCGTTTCTATCTCCTCTTAAGTCTTATCATTGTTAGATCACTAATGAGAGTTGAATGATATGTTATTCCTTCATATCGATCACAAGTGTTTCAGGGGCTCTATGCTCATAAAAATGAAACAAAATATAAGTTTGTATAGGTAGGGGCGTTTAGATTTCTTTTTTGGAACTGATTATTGTGATTTGAAGCTTGAATGTTAGTTCTTAATATTTCGATGAACTTTGTATTGTTTCCAATTATCTGATTTTTAGGGGGTTAATAACCTGTTTTATACAAGCTGCAAATAGCTAATTATCATAGGACTAATAAAAATAATCTTTTTCCCCCTATTGCTTGCGTTTAACATATTGCCCTTCTGGGTTTATCAATTAGACTACATAAGCACATTGAAACCGCTATTATGTATAACCCATAATGAGAGCTAATTATCTAATTTTAAGCTTTTTAATATCCCATAATCACTTTTAAATCACACATCCAAACATCCGCATAATGTCGGTAAGGCCTCAAAAGTACAATTTTATAATGAATTGTGAATAACAAAGTACATACATTCCATGGTACTTGTACATCTGGTACATGCCATGGTTTTGACCCATCTAACGGTGGAACAAAGATTATCCTAAACGAGAGTAAGGTATACCAGATGTCAAAGTTTGACTTGAAAGCTAACAGTAGTATGATTACACAACAATAGTATGTACTATATACTTGCATTATATATATCTAAGTAAGATGATTGTGTCTTCCTTTCCAGCAGAAATTATAGTTACTTAATATCTTAGCAAGGAGAGACTGTCTCTCCAGCTGAAGCGTGTGGTGTTAGTTTCTTGCTTGGGAGCAATGGTCAATGCAAATAATTCCGTTGGTGTTTTGTTTGGTTCGATGAGCCCAACCAGCTTCGCGACAATCTCAGCACTGTCGCTAATATGCTTGATGTCATCTGTTTTTGTCCATAATAGTTGAGCCAGTTGATACCTCCTGTTTCTGGATTCCAAATCAATGCCCCACTCAACGAACACTTCCTCTCTTTCCTTTGACGTGAACTTCTTTAAAAGTTTCCTGCTCAGCATCGCCCTCTCAAGATTCAGTGCTCTTGCGCTGTTAAAGAATGAAGATGGTTAGGGTCCTACGCCTAGAGGTGGCAATTTGTGCCCAAAATAAAAAAAATGGGCAAACTTTTAAAAGATTTGGGCACATTTGGGCCCCCTCTTTTTTTTGAAATTGGCATGTATTGCCCATTTATAAGTTAAATGGGCATAATGGGCACATGTTTTTCTCGAACATTAGATTGTTTTTAAAGAAAAACTTATATTTAATTTTTTAAATATAAATAAGGTGTTACGTTCGAGGAATTTATTTCGTCAATTTGGGTCTTTTTAAAAGTGATTCGTATAACATGAGCCCGTTTGGCGTGCCCGTTCTTAGTTCGGGCTACCGCTTTGGCCCATAGCCTGTTTGACCCGTAGCCTGTGCCCGCCCGGCTTGCCCGGCCCGCCCGTTTTGCCACCTGTAGTCCTACCATAACATAAGTAATACTCGTAATTACCTTGTAAAAGCATAACTAATAATTACTTTATAAAAACAGGTGATCTGTAGAAACTTGATTCATTTAAAGAGAAATGTTTAAGTTATTGTATTTGCAATATGGCTAGCATTATTTCGAGGTAGCAAGATGGCAGGTTGGTAGGTTCATTTGTCTCAAATGGGACCAGTTCTCCCGAAACAGTGGATAATTTTTCTAAACCTTTTTATATCTAATTTGTGATATTGCGATTACCAAAATACAATCCCAATAGCATTTTAATGAGCGAGAAAATTTAGGAGTTTGTGTATTTTTTGGGCAAGTCCAATATGATTAACTTTTTACGTTTTTTTTTTATAAATATATTCTATTAGTTTTACGCATCTGGTTCTTAACCTGTATTGACCCATTTACAAGTCGATGGTATAAATTGCCTCTTCTAGTGTTAGGAGAACGGCTGTTTAGTTCAAAACTTACGGATCCAAGACAACTGAATAAGAGAAATGAAGTACCTTGCAACATCATCAACTGTTTGCTTGAGGAAAGATAGTCGTCTAAGCTCGACCTCAATGTAGACAGAGTCTGATGGATCGCCTTTGATGAGTAAGAAAAAGTAGGTCCTGTGAAGTAACGGTATGTTGCATTCATTCCAGAGTTCAACTATCTTGGTTCTTTGCTCCTCAAACACCAGAGACCAGTCTTTCTCAGAATCAAAACTGTCTTTCATAGCATTTTCTGAATCAACGGCTTTCGGTGTAGGGATCTGACATGAGAACAATAGGAATCACATAGCTCTTGTATCAACGTAATGTAAACTGCTATAGTGACCTGCTTACTTACGATTTAGTTGATTTTGCTAATATTATATATTAAACGAGCCAAACACTAATATAAAGAATAATTGTCGAATGGGTCAAAAAAGTTGATCGAGGTGTATTTAAGTACTTTCAATGCAAAAAAAATCCTAAGAATAATCATATTCAGAATATGAATTTTATTGACGTAATAAAAGTTTTATAATCATATTAGACGTACTGAATATTTATTAAAATGTAACATTTTCGTACTAAATGTTTCTGGTCGGTGCCATCCGTCAAAATAAAAAGTTATCACTTATCAGTCTTGTCTAATAGTTATAATATTTGAGAAAGTAAAAAAAAAAAAAATCATATTTGGCAAATAAGCATTTATAAATAATTTCAATTTTTTGGACAAATAATGTTGGGCCAACCCGACCCCTCTCACCCGTATACGAATTTTACCATTTTGACCCGTTACCCAAGCCGTCATTTTACCACCTTGAATGAAAATTGATAATTATTTGAGAGTAGCATTCTTACCGTGTAATCCTTGTATCCTTTGAGATCATACTTCATGACTTTTTCGAGGGTTTTGCTTGATGGAGAAAGAACCAAAACATCCTCTTCAGTCTCCTGCATTTCTTTCTCGTCAGCAATCGTTCTTGAATTCTGGGAATCTTGTTTGCATAGGTTTTTAATATTTGAATCTGACTTTGATTCAGTTATACTCTCAACCATCACACTCTCTTCACACACATCATTTCCTGATTCGCCTTCAATAATCGCTGAACAACTTGTGCTTCGTTTTACACTTGCTGTTCTTGAATAAGACACTTCTTTAACCGGTGAACGGGGATCTTGCTCTACAATTTTATTTTCGTAATCACCCTCATCTTGGTTTTGATCATTTTGATCAAAGGTATCATCATCTGCATGATCTTTCTCAATACATTGCACTTCTGTACAGCTATCTACGGAATTTGTTCTTGTTCTAATTTTTCGGGATGTTTTTCGTGAGATTTTTCCCACTTCCTGAACTGGGTCAGGCCCAAAATACTGATTTATAAAATCCCTTGGGGTGATATTATCAAAAAAGTATTGGTCTTCACCCGAAATTTGTAGTTGACGTTTCTGTGGAAAACTATATGTGTTGACTGAGGCATTAGAGCGAAGAGGAGCATCAGTCAGCACCTCAGACATGTCTGGTGTGGAATGACCGTCCCATGAAGAGCTGCGTAGGTGTTCAGATGTGGTACTTCCATCGTATGAACTATTTTCAATCTACATGATAAAAGGTAGGTAAAAAAATAAAGATTGCATGTGGTTTTGTTACTTAATTAGGGTTATTGTTTGATTTGAAGTTCGATAATATACCCATGGTATTAAACTTTCATCGACACCGGCTGCTCTTAATATTTCCTCAAGTCGAGTTCTAGCTAGATCACGTTCTTGAGTCAAACCTACTATCTCTTGCTCCATCTGAGGAATAATAAAAAATGACTAAGTTGGCCTTTAGATTAACTAAAGTTTTGCACATATTGTCCTAAAGTGCTGAAATTGTAAAATACCTTAAAACAACTAGCTTAAAGTATAAAATATCACCCATGAGAGGTTGAATTACAGGTGGGTCGAAATGGGGTTCGTGTTAATACGTTTAAATTTATTGTGGATTGAAGCAGGCCATGTCAAGTTGACCCGCAAACACCTTTTTATCCACTGGATTTTATAAATAAACAAGACCTTAATTTTGACCAAAATACATGCTGTTAAAATAATAACTTTTATGATAATTATAATAATACTAATTATATTATTATCATTAGTAATAGAGTAATAAAATTAGAAATAATGATATAAATACGGCATTACTAGAATACTATTTTTTAACTTGCTGAATGGACCAATTTAGGAGGTTGTATGCATAAAAACAGATTTTGGGAGATTTTCGTTTGACCCGCTCGACCCTTTCCTGACTTGGCCAAATTTTTATTGTTGACCAGTTTGACCCGTTTCAGATAGAACAAAACCCGAATATACTCGGTCATAAATACATTGGTCGAAATTGCCACCTCTATCATTTATTATAGACTTTATGGTTCTTTATGCATCACAAGAAACAAGTGTACATGCTTGTGTTTAGCTAGTCATGTAATTGCTGACCTTTTGTATATGGACTTCCTTTTCTTTGATAATTGACTCAGAGTCGGTTGTATTTGACATATTCTTTAACTCTTTTTCCAAACGAGCCATTTCTCGTTGCAACTGTTTGACCAATGCCTTTTCTGACATGACCACATTGACCTGGGCACTGGTCTTGACATCCTTTGCACAAACAGCAAATAAAAGTGTGTTTCTTGACTGCTCAACATGAGTATGTGCAGGGCTTAAAGTGCATATTATGGCCGTTCTTGCATTGCCTCCAAGAGAGTTTTGTAGTATACGTGTTAATTTTGAGTCTCTGTATGGTATATGACCATTTCGCCCTTTGCTACATCCAGTCAATAAAATATGTCAATTAAGATAACATTAGAAAAGTGTAATAACAGAAGGAGAGGTGGAAAATGGGTGGTCAGCTAACTGGTCAAATGTGTTCATATCAAAATAGGTAATTTTGGTACAGGGTGGGTTGACCAAATACACTTTTTACTCCTAAGTTTGGCCTTATTATGAATAATTAGAGCGTCCATTACAAAATTCCGAGAACAAGCTAACTATTTTTTTGAATAAGAGATTCAGGAGGTTTTTATACATTAAACCTAATCCGACCCTTAAGTGAAGAGAAAAATTATAACTTTAAAACAAATAAGCTATACATGATATTCATTTGAAAATAAAGCAAACAGTAGTTCTACTTTTTAAAGAAAGGAAAATGATTAAATGTATAGATGATGTCACACGTAAAAATCAACTCTTAATAAGTGAATATTAAGAGTGAGAAAATGCAAATGCAATGTGTCAAATGATGAGTAGAATAGGCATGACTTTGGGTAGACATTTTAGATCTCCCTATTATCTTTAAGAAAGAAAATGAAATGTAACAACTGGAGATCAAACCTCAATTTGCGGATAACAGTTCCTAGTGTTAGTAAACTGCGATTTATGTGACCTCCCTCTTTCAGCCGTGTACCAGCAGATTTCGTTTGAGAAGCACGTTCACTTCCTGCTAGATCTATAAAATTCTACACAAAAAACCAAATATTTATATTTTTCATGATCACTTCATGAATCTCTAATAAGTCGAAGGATCAAAAGTAAATACTTTGTATAATGGTTAACTAAAGTAAGAAACTGTACCACAGTAGCTGTTAGAGTGCTTGCGCAGTCAATCCCTGCGAATTCGCTGGGAGAACTTTCAATTGTCTGTAAAATAAATAATGAGTTATGAATTAAGAAACTTTAGTTCATGTTGATAAGTAGTTGCATTATGAAAAGGTTACCAGTCGAATAATCTGATGAGATCTCGAACTCATTTCATTCATTGATGTCTCCCCAATTCTTCTTTGAGCTAAATACACGCAATCCGAAATACATTAGAGGTTACAATCTCAACCTATTTGCTTTTCAATGAGTCAATTTGAGTTACGTTTTATTTCTAACTGAAAGTTAAATGGGTCAAACATTTAAAAATCATCCAAAATGTAATGTCAGTGCATAAAACCTTTTAAATCTTGTTATCCAAATATTTAGATTATGTTGGACAAAGGTGCTAAAGGTCAAACCAATTAGACCCTAGTAGTACCCGACCTTTTCGCCAACTTAGAAAGTACCCGTTTTTGACCTGTTACCCAACCCACACATTTTTTTCAATAATATTACCTTCACACACGGCAAGAAGTTCCATAAGATGGGTCCAATCCGTCAAATGGATTTCTGTGAGTTTATCTACGACTGTCCCTTTCTGATTACAGCAAAAGCCATTGACGAACTTTATAACATGTTTATACCAATAAACCTTTTGTGATTAACAGATAAATACTCACTTCTGGATCATCGAGGAGTCTAAGTGGAGTACCATCTGCGCTAAGAAGGTCTCTAACACATTCATTATAGATTTCTATGGCAGAAAATTTCAACACGAATTCTCTATCAACTTGCTGAAATATAGACATGCCCCTAAGATTAAGCTTTAAAACAAAATGACACATAAAACATATGCAATCGTTTCTATTGGAACACCTGTGTTATGTAGTCGAATATATCTGATATAGCATATTGGGTGACACCGGTCATAGTGTACGTCTTCCCACTGCTTGTCTGCCCATATGCGAATATACTTGCTGAAGAGACAGTTTAGTTTACAACTCGATTGATAATAGGTTTTAATATCAGTTTAGGAATACGACTAGTGGCACTCACAATTAATGCCGTTAAGAGCTGAAAGAGCAACTCTTTTGGCTCCCTCCTCGTACACTTGTCTTGTTGTACTTTCACTCCCATATACTCGGTCTGTTTACAGAAAAGAATGATCATAGTGAAGAATATTAACCAAGAACAAGAACAAGATATAATTAAATATAAACATACGGGTAATTAGTGCAATGGCAAGACACTGAAAATGCCGATTGCAGACCAGCCTTGCGCATTATTTTTAGGCTTATATGATTTACACATTCCTTAGGATACGAAGTTAATGTTTACATCCGCATGAATATTGCTTACCAAATGTGTAGGCATTTGGGTAGTTTGATCGTTCTGTTGCACTATTCTTGTATATGATGGTGTCATTGCTAACGCATTCCCAAACAGAAGTATCATTCTTGGCGCTTTCTTTTGCATTCATAGGTCTCACCCTGACAGAGACAAATATCTTCTCATCCTGAGCACCTGAATCTTCTCCATCGCTGAAACTTATCTCTTCCGCACTATATGACCTCATTGTATTTTTATTTAACAAGAGCACACGGACACGAAGATTTTGTAAAGGTTAATGAACCTGATGTATAATTTGTTTCCCCTCTCTTCACAAGGACACAGAGGGAAGAAAACTCAAAAGCCTTGATATCTTTTATATACGGAAAAAGTATGATTATATCTGCAAAGTAAGAAAAAAATGCTCAATTGATGCATAAGGACTTGCCATGTAATTGTTTTTGTTTCAATACGATATACATGGGCATGGAAGGCTTAAGGGGTGTTTGAAATTGCTTATTAAAACTACTTCTCTGGTTATTACGTTTTGATACACTTGATAAACACTTATGAGCGTCTTTGGATTGCTTATGTAAAATGTGAAATATTGAAAAGCAGCCTGCAATTGCTTATCATGAAATGGTTATTTCTGCAATTGCTTATCATGAAATGGTTATTTCGATAAGAAAATCCTAAACAGCCCCTTACTATCTACAAAAGTTTCAGCCAAAACAAGGAAAAATCTTGGTAATCTGGTATGATATATGATGTTCACTTATGCCTTTCTTTTCAGCTACTAATCGTATCTCCAACTAAGATTCACCTACAACATATAGATATCGAAAAACCCTAATGTGTTACTGATCGGGGCTGTCTATAATTACCATGAAATCCATGATTAAAGATCTAATTTGATAATCCAAATTCCATATTTATAAATTCACAACAAATTCCACAAAATTGGTTCTTTGATCTATACATTTAAGTATGTTTTCTCATATAAACCATGAAAATCCATTTAACTCATATGGGATCAAATTAAGCCTCAACTCTCGTTCACAGGATACCAATTTGAATATTGGCTACGATGAAAATCATATCTTAAAATGTTCAAGGGATCAAGAATGTATACATAATCACCGCATAACAAACATCGAATCCATGTTTCAAAGGAAAACCATCTTAATGAAATGAAAACAAATCACCTCAATGAAGCTAGCAGATATATTCCAGGAAAAGGCGATGTAAAATTGCTAAATAAGATAATTGACATGATTCTAAAGAGAAAAGAAAAAATTAGAATGGAAGATATTCGTGGTAGTGAAGATTAACGAACGAAAACAATGGAGAACCAACAAAGACTTCGGGTTTATAATATTTTAAAAGAGACCGCCAATTTTAACGAACCATTTACCTGAATTTATAGAATTTTGCTAGACCCGCAAAGGATCTCCACAAAAACAATCCACACGCTGAGCGGGGGATTAGATTTTTTTGTGGGATCCACATCCCACAAAAATCAATCCCTCGCTGACACCTCAGCGTGTGGATTATTTTTGTGGGAGATCCTTTGTAGATGTATCATTGGTCGAATTTATAAATTTCAGAATGACCTTTTGAGGAAATTGCTAAAAATCCTTTAACTTCAATATTTTTTTACTAAAGCATGCTTATTTAATTCAAGTTCTCAAAATATATAAAATGCGGTTTAAGACATACATCAAATTTAGTTTACTACAGGGCAAATGGTTTAAAAATGCATAAAACTTGCCACATTTTTTTTGTATGCCACAAACTTTTTATTTTTTCACAGTAAAATGCCATTATGCATTTGACAAGGTGTACATTATGTATTCTTAGGAGTAAAAAAATGGGTTCTCGCAGTTCTCACACTTAACAGGGTTCTGAAAATAAAGTTACACTATATATATATATATATATATATATATATATATATATATATATATATATATATATATATATATATATATATATATATATATATATATATATATATATATATATTTATATATATATATATCACCCAAAATATGGTCCAACTGAAGCATACGAGCTTTTGGGTGCTACTATCTTGGTATCATAACATAAGGTACAAAGAATGGTTTTTATCCCATTTATTTAGAATAAGATTCATTAATTGAAAACCATAAGTTTACATTAATGAAAGTAGTGCGAAAATAGGCCCAAAAGATAATTAAAGCGGTCCCGATTATTCATCGAGTCGCCTACACCATGCTTGCCAAGCGCTTCCAAGTGAGCTATCGCCTTAAACCCGAGAACACATGCTAAAAAAGGTGGCTTCACGGTGAGTTCATAGAGTTTAGTTACAAAAGTAATAGTGGCCCTGATAGAGTTTAATTGCATGCGACTACGCAGATATATAATACACATTCCAATCAACAATCATTCCAATCAATAATCAATCCAATCAATAATCAATAACACAGTCGAGATCTCAGCAGGGCCCCGGGCAACTATAGACAGACATAGTTGTAGCAAGGCCTAGAACAAATGCTACCTTGGTCTAGGTCGGATATAGATGTCTATTCTTAGCTAGGCATCGCGTTATAGCAAAGGTTGCTACCCTAGTCTAAGTCAACATCTGTCGCGTGTCTAACCATTCCCAATCAACACATTAGCAATTCAAAAGAGTAGTGGCAGGTCCAAGAAATACTTGCATTCACATAAACTCATAAAATATCAATCCACAAATCAAATATACCAAACAACTGTCATTCTCAAATAATGTTCACATATCCAGTTATGGTTCGTTAAAAGCAGCATGTATTCTCCCCCAAAATAGTTATGAAAACCTTTGAAAAGAGGGGCTATGAAACTCACTTTAGCCACAGTAATGCACTATTCACTATTGACACGACTGACATCTAAAGCTAATCTCCACGGCATCCAGAAGAACGTACGACGAGTACAATAGAATAGAAGTGACGCAACCTAATGTGTATACAATTATCTCAAAATACGGCTCATACGATAAAGAAGTCAATAGAAACTAATGTGTCGTAGTTTTCGTGGATTATTCGTGTCGTTACTTTCAAAAGTCCATTATTGTTCCCAAAAGTTTATAATTAATATCTCAAAAGTTTCAAAAGTCCATTATTATTTTGAAGAAAGTTGATTCTGTCAGCAAGTTGATTCAGTTTTTTATTGATTACGTCTTTCTTCTTGACTTGCTTGATAGCTTTGACAATCTTTGTCTTAGCTCGGGATATCCAAGAGTCAGTTGGTTTCTTCAACGACTTGGATGTGGATCCTGTGCCTTTGGATGGTGGTGGTGAAGAGTGAGAAGTCGAAGTCGATGATGATGAGATATGAGGAGACTCGTGGATCCTTTGGTGGTTCGTAAGTTTCTTCTTTTGAAGCGCTGGACTATCTAGAAGAAAATCATCATACTTAACTTCGTCATCTTTTCCGGACTTACAATTCTTTACGCCCTTAATCTTGGCTTCTTCATCAGCTTTAGCTTCAGCTTCCATTTCTGCTTTTGACTTAGCTGCAGCCTTCAACGTCTTCATCGCTTTTTCTTTCTCGGACTTATCCTTTTCTCGTTCCTCAAATTCATAGGTGATGGTGTCCTCCGCCGTTGTTGTTGTGGATCGTGGGTGGTTGTACCAGTTCCCTTATCGGGTTGATTAACCGCATCAGAACTGTGTAGATAGTGCACCACCACTGACCCTGGCCTCGAAGTTTGTTCCTTTACAAACTCTTTGGCAACGGTTGGAGTCTGATATTCTTCACCTTTTCCCTGTAGTCTTTATCCGCTTGTTCTTCATCCGAAGCTCTTCTTCTTCGGCCCAAAGAACTGAGTTTTCCCTTTGCCTTTATCGCCTTTTGGACTAGGAGGTTTAGCAACCTGTTTGAGTGTCATCGATTGGAGTTTCGAGTAGAAGACCTCTTCATCCGATTCGTGTTCTCTCGAGTCCTCGCCCAGTAAGCTTTTTGTTGTGGTTCAGTGCTTGGGAATAGGAATGGCTTCCTGTAGAGGAATTTTCCTTTTGAGAACATGAGTCCTCTTGGGATATTTCTCTGTACTCTCGTGCTTGTAATGCTTCCAACTGCCACTACCGGTTTTCCTAGTAGGAGTACCAGGCGGATCTTTCATCCATGAAACCTACTTTGCCGCCTTTCAACTGCATATCGCTTGTACAAATACGCTTGTTTGATATCATCAGTAATAAGATAATCAAAAGACGCACCTTGTTTCTTTGTTGTAGAGTCCTTAAATCGGACAAATGAGTGGGCTCATACAACACGAGTGTTGTTTGGGGTCATCTGAGTCTTAAGGGAATATCTGATTATACCTAGAGCTCTTTGGATCAAAGAGTTTGGTATATCTCGATATATGGGATCTTGGTGCCAAGCTTTTAAGGAAAGTCATCATATCGTCCCCATATCTGAGCTTCAACTTCTATGTCTTTCTTGTTGACCAAAGCCTAAAATATTTGTAGTTCCATGAGCTTGGAATGCTCATGACCACTGCCACGCCCGTAAACGGATTTAGCAATCATAATGTAGAGGGTTCTCCATGGTCGGGAATGTTCTTGAGGTCAAGATGAGTGCTTTGTAATTACCTTTAGCTTCATCATAGCCGATTTCCACTTATGAACCGGAGAACTAATTCTCTTCAGCTTGAGTGGCATTGAATTGAGTAGGTTCGATGACAGGAATGAGAAGAATGGCCCTCAAATCGGCCGGTGTAATGGTGACTTTTTGTTGTTAAGTGTCACCGTCACAACATTTTGACCTTTGATCTTTGCATTGTATGCCGAATTGGTGAATGTAGATCTTCGGTACAAGAGTAGTTTGTGAGCATGTTCCTGATAAGGGTGAGACTTCTAATATCCGAAGCAATCGGCATGAAGACTCGAACAAGAGAAGGTATCAAAATCAACTTTGAGGTTGTTCTTTCCGATCTTCATAGGGTAACCATGAGGGAAGATTTCTTCAACAGTGAGAACATTTGGTGCATCCACATTCTGCATTTGAGCGTCCATGTCGTGATCTGAAAGATATTTAGCCAAAAGAACCAACATATCGAAAGACATCACGTTAGTCAACAGTTGATTTTATTGTCTATTTATTGAATGTGATATGTCGATGATTGTTACGAGTCCAATGTCACTTGTTAGTCCAATAGTCCAAAGACGTCGTGATGAGTTTTGTGAGTTGATTAACTTTGAGTTTTAAAGTCCAAGTTTTCACTTATTTTTCACAACTTATTAAACATTTAAGCTTATTAGTGACATTTTGGTTTCGTGGCGTTATGATTTATTTATTTAGAAGTTTGCACGCGTAACAATTCATAATTTTGGTTAAAACTAGGCTTTGGCGTAGATTTTGCAAGCTTATGCGTAAACAGGAGTGATTATACACGGAAACGTAAGCTTATGCGTAGGGTTCTTGACTTCGCTGTAGAAATATAATACGCGTAGGAAAAAGAGGGCCTTAGGCGTAAAGCTTACGCATAAGCGTATATGGAACCTCCACGCGTAAAGCTTACTCGTGAAGAGTGAACCTTATGCTTAGAGGTTTATCGCACGATATCCTTCACAGGATACCGCCAGTCCCCATTGTAGAACCCTTACGCAGAAGGTTGCCGCGAAGATTACTTCCTTACAAGCATAACATTCTACGCGTAAGGTGATCCTTATGCGTAGATGTTCAAGTAACCTTGATTCTGATTTATTCACGCGTAGAAACCTGAAATAAATTCATCATAACACTAATATTATCATCTATATACATTCCTTTTCAGTTATAATCATGACAACACTTTCAAGCAGTTATGCGTAGAAACTGGGTTACGCGTAGGCTTTAAACCCTAATATTCAATTCCTACGTGTAAGAGTTCTAGCCATAGGAATTACACCAAAGTTTTTCTGGGATGTCTAAGAAGCCTTATGAGTTGATTTATCCAAGTTTTTACATCAAAAACTAAGCGAATCAAAAATTACCCAAATTCTTATGAGCATAAACCCTAATTTTCAATTTTCATGCAATTAGTGTTTCTGGGTAGGTTCTAAACTTGGATATGGTCAATTCAACTTGTAAACAACATCACTCAACTATCTTTTTATCCAAAAACATTCACATTTGAAAAACCCCAAACTTACGTATAAACCCTAATTTACAAATTCAATCAATTCATGTTTCTGGGTGAGATTAAATGATAAAAATGGTATCATAGAGATTATACAAACGTTTTGACACTACCATTTCAACCACAAACACTCACACTTGATTGTGTGTTCATACGCTTATGCGTAGAACACAAAATCACTTCTAGACGAAAATCTAACCGTTGGTTTAAAAAATGATTCAAAACCCATGTTTAGATTATTCCAAAGAAAGTTTAATCACTTACAAATTTATGATCAGAAACACGGATTTGAAGGATGAATCTTATGCGTAGGATATGTTAGGTGTGAAATAAATGTGAAGAGTTAATGAGTTTAGGTGGAGTATTTTGTTAAAAATACTTTGAAATTTTGACACAATTAGTCCCTCCACCTTTACCATTTACATCCCATGCCCATAACTTCCATTTTGGTTACCAAACGAAGGATATTTGGAAAGAAACTTGACGACACTCCCCTTCGACTTAAGAAATAATGAAATTTTATAAATTTTAGTCCAGGAGTGTCGTAAGAAAAAAGAAATGTGACCACCATTATTAAAGAAACAACCGGAATGAGGTAACATGCAAGTACAAGGTTTTATGAAACCGAAAAATATTTGCTTTCTCCCTCAACACTTGATCGAAAAAATAACAATTTTGAAAGATTAGAGTGTTGACGGATTAAGAGTTGTACTTACCATGTATAAAGAAATATAGATTAGAAGAATATTTTTGTTGTTTTATCAGATTTTATATTTTTGTATTTTGTTTTTAAAAAAAATATTTACAAAATAGATTTTGGTGTTTGACTGGTTTTAAGAATGTTTTAAAAGTTCATCCAGATCCTCTAGAGTCAAACACCGCATACCAACCCGGTGGACCAACTCATTAAACCTAGCAGGAGCTAAGGATTTGGTGAGGAGATGCCATTGGTATTCAGTACCCCACAAAGTATAATTCAACAGTACCATTTTCCACGTGCTCCTTGATGAAATGATATCGAAGATCGATGTTCTTGGATTTTGAGTGTTGAACGGAGTTGCACGAGATTGCAATAGCACCGATTGTCGCAAGTACATCGGGATTTTGTCAAATACGTAACCATAGTCTTTTAGTTGTGTTCTCATCCAAATAACTTGAGCACAACACGCCGACATGGCTACATATTACGCTTCGGTTGAGGAACGATGTACAATCCTGCTTCTTCGATTGCCATGACACCAGTTTACCACCAAGAAATTGTAATGCTCCCAAGTACTTTTTCGTGAATCTAAGCATCATGCGTGATCGGCTCACGAAAAGCTATTAGTTCAAAACTAGAATCCTTCGGATACCAGATCCCCAAGTTAATGGTTCCCTTGATGTATTGGAGGATTCTTTTAGCCTCCGAGAGGTGCGTTTTAGTTGGTCTCGACTGATAGAGGGAGCAAAGATATACGACAAAAACAATATCAAGCCTGCTAGCTGTTAGATACATGAGAGACTCAATGATACTACGGTATTTAGTAGGGTCCACCAATTTCCCATGTAAATCAGCGTCTAGCTTCTTGGTATGAGCCATTGGTATGGCATAGGTGTCACAGTTTTGCATTCCAAATTAGTTAAGAAGTTCAAGGGCATATTTGGACTGACTCCAGAAAATACCACGGGGTGATTCATGAACTTGCAGTCCTAGAAAGAACGTAAGTTCACCCATCATGGACATTTCAAAGTGTTTTTTCATTAGTTTTGCAAAAGCATTTGAGTATTTTAAATGTGTTGACCCAAAAATGATGTCATCCACATAGATTTGAACGATTAAAATGTGAGCCCCGTGATATTGTATGAAAAGTGTAGTATCGACCGAACCTTTGGTGAAATTATTGGCAATGAGGAAGGAGGATAACTTATCGTACCACGCTCGAGGAGCTTGTTTTAGTCCGTAGAGAGCTTTGTTCAATTTGTAAACGTGATTCGGGAACTCTGGATCAATGAATCTTTCCGGCTGGCCGACATAGACTGTTTCTTTCAGTTGACCATTCAGAAAGCAGTTTTGACGTCCATCTGAAAGACCGTTATATTCATATGAGCCGCGAACGCGCGAAATATCCGAACGATGCCTCAAGACGAGCAACCCGAGCGAATGATTCTTCAAAGTCAATACCCTCTTCCTGTCTATAACCCTTAGCCACCAGACGTGACTTGTTTCCGATTACGGTTCCTTCAGCATCCAATTTGTTTTTCCAAATCCATTTGAGACCAATGACGAAGACCCCTGTTGGTATTTCAACCAGTTCCCATACTTCAAGGCGTTTGAATTGATTGAGTTCTTCTTGCATGGATTCAATCTAGTTGTCTTTGGTCATTGCGTCTTTAATGTTTTTAGGCTCAGATTGGCAGACAGTGAGTGCATAAATGCAATGTTCACCATCTGTGTGAAGACGTTGTCTCGTTACGACTGGTTGATTCGGGTTACCAATAATATTCTCAAGAGGATGGTCTTTTGTCCAACGATGTGTGGAAGGTTGATGTTGATATACATTCTGCAGATTGGGAGGATTCAAATGGCTTGTGGATGATTCCGCAACATCAGATGTCGCAGTTTCATTAGCAAACGGGTTAAAGAATGCATTTGGATCAAAGTCTGCAGGTGGGGGTACTTCATTCAGAACATCATCAGTTGGTTCAGCGTCGTTGGATGCAGTTTGTTCAACTGTTGTTGTAGAGTCAACTGGTGGTGCTTCTTCAACAGTAGTTGTTGTAGCAGGTGTATCAGGTATTGGAATATGATCAGGTTGAGCAGCGGAAACATTGGATACACCTGGAGCACGTTCATCAATATCATCACTAAACAGAGGAGCAAATAGCTTTTCCATTTGTTGACGAGTAAGCTGGGAGCTTGGTTCAGCTGATGATGGGGTTTGAGGGAAGTTTAAACGGTTGTGACCGGGTTCCAAGCTGTTATGCTCAGAAGCCATTTCAGTAAGCTCATCGAAATTTGCATGAATCGTTTCCATAACCTGCTTTGTACGACGATTCCAGATCCGGTAACCTTTAGAATTATCACAGTATCCAATAAAGACTCCAATGTCAGCTTTGGCTTTGAGCTTTCCAAAGTCATCACGATCATTATTCGGGTAGCAAAGGGATCCAAATACATGAAAGTGTTTGAGATTCGGTTTTCGGTTGTGGATAAGCTCAAATGGTGTTTTGTTGTGGCGTTTAGTAATCATTGAGCGATTCTGAGTGTAGCATGCAGTTGATACGGCTTCAGCCCACAAGTAATCTGGAAGTTTAGCATTGATTAACATCGTTCTTGCAGCTTCCACTAACGTACGGTTCCGTCTTTCAACAACTCCGTTTTGTTCTGGCGTGCGTGCAATAGATGTTTGATGCTCAATTCCCACTTTCTCATAAAATTCCCGAAGAGTTTGATTTACAAATTTAGTTCCTTTGTCTGTTCTATTTGTCTGACGTGTTTGAACTTGAATTTTCGTCAGAAAGGTGATGATCATCTGTGGAGCTTGATCTTTACTTCGAAGAAAATAAACCCAAGTCCATCTTGAGTAGTCATCTACAATTACCAAGATGTAGCGTTTGCCATTAATCGTTTGCACGCGCATCGGGCCACACAAATCCATGTGAAGAAGATGAAGCACATGCTGAGAGCTGTGTTCCACCTTTGAAGGAAAATGAGCACGAGTGCTTTTCCCTTGTTCACAAGCTGAGCAAAGGTGATCTTTAGAATACCGGAATCTCGGGAGACCTTCAACAAGTTTGTATCGAGCAAGGTTGGTTATGGTTTGAAAGTTTAAATGTGAGAGACGTCGGTGCCATAGCCAAGATTTTGTAGATGTTGCCTTTGAAAGTAGACAGATGGGAGATGAAGCAATCATGTCTTGCATTGAGATAGTGTAGAGACTTGAATTGCGAGTGCCAGACATAAGATCGTTTCCTTGTAGATCACGAATGAAACAAGTTTTCTCCCGAAAAGCAACTTCCAAATCTCCATCACAGAATTGACCTACTGAGAAGAGATTGTGACCGAGGCCTTCCACATAATAAACCCTGCTAATTTCGATGTTGCCATTGATGTAATCTCCGTAGCCCATGATAGCTGCGAAGTGATCATTCCCGAATCTGACAGTGCCAATGAACTTTGCAATAAAGTTTGATAACAGTTTGAGATTGCCTGTCATGTGTCGGGAACATCCGCTATCAACAATCCAAAGGATGATCTGTATCACCTGCATTACACACAGACGACACAGATGGAATAGAAGTAGATGTGGAACCCGAAGAGTTAGAGGGTTCCGAAGCAGTTATAGTAGAAATACACACATCAATGATTTTAGGCATCCATTTAAATCCTAGTGTATTATGTATCCATTTCTGCCATCTCCAACTAGTCTTTGCTTTAGTCTTAGTGAATGCACTAGGTGGTACTACATTCCTTGGAGGTGATACTGGAACTACAGGGACATCAATGCGTTTCTTAGAATCTAAAGAGGGTGGTTTACCAAGCACAGACTTAGAAGCTTTAGTGGGCCTAGAGGTATTCCGTTTCTTAGGATTCCGTAAACGAGACAAGATAGCTTTAGCAACACATTTATCATGACAATCAGAAAGCATACTTTTACGACAAATAACACAAGAAGCTTCAGACTTAATATCAAAAGTACTTAAAGGTTCAGCATTCGTTACAACACTTTTTCCATTACATTTGTCAGACGCAATATCTAAAGTGGGTGCAACTTGAGTCTTATTCAAAGTCCTAGGGTGTTCTTCTACTTCAGCATTCTTTATTGTTCTTTTCTTAGGTCGCAACTTCCTATTCTTCCTTGTATTGCTCCTAGGCTGTGAAGTGCGGACGTTGGGAAAAGAGGCAACTATTCCTATTTCAGTAGAGGGAAGCACATTAGTATCTTGTGTTTTGTCAGTAGGCATTCTAGGGTCACTTTTTCTAAGTTTTAAGGTGCAAGTTTCTTAATGTTGCTAAGCTGAACTTGTTCATAACTTTCTAACTTCTCCTTTAACTCAATGATAGTGTGCAACAAATCTTGATTTTCAGAACGAAGATTTCCAGAAAAATTCATTACTTCTTTAGTGTGTGCAAGATAATGATCAAGTTCGTTTGATGCTTCATCACGAGTCTGTTTGAGTAAATCAAATATGACACCATATTCCTTTTTAACTTTTGCAAGTTCTTGTTCATATTTTGAGATTTGACATTTCAAAGACGCGTTTTGATCATCCAGTTGCTCAGGTTTTGAATTAACGGTTTTTGCTTGCAACTGAGCGATTTTGTTTTGCCAAGCGAGTTCACGAGAATGACAATCTTTTTGACACCATTGAAGACGACGTTTTGCATTTGAAAGCTCGTTTAACAGTCGTTCATTTTCAACTTTTAAAGACTCGATCTGAGGCACATTATCAGTATTCTCAACAATTTCAACAGAATCAACAGAATCAGCAGAGATATAATCATATGCATTTGCAAAAGAATGTAATAACACAACATTATGGATATCAGCACAGATAACATCTTCTAAGAGTCGATCAACATCTTTTCGTAACATTTTCTTTTTACGTTTTGTATTTGAAATCGATGTTTCTTTTCTCTCAAAACGTTTTCATCAATCCAAGTTCCTTATGAAATTCCCTTTCCCAATATAATGCACAATTTTTCAAAATTTTAACATGGGGTAAAATTCTTTTCTGAAAAATGTCTCTTTGTTCTCGCTGAGGGATTGAAAATGTTCAACTTTTATTTCAGAATGAAATTCAATCTCACGTTCTAAAAGTTTGATGTCAGAAGTGAAAATGTCAAAATATCTAAGAATTTGACGATTTTCGGGTTTTGAGTTAACTTCACTGAGTGAAGGTAAAGGACCATAAATTTGTGCATAATTTGGTTGGGGAGCAACATTAGAAGACTCAGACATAGGTGTGATAATCCTAGGTGTGTTAGAAGAATCCTTTTGTGTGACGAAAGTGACGGCTTTTGAATAGTTAAATGGTTTGTTATAAACAACATTTTCTAATTTTGATCGACTCTCGTCTTCTGCATCTAATTCCTCTTGACGATGATATTCAACAACACTCATAACAGAATCATCAATTTTGTATTCTGCACTGGAAACTTCAGGATTTGGTTTGAATGCTTTGTTTGAAAGCTTTGGTTTGTAATCAGCAAGATTCGGTCCATATCCATTTGGATTGGGTTTTAAAGTAAACTTTTGAATAGTTGTGATTGACTCACCATGTTTATAAACAACATTTCGAAACTCTTTGAGTTTGTTTTGTAAGCCGACAATTTCTTCAAGATAGTCATCTATTCGTTTCGTTGAATGCTTTTTGTATGCAGAGAACTGTTTTTGACAAGTTAACAACTCAGCCTTGGCTTTTTGAGTTTCCAAAGTAAGAGCGTTAAGTTGTTTTTTATGTTCATGTTTCAGTTGTTCTATTTGAGACAACAAAGCATTCTTCGATGCGGCTAGATCACGTATCTGTCGTTCTAATGATTTTTCGTTTTGGTGTGATTTAGCAAAAGCGGCTTCAAAACCTTGTTCACGTTTTTCTTGAGTTTTGAAAAAATTGAGTTGCCTTTTTAAGCATTCAATATCCCTGGTTAACAGTGCATTTTTACTGTGCAATTGCTGATTTAGTGCAACATTCTTCCACGGGATTGTTGGTCTTTAAGTAAGAGATCAACATCTGGATTAGGCAAAGGTTCAGCGTGTTCAACGTGAGTCACAACATGATCACTATTCAGATCCTCAAGTATGACCACGGAGTCAATTTGAGTATCAAAGGTAACCATAAGGTCATCTTGATCATCAAATGTAACGACGAGGTCTAGTTGAGAATCGTCAGAATGAGATGTGGACGGCTCATGTTGAACATTCTGAGCCTCGTCGGATTCAGATGTTGGCTGAGATATTAGATCAGTCATGAATATGGTTTGTTCGGGTACTTAAGACAAGCCATCAGTGTCATACACTGGGCCTGTGTCACTCATGTGGAGAGCTTGCATTTGTGCCATTAACATCACTGCTGCATTAGCCTGCAAGTCCTCTATATCATCATCTGAGTCTGCATCTGCCATAAAGCTCTGTTCTTTGTCTGTGAGAGTTCCACCAGCTTCATCCTTAAGAGCCAAAAGTAAAGCCTCCTTGTGATAAGCACTGCCTCTAGTCCTCGGCTTTGGGCATGCATTAGCCAGGTGACCCTTCTCATTACAGTTGTAGCAACGAAGACCATTTATCCCATTCTGAGCATTCCCTTGTTCAACCACTTGAGCTCTCTGTTGTTGTGGAGCACCCATGTTATTCCTTCCCATAGCATTAAACCCTTGACCACCTCCCATCTGACGACCATAACCACGATTCTGAACTTCAACACGTCCATTGTTCACAACAGCCTGATTCCTTGTGTTTGATGAGGAACGAATGCGATTGTTTGATTTGTTTGTATACCGGCCGAAGGCTTTAGCAATCATAACAAATCCTTGTTGCAATGCATCGAAAGCATCAGAGTCCTCATTAGCTTCACTGTAAAGTGCTTGATCATTGTTGTTGTTGTATGGAACCAATTGATTTTGTTGAGATTGTTGCTGTGACGGATCATATGGTGTAATTGTTGCAGTTGGTTGAGGAACGGGTTGAGGAGGATAACTAGTTTGAGCCCACAAAGCAAGTTGTTGATTATCCGGAAGTGACGTTGGAGCCGGGGAGTCCACGGATAGCCCTTTCTTTGTCAACTTCTTTTTGATGAGGCTTCAAATAGTCGTACAACAAACCGTATGTAGCATGATGAAGATTCTTAGCTTGACGGATGAAAATGACATACTTCTCCCAATCATGACCAAGACTACTCAGGAACTTAGTATTGACTGCAATTCTTGGCATGATGATGTTGTGTTTATCCAAATCATTGATGATATCTGAAAATCGATGATGATAAGACTCTAATGTCTCTCCAGGTTCAATCATGAAGTGTTCATAAGCCAAGTAAATTTTGGATTCCATGTCTTCTTGATTGAGTTCAGTGCCTTCCATGAGAAGATGAATATGTTCCCACATTTTCTTTGCAGTCTTTTGAGCATCAACTTTCGAAGAATCGGATTGGGTAATCCTAAAAGGATATATTGCATTGCTAGCTCATCAGCTTCGAAATGTAGAAGTTCATCACCGTAAAGGTCAGACAGTTGCAATGTTTGTGAGATCATCTCTTGGTGGAATAGCATTTGGATCTCCGGGTGTAAACGAATAGGCATCTGAAATGGACCTTCAAGATGACTTTCTTTAAGAACTTTCCATGTGGCTTTTTAGATCACAAAACCTAAAGAACCTAATCACCCATTGATCATAGTTTCCGGGAGTGAGCATTGGAGGTCTATCAAGTGATCCAGCCTCATGAATGGATTGTTGGCTACTTAAAGCTTCACACATCTTTGCAAACCAAGTCGGTTCCTTCATAGTATTCCTTGATGGATGTTGATTGTAAACGTTTGTGTAAGGTTGTACTTGAAGACTAGGTGGTGGTTGAACCATTTGAGGTGGAGTTGCTCCTTGTTGTGGATAATGTTGTTGATTAAATTGTTGTTGATAAATTTGTTGTTGTTGATTGAATTGTTGATGTTGTGGACTAAGTTGTTGTTGTTGTTGTTGATTATACGTGTAAGGAAAGTAGTTAGAGTATGGAGGTTGATACATGTTGAAAACTTGTGTTGTAAAATGGATCTTTGTAGTCGAATGAAACGTTGTTGATGAAGTGTCCTTAGGCGTAGAAACCAAGTTTAGGCAAAGTAATGCTTAGAGGTAAAAACACCAACCTTATGCGTAAAAGTGATATTTACGCGTAGGATTAGCTTACGCGTAAGAAATGAGAAACACTAAGATTAGGCGTAAACTGAAAGTTAGACGTAGAAAACTTACGCGTAAGATTAGCTTATGCGTAAGACAAGGCTTAGGCGTAAGAAAAATCTTAGGCGTAAAGAGTTCTAGGCATAAGTTTGAGCTTATGCGTAAAATTAGGGTTTTGCCTAAAAATCCTTTACACTATCACAGTGTAAACGATATCCAAAGTCGAAGTGTTTTCAGTCTTATCCAAGCAAGAAAACACCGAGTAAACCACGAGAATGAAGATCAAACCAAGGAAGTCTTATGCGTAAGACTAGGGTTTTGTTACGCATAAAATGTAACCAAAATGGATTCTTAGCCCAAAGTGATTCAAAACCAGATTTCTGTGATGAAACAGCTACAATATCACCAAAATAACACAAAAGTGTGAAACTTGATGATCCAAAACTTCTAAACACCTTAAGCGTAGAAATAAACCCACGTATGAAACCTAGCTTAAAAACGAATAATTACACGTAAAGTTTGAAACTTTTTGCTTAAAACTGAAATTTTAACACCTAAAAACTTTGAAAGTACAAGAATCTTGGATTGAAAAGTGTAAAAAATTGAATTTTTAAGCGTGAAAAGTTTGTAACCCGTGTTACGCGTAGAACCAAATAACTTCAAAAACAAAAGCTTTTCACCCAACTATTTGGCGATTGATACCACTGTTAGGTCACCATGTTTGTAACACAAGCATCAATATAAGAAATATAAAGGAAGAGATCGGATGAACAAACACACACATACACGTATGATAATATATGAAGAGTTATGCGTAAAAGTGAAAGTGTGAATTGAACAATCAACCCTCAAGTGAGGGTTTACAAGAGTATTTATAGGAGGGACCTAGGGCAACACACCAAGTTCCCATCCTTTCCTTATTAGGCTTGGGCCTAGGCTTATGGGCCTTCTATATAAGCCTAAGCTTAATAACAAACATAAAGGTCATAATTAAGCTAACTATTACATATTAATTACTAACACTTTAATTCTAGTTTAGGTGTGATTCCAACAGAATAGAAGTGACGCAACCTAATGCGTATACAATTATCTCAAAATACGGCTCATACGATAAAGAAGTCAATAGAAAGTAATGTGTCGTAGTTTTCGTGGATTATTCGTGTTGTTACTTTCAAAAGTCCATTATTGCTCCCAAAAGTTTATAATTAATATCTCAAAAGTTTACTTTTAACGTTTCTATAGCGGTGATGGTAAGAAACATAGACGCGATGCACAAATCATGCGAAAGAGGAGAAGACGTCGACATAATCGAGACATACTAATTAGAACACACGCCATAAGGAAAAGACATCGACAAGGTCAAGAAATACTGACAATACTCGAGCTAGTCAACGACTAGGAAATGACGATGACTATTTATGACACATATATAGGTCAATTAGTAAACCTCAGTAATTTACCCAAATGAATTCCAAACGTACATGTTCATAATAAAGATAAGTTTCCATTTAACACTCAATTAATAAAGGTTTCACAATCGCTACTGTAATTTTATACAAGTTTATAATAAAATACTTCATATAAGTTATACCACAAAAAGTAGTTTTTATAAATGACATGCTTGTTTATTCAACGTTCTCAAATCCTTATGATTCTAATAGATTATCTTATCAAAATAATCTTTCCAACGAGTTTAGAAAAGTTATCTTTTATCTATATAATACAAGTTATTATCATCTTTAATAAAGGTATATAATTAAACAAAATCATATCCGTTAATGATATATAGTTATATATCTCATTCTCATTTAAAATGTGAAATGGAATACTTAGGCTCATTACCAAACCAATACATTAATACTCATTTCTGAGTCTAATATATTGTACTTGGTTAATTCAAAATAGTTAATAAAGTATATCTTACAACCAAAATAACTTGTATGTCAATTGATACTCTAAATGTATAAACCGTATTAAACGTTATAGGTTATAATGTATATAACTAATATCCGATATAAATCAATGTTGTTAGGAATTAGAAATTCCTTAGTGAAGTATCGGTCACCCCAAATATTATCTAGCATAAGTTAGCTCGTAGACATATCGTTAGTTACTATATTTGTTAGTTTATTAGTTAGTTATTAGCGTAGTTTAGTTTAGTGCAACACAGTGGAGGAAGGACGGTCTTTACCATGTATGCACGATCACAGCCGAGGCATTATTATTGTAACTATAAATACCCTTCCATCCTTGGAAGGTGGTGCCTCAATCTAACCTTTCATTTTTGCATTACAACTCTCTATCTAGAAAACACCCATCTCTTATCTTTCTCTCTCTAAATGGCTAACATGTATTTCCATCATCCAAGACCACCCGAATCATCAAACACAATATATTTATGATCCTACAAATGGTATCAGAGCCATGGTTATTGTTGTTAGGATTTAGTAAATCCAGTTATTAAAGTGTCGGTCACCTCAAGTATATGTAATCGTTAGAAAGCTCGTAGTCGTAGTTATTTAATGTTAAGTAGTATTTAGTTAAGAAACACCGTGGAGGACGGACGGGTCTTTACCCACTGTATGCCTGATCCACAGCCCATAGGTGGCGTTTTATGTAAGACTATAAATACTCTCTACCTCCCAAGGTAGAGAGTTGGAGCTCATAATAATACTTTCATTTTCTCTCACTAAGTTCCCAAACCACTAACTCTTTCTCTCTCTAAAAACCTTAAGTTATACGCCTATATGTGATCATGTTTTGATGTGTTTGTGAAATACAATATGTTACAAATGGTATCAAGAGCCATGGTTTGATCATCTCTCTTACTTATCCTTGGATTTCTAGTGGTTTTATATGGTTTTTGAGTTTGAAAAAGTTTAGTGGTTTTTGCATCATTTGGATCATTTCTTGTGTTAAAGTTTGAATTTTGAGTGTACTTTTGTGTTTAGAATCATTGTAAGTGCTTGGGTTTTGATTTGGAAAGCTTGAATCACTGTGGTTGGGCTTGTTTTGGATTGAAAAGTGTGTTTTTGAAGTTTTTCAAGGTAGCGACTTGAGTTTCGGTGTGAATTTCTTCGTCAGAAATGACTTGCTTCATTAATTTCTAGCGAAGTTGTAGTGTTAGGTCGTGGCGACTTAGCTAGCGACTTGTCTATTGAGACAAGCCACAAACAAAGCAGTACAAGTTAGTGGATTCTCCACTACGGCTAGCGACCAAACGGTGGGGTTAGCGACTTGCTTTCATTATCTCTAGCGACTTGTACTTATTGTTCTCAGCGACTTGGATACTTAGCTTAGTTTGCTCTTTTTAGTGACTTGTCCGGGTTAGCGATTCGGTGCTTTAGCAATTTGTGTCTAGCAACTTGGGTCTTAGCGACTTGGGCTTAGCGACTTGATTCATAGCAACTTGAGGTTTAGCGAGTTGCTACTTAGCGACTTGGTACTTAGCGACTTGGTTCAAGGGTTATAGAGACTTGGTTAATACGTGTTTCTAATACGGTTTTCTCTTGATTTAGTAAAATCCCATGAAAGAATCTATTTCCCGGTTTAATCATAGAGTTATAAAATCTCGTGAAATCTGTAAACATGTCTACCAACGTGCATACAATCATCTCTTTGTAGCGAGGACGTTCAAGCAACTGGTTCGACACTCGTCCACCCATGCTTGTGAACGACTATGACTCATGGGCTCAACGATTAGGTTGTATTGTCTTGGAAAGGAAAATGGAGTCAACATTCTCAAGTCCATTGATGAAGGACCGTATCAGATTGAGACTACAAGAGACATAATTGATATTGCTGCAGATGGAACAATGATCTTTGGAATGGACATACCAAAGATGTATGATGAGCTCAGTGATAAGGAGAAAAAGAGATTCGATGCTGATATCGGGGCTTCAAACATTATACTTCGTGGTCTTCCAAAAGATATCTACAAGCTTATCAATCACAACAAGCCAAGGAATTTGCATTTTGGGATAATGTCAAGATGCTTCTCTCAGGTTCTGAATTAACTAAGGAAGACATAGAATCATAGCTGTATGATGAATTTGAGCACTTCAAGATGAAACCGTAAGAGAGTATATATGAATATTACGTGAGATTCCACAAGCTTGTGAATGATATGAGGAATATCAAAATGACTATGCCAAATATTCAACTGAACTCAAAGTTTGTGAACAACATGAATCCTGAATGGCATAAGTTTGTCACCTCTGTGAAGCTAACCAAAGGATTGAAGAACACCAACTATGAGCAAATGTATGCCTTCCTCCTTCGTAATGAGAGACATGCTATGTTTGAAAAGGATTCTTGAACAATTCAAAACTCAACGAGGAGAAACAAATTCCTCAAATGATTCATGACGCACAAATGTTGGAATTACCACCAAAGCTTCTCAAGTTATACCCACGGGTAATGGTAATCACAAACTCATTCCCGATCCGAGGTTCAAGCAAGTTGATGCTGATGCAGTCATGGGACACTTCATCAATCAACTGCTCTTATGGTTAAACAAAACCTGACCCTCAATCCACATACCAAAGTCTTCACACACTAACAATGAGATCGAAGCATCCAATCTACACAATCATGCTGTTGTCAGAGATGGAAAAGTTATGGTGCAACCAGTTCAAGGTAGGCGGTATGAACAAGGAAGAGGTGGAGTAGTGGAGGGTATGGGACAATATGACTAATCAGAACCGTGGGAGAAATGCCAATCAGGGACAAGCAAGCCAATCAAATGCTACAACTGTGGTGGTGAGGGACATATAGCAAGGAACCGCACATCTCCAAAACGCCCACGTAATGCGAATACTTCAGAGACAAGATGTTGCTTGTGCAAGCTCAGGATAATGGAGCAACTTTGGATGAAGAGGAGTTGTTATTTCTTGCCGAGGGAAATGCAAAACCTATATGCGAGTGTTGATGAGCACAATTCAGGAAATAGGTCACAATCATCAAAATGCCTCTCAAGTAGCTGACTGTGATGCATTTGACTCGATTTTCGATGATGAACCTATCGCTTAAACAATATTCATGGCTAGCATCTCACCTATGGTCTCTCCAAAGGTCTCTTCACCACAACAAGCTGGTCCATCCAAAGATTCAATCATTTCAGAGGTATTAAAACTATATGATGAAGGTGATGAGCAAAAGATGCATAATAAAGTACAATCTCTTGAAACTTATGAATTAGATATTGATGATGAGGGTAATAGCAATATTGTCCCATATGATCAATATGTGAAGCAAAGTGAAAGTGAGATTGTACCAAGTAATGCATCTTCCGCAGTCAATGATGACTATATTTTTTGATGAATACAACGTGCATGTGCTCGATGATTTAAGTATCTCCGAACTGGAATGCCTATAAAGAACAAGTTGCTATTTATGAACAACGTGCTAAGTTTGAGTTAACTACCCGTGAGCAGAAATGGATGACCAAATGCGTACAATTATTAGAAAAAGTAATTTTTAGAAGAAGTGTTAAAACAAGAGTTAAATTCCTTACAAGAAAAGCTTTCTAAAACTGTTAAGCAAAAGCAAGAGCTTCAAGATAATGTTAAAGTGCTTAAACAAGAATTTAATGCTAAGGAATCAAAACTTTTGAATGATTTTTATAATCTAAAAACTTTGAAAAACAAACTTGAAAATAAGTTAATAACGCATAAGGGAATACCATTCAGACTGATCACTGATCACTAAGCATAGAGTCTTAAGCGATAAGCATAGCATTCCCCTTGTTGAGGAACCTAATCCCGAGGTAGTTAAAAAGGCTAGGGCTCATAAGGTTGTATGATGGTAATGAGATTCTTAAGCCTAGGCAAACACCATCATGTGTTGAAGCACGAAGATGATAGAAAATTAGATGATGCCTCTAGGGAGAAAATGGATAAGAAGCTTAACGATCCTGTGTGTAAAAAGGAAAACATAACGATAAAACCCCATGATTACACTAAGGAAAATTGGATCTCCTTAAACATGTTTAAGCCTCAGACTCTATTAACTCGAACAATTATTCTGGAAAAAGGATATGGATATACAAAAATTGAAAATCTTGTTACAAAAACACTCCTTAGGAAAATGCCCATTTCTTGTGTATCCTCCAAATACACCAATGCATCTAGTTCCTAGATCGATTGCCACTAATAGCAAAACCTTAATCAGCCTGTATGTTGTTTATCAACTATTTGTTGATTTTGAGAAGACATGTAAGAAGAGAATCACACCTACAGGGATAACTGAGGGGGAAAGGGGTTTTGAGCAAACTAAAGAATGTTATTTAACTGAGGTCATGCCTTTCTTTAAACAATTAAAAGGCCAATTTGAGAGTCTTAAAAAAGGAATAAATTCAGATATTAAAGAAATGGAAAAGGAATTTGATGCAATGATAGTTGAGGTCAATGATTATGAACAGGATCTCAAATATAATGAAGTTGAAAGGAAGAACTTGCATATCTTAAATGAGAATTTGATTTCGAGTTGTGTTGCTCAAGATGTGTTTTATACTTTTACTAAGCACTCTATTACTGCTTCTCGATTTCATGAATTATCTATTGCATTGAAAGTTTCCCATGATCGTGTCATTGAGCTTGAAAACAAAAACTCCGAACTAAATGAGAAAATTGATCCGGATGATCACGATAATTTGGTAAAACATCTTTCTAAACTAGAAGTTGAACATTTTGATTTGCAACTAAAATATCAACATCTTAAAGAAAATGTCAAAACCTCAAATATCAAGACATCCTCGGATGTTCCGAGTTTGATGCAGATTTTTCGGATAAACAACGCGTGACGAACAATTCAAGCTCATTGTAACAACGATCGAGAAAGTTGAAAGCCCAAATTTCACAATTAAAGGGTGAAAAGAACAATGTGACTGGCTCCCAAATGCCTCCTCCTTTAGATTCTAAGTATTCTCAAACTTTTCATCTTCAAAACTTGGTTAATGTTTTACAAAAAGAAAACAAGAGTTTTCTAGAAGAAAATTAGAAAGTTAAACGACACTTTAAAGAGTTATATGATTCAATGAAAGTCACTCGTGACAAGTACAACAAAAAAATAACGTCTTTACAAAAAGAAATTGAGAATTTGAGGAGTCAGGAAAAAGGGAACCACTTGTCTTTAATGAGAATGTTGCATCAAAGTCATCCTCAGATTGCAAATATATTGTGGATCATTAAATACATTCCTCCTCATCTTAGGAATAATGAACTTGTGTTTCATAACTATTTTGCTGACCTTAAGGATAGTCTAGAATGTCTCTGTGAGATTGTGGAAGAGGATTTCATTAATAAGCCTCTTGATAGAGAAATTAGGTTTGCTTGCATTCAGGCCAAACGATCTCAAGAGCCGCTAGAATGTTTAATAGCAACATGTCCTAAATCCTTAGGTGCGAAAGGTAAAGCTGTGATACCTTGTTCTATGCCTAGTGCCAAGTATACAAACCATTCTATGCCCAGTATTAAGAAAGTGAACACTAATGTGCCTTCAAGTAGTTCAGATCCCTGCACGTCTAGTTCGGGAATGCAAAAAGTAGATCAACCAACTAATGTTCCCATAATTACCTCTACAGGAGTAATCAGTGACATAAAGCCAAGCAGGTCAAAGCCTCTAGGAAATACCAAGCAAGATAGGACCTCGCAAGCTAAGAATGTGCATTGGAAGAGAGTAGAAGATCACCCTAGGAATATTAAGTTTGAGTTGAATAAAACGAATCGTGTTGATTCTTGTATTAGCTATAAGCGCATCAGTAATTAATTCAATTCGCTACTATCCGCAAAACCATGTAATGATGACTGCTTGATTTCTGTTACTAATCATGAATGTGGTGTGAATGATTTGTCTAATGCTGTCAAATGCCTAGTTAAAACTGTTAATGTTAAAAATCAAGCTAAGAAGGCTAAAAGGCAAAAGTGAAAGAAAGTTAGAAAAACATGGAAACCCACGGGAAGGAAATTTAGTAATATAGGTTATCAATGGATACCTACTGGCCGTAAGATTAATGAGTTGTGCCCTAAAATTGCTAAGTCAATGCCCACTAGAAAATGGATGCCTACCTGGTAGAACTATTCCCTTAAGAAGTGAACATACTTTGAATAGGTCAAATACGGACACTAGCACGCATCTATTTCTGAGATGATTCCATTGTTTCTACTTCCGATGTGGGTGTTCCAATCATTATTACTAACCAAATGGAACCCATTCTTGCATGGGGATCCCAATTATCCACTTATCCATTCTTGTCTGCATGTTCAACCTGGCAGATCGTTCAAATCGCTCAGTACTGGACTCGTAGCCGCTCCAAGCATATGGACTGACCGAGATCGCCGCTCATGAACTTTGAGTAAATTCATCGGGATCTGTAGATTCGAACGACATTTTGGTGCAATTATGGGTTATGGAGATTATGTTGTTGGTAAAAGTGTAATCTCGTGGTATATTATGTGGAAGGTCTTGGTGTAACTTGTTCTCTGTTGGTCAATTCCGTGATTCTCGATCTAGAAGTGGCTTTTAGAAAACATACTTGTTTCATTAGAGAACTTGATGGTGTGGAATTGTTAAGAGGAACTCGTGGTTCAAATCTATACACCATCTCTATCGAAGACATGATGAAGTCCTCTCCAATTTGCTTGTTGTCAAAGGCTTCGAAAATAAAATCATGGTTATGGCATCGTCGTCTCAATCACTTGAACTTCGGCACCATTAATAACCTTTTTAGAAAGGATCTTGTCGAGGCTTACCTAGATTAAAATATGAAAAGATCATCTTTGTTCAAAGATGCCAATTGGGAAAAAGCACGAAATATGCCCACAAACCAAAACCCACAAACTCAGGAATGGAAGTTCTTCATACCCTTCATATGGATTTGTGCGGACCAATGAGAGTGCAAACGATAAATGGGAAGAAATACATTCTAGTCGTTGTTGATGACTATTCTTGATTTACTTGGGTAAAGTTTTTGAGGACAAAGGATGAAACTCCGCATGTCATCATCAAACTTATCAAACAGCCTTGTGTTCGACTCAACAATACCGGTTAGAATTGTTCGAATTGCATGGCACGAGTTTGTTAACAAAGACTTAAGTCAAGTTTTATGAAAGTGTTGGAATCACCATCAAAGAAGTGTTCCACCTAACTCCTCAACAAAGAACGGTGTAGTTGAAAGACGAAATAGAACTCTTGTGGAAGCCGCAAGAACAATGCAATTTATTCAAAGGTTCCAATGTTTCTATGGGTGGGCAAATTACCCGCTGCTACACCCAAAATCGTTCCCTTATACACACCTCTCATGGAAAAATTCCATATGAACTTATTCATAAACGAAAACCTGATTATCCACCTTCGTGTGTTTGGTGCTTTGTGCTATCCAACAAATGACGGTCAAGATTTAGGTAAATTAAGAGCTAAGGCGGACATTGGAGCTTTTGTAGGTTATGCATCAAACAAGAAGGGTTAGCGAATCTACAACAAAAGAACTCGAGATATCATGGAAACTATTCACGCCACGCTTAGATGAGTTGACCGCAAATGGCTCCGTGGACAATCAACTGACCCGCATTTCAACCTTCATCAAGTAGTCCTATCAGCTTCTACCCTTGTTTCAAATCCTCACCAAGAATCCTTATGTACCTCCTTCAAGATGATTTGAAGAAATTGTTTGATCCAATGTTTGATGAACACTATGAGCCAAGTGCTAATGATATGTCAATTCCATCAACAAAGGCTGCTTCTATCCCCTGTCACAATGAAGTTAACCCTTCTGGTTTCCAATGTCATTAAGTCAAGAAGCTCGGCACGATCACTGTCTCATCAACAAATCATCAATCATCAAGTGACATCATGGAATTGTTTCGGCATCAATGATGGAGATAATCCCTTTGCTACTCCCCGAAGATGCCCCATTTGAAAACATATTTGATCCTAAATCATCATCGTAACCATCTTCATCGAGATATATCGACTCGCTACTTTAGTTCCTCAACAACAACCACATGAACACCTTAGAAAATGGACACATGATCACCAATTAGACAACATCATTGAAACCCCTCCTCGCCCGGTATCACATCGGAAACAACTTGCAACCGATGCCTTATGGTGCTTCTTCAAGTCCGTGCTCTCTAAGGTCGAACCAAAAGATGTTAAAACCGCCATGAATGAAGATACCGGTTCAATGCCATGCAAGAAGAAATTAATGAGTTTGATCGACTTGATGTATGGGAATTAGTACTCGCCTCGACCGTAAGCTATGATCATTGCTCTAAAGTGTATCTTCAAAGTAAAACTTGATGAGCATGGTGATGTTTTAAAGAACAAGGCTCGATTGGTTGCAAAAGGATACCGCCAAGAGGAGGGTATTGACTTTGAAGAATCATTTGCTCCCGTTGCTGTGACGAGGCAATCGAATCTTCTGGCTAATGCCGCAAGTAAGAACATGGTAGTCTATCAGATGGATGTAAAGACGGCTTTTCTTAACAGATATCTTAAAGAAGTCGATATCGCCGCCTAACCGGGCTTTGTGAATCCAGAGCATCCTACTCACGTCTATCGTTTGAAGAAGGCTCGTTACGGTTTGAAGCAAGCTCCAAGGGCATGGTATGATACGCTATCAAAGTTTCTTATATCTACCGGATTCAAAGAAAGGAGCGCTTGATCCGACATTGTTCACCGTAAAGTTAGGCAAACATTTAATTCACGCTCAAATATATGTTGATGATATTATTTTTCCTCGATGCACCCCGAATGAATGTGACCGCTTTTCAAATTAAATGGGTTTCAAATTTCAAATGTCAATGATGGGACAAATGTCATTTTTCTTGGGATTACAAATTTCACAAAGTCCCGGAGGCATTTTTATAAATCAATCTAAATATGCAAATGAGATTTTAAACAAATTTGGATTTGATTGTGACCTCGTTGGACACTCCCATGATAGAGTGTACTAAACCGGATGAGGACCACTCTCATCATGGTAGACCAAAAAAAATATCGTAGTATGATTGGATCCCGATGTACCTCACGCCGAGACCGACATATCTGTCACTGCTTGCATGTGTGCTAGATATCGCTAAGCCTACAAAAGCACCTTGAAGCGGTTAAACGGGTCTTTCGGTATCTCCAAGGAACCATCAATATGGGACTTGGTACCCGAAGGACACCGGTATGTCACTAAATGTTCTATGCATGACGATCATGCGTGATGTCAAGATACACGCCGAAGTACATCTAGAGGTGCTCGTTTTGAGTGATAAGCTTGTGAGCTGGTATTCAAAGAAGCAAATGAGTACTTCTATTTCCTCTACAGAGGTCGAATACATAGCCATGTCATCTTGTTGTGCTCAAATCCTATGGATAAGATCCCAATTATCTGACTATGGCTATGAATTCAACAAAATTCCCTCTCAGATCGTGATAATAAAGTGCTATTGCTCTCATGCAACAACGCTCAACACTCAAGAGCAAAGCACATCGACATTCAACATCATTTTCATCGGGAGCAAGTAGAAAACGGTATGGTGGAACTCTATTTTGTGAGGATGAATACCAGCTAGTTTACATCTTCACCAAAGCTCTTCCTAGAGAACGTTTTGAGTTTATCCTCCCACGACTTGGTCTAAAGAGTCTTCAACCGGAAACACTCAAACGTCTTCAAGAGGAAGACGAGGAGTAAAGGTCATCCATCCCTTGTAAATATTTATTCGAAAAGCAAAATACAAAATTACAAAACCTTCAAAAAGCAAATAGAAAAATATAAAACTTTCAAAAATACATAAAAATTTGAAAAATCTGTAAAATTTTCAAAAAAATATTGTCATTTTTGTGGAAAACTAGAAGGGGGTTGAATAGTTTTACCAATTTAAAACTTCCTTTTAAATATTTAGATCGACTTATGTCAATCTATTTAGTTGTTTATGTTGGACATTGATAGATAGATATATAAACGTGTAATGAAAGATAAAGAGTAAGAAGCACATCACCACGACACAAGTATTTATAATGGTTCGGCTACAAGGACACCTTCCTTGCCCTACTCCACTCCCCGAGTCACCTACTAGAGAGTTCGTAAGCACTACACCAACTCCTTATGGCGGAGAAGCCTTTACAACGTTGTTTTCTTAACCTTTTTCCGCACAAAGCTAAATACCGAAGTTCCTTCACACCAAGGCGAACCACACCTAACACAACGTCGCCTACCCTTTATACTCTGCTAGGCTAACCGAAAGGTTCTTTCACACCAAGGAGAACTAATCCTATCACGTCGCCTACCCTTTATTAGGTACTAGGCTAAGCACCTAGTTCCATTACTATGGAGGAACTACTACCCTTCACAACACAACACCTAATATCAAGAAGATCCACTCCTTGTTACAACACCATCCAGGATATCACCATCCTTGGAAATAAACAAATACTTATATGTATAACGATGCACCTCATCGATTATGCGACCTAGGCATTCTTCCCAAATGCCACTTGATTTGATTCATAGGCATCCTTCACTAATGCCTTTGACACAACAAAGTGGCACCCTTTACTAATGCCTTCGTCTTGACACTTTTAGCATTCTTCACTAATGCTTTGACACGGACGATAAGCACCTTTCACTAATGCTTCATCTTGACACTTTCGGCATCCTTCACTAATGCCTTCAACCCAACATCTATAGAGAAAGAAAGAACTATCAACAAGAGAACCTTAGTTGTCTTGATGATGATGAAGCTTGGAAACTCATGGACTTGAGCTTGCTTGTCTTCAAGAAGTGGTGATCTCGCCTTTAAGAGGAACCTAGAGAATCACACACAAAACAAAAGACAAACTACATAGATCACTTGGATCTGAGGTTAGAGGTTATAATACTTGGGGAAGTATGTGTGTAAAGTGATGAGTAGAAAGGAAGAAATGGATCTCTATTTATAGAGGAAATTTCATCCTCGGATCCCAAGGATCCCTCCCACAAGGATCCGCAGCACAAAGACAGGGATCCGTGGACGCCCTCTTGCCCATGGGTGTTTTGGTTAGGTCATGGGTTATTGGTTGATCCATGGTTTTCTTTCTAGATACAATGAACTTGGTTAAGTGGTATATAAAACCATGGGTTATGGGTCAATACCATTTGCTAGTTTTTACCCATTTAGTATATACTTGTTTTACCCATTTTAGTATACTTAGTTTAAGTATATACTAACCCAATATGTAAACACTAGTTGTTGTACATATGTATCTAAATCATAAAATCACTTATACTTGTTTTAGTGTTTTATGTGAAAACGTGAGTGTGTTAGGAAACTATTGACTCAAACTATTTACGTATTCTATTTGTTTCGTTAAAATGATTTTACGCTTGTTATCGACAAAACATTAGAAGATCGTAAAATATAAATAAACATTTTTACGGTTTATTTGTATTAACAATGTCCCCCTTTTGTGGATGACAAAACATAAAATTATTTTAAGAAAACTAAAATTGTAGCAAATTTGAGTTAGTAGTTTTTACTTTGTTCTCCCCTTTTTGTCGAAACAAAAGTGTTAAAAGAAAAACTAACACAATTTTATAAAAAAATATGTAAAAATGTGAAAAGAGTAAATGAAGGGAATGGTACTCTGCTCTTAACTCCCCCTTGACGAGTCCATCCCTTTGAAGAGGCGCCAAGGACATAATGTAAAATAAACTAATTGTGTTTGCAAATATGTTTGTAAATGGTTCGCCTAAATGATCGGAAACGTGTTCCCTTGAAGATTGCAAAGTTGCAATGGGGTGTCATGAAGTATAATCCAAAATCGGATTAAGTTGCAAATGTTTTTGCAATATCGTTTGACACAAAGCTCCCCCTAGCTTTATGGTGTCAAAATCTTCATGTGAAAATCTACAAAGTAAAGGTTAGAAAACAAGAGTATATTGTGCATAATTTCCCAAATAAAACTCAAGTTAGTAGAAATTTGTAAGCTTGCATCACCTGACCTTGGAGGATCCGGCCAGGCATTTTGAGGATCCATTTCACGACGCTTTCAAGAAGGAGAGAGTGTTTCAATCAATGCTAGTGAAGATGTGAAGTGGGTGATATTGGCAAAGCAAAGCACAAAACAATTATGGCATATAGATATTCATTCAATAAAAACAAGAGATGATCAAACAAATCTCTAAAACTAAGAGAATGAACTAGCCACAAGTGTTTAATGCTAATGAGTTACCCAAACTCAAGATTCAACTAAGAGCTTAATGATGATCAAGGATGAGATAAGTTTCCTAAGCGCTCTAAGCTTGAGCTTGTGACTATGAGGCTCATTGGTTTAGGCTTGTTGACCTTCGGAACGCTCGAGGTGATAAAACATGAAACATTGCTCATCACGTAGTTCATGTATCAACCTTTCAACATGTTTAGAATGATAGCAATCCTTGTCATGGTTTTGAGTTTCTTGAAGTGGAAGTTGAAGTGAAGTGGGTTGAGGATCTTCAAATGAAGGAGGAATCAGGAGGCTCATTAAGTGATGGCTCTACAATGTTTGAGGGTGGAGGTAAAGGAGCATCAACTTCCATGTGGTTGGGTGGTTGACTTTGATGTCTTCTCATAATCCAAAATGGACTATCGGGAAATGAAAGAGTTTGATATTGATCAAGGTATGATTCAACATTTTTATTTTGTTTCCAACCATTTCAAGGCTTTGTTGTTGGTAGTGGTGGAAGAAGAGATGGTAGGAGGTAAGTCTCACATTGTGAGAATGTGAGATGATATGGAGGTGGCTCTAGGCACCAATGATTTTTAGTTGAGTGAGGAGGTGTTTGGTTTAGTAGAGTTTGGTGATGAAATCCTAGTGGGAACACTTTTCTTGGGGATTAGTTTGATTGGTTTCTTGGTGTGGGAAATCTTAGCATTAGTGGACTTAATCGAGATGATCTGGAGGAAACTTCGAGATATGATCCTAAAAGTTTCTTGGGTGGTTCTTGAGTGGATGAAGTTAGACTAGGAGCCTTTCTCAAGATAAAATGACTAAGGAAGATGGTTGCAATTGCTGATAATTGTGTTTGTGTTTGATGACCAAAGTGTTCTTAGCAATATGGCTTATAAAGGGAAGAACTTGGAAGTGCATTTAGAATTAGCCACTAATATTCTTAGAGATGTGATGATTAACATGCACAAGGTTGAAGTTCAGAGTTTCACTGATCTAGGAACTCAGTTAAGATGAGATGGAGTAAAGATAAGTTGAAATGATTGTTTTAGCTTGATAATCTGTCACCCGATCCCACGGTTCTCCTTCTTGGAGGGATCCGCTAGGCTAATCCTAGGATCCATTCTAGGCTATGACAGTTTGAAATGAGGTTTCTAGAGCTAAAGCCTATTATTTTGAGTGTTTGCCTCCTAAGTGTTTAAGATGAGAAGGTACTTGAATGATCAAGGGTATTAGTGTTATAGCAAATGATTGCTTCTTATGGAAGGGAGATGAGACAAGATGACTACCAATGGATGTCCAAGGATAACATTAAGAGTTTTGGTGGTGTCAAGTCATAATAAATGATCCTAGAGATTAGATTTTAGCTTGAGGTGAAATTGAAAAATCCAAAATTACAAGAATTGAAAACTAATTTTGACCCACTTTGAGATAGCATGACTAGGAAAAAATTGTTCAATATGTCCACTTAAATGTTTTGAAAGATGAGAAACAATTTGTGAGTATTGAAGCTGAAATACGTGAGTTTTGATGTGTTGATAAATCAAGAGGCATTTGACTAAGAACTTTAAGTAAGCCATAAGTGAGTCTAAGCCTTTTCATCCCTAAAGTGGACTTAGTTAGTTCTAAAATCATATGTTTAGCTGTGTGATGTTATCTAGAAAGCTATTCTTGATGTAAAGGATTTTGTATCACGATCCGGGAGCGTCACGGATCCCATCACGGTTCCTCAAGGGAGGGATGCTAGGCAATCCTAGGGATCCGGGCATCCAGATCGAATCTTCAATGCATCGTACCGCGTATTTTAACACTAATAAATCTTTAAACAAAGCAATAAGAAACAAGCATACTATCACAAAACACCAATTTATAGTATGATAAGTGCAACAATATCCAAATTACCATAAACCAAAGTGCTAAAACGTAATCATCCAAACATAAAATAAAAGAAAATAAGCATATTCCTATTGTCTCTTTCATCAATCCTTTCTTTTCCTTTTGACGGCTTAGTAAGGTTGTGTTTAGGTTTTGAATCATGCCCTCAATTGTTTGAATTCGCGGTCTGTTTGGAATGGTTGGAAGTTGTTCAGTAATCAAGGGTTCTAATTCAATGTTGCTATGGGGTCGACGCTTCCTCTCTTCTTCATCTTCTTCTTCTTCACCACCGAGGAGTCCGAGAGAGCTCGTGAGTTTCTTTCCATTGACCATGAACCGCTTAGGGTTGTTCGTAATAGGTACCATGACGTGATCGGAAAGGTAATGATCATCGCTGATAGGAGATGGTTGTAATGTACCAACATACTTACAAAGTCGTGTTAGGAGCATACCATACTAGTACCATGTTGGAAGCTGAATACCCTAACCATTCTCCTTACCATGTAATAGTAAGATTAAGGCCTTTGGTGGATAAGACAATAGATCACTTTGCACAAGACATGCTTGATGATCTTTGTTTCCAACTAGGCTAATGGACGCTTCCCTAAGGATTTCTTCCCATTTTCTAAACATGGGATGCATTTCCAAAAGTTCCATTTGAAAGGATCACGGTGAATGAGCTTTTGTTACGCTTGTAACTGGATCGGGCCGGTCTAACTTTGAAGAGTATCTCAATGGTTTCGGGATTGTCGGGAGGAGTGTTGTAGAGAGGCTTAGGATCAAGTGCAAGGTTTTGAGCGCTAATTGCCCAATCTTGAGAGTACATACAAATTCCTTCACAAGGAATGCAAGAATTTGAGCAAAGGTGTTGAGAGGAAGAGTAAAGTTTTGTTTGTTGATGATGAAGGCTATTGAGATGCTATTGTCGGTGTTTCTAATGATCCTAAAGCTTTTGTAAAATTCAAAAATGAAACCGACAAATTTGTTCATCTATGTGGGAGACAATCAAAGTTGATTGTCGAAAAACCTGATCTAATGTCGGTATCTTCAAGGAAAACATTCCTTGACTACACGCACCTGTGGATAAGTCGCTTTACAAGGCTTTGAATATTTTACGATCGGTTTTGGTCAATCCCTTTTTACATAGTAATGTAAGGTAATGGACTGTGTCATGATGATCTTGTTGAGTGGCTTTGGGCATGGTTGGTCCTAAAAATACAAAATTTCCAATTAGGTAAAATTAAATGGGTTTATGGTTTTGATTTGTATTAACAATGTTGTGAACACAATGTGATTTTAATTATGTTAAAAGCCCCTTTTCATGATTAATTTGAAAAACCCTAATTAAATTAATTAAGAAACCATAAACCTTAGGATGAGGATGATGAAAATTAGAACAAGTTAATGTAATTACTTACAATAGTGTTCTAGGAAGGATATACAGAGAGTATAATCCAATGAGGATGAAATCAAGTTTAGTCGTTGTTATGTGAATAGAGGGAAAAAGATCGAAAGTGGTGAATTTTGAAAGCTGTGAGTACTGAAGTTCGCTCCACGGTTCCCCATCCTCTTGTATTTAGGATCCGGCTAGTACAACTAGAGGATCCGCCAGTGTGGGACAAAAGGGTTTTTGGCATTATTTTGTAGTAGGCTTATAAACCGCTTTACTAAAAATAGTTTGGAGGTATTAGATGAGGATTGTTTTTGGATGACGGGTTTTTGATGAATCACATATCGAGGTTCTATATGACGCACTATTAGTTTGATCGAATCGAAGGAATACATTCCCATGATGAATAAGAAGGAAAAGTGACGAAAGAGACTTCTATGATGCTAGTAATTTATTTAAACAAAGAGAACTATGAAATAAATTAAACTCATGTAACCTATCTAATGAAAAGTAAAGCATACCTCTATGCTTCTTGGTTTGCATAAAAATACTTCATGAGCTTTTAAAGTAATCCTTTGTACTTGGTGTACATAAGTTGTGATTACTTTTAGATCCTTCCTTGAATGTTGACTTCATTATTCTTTGAATAGAGATGAAGATTTTGGAGAGATTCTAGCATGAAGATTTCTTGAAAACAAAATTTGTTAGAATGATCTATCAATGTCCAACAAAATGATTTAAAAGAAAGTATGACCTTAAAAAATCCTTCTTTGTAGTTTTCAAACATATGACGGATCAGACAAGCATTTAAAGTACAACATACTTAAGAAACTTGATAACGTATTCTATGCCAATTGTGGAAAACTAGGGGGAGGGTTGAATAGTTTTATCAATTTAAAACTTCATTTTAAATATTTAGATCGACTTATGTCAATCTATTTGGTTGTTTATGTTGGACGTTGATAGATAGATATATAAACGTGTAATGAAAGATAAGAGTAAGAAGCACATCACCACGACACAAGTATTTATAGTGGTTCAGCCAAGGACACTCTTCCTGTTCTACTCCACCCCCGAGTCACCTACTCGAGAGTTTGTAAGCACTACACCAACTCCGTATGCATGAGAAGCTTCACAATGTCGCTTAACCTTTTTCCCAGTATAAAGCAATAATACCGAAGTTCCTTCACACCAAGTACAGCAACCACACACCTAACACAACGTCGTCAGCCCTTTTTTACGGTGCTAGGCTAACCACCGAGTTCTTTCACACCAAGGAGAACAAATCCTATCACAACGCGTCAGCCTACCCTTTTTATTAGGTACTAGGCTAAGCAAATTCCATTACTATGGAGGAACTACTACCCCTTCACAACACAAACAGCATATCATGAGAGATCCACTCCTTATTACAACACCATCAAGGATATCACCATCCTTGGAAATAAACAAATACTTATATGTATAACGATGTACCTCATCGATTATATGACCTAGGCATTCTTCCCAAATGCCACTTGATTTGATTCATAGGCATCCTTCACTAATGCCTTGACACAACGCCGAACCCTTTACTAATGCCTTCGTCTTGACACTTTAGCATTCTTCACTAATGCTTTTGACACGGACGTTAAGCACCTTTCACTAATGATTTTATCTTGACACTTTCGGCATCCTTCACTAATGCCTTCAACCCAACATCTATGGAGAAAGAAAGAACTATCAACAAGAGAACCTTAGTTGTCTTGATGATGACGAAGCATAGCAACTCATGGACTGAGCTTGCTCGTCTTCAGGGTGATTCCTTTAAGAGAACCTAGAGAATCACACAAAACAAAAAGACAAACTACATAGATCACTTAGATATGAGGTTAGAGGGTTAGAATACTTGGGGAAGTATGTGTCGAAGGAGTAAAAAGGAAGAAATGGCTCTTTATTTATAGAGGAAATTTCTCGGGATCCCGCGGATCCTCCCACAAGGGATCCGGCTAGCACAAAGCTGTGGATCCTTAGGGATTCCTCTTTGCCCATGGGTATTTTTGGTTATGGGTCATGGGTCATGGGTTATGGGTTGATCCATGGTTTTCTTTCTAAGTATAATGTATCTTAAGGATGAACTTGGTTAAGTGGTATATACAAACCATGGTTATGGGTCATTACCATTTGCTAGTTTTTACCAATTTAGTATATACTTATTTTTAACCATTTTTACTTTTAGTATACTTAGTTTAAGTATAACCCAATATAAACACTAGTTGTTGTACATATGTATTACTAAATCATAAAATCACTTATATACTTGTTTTAGTCTTTATGTAGAAAACGTAAGTGTGTTAGGAAACTATTGACTCAAACTATTATGTGATTCTATTTGTTTCGTTAAAATGATTTTACGTTTGTTATCGATAAAAACATTAGTAGATCGTAAATATAAATAAACGTTTTACAAGCTTATTTGTATTAACAATTTTATCATGTTTTCTCGACTGACAATATCTACGTCTTTGTGTCATTCAAAGAATTACACGGGACTTTAGATATTGTTCTAATGTTCATAAAAAAAAAAAAATTGAGAGAAAGTGAATCTATGGTTTATTGTCATTTCAGGCAGTAACCCGCTTTTAAAGAAAGAACAAAGCCATGCTTAATCTTAAATTTTCAAACCTCATGCTCTGATTCTAAAAATAAATGTTTGTCACCAAAAAGACAAATGTTTTTTCAAATATTTTCCCTTCTAACAATTCTTCTAAAAAATATTCGCTATCTAATGAAAACAAAATTGTTTTGAAAAATAACTCGGACTCAATTTTTGAAAATCATCCACTTATTGTATCTCTCTAATCAACAACTTATGTCATTGATTGAGGAGAGGATGATTTCATTTAAATCAAAAGGTTATTTGTCATACAATTGGTCTCGCACAAGGTTTATGTCATGTTTTCAATAGATACTCAAAGCATGTTTTTGAGTTTAACGCCTTACTGATCCTTATCTAAATGTTTTTCAAAAGCAAGTCACAATTCTTGCAAAAGCTTTCAAAATCAATTTAATCTACAAGAGATCACAAATCTCAAAATGATTTGAAAATTGTGATCGGGGGAGAATTTGTGATTTAAATTGGATTTAAACTAATAATTCGATAAACGGTTTTATAGTGATTTACAAGCTCTCCTCCCTACATGTGCCAAACGATTTCAAATTTTCCACGCACATGTTAAGGTGGAGCATCGATTTTAAAACCACAAATCATTAAAATGTGATTGATTTGTCTCAAAGTGCAGGTTTCCTTCCAATATGTGCAAAACTCTTTCAAATCTTGATGCACATATGAGGGGAGCAATCTTAAGAAAACCTCATCCTTCCCAAAATGCTTTATCCACTTGAATTGATAGGGAAGTGATGATGATCATTTTAGGAAAATGATTAATCAAAAGATTAGACCTTTCTTTCTCAATCTAAGATTTCAAAAGGCCTCTTGCCTCCATGTGTTTAAATGATTTCTAATACTTGTGCACATGTTGAGGAGAGCATTTCTAAAATATCAAAACAATTAAGATACAAAATGCTTTGATTATATATCACAAGTATCTTGATTGATTTTTCAAATGGTTTTTCAATTGGTTTCTGGCGAAGAACAATACCAAAAGACCCAACACCTTTTTACTTTATGCATGGTGGTATAAGGATGATAAGGTTAGGTTTTAGTTCCCATGATCTGCCGAGAACCGGAGGGATCTTCCTGTGAGACAAACCACTAGATAGTGAGTAGTCCTTAGGAATATTGAAAAAAGGAGAAAAGTGAGAAATGGGAAGAGTGCGGACTGAGACTGAGCTAGTATCGGAATAAACCCAACAAGGTTCTAGTTATGAAGTCTCGGTAACCTGAAGGGTTGAAGAATGAAAAAGAATGGAATGTGAAAAGGGTGAAATAAATAGCCCTCCAATAATTCAACCTTAGGGCGTAAAACCGGTTCAATACATATGCTAATCGGTGGTTACTAAGGTAACTCGGTATTGAAGACAAGATGTCATGGACCCAAAGGATTAACCTGCATCTAACTTCCCAAGCTACTCAAGTTCCTCTTAAAAGGGCTTGTTTCATTCTCACGGGAACCTACATAATCTATCGACTTTATCTTAGAGATTGTTGATATTGTGAAGGGGAGACTTTCCCTAGTTCCGATCTAGGAAACCAAATGTGCACTATTGAGTCTAGAGCCACGGATCATCAATAAATCCCCATTTAGGACACCTAATTTTGAAGGCTCAGCCTACAACAATGTGGGAATGAATATATTTTCAAAGTCCCAATGATTATCCTGTGGTATTGCATTTTCATTGTAGGTCATATGGACTTCAATGCTGAGCCGATTCAATATTGAGTTGTTCCTTGTCCAGAAAATGGATTGATTCGATTCCTTTGAAAACCAAGGCTTGTGCTCAAAATTCTTTTCCTTTAGTACGCCGACTGCATCTATGTTTTAAAATCAAGGATATTTATGATTGATAATTGATTTCCATAAACCTTCATTGTATCAAGGCAGCAAAACCATTTATAATAAATACACGCATTGTTTTAAATCACTTTCAATCAAGCAGAATCTTAATTCACGTTCACTCCACCATTGTTGTCTTGTTAGGTCACTAGTTTTACACAAGCTTATAAGAAAGAGATGAGGCGATTGAACAAGTATCAAACACACACATAATAATATAGTATAACGGTTAAGAAGAGAGGTATGTGAAAGAAAAGAACTTGAACAACCAACCTTCAAATGAAGGTTTACAAGAGGTATTTATAGGCAAGGAGCTAGGGCAACACTCCTAGTTCCCTTCCTATCCTTATTGGGCTTGGGTCACGCTTATGGGCCTTCTACATAAGCTTGACCTTAAACAAACATAAAGGCCATAATAAAGCTACCTATTACATATGAAATATAAATACTTGAAATATTGTTTAGGAGTGATTCCAACAATCTCCCCCTCAAGTATATATGAATGAAATCGGTGAAGGCGTTGATGTAATAGTAGCAGGACGATCTCCGACATTCTTCTTTCTTGTGAGAAGAATTGCCTTGATTCGACCAATCTCCCCAGTGTAGAGAGATAGTTATCTTTGAACGCTTATGCTTTGACGCCATCTTTAACTTTGTTCTTTGATCATTGTTCTTTGTGGTGAGAGTGATAGTATGTTGTTCCGCATCGGTCCGCCTCAGTCCGCTTCGTTGTTCCAAGGTTCCACGCCATTCTTCAACATGCTCACACGCTCTTTGACGTTGGAATTCAATATTGATGAAGTTCTTTAAGTCTTTAACTTTGTAGATTCTTTGGTTTGACAAAGAATCATTATGACGGTTGTGTTGCTTTTGAGTAGAACTTCCATTAGTGATGATGTTGGCGTGAGCATGAGAAGAATCAAGACGATCATCCCGCCCCAGAGCTTCCATAAGAAGAAAACATTTCAAACGGTTAGTAATAAGCGTTTCCGGCACTTACAAGTTTGAACTTCGAGTGTCAACAAGATAGTGTGAGGACACAACTCTAATTTTACAAAGGCCGCTTCAACCGAGTCCCACAAGTGAGATAACACGATGTACCGGGTACATCTACAGCCAGATGAGTCGGAGGTACAATCAAGCATCACCTCACGATCCGTTGAGACACACTCCGCATCCACGGGAGTTACCAAGTGACCCGCTGACAGTTTTGATGTTGACCCCGGCAGAGTTTCCATTCAATCACCGAGGATCACGATGTAAACCTCTCATAAATGTTCTGCATGTATTGCTAAGATCCGGAAGGACTCGATATGAACCACCGATGATCTTATTAGTTGATCATCAAGTGATTAAATGTCAAGTGTTCCTAAGAGATCTTTTGATGAATCTCGTGGCTCTAGACTCAATCAGTACGTTTTGGTTTTCCGAAAGGAGACTAGAGAGAGGTCCTTCTTCAATACCAAGAATCTCTAGAGAAAGCCGATAGTTTACGTAGGGTTCCCCGTGAGAATGAAACAAGTCATGAGAGAAACTTGAGTGGATAAGAAGGTTTAGTGCACACTGGGTCCATGACGACTTTAATCTTCAATACCGGCGTCACTAAGTGACAACCAAGAGCATATGAATTGAACCCTGTTCCGCCTCTAAGTTGAATAATCTGAGGGCTATTTCTTTTCACCCTTTTCTTTGCATTTCTTTTTAATTCTTCAACTCCTTCTTTCTCCGATTCTCATTTTCTCCTTTTTACAATCATACCTAAGGACTTCTAAATACTAACTATTGGTAGTGTCCTTGGGTAGATCCCTCCTACTCGGGCGGATCATAGGACGGTTATTCCTAACCTTAGTCACCTTATAACTCCATGACTAACCTATATTTGCCATTAAAACCATCAGTATGAAAAATGTCTCTCAAAGGGTTTGTTAATGAAAAAACATGTTTGAACCTTTGTGAGATGATGTTTTGCATAAATACTCCCCCTCCACATGTGCTTAATAGTTTTAATGGTTAAATGCACAGTGAGGAAAGAGCGCACTTTTGAATTGATTCAATCAAGATAGACAATCCCCCGCGAGACACGGTTACGTTGCATAGTTAAAGAGTTACATTGTCAACTTTTAGGTGACAACTAGCTCTAATAACTACCTTGAAGGTGTAGACAAACCTTGGAAGGTTGTCAAACCCGTCTGAGTTCATATCTATCAAAAGTTTCGAATGGTACTACATTCTACTCGAGACAAGTCCTTTCTTGACACGCTTACATCACTAGCGAACTAGCTTGAAATTATTACCCGCCCAGACAAGTCTTTTCGAAGTTACAAAAGCTTAAGTATCTCCAATTTGTTGGTTAAGTCCGAGGTACAGATTCATTTGCATTTTGTACAACATATTTCTTATCACACAATTTTCTCCCCTCAAAAATGGCATATTAAAGTGTTATTTTTTAAACGTTTAAGAATAAATATGACCATTTCGAAAGTGTTATGGGAAGAATGACCATCGTGAACAATTGTGAACAAAGTTTCAAATACTCCCCTCAACAAGTGATATAAACGGTTGAGGTTTTGAAAGTCTTAAGGGAAGTACTTGTTCTTTTGAGCAAAACCTTGAAAAATGAAAGGTTTGATAGAGTTTTACTCAAAAGTACCCTTTTATAAGGATTGTGGCAATCAAGCTGCACTACGTGGTCCTTTCTTGACAATTACGGGTTGTATTAATCGCTATGTGTACAAGCCATAGACATATTTAATCATACATCCAAAATTATGAAGGAAACAATTCAAGGGGTACCAGGAAGTGCAGTGATGTTCCTGTGAGTGCCATGTGGCGCTGGAAAGCCTGATGTTTCTCCCGGTCGACTCACCAACATAGCTCCAATCGTCAATCGATCCCGTCCAACAACCGCTCATCAATCATGGTGATGATCCTCTCACATCCCTCCTTTCCGAGAATTCCGCTATTTAGATCCCACTTTCAGCGTATATCCTTCAACTCCGTATGCTAATCCGCCCTAACCACTTCAAAGTATGATCCCCACTGAAGATCACTACACGCCTATAAGCAGCTTTGAAGTTCACTGCAAACAACTCCGAAAGGTTTGCCGATGAGCCGATATTGAGGTAGCCGATTGAGATCGGGAAGAGTAAGCATGGAGGAGTGAGGTTGACACGGCCCGATAAGATTCAATGCCATCCGGATATCTTCAACACGCTCTTGATCACAATCGCCTAATGAAGATGAGAACCGACTTGATAAATTCACGCTGAACTTCATCGAGAATTGTCTCATACGACCGTGACTTTGGTAAGGTTCGATGTCGTTGAGGACAAGTTCTCAAAGTCACCTGAGAATCCATAGTCCCCGTTCATCTTGTCGCTTGACTATGATATTCTTTAAGAATGAATAGTCCCACTTAGACTTGAGATCAATGTGTTTGATGGCCACGATGTCCTTAGAAATATACACTGCATGTTGAGACTTCAACCGCACTGTAGTAGATTCTTCGGCTGCTCGTGCCAATGATGAATCCCATACAATGCATCTTGGTTGATGCTTGCACGCTGTCGAAAACAAGTGATTTGCACGCTCCTCGATAGCTATGCGTGAGTAAATAGTCACGGGAAATGGAAGAGTCAATGATGTAGCGTATTTCCGCGAACCATCGCTACCGTGTAAGAGAAAATCCGTGTCTCGTTAAAGAAGTATCGGAAGGGAACCGCGTGGTTCGCCTCTGTTTGGCCAATGGTCGGTATTGGTCCAATCGTGTAGTATGGAGGGTTGTCCCTTTGTGTGAAGTCAATGTTTGCTTCCGGATTGAGCCAATCCATGTCGTTAGACATAGCTCGAGCGATGTTCTCAAGATGATATTCGACCTCGGCAGCCAGAGCTGTTCTGAAGTTGGAATGCTTCATTCTTGATTCGCTTCAATCTGATTTCATTTTCTTCACATGGAACTTTTCTTGCAAAAGTTTTATGCGCTCCAATGTAGAACCGCCTTACCAATTCTTGACCTTCATCAGGGTAGGGAGTTTGATTGACAAGTGTGGAGAACCATTCAAACTCTTCGGTTTTATCATCATCTAGCCATGAGACAACTCCTTCAGTCGTCTTCGCTTCTTCTTGGAAGGCCTGATGATGATAATCTGGTTTCTCGTGACTTGTTTTGAGGAGGTTGTTGTCGGGCTCAAGGATCTCTTCATCGCCACCACCCGTATACTCAAAGTAATCACCGCTTTATGAGTCGTGGGTGGTAACTCGGAATCGCCCCGAGGTTTATCGCAAGAGGAGAGGTGGAGAGACTTTGTTGAGAAGAAGTTCGTGGTGGAGGAGGTGGCATAGAGGTAGATTTACCGTGACCGTCGACGCTTAGGTGCATCCTTATCCTTATCATCGCCATCTCGTCGTTTGGGTTGATCGGCCGACTCTTGCATGATGATCTGAGCTGAAAATCAAGTAGATTTTCAAAAATTTAGCTTCATCCGGTAAACGCTCCAGATCGCTGACATTTGTATCACAAGTTTAGCGATTAACTGCATCAGAGAGATCGCTTCTTTGGCCATTGTATTTTAACCAATGCTACGATGTTAGGTGAGTTGTCCGAAAATATTTTCTAGTCACACCGGGACAAAGGTCAAGAAGAAACTTGTGAGTATGATCTCTGTCGTCTCTTTCCAGCTTCCTTTGGACTTTAGGAACGATATCCCTAAGGTACTTGTTAGTGTAACCTTCGATCATTTCGCTCAGCCTTCTTTACGATGACTCTTCATGAACTTCTCAACAAATTCCCTTTCTTTCTCCATCTTGTCATGCTCGTCATACATATACGTATGTGATCAAGAAAGAAATTTAGCTTTTGTAGAGCACGCTTTTCTTTCCTTGTTTGTTCTTTGTGAATCCGCTTATGAGCTTGAGAAATCCAAGATCGAGGTGGTTTCTTTTGGATGATGATTTTGTTGATCTTTTTGTTGATGGTGGTGGTGATGAGTGAGATGAAGAATCGATGAGGAGGGACATGAGGAGATGGGGTCCTTTGGAGGTGAAGTATCCTCCTTGGAACGAGTTGGATCGGCCAAGAAAGTCATCATAATCTTCTTCGCCATCATGTCCAGCTTTAGCCTTTTCTTCCGCTCCTTAGCTTTTCATCGCTTCTTTCTCGGCCTTATTCTTTCTCGGTTCCTCAATGTTAAGATCGGAGACTCTTCACAAGCGCTGGTTGTAACAAGAGGGTGGCACGCATCCTTTATCGGGTTGATTAACCGCATCGACTCGTGAAGAGTGGACAAAGACCACTTGATCCTCCGGGGCCACCCATTTGATCTTTTGCAAATTCTTCAGCCTTTTGAATTTGTCTAACTAATTTAAACTTCTTCTTGTAGGATTGATCCAGTTGCTCTTCTTCATCTTCGTGAGCTTTCATCATGAGACTCGGTACAGGAGTCTTTCCTTTCCATGTTCGCTATTGGACTTGTAGATTTAGCTGCGGAGGAGGGATACTATTGCATTCGTAGGGTAATCTCTTCATCCGTGTCGCATTCTTGAGCTTTGGCCCAAGTTTCTTTTGCGCGGTTCTGGGAATTGGGATGGGAGTGCCTTCCTTAGATGGAACATCCTCTTTGAAGGAGGGTTCCTCTTGGGAACTTCTTTGACTCACAAGACTTGCCGTACTTCCCCGCGACTTCCTCTTTTGGTTCTCCTACAGGTGTTCCGAAGATTTTTCGCGAGATGACCAACTTTGCCTTGTCTAACCGCTTCCGGATACCTTTTGACGCTTTCGAGCTTCGACATCTTCGCTAGAAGGAAATTGCAGCACAGACCTTGTTTCTTTGTAGACGTTTCCTTGATTCTAACAGATAGAATGGGTTCCGTCAACATGTCGTGATTGTTGGGGTCATTGAGCCTCTTGGGAATGTCAGGATGAAGTCCAAGTGCTCTCTGGATCAACAATTTTGTATATCCGATGTAGGGAATCTTTGAGCCAAGTTTGTTGAGAAATGACATCATGTCATCCCAAATCAGAGCTTCGATAGCGATGTGTTTTATGTTGACCAATGCCCGTAATATTTGGTTCCTATGAGCTTAGGGTGCAGTCACTGCCACGCACTGCAAACAGACTTGGTGATGATCATGTAGAGAGTTCTACAGGGTTGAGGAATACTCTTAAGCTCTACGAGAGTGCTTGGTGATTACTCCCCGTATTCGCCATAACCGATATTGATTAAGAATTGGAGAGTGAGCTCTTCAGCCAGGTATATAGTTTGGTTGGATCGACATCGAATTAGGAGAACGCCCCTTAAGTCGCAGGTGTAATGGTGACTTGTTTGTGATTCAGAGTCACCGTCCATAGCTTTGTCCTTCACCCTTTCCATAGTGTTCCGTAACCTGATGTAGATCTCGAATGCAGAGAGTGTGAAAGCATGTTCGATACGGATGAGTCCTCGAATGTCAATAGCAATTAAACACGAAGATTGAGCAAGTGAGGTTGTCAAAGTCAACACGGAGATTATTCTTTCCTATCTTCATTGGATAGCCATGAGGATAGATATCTGCAATGGAGAGAACTTCAGGTGCATCCATATTCATTTGTTGAGCCATGTCGCGGATCCGAGATAACATTAGCCAAAAGAACCAACATATCGAAAGACATAATGTTAGTCAACAGAAGGTCTTATTGTCTAGTTATTGAGTGTACAGTGTCAATGATTGTTCGAGTCCTAAGTCACTTGTATATTCAATAGTCCAATGACGTGAAATGTTTCGGTGAGTTAGTTAACTTTAAGTTTTAAAGTTTATTTTATCACTTATTGTTCACAACATATCAAATGATTTCAGTTTATTAGTGACATTTTAGGATTCGTGATGATATGATTAGTTTATTTACAAGTTTGAACAAGTAACAATTTATCATGAAGGTCAATCCGGGTTAGCGTAGTTTTGGCAAAGTTATCGTGAGGCGAGAATGATATATGCTTAAGCGACTTAGCGTAGAATCCTAACTACAGCGTAAGAAGTGTTACGTAGGAAAAGGAGACCTTATCGTAAAGCTTATCGTAGGCATATATTAACCTTACGCGTGGGCTACTACGTAAGAAGTTGACCTTATAGAGGTCCTTGTTCACGCATATCCTTCCACGGGATCTGCGTAGTCCATTGTAGAACCTTACGCGTAGGCGTTATATTCTTACGGCAACAAGCTACTACAGCGTAGGGTATCCTTATCGTAGAGTGCAAATGACCTTGATTCCGATTTTCACGGTAACAAGCCTGAAATAAGTTTATCAAATCATCAAAGTTAACACAAAACATCATTTTATCACGATGCAACATACTAGCTCATTTAAGCGTGCGTAGAATACATCCCGTAGCCTAAACCCTAAATCTCTGGCGATGGATTCTAGCCATAGATTATGCACCAAACTTTTACTCGTATTTAAGAGAGTTGGAGAGTATATACCGAGTTATAACACCCAATTCATGGTGAATCAAAATACCCAAACTTATGAACTTTAAACCCTAATTCCAAATTATTGATTATTTAGAGTTTCGGGGTGGTTATAAAGCAAGGAAATCATCAATTCATCACCATAAGACTATAACCCAATCAATCTTTTTGACCAAAAAACACTTCACATTTGAAAATACCCAATTCGACTCATAAACCCTAATTTTCAAAAATCATCAATTAGTGTTTGGGGTGGATTTTGATGGTTAAAATGGTATCATAGATGTATTATGAGCGTTTTGACACGAATCATTTTACCACAAACATACACACAATGATTGTGTGTTCATACGCTATAGCGAGAACAATAATCACGCAGCGTAAAAAACGTTTTAGCCGTAAGATTTGAATGAAATTAAAAACCTTTGCTTAGAAACATGTTTTACACAAGAAACAACTTACAAAATGATGATCAAAAGAACGGTTTACTTGAGTGAATTCTTATCGTAGGATGGTTTTATGTTTTGAGTAATAAATGAGAAGAAAGTGGGGTGTTATTAAAAATAACTTTAAAGGTTTTGCATGTTTTGGTCCCTCCACCTTTTCCATTTTCATCCAAAGCCTTTTAACTTCCATTTTTGGTTACCAAATGAAGATTTTAAGAAAGAAACTTGACGACACTCCCCTCGACTTGAGAAAATAATGAAAGGTTATTAATTTAAGTCCGAGGAGTGTCTTTGAACCATAAAATGTACCACCATTTGTAAAAGAATCAACTGAGATGTGATAACATGCAAGTATTACAGTGATTTGAAACAGGTGTAAGTTTATTTTCTCCCCTGACACTTGATCGGAAAAATCTTGAATTTTGAAAGATTAATGTGTTGATGGAAGAAATGTACTTGCAATGTTGAAAGAAAAATAGATTAGAAGAATATTTTTGTTGTTTTTATCAGGTTTTATAATTTTGTATTTTGTTTTGAAAAATATTTACAAAAGATGTTTTGGTGTTTGATGTGGTTTTAAGACCGCTTTTAGGAGGTCATCCATTCCTCTTGAGTCAAACACCTCATACCAATCCGGTGGACCAACTCATTAAACCTAGCGGGAGGCAAGGCTTTGGTGAGAAGGTTTGCCAATTGGTATTCGATACTCCATAAAATATAATTCCAAGCGATACCCTGTTCCACGGATCCTTGATGAAATGATATCGGGAAGATCGATGTGCTTTGATTTCGAAATTGAGTTTACGGAATTGCAATTACCTTTCCGATTATGCATAATACATCGGGATTGTCAAATACGTAACCATAGTCTTTGGGTTGTGTTCTCATCCATATGACTTGAGCACAACATGCGGACATGGCTACATATTACGCCGGTTGATGGCGGCGATATACAATCTAAGCTTCGATTGCCAAGACCCGGTTTATCACCAGAAATTGTAAAGCTCACGAAGTGCTTTTCAGTAGAGTCTAAGCATCTGCGTGGTCGACATCACGAAAAGCGATTAGTTCAAAACGAATCGCCGGATGCGGATCCCCAGTTAATGGTTCCTTTGTATCGGAGGAGGATTCTTTTAGCCTCGAGAGGTGGGTTTTATTGGATTATGGCCCGATAAGGAGCATAGATAAGCGGCAAAGACAATATCGAGTGCCTGGTATTAGAGATACATGAGAACCAATAATCTGCGGTATTTTGTAGGGTCCACCAATTTCCATGTCGTCTAACTTCTTGGTATGAGCCATTGGTGTATAGTAGGTGTCATGAGTTTTCATTCAAATTTGTTTAACAATTCAAGGGCATATTTGGGTGACTCGAAAAATACCACGGGGTGATTGATGAACTTGCGGTCCGAGAAAGAATGTAAGTTCACCCATCATGGACATTTCAAAATTTTCTTCATTAGTTTTGCAAAAGCGATTGAAAACTTTATATGTAGACCAAAAATGATGTCATCCAGGATTTGAACAATTAAGATATGTTCCCGTGATATTGTATAAAAGAGTTGGTCAGCAGAACCTTTGGTGAAATTATTAGCAATGAGGAAGATGATAGCTTATCGTACCATGCAGAGGTTTGAGACCATCTGAGCTTTGTTCGGTTTGTAGGCATGAGTGGAGACTTCGGATCAACGAATCCATCGGTTGGTGACATAAACCGTTTCTTTAAGTTGTCCATTGAGCGCGTTTTGACATCATCGATGACCGTTATATTCATATGAAGCGTGATGCTAGAAATATCCGAGCGACCTCAAGGCAAGCAGCGGGCAAAAGATTCTTCAAAAGTCAATCCTCTTCACGGCGATAACCACTTAGCGACGGGCGTGACTTGTTTTGGATGATGGCGTTCCTTCGACATCAATTTGTTTTCCAAATCCATTTTAGACCAATGGCGTAGACTCTGTTGGTCTTTCAACGATTCCCATACTTCAAGGCGTTTGAATTGGTTGAGTTCTTCTTGCATGGATTCAATCGGTTGTCTTTTTGTCATTCGTCTTTGATGTTTTAGGTTGATTGGCGGAGCGGTTAGTGCATAAATGCAATGTTCACGTCAGTGAGTGACGTTGTCTAAATGCCGGTTGATTCGGTTGCCAATAATGTTTTTTCCGGAGGATGGTCTTTCGTCCATCTATGTGTGGAGGGTTGATGTTGGTATACATTGTCTGATTACGAGGATTCAAATGGTTTGTTGGAAGATTCGCGACATCCCAGTGGCAGATCTCATTAGCAAGCGGGTTGAAGCATTTGGATCAAAATCTGCTGAGTGAAGTGTCTCATTCGAATATCATCGAATCGGTTCATCATTGTTGGAAGCGGTGTGTTCAATGTTGTGTTGGAGTCAGCTGGTGTAGGTGCTTAACGATGGTTGAGTGTATGGAGGTATAGGGAATATTATCGGGTTGTGGGCAATGCACATGAGCCGTTCATCCCGATATGCTCGTCATTTGAGCAGTGAACGGATAACCTTTCCATTTGGTGGCCAGTAAGGCGGGGGCTTTCTTCTGGATGATGAGGAAGTTTAAGCGGTTGTGGCCAGGGTTCTAAAACTGTTATACTCGAAGCCATTTGGTAAGTTCATCGAAATGAGCATGAATCGTTTCCATCACTTTTTGTGCGGCGATTCCGGTTAGGAAACCTTTGGAATTATCCGGTTATCCGATAAAGACTCCAATGTCGACTTTGGCTTTGAGCTTTCCAAATCATCCACGATCATTATTAGGATAGCAAAGAGATCAAATACATGAAAGTGTTTTGAATTGGGTTTTTATTATGGACAAGCTCGAAAGGTGTTTTGTTGTGGCGTTTGGTGATCATAGTACGGTTTTGAGTATAGCATCTGATGAATCGACTTAAGTAATGTCGGAAGTTTAGCATTTATTAACATTGTTCTTGCGGCTTCCACTAGCGTTGGTTTAGTCTTTCAACAACTCCGTTTTGTTGGTGTGTGCAATAGATGTTTGATCTTTGAATTCCCACTTTCTCATAGAATTCCGCGTTTTGTTAACAAATTGGTTCTTTGCGTTACGATTGATTACGGCCGATTGTTTGAATTGAACACGTATTTTTGAAGAAGGTGATGATCATTTTGTGGAGCTTGGTCTTTGCTTTCTGAAGAAAGTAGACCAAGTCATGCCGAGTAGTCATCAACAATTACTAAGATGTAGCGTTTGCCATTGATGGTTACTTTGCACAGCCGGGCCACAAATCCATGTGAAGAAGATGAAGCACATGTACGTGTTCCACCTTTGAAGGAAAATGAGCACGAGTGCTTTTCCCTGTTCACAAAGGCGAAGCAAAAGGTGATCTTTTGAATAACGGAATCGTGGGAGTCCTTCAACTAGTTTGTGTCGAGCAAGGTTGGTGATGGTTTTAAAGTTTAGATGTGAGGCAGCGGTGCCATAGCGAGGATTTTGTTGATGTTGCCTTAGAAAGTAAGCAAATGGGAGAGGAAGCAACCATGTCTTGCATAGAGATAGTATAGAGACTAGAATTAGCGAGCGGACATAAGGTCATTTCCTTGTAGATCCTTAATGAAACAAGTTTTCTCCTGAAAGCAACCTCCAAATCTCCATCACAAAATTGACCCACCTTGAAAGCATGTGACGAGGCCTTCCACATAGTAAACCACTCGCTAATTTCGATGTTCCCATTGACATAATCTCGTAGCCCATGATAGGCTGCGAAGTGATCATTCCCGAACTGGCGACGGTGCCAATGAACTTTGCAATAAAGTTTGATAACGGTTTAAGATTTCTGTCATGTGTCGGGAACATCCGCTATCAACAATCAGAGAATGATTATCACTGCATTACACTGAGGGCGACGGATGGAATAGAAGTAGATGTGGAACCCGAAATGTTAGAGGGTTCCATGCTTGGTTATAGTAGATATACACACCAATAGCTTTAGGTATCCACTTAAATCCTAGTGTGTTATATATCCATTTCCGCCATCTATAACTACTCTTTGCTTTAGTCTTAGTGAATTCACTAGGTGGTACTACTTTCCTAGGAGGTGAAAGCTGGAGCTACGAGGGGCGGCAATGCGTCTTAGAATCTAAAGATGGCGGTCTACCAAGCACCGACTTAGAAAGATTAGTTGGCCTAGAGGTATTCCGGTTCTTAGGATTCCTTAAGCGAGAGATTATAGCTTTAGCAACACATTTATCATGGCAATCGAAATTCATACTTACCACAAATAACACAAGGTGCATCAGAGTGAATATCAAAAGTACTTAACGGTTTAGCATTCGTTACATCACTATTTCTATTACATTTGCTAGGCCATCAATATCTATAGTGGAGGCAAGCGTGTGTCTTATTCAGTCCTAGGGTGTTCTTCTACTTTAGCATTCTTGATTGATCTTTTCTTAGGTCGCAACTTCCTATTCATTGATTGAGTGCTCTTAAGTTTGTGAAGTGGGCCGTTTGGAAAAGGCTCAACTATTCTGCTTTAATTAGAAGGAAACGCGTTAGCTACTTGTGATTTGGCATTAGAGATTCTAGGTGCATGAGTACTAAGTGTTACGGGGGCTAATCTCTTAATGATTGTTGGCGGAATTTGTTCATACTTTCCTAACATTTCTCTTAACTTGATGATAGTGTGAATCGGATCTTGATTTTCGTGAATACCGAACATTTCAAAGTAAAATGCATAACTTCTTTAGTGTGTGCAAGATAATGATCAAGTTCATTTGATGCTTCATCACGAGTCTTTTTAAGTAAATCAAATATGACACCATATTCCTTTTAACTTTTACAAGTTCTTGTTCATATTTTGAGATTTGACACTTGAAAGACACGTTTTGATCATCCAGTTGCTCAATTTTAGAATCGGAAGGTTTTGCGCATAGCTGGTTGATTTTGTTTGAAAACAATTTGTTGATCGTGAATATCTTTTTGACACCAATTAAGGCGACGTATTGCATTTGAAAGTTCGTTTGACAATCGCGTTTGTTTTCAGCGACGTTAAGGACTCGATCACGAAGCACATTATCGGTGTTCTCAACATTTACCACTGGTAAGACGGCGATTATCGGCAGAGATATTATCAAATGCATATGACAACGAATTCAATAACACAACATTTTGAACATCCGCACAGATAACATCTTCCAAGATTCGATCAACATCTTTTCTTAACATTTTCTTTTCGTTTAGTGTTTGAAATAGATGATGTTCTCGTAAAGCGTTTTCATGACCCCAAGTTCCTTATGAAAATCCTTTTCGAACAATACACAACTTTTCAAGTTTTAACATTAGGTAAAGATTTTTACGAAAATGTCTCTTTGTTCTCGCGCGAGGATTGAAAATGTTCAACTTTGATTTCGGATCGATATTCTATCTCATGTTGTAAAATTTTGAGGTCAGCCATGAAGATGTCAAAATATCTAAGAATTTTCGATTTTAGGTTGTGAGTTTACTTCAATGGAAGGTAAAGGACCATAAGTTTGTGCAAAGTCATTTTTGGGATTAACAATAGAAGACTCGAGTGTTACGATGATAACTCTTGGTGTGTTGAAAGAATCCGTTGGTGTGACGAAAGTGACTGGTTTAGAATAATTAAAAGGTTTGTTGTAAACAACAGTTTTTAATTTTGATGACTCTCGTCTTACGCATCTAATTCCTCTTGGCGATGATATTCAACAACATTCATAACGAATTATCAATTTTATATTACGCTTTGGAAACTTGGGTTTGGTTTGAATGTTTGGTTGAAAGCTTAGGTTTATGTCGAATTGGTCCATATCCATTTGGGATTTGGTTTTAAAGTAAACTTTTCAATGGTTGTGACGACTTCGCCATGTTTGTAAACAACAGTTTTAAACTCTTTAAGTTTGTTTTGCAAGCCGATGATTTCTTCAAGATGATCATCTATTCGTTGAATGCTTTTTGTATAGAGCTGTTTTTGACAAGTTAACAACTCACCTTAGCTTTTTGATTTCCAAGGTGAGGCGTTAATTTTTTTTATGTTCATGTTTGGTTGTTCTATTTGGACAACAAAGCATTCTTGGCGGCTAGATCAGCGCATCGTCGTTCTAAATATTTTGTTTTGATAAGATTTGGCAAGGCTGCTTCAAAACCGTTTTTCCGTTTTCTTGAGTTTGAAAAAGTTGAGTTGCTTTTGTAAACATTCAAAATCCTTTGTTAACAGTGCATATTTACTTTTCAAGTCCTGATTTAATGCAACACATGCGACAATTTGGGATTGTTGGTCTTGAGTATGAGAACAAGATCTGGATGGGGCAAAAGTTCATCTTGTTCAGCGTGAGTCACAACATGATCATTATTTAGATCCTCAAGTATGACCACGGAGTCAATTTGATTATCAAGGGACACCGTTTGGTCATCTTGATGCGTCAAATATAACTCGAGGGTCTAGTTGAAAATCTTGAATGAGATGTGGATGACTCATTTTGAACATTCGAGCCTTGCGGATCTGAATGTTGGCGGAGATATGAGATCGAGATAAATATGGTTTGTTCGGATACACGAGACAAGCCATCGGTGTCATACTAACTGGGCTGTGTCACTCATGTGTAACACGCTGCATATTAGCCATCAACATACTTGGTGCATTGGCACGCAAGTCCTCCATATCATCATCGAGTGGCATTTGCCATAAAGCTGTTCTTTGTACGCGAGAGTTCCACCAGCTTCATCCTTAAGAGCCAAAGAAGAGCCTCTTTGAAATAAACGCGCCTTAGTCCTTGGCTTTGGGCATGCATTAGCCAGTGTCCGCTTCTCATTGCGGTTGTAGCGAAGACCATTCAACCCATCTTTGAGCATTTCCTGTTCCACTTGAGCTCATTGTTATTCCTACCCGCGTTAAACCCTTGACCACCGCCCATCGGCGACCATAATCCGATTGAACTTCAACCGTCCATTGTTCTAGCGGCTTGAGTCGGTGTGTTAGATGAGGAGCGAATCTGATTGTTGGATTTGTTGGTATAACGGCTAAAGGCATTAGCAATCATAGCAAATACTTGTTGCAATGCTTGAACGGATCGATTCCTCATTCGCTTCATGACATATGCTTGAGCATTGTTGTTGTATGGAACCAATTGATTTTGTTGAGGTTGTTGTTTAGAAGGTGTGTTTGAAGCATTGGTTGAGTTCTTTGGTTGAGAGAACGGTTTTGAGCATATAAGGCAAGTTGTTGGTGATTTTCCGGATGTGTTGGTGGAGCAATTTGAGCACGGAGAATCCTTTCTCGATCAACTTCCTTTTCATGAGGTTTCATGTAATCGTACAACAATGTTAGGTAGATTGATGCATGTTCTTCGGCTGACGGAGAAAAATGACATACTTCTCCCATTAGGACCAAGACTACTCGAACTTAGTATTCACCTGCAATTCTTGGCATGATGATGTTGTGTTTATCCAAATCATTGATGATGTCTGAAAATCTATGATGATAGGACTCTAGTGTCTCTCGAGGTTCAATCATGAAGTGTTCATAAGCCAAGTAAGTTTTGGATTCCAAATCCTCGATTGAGTCTGAGATCCTTCCATAAGAAGACGAATATGATCCCACATTTTTGTGCAGTCTTTTGAGCATCAACACTACGAAGAATTGGGTTTGGTAATCCTAAGAGGATGTATTCCATTGCAAGTTCATCGACTTCATAGTGTAGAAGTTCGTGGGATTTAAATCTGCTTGATAGCAATGTTGGTTTGTTCATCTCTTGGTGGAATGGCATTTGGATCTCAATTTTGATAGTAGGCATCTCAAATGGACCTTCTAAGATAACCTTCTTTAGGAACTTTCCATGTGGCTTCTTTAGATCACAAAACCTAAAGAACCTTATCACCCATTGATCGTAGTTTCTGGAAGTGAGCATTGGAGGTCTATCAAGTGATCGACCTCATGAATTGATTGTTGGCGCTTAAAGCTTCACATCTTTGCAAACCAAGTGGGTTCCTTCATAGTGTTCCTTGATGGATATTGATTGAATTCAGTGCGGTTGAGCTTAGAACTTGGTGGTGGTTGAACCATTTGAGGTTGTGGATTTGGCAAGTTGTGGAGTATGTTGTTGATTAAATTGTTGTTGATAAATTGCTTGTTGTTGATTCCATTCTTGATGTTGTGGACTTAGTTGTTGTTGTTGTTGAGGATATGTGTAAGGGAAATAGTTAGAGTATGGTGGTTGTGACATGTTGAAAAACTTGTGTGGTAAAAATGGATCTTTGTAGTGGAATGAACCTTTGTTGATGAAGTGTCCTTAGGCATTAGAAAGACAAGAACCAAGTAGCACTTATGCGTAAAATACACCAAAAGTTACGCGTAACAATGAGGAGTTAGCGTAGGTTTTAACTTAAGTAGGATAAAGCACTAAAGTTATCGTAGAGACAAAAGTTAGGCGTAGAAAGTTAGGCGTAGGATTACCATCGTAGACGGTTTCGTAAGAGTGAATCTTATGCGTAGGATTTCTACAGCGTAAGCATGCTTATCGTAATTTTAGGGTTTTTGCCCAAATGATCTTTTACACTTCACAGTGCAAAATATATCCCAAAGTCGACGTATTTTGGACTTATCCAAGTAAAAAGAAAACCTGAGATAAACGATGAAGAATGAACAAAAGGAAAATCTTACGCGTAATTTAGGGTTTTGATACGCGTGGATTGCTTTCGTAACTTTGATTTTGCCCAAATGTGTTTCTAAACCAGATTTTTGTTATGGAATAGCTTCAATAGTACCAACAAGAACACAAAAGTGTGAATTTTGATGTACAATCTGCTAAACGGGTTACGCGTAGAAACGCGACACCCACGAACAAAACAAGCTTAAAAGCGTAAATCCGCGTAAAGTTTGAAACTTTTTGCCAAAACAAGTATTTTAACACCTCAAAACATTGAAAGTACAAGAATCTTGGATTAAAAGTGTAAAAGCGAGTTTTAAGATAACCAAAGTTGCGTTATCTTTACGCGTAAGTCACAAAAACAAAACTTCAAAACAAGCGAGTACACCCAACTATTTGGCTGATACCCTTGTTAGGTCACTAGTTTTACAACACAAGCTTATAAGAAAGGAGATGGCTGAAAAGTAATAAACATACATACACAATATAGTATACGGTTAAGAAGAGAGTGTATGTGAAAGAAAAGAACTTGAACAACCAACCTTCAAATGAAGGTTTATAAGGGGTATTTATAGGAGGCCCTAGGGCAACACTCCTAGTTCCTTCCTATCCTTATTGGGCTTGAATCAACTTATGGGCTTCTACATAAGCTTGACCTTAAATAAACATAAAGGCCATAATAAAGCTACCTATTACATATGAAATATAAATACTTGAAATACTTGTTTAGGGTGATTCCAACAAAGAGAAATGAGTCATTAAGAAAGAACTTAAAGGAGACCAATTCCAAGTTGATCAATCAATCTAACATCTGTTTAAAGACATTGATGACCCCTCAAAGCCCTAATTCAGGATAAGAGCTTCAATATTGTTGCCTTAAAAAATGAGCTTAGAAATCTATTGGAAATAGGGTGAACACTAAGTTTGCAAAACCATCAACTTTAGGAAAATCAACTGTTTCACGAACCACTAACCTACAGTAGTTAAGCAGCCTAATGCCTTTAGACCGAAAGAGTTAAATCATGAAAATCTAGGCTTGCCTCCAAGTTGATGATGTTGTTTTGACAAAACCAGTCACTTCATTGCTTCGTTCCGATGTGATGAATCTCAAGCCCTAGGTTAATGTTCAAAGCTCAAAGTTCAGAAATACTAGAAGTATGACTAGTTCTCATGAGAAACATCAATTGGATGATCAATCCCCTAAGAAACATACTAATCACAAAAGGACCAATAGTCAAAATAGGGAAGTGCACAGATACAAATCTACTAGGCTTCAAATGGATTCCCATGGCGATTATTTAAGTATACGTAAATCCAAACGGACTTACATACCTAGATCTTGCCTTAAGTGGATGCCCACAGGAAGACTCTTCAAGTATATTGAGCCTAAAAGGATCTCTAATAATGATACGTCTATGTTAAACTGTGATACATCCACTAGTGAGATTATTCATGTCACTAACCGCCATTTGCAATTCTACATATGCTTCTAGTATAATGTGCTCTCAGTCTTTTTCAGGTACAATGCTCAATTCAATTAGGAACTTCATGACTTGGTTTCCATCAGAAATGAATATAGCTCATTCCGGAGCTATAGCATGCTAGAATTGATGTACCTCTTACTTTGACTCCTATTCATCTTGAATCAGGACTTGCTCTTTTAAATCTGTGTACAAATCAAGTTTAATATATATATATATAGGGGATATCTTGGCTACAATTTTTGTAGCCAACTAGCTACAATCCTCCACCAAAAATACACAATAAATTAATCAGGGATC
>OU343222.1:263393394-263464160 GCA_910596185.1 Chrysanthemum makinoi
TACATAATGTATACCATGTCAAATGCATAATGGCATTTTACTGTGAAAAAATAAAAAGTTTGTAGCATACAAAAAAAATGTGGCAAGTTTTATGCATTTTTAAAACCATTTGCCCTGTAGTAAACTAAATTTGATGTATGTCTTAAACCGCATTTTATATAGGTCATTCTGAAATTTATAAATTTGAGCAATGATACATCAACAAAGGATCTGTATGAAACAAATCATACTGTTGAGGTGTCGTGAGGGATTGATTTTTGTGGATAATGAATCAAAAAGCGATCCGTGACACACGCGCATGGCGTGTGGACACTGAGGAGATCCTTTCTTGGTCTAGCAAAAATTCTATAAATTCAGGTAAATGGTTCGTTAAAATTGGCGGTCTCTTTTAAAATATTATAAACCCGAAGTCTTTGTTGGTTCTCCATTGTTTTCGTTCGTTAATCTTCACTACCACGAATATCTTCCATTCTAATTTTTTCTTTTCTCTTTAGAATCATGTCAATTATCTTATTTAGCAATTTTACATCGCCTTTTCCTGGAATATATCTGCTAGCTTCATTGAGGTGATTTGTTTTCATTTCATTAAGATGGTTTTCCTTTGAAACATGGATTCGATGTTTGTTATGCGGTGATTATGTATACATTCTTGATCCCTTGAACATTTTAAGATATGATTTTCATCGTAGCCAATATTCAAATTGGTATCCTGTGAACGAGGCTTAATTTGATCCCATATGAGTTAAATGGATTTTCATGGTTTATATGAGAAAACATACTTAAATGTATAGATCAAAGAACCAATTTTGTGGAATTTGTTGTGAATTTATAAATATGGAATTTGGATTATCAAATTAGATCTTTAATCATGGATTTCATGGTAATTATAGACAGCCCCGATCAGTAACACATTAGGGTTTTTCGATATCTATATGTTGTAGGTGAATCTTAGTTGGAGATACGATTAGTAGCTGAAAAGAAAGGCATAAGTGAACATCATATATCATACCAGATTACCAAGATTTTTCCTTGTTTTGGCTGAAACTTTTGTAGATAGTAAGGGGCTGTTTAGGATTTTCTTATCGAAATAACCATTTCATGATAAGCAATTGCAGGCTGCTTTTCAATATTTCACATTTTACATAAGCAATCCAAAGACGCTCATAAGTGTTTATCAAGTGTATCAAAACGTAATAACCAGAGAAGTAGTTTTAATAAGCAATTTCAAACACCCCTTAAGCCTTCCATGCCCATGTATATAGTATTGAAACAAAACAATTACATGGCAAGTCACTTATGCATCAATTGAGCATTTTTTCTTACTTTGCAGATATAATGCATACTTTTCCGTGTATAAAAAGATATCAAGGCTTTTGAGTTTTCTGTCCTTGTGAAGAGAAACAAAATAACATCAGGTTCATTAACCTTTACAAAATCTTCGTGTCTGTGTGCTCTTGTTAAATAAAAATACAATGAGGTCATATAGTGCGGAAGAGATAAGTTTCAGCGATGGAGAAGATTCAGGTGCTCAGGATGAGAAGATATTTGTCTCTGTCAGGGTGAGACCTATGAATAAAAGAAACCAGAAGAATGATACTTCTGTTTGGGAATGCGTTAGCAATGACACCATCATATACAAGAATAGTGCAACAGAACGATCAAACTACCCAAATGCCTACACATTTGGTAAGCAATATTCATCACGGATGTAAACATTAACTTCGTATCCTAAGGAATGTGTAAATCATATAAGCCTAAAAATAATGCGCAAGGCTGGTCTGCAATCGGCATTTTCAGTGTCTTGCCATTGCACTAATTACCATTATGTTTATATTTAATTATATCTTGTTCTTGTTCTTGGTTAATATTCTTCACTATGATCATTCTTTTCTGTAAACGACCCAGGTATATGGGTGAGAAAGTACAACAAGACAAGAATTAATACGAGGGAGGGCCAAAAGAGTTGCTCTTTCAGCTCTTAGCGGCATTAATTGTAGTGCCACTAGTAAGTATTCCTAAACTGATATTAAAACCTATTATCAATCGAGTTGTAAACTAAACTGTCTCTTCAGCAAGTATAAGCATATGGGCAGACAAGCAGTGGGAAGACGTACACTATGACCGGTGTCACCCAATATGCTATATCAGATATATTCGACTACATAACACAGGTGTTCCAATAGAAACGATTGCATATGTTTTATGTGTCATTTTGTTTTAAAGCTTAATCTTAGGGGCATGTCTATATTTCAGCAAGTTGATAGAGAATTCGTGTTGAAATTTTCTGCCATAGAAATCTATAATGAATGTGTTAGAGACCTTCTTAGCGCAGATGGTACTCCACTTAGACTCCTCGATGATCCAGAAGTGAGTATTTATCTGTTAATCACAAAAGGTTTATTGGTATAAACATGTTATAAAGTTCATCAATGGCTTTTGCTGTAATCAGAAAGGGACAGTCGTAGATAAACTCACAGAAATCCATTTGTGGATTGGACCCATCTTATGGAACTTCTTGCCGTGTGTGAAGGTAATATTATTGAAAAAATGTGTGTGGGTTGGGTAACAGGTCAAAAGCGGGTACTTTCTAAGTTGCGAAAAGGTCGGGTACTACTAGGGTCTAATTGGTTTGACCTTTAGCACCTTTGTCCAACATAATCTAAATATTTGGATAACAAGATTTAAAAGGTTTTATGCACTGACATTACATTTTGGATGATTTTTAAATGTTTGACCCATTTAACTTTCAGTTAGAAATAAAACGTAACTCAAATTGACTCATTGAAAAGCAAATAGGTTGAGATTGTAACCTCTAATGTATTTTAGATTGCATGTATTTAGCTCAAGAAGAAATGGGGAGACATCAATGAATGAAATGAGTTAGGATCAGATTATTAGACTGGTAACCTTTTCATAATGTAACTACTTATCAACATGAACTAAAGTTTCTTAATTCATAACTCATTATTTATTTTACAGACAATTGAAAGTTCTCCCAGCCGATTCGAGGGATTGACTGCAAAACACTCTAACAACTACTGTGGTACAGTTTCTTGCTTTAGTTAACCATTATACAAAGTATTTACTTTGATCCTTCGACTTATTAGAGATTCATGAAGTGATCATGAAAAATATAAATATTTGGTTTTTGTAGAGAATTTTATAGATCTAGCAGGAAATGAGCGTGCTTCTCAAGCGAAATCTGCTGGTACACGGCTGAAAGAGGGAGGTCACATAAATCGCAGTTTACTAACACTAGGAACTGTTATCCGCAAATTGAGGTTTGATCTCCAGTTGTTACATTTCATTTTCTTTCTTAAAGATAATAGGGAGATCTAAAATGTCTACCCAAAGTCATGCCTATTCTACTCATCATTTGACACATTGCATTTGCATTTTCTCCCTCTTAATATTCACTTATTAAGAGTTGATTTTCCGTGTGACATCATCTATACATTTAATCATTTTCCTTTCTTTAAAAAGTAGAACTACTGTTTGCTTTATTTTCAAATGAATATCATGTATAGCTTATTTGTTTTAAAGTTATAATTTTTCTCACTTAAGGGGTGGATTAGGTTTAATGTATAAAAACCTCCTGAATCTCTTATTCAAAAAAATAGTTAGCTTGTTCTCGAATTTTGTAATGGGCTCTAATTATTCATAATAAGGCCAAACTTAGGAGTAAAACGTGTATTTGGTCAACCCACCCTGTACCAAAATTACCTATTTTGATATGAACACATTTGACCAGTTAGCTGACCACCCATTTTCCACCTCTCCTTCTGTTATTACACTTTTCTAATGTTATCTTAATTGACATATTTTATTGACTGGATGTAGCAAAGGGCGAAATGGTCATATACCATACAGAGACTCAAAATTAACACGTATACTACAAAACTCTCTTGGAAATGCAAAAACGGCCATAATATGCACTTTAAGCCCTGCACATACTCATGTTGAGCAGTCAAGAAACACACTTTTATTTGCTGTTTGTGCAAAGGATGTCAAGACCAGTGCCCAGGTCAATGTGGTCATGTCAGAAAAGGCATTGGTCAAACAGTTGCAACGAGAAATGGCTCGTTTGGAAAAAGAGTTAAAGAATATGTCAAATACAACCGACTCTGAGTCAATTATCAAAAGAAAAGTCCATATACAAAAGGTCAGCAATTACATGACTAGCTAAACACAAGCATGTACACTTGTTTCTTGTGATGCATAAAGAACCATAAAGTCTATAATAAATGATAGAGGTGGCAATTTCGACCAATGTATTTATGACCACGAGTATATTGGGTTTTGTTCTATCTGAAGCAGGTCAAACTGGTCAACAATAAAAATTTGGCCAAGTCAGGAAAGGGTGGCGGGTCAACGAAAATCTCCCAAAATCTGTTTTATGCATACAACCTCTAAATTGGTCCATTCAGCAAGTTAAAAAATAGTATTCTAGTAATGCCGTATTTATATCATTATTTCTAATTTTATTACTCTATTACTAATGATAATAATATAATTAGTATTATTATAATTATCATAAAAGTTATTATTTTAACAGCATGTATTTTGGTCAAAATTAAGGTCTTGTTTATTTATAAAATCCAGTGGATAAAAAGGTGTTTCTTGCGGTCAACTTGACATGGCCTGCTTCAATCCACAATAAATTTAAGTAAACACGAACCCCATTTCGACCCACCTGTAATTCAACCTCTCATGGGTGATATTTTATACTTTAAGCTAGTTGTTTTAAGGTATTTTACAATTTCAGCACTTTAGGACAATATGTGCAAAACTTTAGTTAATCTAAAGGCCAACTTAGTCATTTTTATTATTCCAGATGGGCAAGAGATAGTAGGTTTGACTCAAGAGCGTGATCTAGCTAGAACTCGACTTGAGGAAATATTAAGAGCAGCCGGTGTCGATGAAAGTTTAATACCATGGGTATATTATCGAACTTCAAATCAAACAATAACCCTAATTAAGTAACAAAACCACATGCAATCTTTATTTTTTTACCTACCTTTTATCATGTAGATTGAAAATAGTTCATACGATGGAAGTACCACATCTGAACACCTACGCAGCTCTTCATGGGACGGTCATTCCACACCAGACATGTCTGAGGTGCTGACTGATGCTCCTCTTCGCTCTAATGCCTCAGTCAACACATATAGTTTTCCACAGAAACGTCAACTACAAATTTCGGGTGAAGACCAATACTTTTTTGATAATATCACCCCAAGGGATTTTATAAATCAGTATTTTGGGCCTGACCCAGTTCAGGAAGTGGGAAAAATCTCACGAAAAACATCCCGAAAAATTAGAACAAGAACAAATTCCGTAGATAGCTGTACAGAAGTGCAATGTATTGAGAAAGATCATGCAGATGATGATACCTTTGATCAAAATGATCAAAACCAAGATGAGGGTGATTACGAAAATAAAATTGTAGAGCAAGATCCCGTTCACGGTTAAAGTGTCTTATTCAAGAACAGCAAGTGTAAAAGCGAAGCACAAGTTGTTCAGCGATTATTGAAGGCGAATCAGGAAATGATGTGTGTGAAGAGAGTGTGATGGTTGAGAGTATAACTGAATCAAAGTCAGATTCAAATATTAAAAACCTATGCAAACAAGATTCCCAAATTCAAGAGCGATTGCTGACGAAAGAAATGCAGGAGACTGAAGAGGATGTTTTGGTTCTTTCTCCATCAAGCAAAACCCTCGAAAAAGTCATGAAGTATGATCTCAAAGGATACAAGGATTACACGGTAAGAATGCTACTCTCAAATAATTATCAATTTTCATTCAAGGTGGTAAAATGACGGCTTGGGTAACGGGTCAAAATGGTAAAATTCGTATACGGGTGAGAGGGGTCGGGTTGGCCCAACATTATTTGTCCAAAAAATTGAAATTATTTATAAATGCTTATTTGCCAAATATGATTTTTTTTTTAAAATATTATAACTATTAGACAAGACTGATAAGTGATAACTTTTTATTTTGACGGATGGCACCGACCAGAAACATTTAGTACGAAAATGTTACATTTTAATAAATATTCAGTACGTCTAATATGATTATAAAACTTTTATTACGTCAATAAAATTCATATTCTGAATATGATTATTCTTAGGATTTTTTTTGCATTGAAAATACTTAAATACACCTCGATCAACTTTTTTGACCCATTCGACAATTATTCTTTATATTAGTGTTTGGCTCGTTTAATATATAATATTAGCAAAATCAACTAAATCGTAAGTAAGCAGGTCACTATAGCAGTTTACATAACGTTGATACAAGAGCTATGTGATTCCTATTGTTCTCATGTCAGATCCCTACACGGCCGTTGATTCAGAAAATGCTATGAAAGACGGTTTTGATTCTGAGAAAGACTGGTCTCTGGTGTTTGAGGAGCAAAGAACCAAGATAGTTGAACTCTGGAATGAATGCAACATACCGTTACTTCACAGGACCTACTTTTTCTTACTCATCAAAGGCGATCCATCAGACTCTGTCTACATTGAGGTCGAGCTTAGACGACTATCTTTCCTCAAGCAAACAGTTGATGATGTTGCAAGGTACTTCATTTCTCTTATTCAGTTGTCTTGGATCCGTAAGTTTTGAACTAAACAGCCGTTCTCCTAACACTAGAAGAGGCAATTTATACCATCGACTTGTAAATGGGTCAATACAGGTTAAGAACCAGATGCGTAAAACTAATAGAATATATTTAAAAAAAAAAAAAAAAAAACGTAAAAAGTTAATCATATTGGACTTGCCCAAAAATACAAACTCTAAATTTTCTCGCTCATTAAAATGCTATTGGGATTGTATTTTGGTAATCATAATATCACAAATTAGATATAAAAGGTTTAGAAAAATTATCCACTGTTTAGGAGAACTGGTCCCATTTGAGACAAATGAACCTACCAACCTGCCATCTTGCTACCTCGAAATAATGCTAGCCATATTGCAAATACAATAACTTAAACATTTCTCTTTAAATGAATCAAGTTTCTACAGATCACCTGTTTTTATAAAGTAATTATTAGTTATGCTTTTACAAGGTAATTACGAGTATTACTTATGTTATGGTAGGACTACAGGTGGCAAAACGGGCGGGCCGGGCAAGCCGGGCGGGCACAGGCTACGGGTCAAACAGGCTATGGGCCAAGCGGTAGCCGGGGTAGCGGGCGCAGACAAAACGGGCTCATGTATATCGAATCACTTTTAAAAGACCCAAATGTGAAATAAATTCACGAGCGTAACACCTTATTTATATTTAAAAATTAAATATAAGTTTTTTTTTAAAACAATCTAATGTTCGAGAAAAACATGTGCCCATTATGCCCATTTAACTTATAAATGGGCAATACATCTCAATTCAAAAAAGAGGAAATGTCTTAATCTTTTAAAAGTTTGCCCATTTTTTTGATTTTGGGCACAAATTGCCACCTCTAGGCGTAGGACCCTAACCATCTTCATTCTTTAACAGCAGCAAGAGCACTTGAATCTTGAGAGAGGCGATGCTGAGCAGAAACTTTAAAGAAGTTCACGTCAAAGGAAAGAGAGAGAATGTGTTGTTAAGTGGGGCATTGATTTGGAATCCAGAAACAGGAGGTATCAACTGGCTCAACTATTATGGACAAAAACAGATGACATCAAGCATATTAGCGACAGTGCTGAGATTGTCGCGAAGCTGGTTGGGCTCATCGAACCAAACAAAACGCCAACGGAATTATTTGACATGACCATTGCTCCCAAGCAAGAAACTAACACCACACGCTTCAGCTGGAGAGACAGTCTCTCCTTGCTAAGATATTAAGTAACTATAATTTCTGCTGGAAAGGAAGACACAATCATCTTACTTAGATATATATAATGCAAGTATATAGTACATACTATTGTTGTGTAATCATACTACTGTTATCTTTCAAGTCAAACTTTGACATCTGGTATACCTTACTCTCGTTTAGGATAATCTTTGTTCCACCGCTAGATGGGTCAAAACCATGGCATGTACCAGACGTACAAGTACCATGGAATGTATGTACTTTGTTATTCACAATTCATTATAAAATTGTACTTTTGAGGCCTTACCGACATTATGCGGATGTTTGGATGTGTGATTTAAAAGTGATTATGGGATATTAAAAAGCTTAAAATTAGATAATTAGCTCTCATTATGGGTTATACATAATAGTGGTTTCAATGTGCTTATGTAGTCTAAATATATCAGATAATAGATCTTTGAGTGTTGGGACATATTCTGATAATTTGAGATATTAATTGATAAACCCAGAAGGGCAATATGTTAAACGCAAGCAATAGGGGGAAAAAGATTATTTTTATTAGTCCTATGATAATTAGCTATTTGCAGCTTGTATAAAACAGGTTATTAACCCCCTAAAAATCAGATAATTGGAAACAATACAAAGTTTATCGAAATATTAAGAACTAACATTCAAGCTTCAAATCACAATAATCAGTTCCAAAAAAGAAATCTAAACGCCCCTACCTATACAAACTTATATTTTGTTTCATTTTTATGAGCATAGAGCCCCTGAAACACTTGTGATCGATATGAAGGAATAACATATCATTCAACTCTCATTAGTGATCTAACAATGATAAGACTTAAGAGGAGATAGAAACGATTACATGGGATGATTGCAGCCTATGATTTGAGGACAGCCCCCTTTGTGATTTTCCATCCTGATTTGGCATATGACATCTCATAACGTGTTGTGTAGGTTGAACTGTAAGAGTCGTTGTTTTTTGGGTTGGTCAAATCGGTCAACTTGGCCGACTCTTCAAGAGTTGCTTCCACCACAGCTAAGCGGCCATCAAGTGAAATGGTGACACTGTCAATTGTTATGTTTAAAAGAGAGTAGTCCCAGAACCAACCATGTTGAGCAAATTCGGTTACTCGTTCTAGCCAGATTTTGAGCATTTGACCGTCCAATACCTGCAATATTTTCAAGTTTATGAGTGAATACATAGTTGGCAAACCTCTGTTCTCTCAAACCCATAAAAATAGTAACTTCCTTCTTCTGGGAAGTAATTAAATTATGATTACCTATTTGTCCGCACAAATATTAGAACACATAGTATGTTACCATAAACAAAAATCAAAGGAAGGTAGACACTAGGTTGGTATTTCTTGTAGTTGACCCTGTGTAGTACAACTAGACTAAAAAAATGATGTTACGATGACAATGAACCAACTTAAAGAATCTTTCTGACAGTTAAAATCTCTCAATTTTCTTATGTCCTTTAAAAATGAAACCAAAACTGAACTGATAGTTCTTAAAAGTGATATTATATATCAACATCACAAATGTTTTAGCAGCAGCCAGTAAGAGTCGTATTAGTAGAGATTTTGAATTTAGTCAATTTAAAAGCAACATTACCATTATTATCATTTATTTGATCATATAAAGGTGTTAAATCTTCTTTATTTTTCTAAATTAGGTGTTGTAATAATGATTTGTGTCAACTTTTTATAATTTATTTTAGTTTGTAGCATTTTAAGCTAAAATCTAGAAAGTGACGATATAAGAAAACAATAAAGCAGGGAGAATAACAAATGCATCACAATTCAAAGCATTTAATACATGTTTCTAAGAGTACAAGTGTATATTAATTTTGAAGGAGGTACCAAGCAACACACAGGTATTAGACAAAAAATATTATCCCTAAACAATGTTCCAAATTAACTGTTTTCGAGGGACAAACGAAGCATGGAATATAGAGACCCAACGATGCTATGGTATTTATCACACCTTATACAATTCAGAAAGCAGAAGTCCTGGCTATTTAGGGGGTCAACTACTTGCGATGTTTTTAATTCAAGAAAACACTACGAGTGTTTGCCGATCCATATTTTCTTGATCAAGAGTAAGATGTATTTTCAGATGAAGCCTGCCCATGAGCCCATCACTCGCTCTCAAGACACATCTTTTATTATGTAATGATAATCTTGGCCCATAACAAAGTGGAATAAATAGAAGATTTAACTGCAACAAGAGCATACTTTCACTTTTTTCCTACTTTCTAGCAGTAGGTAACATACTTTCAACTATTTTTGTGCGATTGCACTTGAATGTCAGTAAAGCTACACACACACAGTGGTAAAGTTGTACGCAATGGGAAAAGGTGAAAGTATGTTACATTTTGGTGCAATTAACTCTTAAAGTAAACTTGGTTCAAACTTTCTCCAATGTGGCAATGTCATCTAACGTAAAAATTTAAAAATTTAAAAAGTAACTACTTGCCTACTTCAGGTACGAAGGATCAGCTACTTTACCTCTGACAATTTTTCGTGACAATGATCAGGCCCAAGGGCCTGAGATTTAATGTCCTGCCACTTGCGAACTAGACCTTCGGCAAATCTGGCATCCATTCTAGGTATTTCTTCAGAATTTTCAGCTACAGAGTCCCCTGCAAGGAAGAACAAACATTAGGTGAATGTGGCAATTAGATTAATAGCAGGAAAACTGTCGATTAAAATAAAGCTCAATGATCCAGTGTTTTGATAGATGAACTCTCAATATGCAGAGGCTCATTCCAAAGACAATACCCACCTAAGAAAATCAACAATAATACACTAACACATCACTAGAGTTGGCAAAATGGGCAGGGAGAGTAACAGGCCAAAACAGATCGATCATCTAAACTATTAAGTACTGATTTGTTGTAATAATAACTTCTTTTATTTGTATAAACAATTTAGCTTGTATCCAACTAACCATTAAATATACAGTTTACGCGACTTCTACCCGTTCCCTTTTTTGAAAACCTAATTTATATTTGACCCAAAAGAGATAAACATGACCGTATCAACACATGCATCTTCAATGGGTTAATGTTGACACCTCTAAATCACAGACCGTATATATCCCAATTACAGTATATATATGTCCCAATTACAGTAAAAATGTCCTGTCAGATCATACCCACATTGATGACATCGGAAGCCATAGCTGAACCAACTTCTTTAGGCGGGGTGGGAGAGCCTCTCTTAGACGACATAAACTTTAAACCAGCCAAAGTCAACAATCCAATCACAACCCCACCACACATGATCTTGACAGCCGCATCTTTTATCCGATAAGTAATCATTTCTTGTTCTTGATTCTCATTTAGACTATTTGCCTCAGAAACAGTAATTATATCACCAGGCATACTATTAAACTCTGTACCTACTACTGAAGAATCATCAAACTCACTGTTATCATTACGTCTGACACTCTGTTCCTCCTGACCAACAGGAAAAACCTTCCGTAATGCCTGAATTGCACCAATCTTCACACTATCAAGAACTGCAGTAGCTTCAGCACCGATCCTAGCAATAGCAGCAGCTGCAGCTAAAGGAGAACCACCAACGCCCTCTTGTCGTTCTAAATATCTCAGTACAATAGGATCATCATAGTAATCCCCGAGCTTAAACTGAACATCCATTGTTTCTCTAAATCTAGTAAAGACAACCTCCATTAACCAAGTTTCCAACAACTTACAAAGACCAGGAAGAAGATCGTTTTCCGGATCATCCCTAGAATTTTCCATGACAAAAGTAGCAATGGATGGATCTCTGTATGGCGAGATTTCGTCATTTAGGCCTAACCATGAACGACATTCGTCAACCTCCCCTACTAAAAGGGAACAGAGACCCCTTTCCAATGCAAAGTCTACTTCACGACTTTCTCTCACATTGTACATATTAGATGAATTTCCTAAGGCTGTTACTTTGATTTGTTGAAGTTGCCGGATTAAGTTGTCCGCATCTTTAATTAGATGAGGCTTTTTACCCAAGAAAGCTTGAGCAACAAGGGCTAAAGCAACTCCATAAACTTCAAAACTTTCTGCTGGTATGTTATATGGTGTGGCAGTAAAGAGTTCGACCTAAAAAATGAAAAAAGATAGAAACAAAATCAAGACTGGAGTTGAAAGAAAATTAAAATCACAACTAGGAGTTAATAATTTGTAGAGGTGGCAAAACTGGACGAGTCAGGCAGGTTGGGTAATGGGTCAAATAAGTATCTTTTTGGCATGGGCCGGATTGTTTTGACCTAAAACACCTCTTGTACAAAACTCCTAATTTCCTTATTAATAATTAACAAACATTTAGGAATTTTTATGCTTATCAAATACAATTTGGGTGACTTTCGACACATTTGACATTTTGACCCATTTGACACTTTATTTTATACTAACTATGTGACTTAAACACTTTGAACCATTAGGGATTGAAAAAAATAAACCTGAAACGGCCCATATTTAGAAATAATTGGTCAAACGGCCACCCTTGGGTCAAGATAACTGAATAACAGGCGTCTCAACGTTCAACAAAGTAAATCAAATTGCTCACCTGCTCCTCTGATGTCATCCATAAGAAGGCTTCATTCATAAAATCCTCACGCGTGAATCCACCAGCCACAGCAGCTGCACCGCCGCCTCCAACAGACCACAAAATATTACGCACACCTTGAAGACCCTCTGTCCTTCTTGCTCGGTACTCGTCATCAAGAGGTAAAGCTAAAAGCTCAAGCACATAACGTGGGTTTATCTCTTCCAAAGTTTCATCAATTTGTGCTTGCAAATCTGGTGCAAGGCTGCTTGCGCCTTCTTCCTACATGGCATCAAATAAGCGAAAACCAGATATTTCGTAAGCATGCAACATTAATCAAGCAGTTTCAAGAACCCAATTCACCATCTTAGATAAACTAACACTCAAAAGGAAACATCCTATATTTCTTAAAACAGTTCGTCAAAAGTACTACCTGCAATAACTTCAGCGCCCTCTCCAGCAATTCACAGCCCTTTATATAATCTGGAGGAGACATCGCCATAGTGTCCCTTGAGATTTCAACATAGGCCAATGACATTGCCAACACAACATCCTGCTTGAACGATTTGGGTAGTCTTTCTTTCAGTAAACTCTCACCAATTTGGAGCACCAATTCGTCCTCTCCACCTTCTTGCAACACACATAAGGCTCCTGGAACCTAAGAATTAAAAAAAAAAAACAATTCAACTTTACTCAATCTCAATCCTTAAGAAACCATACTGAGGACTAGTGCGTTAGTTGGTCTTCGTCCTCTTCAGTTCTTGTTATTCCCGAATTGTTTCTAGAGTAATTCAAAAATAATTATGCATGACTATCAATGAATCAAATGGATCGGAGTTTTGAAATAGTAAAAGACTTTCCTGTAAAGAGTAACGCTTGGGCAGATAATTCTAAAGGTAAGTGTCTTTTGGATAAAGTGTGTGTAATGATAAATGAGGGCAGACTGTAGAGTTTATCAAGTTAAGTGGGTGCTTTTGATTGCTTATTTGAACAACGTTATGCAGTATGAGCAGATAATCAGCCTATTAAAAACATACGCTAAACTAGTAACTTCAAAGGAAATCAAATAAACATAAAAACTTTTGTTTGTCCATAAACTCAAAACTGTAACCACTCTCAAAAAACATATAAGCTGTTCAAAGAACAAACCCAAACACCCATTCAGTTCCATTTCCATTCAAATTGAAACAAAATGCATCTAAATAACTTCAAATTCTTCTAAAATGTTCAGACAAACGTAATGCACTACATGTGTAACGTATTCTACTAAGGGTATGTTTAGCAAAACTAGCAGTAGCACTTAGAAGTAGCGGAAGCAAGTAGTTGTATCAGTAATTATAAAGTGTAAAATGCATAAAAGCTAAACGTTTCGTTACCAAATGAGCTTTCAATTCTAAACGCTCCTAAATACTACGTAATGATTACATTTTCCTAAACAGTATAAAAAAGGCGCTCACATTGTCCCACGGAACTTCCGTAAGAATCGTCCCAAACTCATCCTCCGCAATCCCCTGATTATACTCTCGTTTCTCGGTAGGATTCGAAAGCGTCTCACACGCAGCCAAAAGTATCTGCCTACGGCTAATCAGCGCCTCATCACTATACCCAAACTGCGGCTGTTTCGAAACCCTAGCTTCGTAACACCGTCTTATCCCATCGCTTAAGAAATGCGGCTCACCTCCTAGTATCTTGTAAAATTCGAGTGGTATTGACACGTGGCGGTCGACGGGGAGCTGTGGAGGGTAAGGAGGCGCGTGAGAGTCGGGAGAGTCGGTGGAAGTGGTGGTGGTTGGGAGGAATTGGAAGTCGGCGAGTAAGCGGTTGGCCCATTTGCTGGCGGAGAAGGTGTTGCCGGAGGCGGTGGTGTTGACGGCGGTGGGTTTGTGGTGTTTTTTGGTGGGTGGGAATGTGGTTAATGGAAATGGGATTCTTAAGTGGCTCAGGGATTCCATTGTGGGAGTGTCAGTTTGCCAAAAGTCTGGTATCACACACTACTAGTACATACCCCATATAGATTTTTTGGGATTTTCATTTTTTTTAGTCAAACTAAACTCTCCAAGTTCTCGAGTTTTTTCATTAAAGAAAAGTAAACATTTTCCTCTCACTCAGAGGATAACACTTTACTTTTAAAATTACACAAATCATACTAACTTTATTTTCATTTTATTTTCTTTTCCTACTTAAGTAAAACTCAAGAACACAATATGGGAGTAAACATTTTCACTTTCTTTTCTTTTCTTCCATTAATTCGACTCGAGAACACAGTAACTGACATTTGACCCCTAATCCACTATTGATAACTAACGAAGATTAAGTGCAAAAGTTTAATACATAACTAAACATGACGATAAAAGAAATAGCATACTATTAGAAAAATGTAATATTATAACAATCTAGTTTCAGTTTGCATTGGAAAACACCGTTACTTTCTGCGTGAAATAAAGTTTAATTAATATTTAGACAAAAAATCATATACGGCTGATATATATATATATTTTTTAAAGTGAACTTTTAGGTCTTTTGCAATTGTACACCTTACGCCCTAATATACGACTTTGACCTTTTAGATTGAAATTAAGGTGCAACGAGCCAAGTCATTTATCACTACGATGTATATTAAGTGAAAATGGTAGACTTAAACCTTATTCCTACATTATTGATCAATTTGATCACCCGATAAATAGTCATTATATTAGTTGCGAAAATAATTAAGTATATATTTTTTTATATTAAGAGTAGTTATATGTTTAAGAAAATTGTAAATAGGTAATGGTATAATTTAATCTAATTTCGATAACGCTCAAAAGCCTCATGAATTAAATACTTTGAACCTCAAACTTGACTTGAGTTGAAAGGATACTTGAGTAGCTTGAGCTTAACTTGTTTAAACTAAATTGATTTTAAGTATTTTGCGTCATTTATAGACTTATAGTGCTTCTTATATGTTCAAAAAGAAGTGTAGAGTACAAGTTAGTATATTATCATGAGATTATGAATAACGTTTCAATTTTAAGTTTAAGTGTTTAATTTCTTTTCTTTTATTAATTTGAAAAAATTAACAAAAGAGATTTTTTTTAAAGCAAGTATGCCATTAAGGGTTCCTTAATGTCATAAGTTCTTCTTAAGACCACTTTTCGTTGTGTCTTCAATATACTAAATCATTTGATAATGTGTCGTTCAGAATCGTTAGCAAGTAAGGCATAGACGACCACTCAATGTCAATAAGTTTTAGATCTTCCAAGAATTATTGGCACATGGATTTGGTGGTTAAAACATCAATCCAACATATGAAAATGATACAATTTTTCTCAAATGCTTACAGAAAGCATGAAGTCACCCATTAAACATCTAATTATATAGAACCACAAAACAAATAAAATACACCCCACAAAAGACATGGAAAAGGACACTACCAAATATAAAACGTGAAATCAAGCTTATATGGTTGGTTCTTGGTCTTACAAAATTCAGGTAGCACTTTTGCAAAAGCAAAATATCATATATGAACTTGTTGTGATAATGTTTTCTTTACATCTAACTCTTTCATTTTTATTAGCAGATCTAAGAATGTTCGAAAGAACATGCCATACACCATATTTTCCCTAAATTGAAGTGTGGAAGCGACCAAATCAATCACCCATATATCGACCAACGCAATTACCCATAAACAATTTCCATTTATTACGAGACGCCACAAGGAATGCAAGTTCAACTAATCGGTAACCATCTTATTAATGAATTGTACATTACAAATAAATAACCATTCATGATTCCAGATCTTAATACAAGAATAGCATGTCTATTTTGCAAACAAAAAAATTAAATAAATAATTTTTATGAAAATATGGTAAAACACAAGTGTTCCAAGTTGTGTGCTAGGTGTCACAAAAAAATGCTTGGTGGATGATCAATTTTGTCAATTCTTATGTGTATACTATTTATTTCATTATGTTGTATAATGCCATGTATCAAGAATGAATACTAGTATTAGTAGTATAAATACTGTGGAAAACTAGAATGGGGTTAAATAGTTTTACCGTTTTTAAATTCCTTTTCTTTGAAAATTTTATGTGAATTCGAGTTGTAAATAATAACAAAATGCAATAGTAAGTAAGTAAAGATAGAAACGACAAAAGCACAACACAAGGATTTATAGTGGTTCTGTATACAAGGACTCTTTTTCCTTGCCCTACTCCACTCCCCGAGTATCCAACTCGAGAGTATCCTTTCACTAGTCAACAAGCTCCTTTAACCGGCGTAGAAAACCTTTACACGTCGCTTACACAATATTTCTGACACAAAGCTAGATGTCGAGTTCTTTTACAAGGGTACAATCATTCCCTTCACACTACGTATTTTGAGGACTAAAATACTAACCGATCACTACAGGGGTTTATGATGGTTTGGTACAAACAATGATGTATGAGTGAATACAATACACAATGTTATGACAAAGAGCTAACTTGCAACAATAACTTGAAGCTAGTAAGTCTTTATTGATGCTTTGATCTTCTAGCTAATGAGAAACACAAATAAATGTGTTAGATGATGGATATGAACTAGAGAGAGAGTGTGTGTAAGTTTATGTATTCAAGTGATAAGAAAATACAAGAGTTTGAGCTGCTATTTATAGCCAACTGGCTCAGAGACCCATGGATCAGCCGGAACCAAAAATTTGGTTTCATCTGTGTTAATTTTTGGTTCCATGGGTCTCTGATACAGGATCATGAAAATCTGTGTAAATCTTGTAAATCTAGTTCAAATATTTCCAAAATATTTTCTAGGATCCTACTATGATTTCATATCTCATATTATGCTAGTATAGGATGACCTAAGAGTGATGAGATAATACATTTTCATTTTGATTAAAATGTATAACATAGTTTATTTGTAAAATGTATTTAAGTAACTAGTTATAAAAATGTGTATTAGGAAGTGACATGTTAATAACAAAAATGTTTTGTTACTTATGTAACGATGTTTATAGTTGGACATGATATAAACATCATTAAGAAGCATGTACAACATAGTATGCATAAGAGACTTGTACATCTTAAAATTAATAGTGTACCATATATGTATTAAGATCTTTTAGATGAAAACTTGTGGATATATAAAAAGACTTAACAATGTTATACTTTGCGTAAATAAAGTTTATTATTGTCATAAATATAATTTAGCAAAGATCGTAAAATATAAATAATGTTTTTTAGACGATATTTGTATTAACAATCTCGCCTTTTTTTTAGGACAAAACATAAATTTTATTTTTAACCAAGAGTATAAAGATGTGCAAGAATTTTAAAAATTGTAAGTCTTTTATCATGTGTGAGTAATTAAATAAGTAGCAAGTCTTTTATCATGCGAAGCGGAATGCTTAATGAGCTTTGAGCAAAGTTGCTCCCCCTTGGCCAATACTCCCTCTTGATGAGATGCCAAGATTTTTAGATACATGGATTTTGAAAGCTACAAAACAAAAGTTAGAGATACAAATGTTATAATGTTTGAAAGCTACAAAACAAAGGTTAGAGATACAAATGTTATAATGTTTGTCATCTACAATCCTCCATAATTAACCAAACACCATTTATTAAGTAAAATTACATTGTGAAGAATTTCACAATGTTGAGACATCTATAATGATGTTGTAGATTGTTAATACAAATAAACCGTAAAAACGTTTATTCATATTTAGCGATCTCTTTGTGTTTTGTTGATAACAAATATAAAGTTATCATAAGTAAAATTATAAGAATACATGTTATTTTTGTAAAGTATATACATTTGGTTATTCATATAAAATGTTGTAATAATTCATTTTTTGTAATAGTTTATGTAATAGGATGGGTAATATCCAAGACCAATGACCCATACCCATGGAGCTAATCCATAACCCATGATCCATTGCATGACATGATGCATGAAATCATGTTGGGTATTATCTATGATCCATGACCCAATGTCCATAACCCATGACCCAAGACCCATGACCCATTTTCTAGATACATTGTATCTTGTTGGGTATCCATGGCTCATACCCATAACCCATAACCCGGTTTGCAACCCAAAATCTGGACTGGTACAACCCAGTTTGCCGGATCCCTGAGTTTGCACTGGACGGATCCCCCACGTGAGGGATCCGTCGAAACCGGGCTACAGTAAGCTTTTTTCCCTATAAATAGTGAGCCATTTCTTCATTGTTAATCACCCTTCTTCTACAACTCTCTCATATATTATCTCACTCTTCTAACCTCTGATCTCTTGATCAATTTAGTAGTTCTTCTTTCTCTTGTTGTGATTCTCATATAGGTCCTTCTCAAAGGTGAGATCACGATATACTACAAGTCATCCAAGCAAAGGGTCCTTGATTAATTTGTTCCTCCACAAGATTTCTGTAGCAAGATCTTGTATTTCATATTTCACATAGTTGTTGTGTAATAGTTGTGTTGGTTTGGTCCGCCGTACTAAGGACTCGGTATTTAGCTTTGTGCCGAAAAAAGTGTAAGAGACGTTATGTAACGCCCCGACCCGACAAGGGTAAAGGAATCACAAGTAATGGTGTCATATCAAAGCAAACATAAACATCCAAAAGAAATCTTAACATAAATGCGGAATAATTCAAGTCAAAACGACTTCAATACATAGGTCCCAGCGGAAAATAACTCTAACAAAATATCTGAAATAATAAGTCTTAAAGGGCATCATAAGATCAAAGCTAAATAAATCTTTAAGTTAAGTCCACTCATGCACTCATCCCAAAGCAAAACCCAGCTTCAATGCTTAGATACGCCGGGAAGAAAAGAAAAGAGCGGCTGAGCTTCAAAAGCCCAGTGAACAGATATGAAAGCAAAGCGAATACTAAACGATATCGAATACGAAATATAATAAACGAAAGATAGCAAAATCATAATCATTTTCAAAGTATAAATCAGAATTAACGAATAAAATTTATAGTTAACTACCACGAGCCCAGAAACAAATATCAGATCATAATCATATTCTCATAAGGCAGCATTTCTCATAAGGCAACATTTGTAGGGGAGACCTACCGGAGTTATGAAAGGCGTGCATACGCGCAGCATCAATCATCGATAACATATAACGATAACAAATAACGGATCTAGGATGCATCCATACGCTCCTTCCTACATATACAAAATATGCTCCACCATCCGGGAGCGTGGCGAGAACATCACTCTACTGCCCTAGAGTCATATCGAAGTGCATCACGATACGGACATGGAACCCACCCATGACTAGTGAAATATTTGGCTCGGGTGTCAAACTATCTTAGGTCAAATCAGAATGTCATAACTGACACAGATCATATTTTATCAGAAGGTTATTCATATTTTCAAAATCAAAGTTTTCATATGATATAGTTCAAAATCAGATGTTTCATAATTCAGAAATCAGAGTTCAGATAAGCAACAGCTCAAACAAAACAGAATGGGTTCATAGCAAAGGCTTAGGAAATCCTAATAGAAAAGCTAACGAAAGAAAACGTTAAAGGAACCTTTCTGAAAAGGTCGAATATCGTACCTTATTCCAAAGCAAATGATCGGCGGAAATACGGAAAGCAAAGGATTACTCTTTCTTCACAGAACCTATTGATTCCTCCCGAACTACCTTCTTTTATTTCTCCGTCACACTAATCAACCGCTTGTGAACGGTCAACCGTAACAGATGATAAAAGGGCGACAACCCGGGAGAGAATGTAGTTTACCAAGGATTAAAATATCCTTGGATCGTTTATGTCCTGGCGAGGCGTGATCTCCTAAATACAATGACTTGTGAATTGTTGAAAATAATATTAGTATAGGAAAAGCAGAATCGATTGACTAACACTAGAAATGTGAATAGTAATAGCTCTGTCACAGCTACGTCAATAAAAACGTACAATCAGAAACCTAAAAACGTGAAAGATATATAAACGTACGTTTAACCTAAATTAAACGTAAACGTATAAAAACAAAACGATTATAACTATAGTAGGGATTTACATGTCTTAGCGACTTGAATGCAAATTAAATAAAATTAAAAAGATAAAATATATTAAATAAACGCTATCACTATTTTTAAAGTGATGAACGTTTAAAACCTAAAACGTACGTTTAAATAAAATTACGTAAACGTACAAAATAAAACGTGAATTCAGTCCAATACAACTCACATAAATGTGAAAATTATATTTTTAGAATTCTAAAAAGATAAGAAAATTATTAGAAAATTAAAATAAATTTTTACACTATTAAATTAATTAATATAAATTAAAAATGAATTAAATGTATTTAATAATGAATTAAATAATAAGAAAATCTAAAATTAACTTAAATAAATAAAATAAAGAATCTGAAAAATCTAAAATATATTAAAATGAATTTTAAAATTGAAAATGTATTTTTTACACAATTATTCTATTTATTATTAATTATTTACTATTATTAATTATTAAAAACTATTATTGATTTATTAAAAATAATAAATGAAGGAAGAAAAATCTGAAACTTTTTACAAAATTCTAAAATAAATAAAAGAGGCTAGGAAAAATATAAAAACTATATGTCATTAACAAAAATAAGCTAATAAGCAATAAGCTTCCAAGGAAAAGCTATCACTTAGCTTAAAAAATGATTCTTTTAGTTTTTCTCTTTATGAAACTGAGTATATACAAGTATTATACATATTTAATGAAAAGAGAACTTTACAAACTTGAAAATAAGCACATTATAAGCTTATGAGTCCAACAGTTGAGCTTTTGGCTTGACTGTTGGAACTCAAGCTTAAAATAAGCTTGAAATAAGCTATTCACAGGAAATAAAAGGGAAAAATATATTTGTACAAGTATAATATATATATATGAACAAGCTTATGCACTGGAAATAACTTATAAGCTCAGAATAAGCAAATAAGCAATTCCCAATACACTGCAAACCAAAGCAGACTGCTTACCTTTTGAATTACAAATTAAGCTAAGAGTATAAGCTCAAAATGGCAAAATAGGAATTGGAGTAGCAAGCTGGGCTGGTTGACTTTCCAAAGAGCCAAGAATCACAAGCTATGGACAACTAAAGAGCTTTTGGAGAGCTTATGAAGATGGTACCAGACCACTGCTAATCAAGCTTTCAGGAATCAGTTGGAATCTTGAGTAATGGGACAAAACAAAAAGCATGTTGCAGCCCTAGTGAATGAGCTACAAGCTTGGATTTAAACACTGGAACCTCTTAACTGGTTGGTTAGCTTCTAAAAGAAACTAATTTCACAAGCTAAGTCCAACAGATAAGCTTTTTGTGAGCTTATGAAGAAGCTATGAGTTCACTGATTTCTTAGTGTGCTCAGTGAATTCGTGATAAGTTAAAGCTACTTGTAGCCTGTGTAAATAAGCTACAAGGTGAGATAAAAGTGCAAAACCATAAAGCTGGGTTGCTAGGCTTCCTAAAAAGCCAAGCCACACAGGCTTGTGATCACTAATGAGCTTGGTGTGAGCTTGTAGAAATGGTGTAATACCACTGAATTGCTCAGGGTATGTTGTGAGTGGGCAAACAACAATCTCACACAACTTATCTAGCAAGCTCATGAGAGCTCAACCAATCACTGAGACATTGAGTATGAATAGATAGCCTCACAAGAAGCCAAAAATCACAAGCTCAAGCTAAGTGGGGAACTTTTCATGAACTAGGAAAAACAACTCCACTTCCAATTTGTTTGCTTCAGATGGAAGGGTAAAATGGGACAAAAATATTGGGTTGATTAAGCTAACTAGATAAGCTAATAAGGGAAAAATAAACAGACATATAACAAAAAGGCCACACAGGCAACATAAAGAAGCCAAGTACACAAGCTAGGGTCAAGTAATGAAGCTCATGCAAGCTTATCAACTTGACACCTAAAAAGCGTGGTGCGAGGGCATGTTTTCTGAACGGTATCCACAAAAGCTAGAAAATAAGTACTTAAAAAGCTGATTAAAAGAGAACTAGCATTTTTCTAATTTAGATTAGCAACTAAACTAAAACATACTAAAAGCACAGGTTATGAAACTAAGTATTAAAAGCTACACAAAATTATCTATTTTAATCAAAAACAACCAAAATGGAAATTTGACTTTTTAAGTTTATGATCAAAGTTGACTTTGATCAACTTTGATCTGAATTTAATGACTAAATAAGCTATAATAAGCTAAAAGAACATGAAATAAACAAGTATTAACAACTTTTAAACACATATAAAGGATTTGGCTTGTAAACGCCACATGATCAAGTTAAGGATCAAAGATATGATTTTTGACTTTTTTATGAATACATAATAGGCTTAATGGTTTGTCTGACCTTAAGGAACTCCATGTATCAAATAGCAACCAAAACAACACCTAGACTCATCTTAACACCCTTGAATCAGTATTGCCAAACACACCTTAATCTTAATGATTATTGGATTTTCAATGCATAACAAAGATTCAAACCATGAAACTAAATCCAAACATCATATAAACACATAACAAGCATAAATGAACATAAAAACAATACATATAACAACAATACACAAGAATCACTAATATACCATTTCCACAGTGAAAATGAAATATTAAGTAACTTCACAAACTAACATATAAGCATACACTTTTAAACCTTAAAAACAATTAATAGCAACATTTAAACAAGAAAACATAGAAATCACAGCATATAATATATTTAAACAGTAAAATACCAAAATATAAGAAAATTGCTTACAAAAGTGTCCATAATGAATGCTAAGTGACAAGAACCATTCTTAGGACAAGGTTACACCTAATAGCTTCCCATTAAGCTCCTCATATCCCTTAAGCAATCCAAATTTCACCAGCTCCACCTTGTTCTTTCTTGCAAACTAGTTTCTTGGAGATTTCTTTTTGTATATTTTTTTTAAGTTTATGTATTACAACTGCTTTTAAGGTTCTAAAAGCCTTAGAGCTTTTGTCAGGAGCCTAAGTGACTTATTGATGTCCTCTAAACAGCTATAACAGACAGGGTAAGTAAATGACAATTTTAAGTAAAGAGACAATAATTTAAATAACAAGTATTTAAAGATTATGAAACTACAAACTGTAAATAGCATGTAATTGAACTTTGTCAAGGTTTATTACAATACTGAAAGCTTTTAAAAGACATGGTAAGTAAATGAAAGCAGTAAAAGACATGATAAAAAAACTAAGTGACTATGGCTTAAGGCCAAAAGTCATTTCTCCTCTGTCTTCTCTTCTTTTTATAGTTTCTTTGTTCCTTGGTGACCACTCAGATGTCCTATCTTCAATCTTGATCCTTGAATTGTAGAATTTGATCTCAGCCGTTTAAAACACTTTTGGCGCCAAAAGTGTACACGTGGATTTGAGGTGGTTTGAGAACAATTAAGGAATTGTGGAGTTATGTGGAGGTGGCAAGGGGACAATTGAGATAGTTTGGAGAGGCTTTTGGGTCAAGCAGAGGAAAACAGGGGAGATGGGTGAAAAAGTGGTGGGGATGCATTTATTATGGAGTGGGATAGGTTTGAGAGGTGTAAGGGAGTAGGTTATGAGCTGGTATAGCAAGTGGAGGGGGGGAGGTGGCACAAAACCACCTGGTTTTGGTGGTGAATGACGGTGTTGGGGATGATGAACGAACCATGGTTTTGGGGGGTCAACGGGGTCAAACAGGTTTTAATATAAAGGGTTGTGGGTCGGTTTGGTTGTTGGGCCAAGGGAATGGGATTGGGCTTGGGTTTATTGTTGCTTAAGGATCCGGTTTGGTTTTTAGTAGCAAAGCCCAAGGACCTCTTTTGTAAATCTGCCAATCTTGAGGGACCAATTATGTGAACATTCCAAACTTCCTTTGAAGGGCCAAACCTGCCATTTATATAAACACAAGGACCAATATTGTTAATTAAAACATTTTAATGCTTAAAAGGACCATTTGTGTAAATTTTGGATTCTTGGGGGACTAAAGTGTAATTTTCCAAAAGTTTATCAAAATTGTTCCAAATTGTATTTTATGAATAGTACAAGGGTAATTTGTGATAAAATTCTATTTTGAATACCCAAGGACTAAGTTTGCCAATTTTGATACTTGAGGGGTAAAAATTGCCAATATGTGTAAACTTTCATCCAGGGATCATTTGTGAATATTTTTGGTTTCCCAAGGACTTAAGTTGACTTTTCTATCATTTAAAACATTTAGGGACTAGTTTTGCCAATTTGTGTAACTCCAGGGACTGAAAACGACATTTGTTGTGAAATTGATCATTTTTCACTTGTTTTTCAATTTTTTGTACCTGAATCACATAAAAACACATTTAAATGATATTTATAACATTTTGTGAGTCATTTGTGTGTTTTTGGTTATTTTGTGGGTTTAAATAGTATAAAATATATGTGTAATTAGACACATATCAAATCCCCCACACTAAACTATTGCTAGTCCCTAGCAATCTTTTATTTAAAACTTAATGGATTTGAAAAACTCTTTACCAAAAGCCATCACTTCTGGAGTAGCCAAATGTTTCAGTTCAAGTAAGAACTTGGTACACTGATAACCAAATGATTTTGAGCAAATCATAAGTGAAAACGGATTTGATTTATCTTTACCAGAAGCCGTTTGCTCTGGACTAGCCAACTCTTAGATAAATTATCAATATTATCTTTGGTGAGCTGATTACCAATTATGGTTTTCCACTGCCTTTACCACAAGCCATAAACTTGCGGGCTAGCCAACTCTTCACTTTTTAGGACATGGTGAGTTGAGAACCATACAATTTTGGGCAAATTGCAAGCCATATAAACGGATTTGAGAAATCTTTACCAAGAGCCGTTTGCTCCTGGATTAGCCAGTCCTTATGTGGGTTAGACATGGTGGGCTGATTACCATTTGTTGTGTTTTAGTACATAGTACTTCCACTACAAAAAATTTTAAAATTTGGCCATTTTGAGGGAAAAAGGGACTAAAAGGGTACATTTATGATCAAAATTCGCCAGAATTTCCCCCCCACACTTAGAAATGAATATTGTCCTCAATATTCAAAGTACCGGCTGTAATCTTTGAAACTTAGAACGTAAGAAGATAACATTACTAGCTAAGTGTGGAAACACAACAATTATTCTCTTTTTTTTTTTTTTTTTTTTTAATATTTACAATTTTCAAAGTTTTTATATATATATTTACAATTGTGGGGTATTACCCCCACACTAGGTGGTAGAAAAGGGAAAAAGACAGAAATATGGGTGAAAACCCATATTGTATGGCTTGTTTTTGATAACCAAGTCACTAGCTTGACTCGACCCCGAATTAATTGGTTCATGGGGAAGCTGAGTGGAATTGCCACTCAGGGATTTGGTGAGAAATTGGAGTGGGATTGTCACTCACAGAATTATGAATAATCATCACTAAGATGAGTCTAAGAATCTTAGAAAAAACTCGTAAAAAGCGAGAAGAATCTTTATGATTTTATAAAAAGAAAGGGAAAATATTTTTGTATTTTTATCTTTTATATATATATGTACAAAAGAAAGAAAATTCCTTACAACCGCCCTCGAAAGGGAATCTGCAGGTTGACAGAGCTCAGAACTGTAAAATGCAGCCAACAACCAAATATTGTAACTGAGGGACTCATCAAACTGGGCAAGTTGTGTGCAAAGGAAAAAAATGTTTTTGTATTTTATATTGTTTATTGAAAAGAAATATGATACAATATAAGTAATCACTACCTCCCAGGCTTGTGTCAGGTTTACCACGCTAGCTAATCACTTGTGAATGATTAATTGTAATAAATATGTCCTGACAGCCCGGTAGTTGAATGATAAGGTTTTAATATACAAACAAGGATAGATATTTCAACAAAATACAAAATACAAGTCATAATACGTAGCACAGCCTCCCCGGCAACGGCGCCAAAATTTGATTCCTCCCGAACTACCTTCTTTTATTTCTCCGTCACACTAATCAACCGCTTGTGAACGGTCAACCGTAACAGATGATAAAAGGGCGACAGCCCGGGAGAGAATGTAGTTTACCAAGGATTAAAATATCCTTGGATCGTTTATGTCCTGGCGAGGCGTGATCTCCTAAATACAATGACTTGTGAATTGTTGAAAATAATATTAGTATAGGAAAACAGGAATCTGATTGACTAACACTAGGAATGTGAATAGTAATAGCTCTTGCCCAGCTACGTCAATAAAACGCGTTACAATCAGAAACCTAAAAACATGAAAGATATATAAACGTACGTTTAACCTAAATTAAACGTAAACGTAATAAAACAAAACGATTATAACATTAGTAGGGATTTACATGTCTTAGCGACTTAAATGCAAATGAAATAAAATTAAAAAGATAAAATATATTAAATAAACGCTATCACTATTTTTAAAGTGATGAACGTTTAAAACCTAAAACGTACGTTTAAATAAAATTACGTAAACGTACAAAATAAAACGTGAATTCAGTCCAATACAACTCACATAAATGTGAAAATTATATTTTTAGAATTCTAAAAAGATAAGAAAATTATTAGAAAATTAAAATAAATTTTTACACTATTAAATTAATTAATATAAATTAAAAATGAATTAAATGTATTTAATAATGAATTAAATAATAAGAAAATCTAAAATTAACTTAAATAAATAAAATAAAGAATCTGAAAAATCTAAAATATATTAAAATGAATTTTAAAATTGAAAATGTATTTTTTACACAATTATTCTATTTATTATTAATTATTTACTATTATTAATTACTAAAAACTATTATTATTTATTAAAAATAATAAATGAAGGAAGAAAAATCTGAAACTTTTTACAAAATTCTAAAATAAATAAAAGAGGCTAGGAAAAATATAAAAACTATATGTCATTAACAAAAATAAGCTAATAAGCAATAAGCTTCCAAGGAAAAGCTATCACTTAGCTTAAAAAATGATTCTTTTAGTTTTTCTCTTTATGAAACTGAGTATATACAAGTATTATACATATTTAATGAAAAGAGAACTTTACAAACTTGAAAATAAGCACATTATAAGCTTATGAGTCCAACAGTTGAGCTTTTGGCTTGACTGTTGGAACTCAAGCTTAAAATAAGCTTGAAATAAGCTATTCACGGAAATAAAAGGGAAAAATATATTTGTACAAGTATAATATACATATATGAACAAGCTTATGCACTGGAAATAACTTATAAGCTCAGAATAAGCAAATAAGCAATTCCCAACAACTGCAGAACCAAACAGACCTGCTTACCTTTTGAATTGCAAATTAAGCTAAGAGTATAAGCTCAAAATGGCAAAATAGGAATTGGAGTAGCAAGTGGCGGGCTGGTTGACTTTCCAAAGAGCCAAGAATCACAAGCTATGGGCAACTAAAGAGCTTTTGGAGAGCTTATGAAGATGGTACCAGGACCACTGCTCATGCTCAAGCGAGTCGGTTAGTCTTGGTACTGAGTAATGGGACAAAACAAAAAGCATGTTGCAGCCCTAGTGAATGAGCTACAAGCTTGGATTTAAACACTGGAACCTCTTAACTGGTTGGTTAGCTTCTAAAAGAAACTAATTTCACAAGCTAAGTCCAACAGATAAGCTTTTTGTGAGCTTATGAAGAAGCTATGAGTTCACTGATTTCTTAGTGTGCTCAGTGAATTCGTGATAAGTTAAAGCTACTTGTAGCCTGTGTAAATAAGCTACAAGGTGAGATAAAAGTGCAAAACCATAAAGCTGGGTTGCTAGGCTTCCTAAAAAGCCAAGCCACACAGGCTTGTGATCACTAATGAGCTTGGTGTGAGCTTGTAGAAATGGTGTAATACCAGCGAATTGCTGAGGGTATGTTGTGAGTGGGGCAAACAACAATCTCACACAACTTATCTAGCAAGCTCATGAGAGCTCAACCAATCACTGAGACATTTAGTATGAATAGATAGCCTCACAAGAAGCCAAAAATCACAAGCTCAAGCTAAGTGGGGAACTTTTCATGAACTAGGAAAAACAACTCCACTTCCACTGTTTGCTTCAGTGGAAGGAGTAAAATGGGACAAAAAGATTGGGTTGATTAAGCTAACTAGATAAGCTAATAAGGGAAAATTAAACAGACATATAACAAAAAGGCCACACAGGCAACATAAAGAAGCCAAGTACACAAGCTAGGGTCAGGTAATGAAGCTCATGCAAGCTTATCAACTTGACACCTAAAACTGTGGTGCGAGGGGCATGTTTTCGAGCAACAGGTATCCACAAAAAACTAGAAAATAAGCACTTAAAAAGCTGATTAAAAGAGAACTAGCATTTTTCTAATTTAGATTAGCAACTAAACTAAAACATACTAAAAGCACAGGTTATGAAACTAAGTATTAAAAGCTACACAAAATTATCTATTTTAATCAAAAACGACCAAAATGGAAATTTGACTTTTTAAGTTTATGATCAAAGTTGACTTTGATCAACTTTGATCTGAATTTAATGACTAAATAAGCTATAATAAGCTAAAAGAACATGAAATAAACAAGTATTAACAACTTTTAAACACATATAAAGGATTTGGCTTGTAAACCTGCCAAAGTGATCAAGTTAAGGATCAAAGATATGATTTTGACTTTTATGAATACATAATAGGCTTAATGGTTTGTCTGACCTTAAGGAACTCCATGTATCAAATAGCAACCAAAAACAACACCCTAGACTCATCTTAACACCCTTGAATCAGTATTGCCAAACACACCTTAATCTTAATGATTATTGGATTTTCAATGCATAACAAAGATTCAAACCATGAAACTAAATCCAAACATCATATAAACACATAACAAGCATAAATGAACATAAAAACAATACATATAACAACAATACACAAGAATCACTAATATACCATTTCCACAGTGAAAATGAAATATTAAGTAACTTCACAAACTAACATATAAGCATACACTTTTAAACCTTAAAAACAATTAACAACAACATTTAAACAAGAAAACATAGAAATCCCACGACATATAATATATTTAAACAGTAAAATACCAAAATATAAGAAAATTGCTTACAAAAGTGTCCATAATGAATGCTAAGTGACAAGAACCATTCTTAGGACAAGGTTACACCTAATAGCTTCCCATTAAGCTCCTCATATCCCTTAAGCAATCCAAATTTCACCAGCTCCACCTTGTTCTTTCTTGCAAACTAGTTTCTTGGAGATTTCTTTTTGTATATTTTTTTAAGTTTATGTATTACAACTGCTTTTAAGATTCTAAAAGCCTTAGAGCTTTTGTCAGGAGCCTAAGTGACTTATTGATGTCCTCTAAACAGCTATAACAGACAGGGTAAGTAAATGACAATTTTAAGTAAAGAGACAATAATTTAAATAACAAGTATTTAAAGATTATGAAACTACAAACTGTAAATAGCATGTAATTGAACTTTGTCAAGGTTTATTACAATACTGAAAGCATTTAAATGACATTGTAAGTAAATGAAAGCAGTAAATGACATGAAAATAAACTAAGTGACTATGGCTTAAGGCCAAAAGTCATTTCTCCTCTGTCTTCTCTTCTCTTTATAGTTTCTTTGTTCCTTGGTGACCACTCAGATGTCCTATCTTCAATCTTGATCCTTGAATTGTAGAATTTGATCTCAGCCGTTTAAAACACTTTTGGCGCCAAAAGTGTACACGTGGATTTGAGGTGGTTTGAGAACAATTAAGGAATTGTGGAGTTATGTGGAGGTGGCAAGGGGACAATTGAGATAGTTTGGAGAGGCTTTTGGGTCAAGCAGAGGAAAACAGGGGAGATGGGTGAAAAAGTGGTGGGGATGCATTTATTATGGAGTGGGATAGGTTTGAGAGGTGTAAGGGAGTAGGTTATGAGCTGGTATAGCAAGTGGAGGGGGGAGGTGGCACAAAAACCACCCTGGTTTTGGTGACTGGCTGGTGTTGGGGATGATGAACAGTAACCATGGTTTTGGGCGGGGTCAACGGGGTCAAACAGGTTTTAATATAAAAGGGTTGTGGGCTGGTTTGGTTGTTGGGCCAAGGGAATGGGATTGGGCTTGGGTTTATTGTTGCTTAAGGATCCGGTTTGGTTTTTAGTAGCAAAGCCCAAGGACCTCTTTTGTAAATCTGCCAATCTTGAGGGACCAATTATGTGAACATTCCAAACTTCCTTTGACGGGCCAAACCTGCCATTTATATAAACACAAGGACCAATATTGTTAATTAAAACATTTTAATGCTTAAAAGGACCATTTGTGTAAATTTTGGATTCTTGGGGGACTAAAGTGTAATTTTCCAAAAGTTTATCAAAATTGTTCCAAATTGTATTTTATGAATAGTACAAGGGTAATTTGTGATAAAATTCTATTTTGAATACCCAAGGACTAAGTTTGCCAATTTTGATACTTGAGGGGTAAAAATTGCCAATATGTGTAAACTTTCATCCAGGGATCATTTGTGAATATTTTTGGTTTCCCAAGGACTTAAGTTGACTTTTCTATCATTTAAAACATTTAGGGACTAGTTTTGCCAATTTGTGTAACTCCAGGGACTGAAAACGACATTTGTTGTGAAATTGATCATTTTTCACTTGTTTTTCAATCTTTTGTACCTGAATCACATAAAAACACATTTAAATGATATTTATAACATTTTGTGAGTCATTTGTGTGTTTTTGGTTGTTTTGTGGGTTTAAATAGTATAAAATATATGTGTAATTAGACACATATCAAATCCCCCACACTAAACTATTGCTAGTCCCTAGCAATCTTTTATTTAAAACTTAATGGATTTGAAAAACTCTTTACCAAAAGCCATCACTTCTGGAGTAGCCAAATGTTTCAGTTCAAGTAAGAACCTTGGTACACTGATAACCAAATGATTTTGAGCAAATCATAAGCTGTAAACGGATTTGATTTGTCTTTACCAGAAGCCGTTTGCTCTGGACTAGCCAACTCTTAGATAAATTATCAATATTATCTTTGGTGAGCTGATTACCAATTATGGTTTTTCCACTGCCTTTACCACAAGCCATAAACTTGCGGGCTAGCCAACTCTTCACTTTTTAGGACATGGTGAGTTGAGAACCATACAATTTTGGGCAAATTGCAAGCCATATAAACGGATTTGAGAAATCTTTACCAAGAGCCGTTTGCTCCTGGATTAGCCAGTCCTTATGTGGGTTAGACATGGTGGACTGATTACCATTTGTTGTGTTTTAGTACATAGTACTTCCACTACAAAAAATTTTAAAATTTGGCCATTTTGAGGGAAAAAAGGACTAAAAGGGTACATTTATGATCAAAATTCGCCAGAATTTCCCCCCCACACTTAGAAATGAATATTGTCCTCAATATTCAAAGTACCGGCTGTAATGCTGAAACTTAGAACGTAAAAAGATAACATTACTAGCTAAGTGTGGAAACACAACAATTATTCTCTTTTTTTTTTTTTTTTTTTTTTTTTTAATATTTACAATTTTCAAAGTTTTTATATATATATTTACAACAGGTGGGGTATTACCCCCACACTTAGGTGGTAGAAAAGGGAAAAAGACAGAAATATGGGTGAAAACCCATATTGTATGGCTTGTTTTTGATAATCAAGTCACTAGCTTGACTCGACCCCGAATTAATTGGTTCATGGGGAAGCTGAGTGGAATTGCCACTCAGGGATTTGGTGAGAAATTGGAGTGGGATTGTCACTCACAGAATTATGAATAATCATCACTAAGATGAGTCTAAGAATCTTAGAAAGAAATCAGAAGCGAGAAGAATCTTTTTTGATTTTTGATTTATAAAAAGAAAGGGAAAATATTTTTGTATTTTTATCTTTTATATATATATGTACAAAAGAAAGAAAATTCCTTACAACCGCCCTCGAAGGGAATCTGGGTTTGACAGAGCTCGCTTGAACTGTAACAGCCAACAACCAAATGTTGTAACTGAGGGACTCATCATACTGGGCAAGTTGTGTGCAAAGGAAAAATGTTTTTGTATTTTATATTGTTTATTGAAAAGAAATATTATACAGTATAAGTAATCACTACCTCCCAGGCTTGTGTCAGGTTTACCACGCTAGCTAATCACTTGTGAATGATTAACTGTAATAAATATGTCCCGATGACAGCCGGTAGTTGAATGATAAAGTTTAATATACAAACAAGGATAGATATTTCAACAAAATACAAAATACAAGTCATACCACGAAATAGCGCGCCTCGGCAAGCGGCGCCAAATTTTGATTCCTCCCGAACTACCTTCTTTTATTTCTCCGTCACACTAATCAACCGCTTGTGAACGGTCAACCGTAACAGATGATAAAAGGGCGACAGCCCGGGAGAGAATATAGTTTACCAAGGATTAAAATATCCTTGGATCGTTTATGTCCTGGCGAGGCGTGATCTCCTAAATACAATGACTTGTGAATTGTTGAAAATAATATTAGTATAGGAAAAAGGAATCGATTGACTAACACTAAGAATGTGAATAGTAATAGCTCTGTCACAGCTACGTCAATAAAAACGTACAATCATAAACCTAAAAAATGTGAAAGATATATAAACGTACGTTTAACCTAAATTAAACGTAAACGTATAAAAACAAAACGATTATAACTATAGTAGGGATTTACATGTCTTAGCGACTTGAATGCAAATTAAATAAAATTAAAAAGATAAAATATATTAAATAAACGCTATCACTATTTTTAAAGTGATGAACGTTTAAAACCTAAAACGTACGTTTAAATAAAATTACGTAAACGTACAAAATAAAACGTGAATTCAGTCCAATACAACTCACATAAATGTGAAAATTATATTTTTAGAATTCTAAAAAGATAAGAAAATTATTAGAAAATTAAAATAAATTTTTACACTATTAAATTAATTAATATAAATTAAAAATGAATTAAATGTATTTAATAATGAATTAAATAATAAGAAAATCTAAAATTAACTTAAATAAATAAAATAAAGAATCTGAAAAATCTAAAATATATTAAAATGAATTTTAAAATTGAAAATGTATTTTTACACAATTATTCTATTTATTATTAATTATTTACTATTATTAATTACTAAAAACTATTATTATTTATTAAAAATAATAAATGAAGGAAGAAAAATCTGAAACTTTTTACAAAATTCTAAAATAAATAAAAGAGGCTAGGAAAAATATAAAAACTATATGTCATTAACAAAAATAAGCTAATAAGCAATAAGCTTCCAAGGAAAAGCTATCACTTAGCTTAAAAAATGATTCTTTTAGTTTTTCTCTTTATGAAACTGAGTATATACAAGTATTATACATATTTAATGAAAAGAGAACTTTACAAACTTGAAAATAAGCACATTATAAGCTTATGAGTCCAACAGTTGAGCTTTGGCTTGATGTTGGAACTCAAGCTTAAAATAAGCTTGAAATAAGCTATTCACAGGAAATAAAAGGGAAAAATATATTTGTACAAGTATAATATATATATATGAACAAGCTTATGCACTGGAAATAACTTATAAGCTCAGAATAAGCAAATAAGCAATTCCCATACACTGAGAACCAAAAGCACCTGCTTACCTTTTGAATTGCAAATTAAGCTAAGAGTATAAGCTCAAAATGGCAAAATAGGAATTGGAGTAGCAAGCTGGGCTGGTTGACTTTCCAAAGAGCCAAGAATCACAAGCTATGGACAACTAAAGAGCTTTTGGAGAGCTTATGAAGATGGTACCGGCACTGCACTTTCACTTTCAAGCTGAGTCAGTTGGTAATCTTGAGTAATGGGACAAAACAAAAAGCATGTTGCAGACCTAGTGAATGAGCTACAAGCTTGGATTTAAACACTGGAACCTCTTAACTGGTTGGTTAGCTTCTAAAAGAAACTAATTTCACAAGCTAAGTCCAACAGATAAGCTTTTTGTGAGCTTATGAAGAAGCTATGAGTTCACTGATTTCTTAGTGTGCTCAGTGAATTCGTGATAAGTTAAAGCTACTTGTAGCCTGTGTAAATAAGCTACAAGGTGAGATAAAAGTGCAAAACCATAAAGCTGGGTTGCTAGGCTTCCTAAAAAGCCAAGCCACACAGGCTTGTGATCACTAATGAGCTTGGTGTGAGCTTGTAGAAATGGTGTAATACCACTGAATTGCTCAAGGTATGTTGTGAGTGGGCAAACAACAATCTCACACAACTTATCTAGCAAGCTCATGAGAGCTCAACCAATCACTGAGACATTGAGTATGAATAGATAGCCTCACAAGAAGCCAAAAATCACAAGCTCAAGCTAAGTGGGGAACTTTTCATGAACTAGGAAAAACAACTCCACTTCCACTGTTTGCTTCAGTGGAAGGAGTAAAATGGGACAAAAAGATTGGGTTGATTAAGCTAACTAGATAAGCTAATAAGGGAAAAATAAACAGACATATAACAAAAAGGCCACACAGGCAACATAAAGAAGCCAAGTACACAAGCTAGGGTCAGGTAATGAAGCTCATGCAAACTTATCAACTTGACACCTAAAACTGTGGTGCAGGGCATGTTTTCAGAACAGGTATCCACAAAAAGCTAGAAAATAAGCACTTAAAAAGCTGATTAAAAGAGAACTAGCATTTTTCTAATTTAGATTAGCAACTAAACTAAAACATACTAAAAGCACAGGTTATGAAACTAAGTATTAAAAGCTACACAAAATTATCTATTTTAATCAAAAACGACCAAAATGGAAATTTGACTTTTTAAGTTTATGATCAAAGTTGACTTTGATCAACTTTGATCTGAATTTAATGACTAAATAAGCTATAATAAGCTAAAAGAACATGAAATAAACAAGTATTAACAACTTTTAAACACATATAAAGGATTTGGCTTGTAAACTGCCACAGTGATCAAGTTAAGGATCAAAGATATGATTTTTGACTTTTTTATGAATACATAATAGGCTTAATGGTTTGTCTGACCTTAAGGAACTCCATGTATCAAATAGCAACCAAAAACAACACCCTAGACTCATCTTAACACCCTTGAATCAGTATTGCCAAACACACCTTAATCTTAATGATTATTGGATTTTCAATGCATAACAAAGATTCAAACCATGAAACTAAATCCAAACATCATATAAACACATAACAAGCATAAATGAACATAAAAACAATACATATAACAACAATACACAAGAATCACTAATATACCATTTCCACAGTGAAAATGAAATATTAAGTAACTTCACAAACTAACATATAAGCATACACTTTTAAACCTTAAAAACAATTAATAGCAACATTTAAACAAGAAAACATAGAAATCACAGCATATAATATATTTAAACAGTAAAATACCAAAATATAAGAAAATTGCTTACAAAAGTGTCCATAATGAATGCTAAGTGACAAGAACCATTCTTAGGACAAGGTTACACCTAATAGCTTCCCATTAAGCTCCTCATATCCCTTAAGCAATCCAAATTTCACCAGCTCCACCTTGTTCTTTCTTGCAAACTAGTTTCTTGGAGATTTCTTTTTGTATATTTTTTTTAAGTTTATGTATTACAACTGCTTTTAAGGTTCTAAAAGCCTTAGAGCTTTTGTCAGGAGCCTAAGTGACTTATTGATGTCCTCTAAACAGCTATAACAGACAGGGTAAGTAAATGACAATTTTAAGTAAAGAGACAATAATTTAAATAACAAGTATTTAAAGATTATGAAACTACAAACTGTAAATAGCATGTAATTGAACTTTGTCAAGGTTTATTACAATACTGAAAGCTTTTAAAAGACATGGTAAGTAAATGAAAGCAGTAAAAGACATGATAAAAAAAACTAAGTGACTATGGCTTAAGGCCAAAAGTCATTTCTCCTCTGTCTTCTCTTCTCTTTATAGTTTCTTTGTTCCTTGGTGACCACTCAGATGTCCTATCTTCAATCTTGATCCTTGAATTGTAGAATTTGATCTCAGCCGTTTAAAACACTTTTGGCGCCAAAAGTGTACACGTGGATTTGAGGTGGTTTGAGAACAATTAAGGAATTGTGGAGTTATGTGGAGGTGGCAAGGGGACAATTGAGATAGTTTGGAGAGGCTTTTGGGTCAAGCAGAGGAAAACAGGGGAGATGGGTGAAAAAGTGGTGAAAAAGTGGTGGGGATGCATTTATTATGGAGTGGGATAGGTTTGAGAGGTGTAAGGGAGTAGGTTATGAGCTGGTATAGCAAGTGGAGGGGGGAGGTGGCACAAAAACCACCCTGGTTTTGGTGACTGGCTGGTGTTGGGGATGATGAACAGTAACCATGGTTTTGGGCGGGGTCAACGGGGTCAAACAGGTTTTAATATAAAAGGGTTGTGGGCTGGTTTGGTTGTTGGGCCAAGGGAATGGGATTGGGCTTGGGTTTATTGTTGCTTAAGGATCCGGTTTGGTTTTTAGTAGCAAAGCCCAAGGACCTCTTTTGTAAATCTGCCAATCTTGAGGGACCAATTATGTGAACATTCCAAACTTCCTTTGAAGGGCCAAACCTGCCATTTATATAAACACAAGGACCAATATTGTTAATTAAAACATTTTAATGCTTAAAAGGACCATTTGTGTAAATTTTGGATTCTTGGGGGACTAAAGTGTAATTTTTCCAAAAGTTTATCAAAATTGTTCCAAATTGTATTTTATGAATAGTACAAGGGTAATTTGTGATAAAATTCTATTTTGAATACCCAGGGACTAAGTTTGCCAATTTTGATACTTGAGGGGTAAAAATTGCCAATATGTGTAAACTTTCATCCAGGGATCATTTGTGAATATTTTTGGTTTCCCAAGGACTTAAGTTGACTTTTCTATCATTTAAAACATTTAGGGACTAGTTTTGCCAATTTGTGTAACTCCAGGGACTGAAAATGACATTTGTTGTGAAATTGATCATTTTTCACTTGTTTTTCAATCTTTTGTACCTGAATCACATAAAAACACATTTAAATGATATTTATAACATTTTGTGAGTCATTTGTGTGTTTTTGGTTGTTTTGTGGGTTTAAATAGTATAAAATATATGTGTAATTAGACACATATCAAATCCCCCACACTAAACTATTGCTAGTCCCTAGCAATCTTTTATTTAAAACTTAATGGATTTGAAAAACTCTTTACCAAAAGCCATCACTTCTGGAGTAGCCAAATGTTTCAGTTCAAGTAAGAACCTTGGTACACTGATAACCAAATGATTTTGAGCAAATCATAAGCTATAAACGGATTTGATTTGTCTTTACCAGAAGCCGTTTGCTCTGGACTAGCCAACTCTTAGATAAATTATCAATATTATCTTTGGTGAGGTGATTACCAATTATGGTTTTTCCACTGCCTTTACCACAAGCCATAAACTTGCGGGCTAGCCAACTCTTCACTTTTTAGGATATGGTGAGTTGAGAACCATACAATTTTGGGCAAATTGCAAGCCATATAAACGGATTTGAGAAATCTTTACCAAGAGCCGTTTGCTCTTGGATTAGCCAGTCCTTATGTGGGTTAGACATGGTGGACTGATTACCATTTGTTGTGTTTAGTACATAAGTACTTCCACTACAAAAAAATTTTAAAATTTGGCCATTTTGAGGGAAAAAGGGACTAAAAGGGTACATTTATGATCAAAATTCGCCAGAATTTCCCCCCCACATTTAGAAATGAATATTGTCCTCAATATTCAAAGTACCGGCTGTAATGCTGAAACTTAGAACGTAAAAAGATAACATTACTAGCTAAGTGTGGAAACACAACAATTATTTTTTTTTATTTTATTTTTTATTTTTTTTTTAATATTTACAATTTTCAATGTTTTTATATATATATTTACAACAGGTGGGGTATTACCCCCACACTTAGGTGGTAGAAAAGGGAAAAAGACAGAAATATGGGTGAAAACCCATATTGTATGGCTTGTTTTTGATAATCAAGTCACTAGCTTGACTCGACCCCGAATTAATTGGTTCATGGGGAAGCTGAGTGGAATTGCCACTCAGGGATTTGGTGAGAAATTGGAGTGGGATTGTCACTCACAGAATTATGAATAATCATCACTAAGATGAGTCTAAGAATCTTAGAAAGAAACTCAGAAAAAGCGAGAAGAATCTTTTTGATTTTTGATTTATAAAAAGAAAGGGAAAATATTTTTGTATTTTTATCTTTTTATATATATAGTACAAAGAAAGAAAATTCCTTACAACGCCCTCGAAGGGAATGGGGTTTGACGAGCTCAGCACTGTAAACAGCCAATAACCAAATGTTGTAACTGAGGGACTCATCAAACTGGGCAAGTTGTGTGCAAAGGAAAAAATGTTTTTGTATTTTATATTGTTTATTGAAAAGAAATATTATACAGTATAAGTAATCACTACCTCCCAGGCTTGTGTCAGGTTTACCACGCTAGCTAATCACTTGTGAATGATTAACTGTAATAAATATGTCCTCACAGCCCGGTAGTTGAATGATAAGGTTTTAATATACAAACAAAGGATAGATATTTCAACAAAATACAAAATACAAGTCATAATACGTAGCACAGCCTCTCCGGCAACGGGCCAAATTTGATTCCTCCCGAACTACCTTCTTTTATTTCTCCGTCACACTAATCAACCGCTTGTGAACGGTCAACCGTATGAGATGATAAAAGGGCGACAGCCGAAACGGAGAGAATAGTTTACCAAGGATTAAAATATCCTTGGATCGTTTATGTCCTGGCGAGGCGTGATCTCCTAAATACAATGATTTGTGAATTGTTGAAAATAATATTAGTATAGGAAAACAGGAATCTGATTGACTAACACTAGGAATGTGAATAGTAATAGCTCACACAAAACGTCAATAAAAACGTACAATCATAAACCTAAAAACGTGAAAGATATATAAACGTACGTTTAACCTAAATTAAACGTAAACGTATAAAAACAAAACGATTATAACTATAGTAGGGATTTACATGTCTTAGCGACTTGAATGCAAATTAAATAAAATTAAAAAGATAAAATATATTAAATAAACGCTATCACTATTTTTAAAGTGATGAACGTTTAAAACCTAAAGCACGTACGTTTAAATACAATTACGTAAACGTACAAAATAAAACGTGAATTCAGTCCAATACAACTCACATAAATGTGAAAATTATATTTTTAGAATTCTAAAAAGATAAGAAAATTATTAGAAAATTAAAATAAATTTTTACACTATTAAATTAATTAATATAAATTAAAATGAATTAAATGTATTTAATAATGAATTAAATAATAAGAAAATCTAAAATTAACTTAAATAAATAAAATAAAGAATCTGAAAAATCTAAAATATATTAAAATGAATTTTAAAATTGAAAATGTATTTTTACACAATTATTCTATTTATTATTAATTATTTACTATTATTAATTACTAAAACTATTATTATTTGTTAAAAATAATAAATGAAGGAAGAAAAATCTGAAACTTTTTACAAAATTCTAAAATAAATAAAAGAGGCTAGGAAAAATATAAAAACTATATGTCATTAACAAAAATAAGCTAATAAGCAATAAGCTTCCAAGGAAAAGCTATCACTTAGCTTAAAAAATGATTCTTTTAGTTTTCTCTTTATGAAACTGAGTATATACAAGTATTATACATATTTAATGAAAAGAGAACTTTACAAACTTGAAAATAAGCACATTATAAGCTTATGAGTCCAACAGTTGAGCTTTTGGCTTGACTGTTGGAACTCAAGCTTAAAATAAGCTTGAAATAAGCTATTCACAGGAAATAAAAGGGAAAAAATATATTTGTACAAGTATAATATATATATATGAACAAGCTTATGCACTGGAAATAACTTATAAGCTCAGAATAAGCAAATAAGCAATTCCAATACACACTGCAAACCAAACAGACCTGCATACCTTTTGAATTGCAAATTAAGCTAAGAGTATAAGCTCAAAATGGCAAAATAGGAATTGGAGTAGCAAGTTGGGCTGGTTGACTTTCCAAAGAGCCAAGAATCACAAGCTATGGACAACTAAAGAGCTTTTGGAGAGCTTATGAAGATGGTACCCACCGGCCAACTACTCAGCTCAGCCGAAGTCGGTACTGAGTAATGGGACAAAACAAAAAGCATGTTGCAGCCCTAGTGAATGAGCTACAAGCTTGGATTTAAACACTGGAACCTCTTAACTGGTTGGTTAGCTTCTAAAAGAAACTAATTTCACAAGCTAAGTCCAACAGATAAGCTTTTTTGTGAGCTTATGAAGAAGCTATGAGTTCACTGATTTCTTAGTGTGCTCAGTAAATTCGTGATAAGTTAAAGCTACTTGTAGCCTGTGTAAATAAGCTACAAGGTGAAATAAAAGTGCAAAACCATAAAGCTGGGTTGCTAGGCTTCCTAAAAAGCCAAGCCACACAGGCTTGTGATCACTAATGAGCTTGGTGTGAGCTTGTAGAAATGGTGTAATACCATGAATTGCTGAGGGTATGTTGTGAGTGGGGCAAACAACAATCTCACACAACTTATCTAGCAAGCTCATGAGAGCTCAACCAATCACTGAGACATTTAGTATGAATAGATAGCCTCACAAGAAGCCAAAAATCACAAGCTCAAGCTAAGTGGGGAACTTTTCATGAACTAGGAAAAACAACTCCACTTCCACTGCATTGCTTCAGTGAAGGAGTAAATGGGACAAAAAAGATTGGGTTGATTAAGCTAACTAGATAAGCTAATAAGGGAAAAATAAAAGGACATATAACAAAAGGCCACACAGGCAACATAAAGAAGCCAAGTACACAAGCTAGGGTAAGGTAATGAAGCTCATGCAAGCTTATCAACTTGACACCTAAAACTAGTGCAGGGCATGTTTTCAGAACAGGTATCCACAAAAAGCTAGAAAATAAGCACTTAAAAAGCTGATTAAAAGAGAACTAGCATTTTTCTAATTTAGATTAGCAACTAAACTAAAACATACTAAAAGCACAGGTTATGAAACTAAGTATTAAAAGCTACACAAAATTATCTATTTTAATCAAAAACGACCAAAATGGAAATTTGACTTTTTAAGTTTATGATCAAAGTTGACTTTGATCAACTTTGATCTGAATTTAATGACTAAATAAGCTATAATAAGCTAAAAGAACATGAAATAAACAAGTATTAACAACTTTTAAGCACATATAAAGGATTTGGCTTGTAAACTGCCACGATGATCAAGTTAAGGATCAAAGATATGATTTTTGACTTTTTTATGAATACATAATAGGCTTAATGGTTTGTCTGACCTTAAGGAACTCCATGTATCAAATAGCAACCAAAAACAACACCCTAGACTCATCTTAACACCCTTGAATCAGTATTGCCAAACACACCTTAATCTTAATGATTATTGGATTTTCAATGCATAACAAAGATTCAAACCATGAAACTAAATCCAAACATCATATAAACACATAACAAGCATAAATGAACATAAAAACAATACATATAACAACAATACACAAGAATCACTAATATACCATTTCCACAGTGAAAATGAAATATTAAGTAACTTCACAAACTAACATATAAGCATACACTTTTAAACCTTAAAAACAATTAATAGCAACATTTAAACAAGAAAACATAGAAATCACAGCATATAATATATTTAAACAGTAAAATACCAAAATATAAGAAAATTGCTTACAAAAGTGTCCATAATGAATGCTAAGTGACAAGAACCATTCTTAGGACAAGGTTACACCTAATAGCTTCCCATTAAGCTCCTCATATCCCTTAAGCAATCCAAATTTCACCAGCTCCACCTTGTTCTTTCTTGCAAACTAGTTTCTTGGAGATTTCTTTTTGTATATTTTTTTAAGTTTATGTATTACAGCTTTTTAAGGTTCTAAAAGCCTTAGAGCTTTTGTCAGGAGCCTAAGTGACTTATTGATGTCCTCTAAACAGCTATAACAGACAGGGTAAGTAAATGACAATTTTAAGTAAAGAGACAATAATTTAAATAACAAGTATTTAAAGATTATGAAACTACAAACTGTAAATAGCATGTAATTGAACTTTTTCAAGGTTTATTACAATACTGAAAGCTTTTAAAAGACATGGTAAGTAAATGAAAGCAGTAAAAGACATGATAAAAAAACTAAGTGACTATGGCTTAAGGCCAAAAGTCATTTCTCCTCATCTTCTCTTCTCTTTATAGTTTCTTTGTTCCTTGGTGACCACTCAGATGTCCTATCTTCAATCTTGATCCTTGAATTGTAGAATTTGATCTCAGCCGTTTAAAACACTTTTGGCGCCAAAAGTGTACACGTGGATTTGAGGTGGTTTGAGAACAATTAAGGAATTGTGGAGTTATGTGGAGGTGGCAAGGGGACAATTGAGATAGTTTGGAGAAGCTTTTGGGTCAAGCAGAGGAAAACAGGGGAGATGGGTGAAAAAGTGGTGAAAAAGTGGTGGGGATGCATTTATTATGGAGTGGGATAGGTTTGAGAGGTGTAAGGGAGTAGGTTATGAGCTGGTATAGCAAGTGGAGGGGAGGTGGCACAAAACCACTGGTTTTGGTGGTAGGCTGTGTTGGGGATGATGAACATTAACCATGGTTTTGGGCGGGGTCAACGGGGTCAAACAGGTTTTAATATAAAAGGGTTGTGGAAGTGGTTTGGTTGTTGGGCCAAGGGAATGGGATTGGGCTTGGGTTTATTGTTGCTTAAGGATCCGGTTTGGTTTTAGTAGCAAAGCCAAGGACCTCTTTGTAAATCGCCAATCTTGAGGGACCAATTATGTGAACATTCCAAACTTCCTTTGAAGGGCCAAACCTGCCATTTATATAAACACAAGGACCAATATTGTTAATTAAAACATTTTAATGCTTAAAAGGACCATTTGTGTAAATTTTGGATTCTTGGGGGACTAAAGTGTAATTTTTCCAAAAGTTTATCAAAATTGTTCCAAATTGTATTTTATGAATAGTACAAGGGTAATTTGTGATAAAATTCTATTTTGAATACCAGGGACTAAGTTTGCCAATTTTGATACTTGAGGGGTAAAAATTGCCAATATGTGTAAACTTTCATCCAGGGATCATTTGTGAATATTTTTGGTTTCCCAAGGACTTAAGTTGACTTTTCTATCATTTAAAACATTTAGGGACTAGTTTTGCCAATTTGTGTAACTCCAGGGACTGAAAACGACATTTGTTGTGAAATTGATCATTTTTCACTTGTTTTTCAATCTTTTGTACCTGAATCACATAAAACACATTTAAATGATATTTATAACATTTTGTGAGTCATTTGTGTGTTTTTGGTTGTTTTGTGGGTTTAAATAGTATAAAATATATGTGTAATTAGACACATATCAAATCCCCCACACTAAACTATTGCTAGTCCCTAGCAATCTTTTATTTAAAACTTAATGGATTTGAAAAACTCTTTACCAAAAGCCATCACTTCTGGAGTAGCCAAATGTTTCAGTTCAAGTAAGAACCTTGGTACACTGATAACCAAATGATTTTGAGCAAATCATAAGCTGTAAACGGATTTGATTTGTCTTTACCAGAATAGTCGAACCCGAGATTCGTACTATTTCTAACAACACCATGGCAGACGAACGTACTATGGCGGAAATGCTCCAGGCACCCACCGAGGGTTATGGAGATGCCATCGTTTTACCAGTAATCAACTCGATCACCGAATTGAAGACACATTTGATCAACTTGTGTCTACAAATCAATTCAGCGGGGTCTGACGAGAAGACCGTATGCACACACATCCGTTGGTTTAACAAGTTGACTTCAACTATCAATTTCAAGGATGTGCCACAAAAAGTAATCAAGTTGATGCTTTTCCCGTTCTCACTTGAGGGGACAGCCGGATTTGGCGGAAAAGAACCCCTCGATCCATCGAAACTTGGGAGGATCTTGTTCAAAAGTTTGTTAATTACTTCTTCCCTCCATCAAAGACGACTAATCTAAAAAATGAAATTTCTGGATTTCGTCAAAATTTCGATGAAAATTTTGGAGAGGCATGGGAGAGATTCAAAGATCTCCTCAGAAATGCCCCCATCATAAATTCACGGAGCTTCAACAAGTCAATATCTTTTATAATGGGTTGAAGCTGTGCGATCAAGATTCTTTGAGCATCCGCGGTGGTAATATCTTGAATCGTAGACCTAAAGATGTGCTTGAAATTTGCGAGAGTAAATCAAAAGTTCCTATTTCTCGAAACAAAGTCAATGTTCCGAACACTCCTGCTTCTTCATCCAGTAACTCTTACGAGTTAAGCTCCGTTAGCAGCTCCTAACGGACATGATCCATTGTATGATAAAAGAGGTAAAGGAGATCAAAAGCGAAATTCATAAGCCGGAACCAATCAAAGCCATAAACAAGGTGTGTGAAATTTGTAGTGGTCCACCGCGGCATTATGATTGTCAAGCAAAGCGATGCTTCTTTTACCAAGCTCCGTAGCTTCGGTAAACCACAATCAATACCGACCACAAGTGATCCTCACTACGTGCACCTAGCGGTATGACACCACTGGTTTTCCTCACGTGCAAAACCATGGCAATCAAAACCATCAAAACCATGGCAATCAAAATCAAACTTTGTTCGAATCAAGGACACAAATTCAATAACTCTCAAAATTTCAATCAAAACCGGAACAATTTCAACCAACCACATCAAGCTCCTAATCATCAAAGTTATCAACAACCTCCTCAAGCTCCCATACCAAATGACTTCATGAAAATGGCTGAGTCAAACATGCGTTCAATGCAAACTCAGATCAATAACATGAGAGGTGAGCTAAAGAGGGAAATTGATACCACATTATCTCGGCAGACAAATGAGTTAAAGAATATGATGAGCAGTTTCATGAACATGAATATGAACAAAGCTTAGCCATCTTCTGGAGGCCTCCCAAGCAATACTATTCCCAATCCTAATGCCGAGTTGAAAGCCGTCACCACTCGTAGTGGTAAGACGCACAATGGACCTTCGACTCCAATGCCCCCTCCTCCCGTAGCATTGAGTCAAGTTACCAAGGATACAACGGACAAGGTGCAATTCTCAAGCCCACGGTACCGCACGCGACGTCCAACCTTCGGTAGTCCAAGCTTTAAGTCCGGAACCCGAAGTTCCGAAGAAAAATTCTGAGCCAGAAAACACTCCCATCCCGGCTCAAAAGTCTAGTCAGCTTCCGTACCCATCAAGAATGAATGATGAGAAGCTTAAAGACAAAAACAAAGAGCAAATGGAAAATTTTTTCCAAATCTTCAATGAGCTTCACTTTGATATAAGCTTCGTTGATGCTCTCGTTCTAATGCCTAAATTTGCATCCACGCTTAAAGGCTTACTCACCAACAAAGATAAGTTGTCTGAGATGGCGAAAACCCTTCTAAATGAGCAATGCTCAGCGGCCATTCTTAATAAGCTTCCCGAAAAGCTTGAAGACCCCTGGCCGGTTTTTAATCCCGTGTGATTTCTTGGGGATGTTTCAATGCTTCGCCTTGGCCGATCTTGGCGCTAGCATTAACCTCATGCCACTCTCAGTATGGAAGAAACTGTCTCTTCCCGAACTTTCATCCACTCGTATGACACTCGAGCTAGCGGACGCACCGTAACTCGTCCCACTTGGGATAGCCAAGGATGTCGTGATGAAAGTGGGAAAGTTTCACTTTCATGCTGACTTTGTTGTAGTAGACTTCGATGCAGATCCTAGAGTTCCCCTTATCTTAGGGAGAGCTTTCTTAAGAACGAGTCGTGCTCTGATTGATGTGTTTGCGGAAGAGTTGACCATACGGGTTGACAACGAAGAGCTCACATTGAATATCAACCAGAACTCCAAACCTCTGTACAAACAGAGTGTTGCCACAATTGATCAAAGATCTTAAAGATTCAATGCAACACTCTCAAATTTCACGGTTAAGAGGAGTTTTCAAAAACGTGCCGAGCTCAAAACTTTGAAAATTACCCCTGGTTCAAACAAATGGTTTGAAAGCTGTACCAGGGAAGTCAAGAGTATTCTTGATGATGATGATGATCTAGAATCAGAGACTTCATCGGAAGTGGTGGAAACTGCTAGCTCTAAGAGCACACCACTTGTCCCACCTCCGGAATCGGTTTGTCGCATCGAGTTTGTTAACTCTGTGGATGAAACCAAACTCTCTTCAGTTTCATCCGGATTGGATGATGATGTTTGTGATCCAATGGGAGACATTCTTCCCATTGATGAATTGCTCAAAAAGAATCCATCATCTTCTAGTCTTATTCCTGACTCTTCCATCCCTTCTCTCACTCCTGATGAGGAAGATGACAACTTTTGGAATGAAATCGATGCATTTCTTAGTGATGAGTCAATTCCAACGGGAATTGATAACACTTACTTTGATCCGGAGGGAGACATCCTTTTTCTGGAAAGTTTGTTGATTGAAGAACCGTTTCCCCCCCTCCCTCCCGGGCCTTTTCTTGACAATCACCATCTAAGCTTCAAGTTTTAGCTTAAAGATGTCAAACTGGGTGATTTGCTTCTCTCTGCTGAGGAATGGACTTGCATTCTTATGTACGTCTTTATTCCATTCTTCACAGATGGTGTGGTTGCTCTTTCCCTTTTCTCTTTCGGGAATGAGGACACCATCTTTGACCCCGGTATCATCCCTTATAGTTTCTACTATTAACAATACCGCGGTTATATCTCATCGGTGTGGAACTTTCTGATGTTCATATGTTTATTAACATTGTGAACGAAAGTCCGATCGAGATTGGTTTTCCACGTCACTTTCCCCATGAACAAATGAATTCGGGGTCGAGTCAAGCTAGCGACTCGAGAATCAAAAACAGTAGCATGCCATATGGGTTTTCACCCATATTTCTGTCTTCTCACCTCTTTCTACCACCCTAGTGTGGGGGGGTTGCCCCACATGTTGTGTATATAAGTGTTTCCAAAAAAAAAAAAAAAAAAATCTTCTTTCTAAATAATGGCCGTAGTATTTCCCTTTCACGTTCTTTGTTTCGGCATAACAGCCGGTACTTTGAATATTGAGGGCAATATTCATCTCTAGTGTGGGGGGGATTCTCACGAATTTTATCATGTAATTATATCGCCCAATTCCCCCGTTTTTGGCCAAATTTTTTTTTGGAGTAAGTGTTTTGCACTTACTCAATTGGTTATCAGTCCGCCTTGTCTAATAAACAAAAGGATTGGCTAATCCAGGAGCAAACGGCTCTTGGTAAAGATTTCTCAAATCCGTTTATATGGCTTGCAATTTGCCCAAAATTGTATGGTTCTCAACTCACCATATCCTAAAAAGTGAAGAGTTGGCTAGCCCGCAAGGTTATGGCTTGTGGTAAAGGCAGTGGAAAAACCATAATTGGTATTCAGATCACCAAAGATAATTCTGATAATTTATCTAAGAGTTGGCTAGTCCAGAAGGGTACGGCTTCTGGTAAAGACACATCAAATCCGTTATATGGTTTATGATTTGCCAATAAATCAGATGGTTATCGGTGTACCATAGTTCTTGCTTGAACTGAAACATTTGGCTACTCCAGAAGTAATGGCTTTTGGTAAAGAGATGCAAATCCATTAAGTTTTTCTCAAAAGATTGCTAGGGACTAGCAATAGTTTAGTGTGGGGATTGATGAGTGTGTAAATACTCATCATTTAGTCAAATCAGAACTGCAAAACGGTTAAAAACGCTCAGATATGCATCAAAACACTGAAAATATTCCAAAATTGCATTTTATATGTTTCAGATGCAAAATGTTCAAAATCAGATGAAAAACATATCAATTTGCAAAAATTGCAGTTTCAGTCCCCCGACTTTCAGTAAATGGCAAAATCAGTCCCTAGGCATTTATTTTAAAAGAAAAGTCACCAAAGGTCTTTTTAAAATCATAAATTGTCATATTTAGTCCTTTGGTGGAAAATCTAAAAGTTTTGAGAAAGTTACAGTTTTGGTCCCTGGGCTTTTAAATTGGTCAAAAGTAATCCTTGGAGTTTCAAAAATGTTTAAATTAGCCCTTGGATTATTATAGCTTGGCAAGACCAGCCCTTTGACTACTCTTCATAAGTTACAGAATTGGTCCTTTGGTTTTGAGAAAGAGCAAAAGTGGTCCTTATGTTATTACTTATACAAACCAAACCGGACCCTAGTATTTAAACCAAGCCCAACTAAAAACCCCTGGCCCAAATCCCTTTACCCGGTCCGTTAACCCAACCCGACAACCCATGATTTAAATAAACAAACCCGCCCCCTTCCTCACCGGTCATCCCGACAATCCTCCTCCTCCCCTCCTCCCAGCCACCTAAAATCACCCTACACCACCATATTGTCTCCCCCACCTCACCTAACATCCCACCTCATTAAATGCTCCCTCTTTCCTGTCTCTAATATCAAAAACAGAAATTGGCGCCAAAACATGATAAATGGCCAGGATTGATTCTAGCCAATCAATGGCTTAGATTGCTGCTGGGATCCACTCAGAAAGGTGAGAGAAGCTGCTTTGTGCATAAAAGAGGCCAAGAGGAAGCATGAAGGGGTAGTTAGTTTTATTTTTGTTTACAATGTATGTCGTTTCCTAAATTAGTATGTCTTAATTAGTTCTTAACTGTATTTTCCACTCAATTTGTATCAAACAAAGTTATCCAAGTGTGTTGCAACTCAGTTTAAATCTCAATTCAAGTGTTAGTTACAATTTCATGTTTCTGTGTTATTGTTAGAATTTTCAATATCCAAATCTGATGAATAAGCTTCAAAAAGCGTATTTATCAACTCAAACAAGCTCAAACTAGCTTATCATAGCTTTTGTGAGCTCACTTTTAAGTTTCAAAGCAATTTCAATCAAAGTTGTTAAAAGTCAACAACAGTCAAACTTGGAGCATAATGGGTGCAGAATTGGAATTGGTTGGTTCAGAACTGGAAATGGGTTGAAATGGAAACATTTGGGTTGGAATTGATAGGTTAGGGTCCTTGTTTTACTATTGGCTAGCCATAGTGGCTTTGGACACTTGTAAGTGGTTTTCCTTATTTCTTAGCATAATCAGTTTTAGTGGTAAAAAGTAGTTAAAACTTGCTTTAATAGTTGTGTTTAGGCTTAGTAGTTTTAGTTTGATCAGAATTCATGCTTGTTCACTCTCTAGTTCAGTTTTAATTGCATATCGAGTAATAGGGGTGTTTGGTTTGCCTGCTTAAACTGTTTTCAGTGGTATCTTGGTGTAAGATTTTTGTTGCTTGAGTCTCTATTATCACTAGTAAAGTCAATCTAGCCATCTTATTGCATCCTATAACACTAAAAGTCAAAATAAGCACTAATCTGTTCTTGTTGGTTTATTTGTTGGGATCAGTTACACAAATCAATGCAAATAGGTTCAAAACTTGTTAAGCTTGCTTGATAAACTTTCATTACATCATATTTCATCAAGATTAGTCCTAAATTTGCATTGGAATCTCATCAAAGTCAAACTGTTTATCTGTTTCAAAAAGTCAAGATGTCAAAAATTGGTTTTCCAGAACTTGCGGATTGTGCACAGGTTTCATTAAAGCTTTTTAGGGTCTGAATTTTTGTCTATAAGTAGTATACTAAGTGGTCTTCAAGACCTCTTATCTGGTTTTAGCTTTTGTTTGCTAAATAAGCTTCTGCATAAGCTCAAAGTTAGGACCTGGTGCCCTGCTCACAAGGGTCCCTATAACTGAGTTTTTCTCAGTTTTATCCAAGCTTGCACAAAGCTTATAATAGTTTGTTAACATCTGGTCTTTTGGTTATAAGTAGCTATCTAGGTCTAGTTTAGGTTTTAACTTTTGGATTCTGCTTTTTAGCTTATTTGGGTGCTTATTTTGGGACTGCAAGTTGGGTCCCAAATCTGTTTTAGCTTATTGTTTCATATCATCAATCTGTTGTAGCTTGCTATCCTGTGGTTAAAGCTTATTGTTTTTAGTTGCAAATTGGTTAATATAGTATATTAGTGCTTCTGTAATCAGTGGGTTACTTGTTTGGCTCATTTGCTTATTAAGTGCTTATTTCAACAAGCACTTGATTCATCAGTTTCATTTTTCTCCACATAGCACACTGATTTTCCATTTTTCCTAGCTTCTTAACATTATTTTAGAGTTTTCCTGAAATTTTCAGATTTTTCCTAGCTGTTTTTCTATTTTTCTTGATTTTAATTAGTTTTTAGCACTTTTTAAATAGCATTTAATACAAAAAATTCAGAAAAGGTTCAAAAAAATAATATTTCAATTTTCTTAGGTTTAGATAAATATAAGAAGTGAAAAAAGTAATTTTACAGATTTTTCATAGTTTATTTGGTAACTTTTAGTAATTAAATTAGTTTTTAATAGTTTAAAATTCATAGAAAATAGAAAAATAATCAGAAAAATACAAAAATAGTTTTGAAAATTCTATTTTGATATTTTAGATTTTTCTAAGTCTTAATTTTATTTTTCTAGCCTAATTTCCTATTTTCTTGTATTTTAGCTTAATATTTAATAGTTAAAAATAGTTTTTAATTAGATAATTAGTTTTAAAAATAATTTTCTTTTTCTATAAATTTTCTTATATCATTAGGATTGTAAAAACTTCATTTTCATATTTTTAGGGTTAATATTGATTTAGTTTCACGTTTTTAGTTGTACGTCACGTAGATTTTGATTTCAGTTTTATAAAATCATAAAAACAAAAACATCATTTTAATTATAGTGATAGCGTTTATTTAATAGATTTTATCTTTTTAATTTCCTTTAATTTGCATTTAAGCCTTTGTATTTGTTTGATATTTTACGTAGTTATTATAATCAATTCAAAATCTCTTTTTCGTTCAAATTTCTCGATCACTATACGTTGATTGATCCATTGCATAGCTCGCTGGGACATAACGACCCGGGGAGACCCTATACTCCTCAGATCTTCAATGATTTCGTGCTTAAGCAGTTTTAAATTTGGTTACGGTCCGCCATTCACAAGTGGCGGGCTTGTGTGATTTAGCTTGACTGTTTGTCACGCATCAAATTTTTGCGCATTGCTTGGCTGATCTATCTTCCATTTTAGCAGATTAGTTGTTTGAATCCTCACTCATTTGTTTATATCATCCATCTATGTATATATATATATATCCATATTTTCTTCTAAAAAATCCAAAAACCAAAAAACAGCCAAAAACGTATAAAACACAAAAATATTTTTCTTTTGTTTCTATATATGTATCAAAAATAAAAATACAAAAAGATTCGTCGTTTTCTTTAATAATTAACAACTTAAAAGATTACCACCGAAAACCAAGGCGATGCACTACCTAACTGGGGGTACGACCATAATAAGTTACCGAACTAAAGATTTAAAACTTGCCTTTGTGTCCTTGTGATTGGTGTACCTTTTTCAAAGAAGCCATTCATCTTGGATTATTGGTTAAGTTCACTGTTGATTTGCCTCGATTTTGTGTTAATTGATTTTGTTGTGATATCGACGTTTGAAACCGAAAACCCATAAAGATTCTTCTCACCCCAAAATTTTTATAAAACGTCTTCATAATTCCCATTCTCATCTGAAAGATTTTCATAATTCCCATTTCTCTCCTTAACTCTGAGAGTCCTTAGAGTTACTCTAGTGCATCTTTTCGTTCTTCTAGATCATTGAGTCCTTTTCGTGATCTAGCATAAATTCCTAGAAGACGTTCTCGTAGGGCGTCTTTGCCCAAATAGTCGAACCCGAGATTCGTACTATTTCTAACAACACCATGGCGACTAGCGTACTATGGCGAAATGCTCCAGGCACCCACCGAGGGTTATGGAGATGCCATCGTTTTACCAAGATAATCAACTCGATCACTTGAATTGAAGACACATTTGATCCAACTTGTGTCTACAAATCAATTCCGCGGTGCGAGAAGACCCGTATTCACACATCCGTTGGTTTAACAAGTTGACTTCAACTATCAATTTCAAGGATGTGCCACAAAAGTAATCAAGTTGATGCTTTTCCGTTCTCACTTGAGGGGGCCGGATTTGGTGGGAAAAAGAACCCCCTTGATCCATCGAAACTTGGGAGGATCTTGTTCAAAAGTTTGTTAATTACTTCTTCCCTCCATCAAAGACGACTAATCTTAAAAATGAAATTTCTGGATTTCGTCAAAATTTCGATGAAAATTTTGGAGAGGCATGGGAGAGATTCAAAGATCTCCTCAGGAAATGCCCCCATCATAAATTCACGGAGCTTCAACAAGTCAATATCTTTTATAATGGGTTGAACTGTAACGATCAAGATTCTTTGAGCATCCGCGGGTGGTAATATCTTGAATCGTAAACCTAAAGATGTGCTTGAAATTTGCGAGAGTAAATCAAAAGTTCCTATTTCTCGAAACAAAGTCAATGTTCGAACACTCTGCTTCTTCATCCAGTAACTCTTACGAGTTAGCAGCTCGGTTAGATTAGCCGCTCTAACGGATATGATCCATTGTATGATAAAAGAGGTAAAGGAAATCAAAAGCGAAATTCATAAGCTGGAACCAATCAAAGCCATAAACAAGGTGTGTGAAATTTGTAGTGGTCCACACGCGTATTATGATTGTCAAGCAACGGATGCTTCTTTTTACCAAGCTCCCGTAGCTTCGGTAAACCACAATCAATACCGACCACAAGCTGATCCTCACTACCGTGCACCTAGCGGTATGACACCACCTGGTTTTCCTCCTGTGCAAAACCATGGCAATCAAAACCATCAAAACCATGGCAATCAAAATCGCTTTGTTCCGAATCAAGGACACAACTTCAATAACTCTCAAAATTTCAATCAAAACCGGAACAATTTCAACCAACCACATCAAGCTCCTAATCATCAAAGTTATCAACAACCTCCTCAAGCTCCCATACCAAATGACTTCATGAAAATGACTGAGTCAAACATGCGTTCAATGCAAACTCAGATCAATAACATGAGAGGTGAGCTAAAAAGGGAAATTGATACCACATTATCTCGGCAGACAAATGAGTTAAAGAATATGATGAGCAGTTTCATGAACATGAATATGAACAAAGCTTCCCATCTTCGGAGGACTCCCAAGCAATACAATTCCCAATCCAAATGCCGAGTTGAAAGCCGTCACCACTCGTAGTGGTAAGGCGCACAATGGACCTTCGACTCCAATGCCCCTCCTCCTGTAGCATTGAGTCAAGTTACCAAGGATACAACGGACAAGGTGCAATTCTCAAGCCCACGAGTACGCACACGTCCCACCTTCGGTAGTCCAAGATTTAAGTTCGGAACCCGAAGTTCCGAAGAAAAATTCTGAGCAGAAAACACTCCATCCCGGCTCAAAAGTCTAGTCAGAGCTTCCTACCCATCAAGAATGCATGATGAGAAGCTTAAAGACAAAAACAAAGAGCAAATGGAAAATTTTTTCCAAATCTTCAATGAGCTTCACTTTGATATAAGCATCGTTGATGCTCTCGTTCTAATGCCTAAATTTGCATCCACGCTTAAAGGCTTACTCACCAACAAAGATAAGTTATGCGAGATGGCGAAAACCCCTCTAAATGAGCAATGCTCGTGACCATTCTTAATAAGCTTCGAAAAGCTTGAAGACCCTGGCGGTTTTAATCCGTGTGATTTCTTGGGGATGTTTCAATGCTCCGCCTTGGACGATCTTGGCGCTAGCATTAACCTCATGCCACTCTCGTATGGAAGAAAGCTGTCTCTTCTGAACTTTCATCCACTCGTATGACACTCGAGCTAGCGGACCGTACCGTAACTTGTCCACTTGGGATAGCCGAGGATGTCGTGATGAAAGTGGGAAAGTTTCACTTTCATACTGACTTTGTTGTAGTAGACTTCGATGCAGATCCTAGAGTTCCCCTTATCTTGGGAGAGCTTTCTTAAGAGCGAGTCGTGCTCGATTGATGTGTTTGCTAAAGAGTTGACCATACGGGTTGACAACGAAGAGCTCACATTGAATATCAACCAGAACTCCAAACCTCTGTACAAACAGAGTGTTGCCACAATTGATCAAAGATCTGAAAGATTCAATGCAACACTCTCAAATTTCACGGTTAAGAGGAGTTTTCAAAAACGTGCCGAGCTCAAAACTTTGAAAATTACCCCTGGTTCAAACAAATGGTTTGAAAGCTGTACCAGGGAAGTCAAGAGTATTCTTGATGATGATGATGATCTAGAATCAGAGACTTCATCGGAAGTGGTGGAAACTGCTAGCTCTAAGAGCACACCACTTGTCCCACCTCCGGAATCGGTTTGTCGCATCGAGTTTGTTAACTCTGTGGATGAAACCAAACTCTCTTGATTTCATCCGGATTGGATGATGATGTTTGTGATCCAATGGGAGACATTCTTCCCATTGATGAATTGCTCAAAAGAATCCATCATCTTCTAGTCTTATTCCCGACTCTTCCATCCCTTCTCTCACTCATGATGAGGAAGATGACAACTTTTGGAATGAAGTCGATGCATTTCTTAGTGATGAGTCAATTCCAGCGGGAATTGATAACACTTACTTTGATCGGAGGAGACATCCTTTTACGGAAAGTTTGTTGATTGAAGAACCGTTTCCCACCCTCCCTCCCGGACCTTTTCTTGACAATCACCATCTAAGCTTCAAGTTTAAGCTTAAAGATGTCAAAGCGGTGATTTGCTTCTCTCTGCGAGGAATGGAATTGCATTCTTATGTGCGTCTTTATTCCATTCTTCACAGATGGTGTGGTTGCTCTTTCCCTTTTCTCTTTCGGGAATGAGGACACCATCTTTGACCCCGTATCATCCTTATAGTTTCTACTATTAACAATACCGCAGTTATATCTCATCGGTGTGGAACTTTCTGATGTTCATATGTTTATTAACATTGTGAGCGAAAGTCCGATCGAGATTGGTTTTCCACGTTACTTTCCCCATGAACAAATGAATTCGGGGTCGAGTCAAGCTAGCGACTCGAGAATCAAAAACAGTAGCATGCCATATGGGTTTTCACCCATATTTCTGTCTTCTCACCTCTTTCTACCACCCTAGTGTGGGGGGGTTGCCCCACATGTTGTGTATATAAGTGTTTCCAAAAAAAAAAAAAAAAAAAATCTTCTTTCTAAATAATGGCCGTAGTATTTCCCTTTCACGTTCTTTGTTTCGGCATAACAGCCGGTACTTTGAATATTGAGGGCAATATTCATCTCTAGTGTGGGGGGGGGGGGGGTTCTCACGAATTTTATCATGTAATTATATCGCCCAATTCCCCCGTTTTTGGCCAAATTTTTTTTTGGAGTAAGTGTTTTGCACTTACTCAATTGGTTATCAGTCCGCCTTGTCTAATAAACAAAAGGATTGGCTAATCCAGAGCAAAGCGGCTCTTGGTAAAGAATTCTCAAATCCGTTTATATGGCTTGCAATTTGCCCAAAATTGTATGGTTCTCAACTCACCATATCCTAAAAAGTGAAGAGTTGGCTAGCCCGCAAGGTTATGGCTTGTGGTAAAGGCATTGGAAAAACCATAATTGGTATTGACTCACCAAAGATAATTTCGATAATTTATCTAAGAGTTGGCTAGTCGAGGGTACGGCTTACGGTAAAGACACATCAAATCCGTTATATGGTTTATGATTTGCCAATAAATCGGATGGTTATCGGTGTACCATGGTTCTTGCTTGAACTGAAACATTTGGCTACTCCAGGAGTAATGGCTTTTGGTAAAGAGATGCAAATCCATTAAGTTTTCTCAAAAGATTGCTAGGGACTAGCAATAGTTTAGTGTGGGGGATTGATGAGTGTGTAAATACTCATCATTTTAGTCAAATCGAGCTGCAAAAAAGCGGTTAAAAACTTCGGATATGCATCAAAACACTGCAAATATTCCAAAATTGCATTTTATATGTTTCAGATGCAAAATGTTCAAAATCGGATGAAAAACATATCAATTTGCAAAATTGCAGTTTCATCCCAGACTTTCTAAATGGCAAAATCAGTCCCTAGGCATTTATTTTAAAAGAAAAGTCACCAAAGGTCTTTTTAAAATCATAAATTGTCATATTTAGTCCTTTGGTGGAAAATCTAAAAGTTTTGAGAAAGTTACAGTTTTGGTCCCTGGGCTTTTAAATTGGTCAAAAGTAATCCTTGGAGTTTCAAAAATGTTTAAATTAGCCCTTGGATTATTATAGCTTGGCAAGACCAGCCCTTTGACTACTCTTCATAAGTTACAGAATTGGTCCTTTGGTTTTGAGAAAGAGCAAAAGTGGTCCTTATGTTATTACTTATACAAACCAAACCGGACCCTAGTATTTAAACCAAGCCCAACTAAAAACCCCTGGCCCAAATCCCTTTACCCGGTCCGTTAACCCAACCCGACAACCCATGATTTAAATAAACAAAACCCGCCCCCTTCCCTGTCATCCCCGACAATCCTGTCTGTCTCCCCCCTCCTCCAGCCACCTAAAATCACCCTACACCACCATATTGTCTCCCCCACCTCACCTAACATCCCACCTCATTAAATGCTCCCTCTTTCCTGTCTCTAATATCAAAAACAGAAATTGGCGCCAAAACATGATAAATGGCCAGGATTGATTCTAGCCAATCAATGGCTTAGATTGTCTGGGATCCACTCGGAAGGTGAGAGAAGCTTTTGCTTTGTGCATAAAAGAGGCCAAGAGGAAGCATGAAGGAGTAGTTAGTTTTATTTTTGTTTACAATGTATGTCGTTTCCTAAATTAGTATGTCTTAATTAGTTCTTAACTGTATTTTCCACTCAATTTGTATCAAACAAAGTTATCCAAGTGTATTGCAACTCAGTTTAAATCTCAATTCAAGTGTTAGTTACAATTTCATGTTTCTGTGTTATTGTTAGAATTTTCAATATCCAAATCTGATGAATAAGCTTCAAAAAGCGTATTTATCAACTCAAACAAGCTCAAACTAGCTTATCATAGCTTTTGTGAGCTCACTTTTAAGTTTCAAAGCAATTTCAATCAAAGTTGTTAAAAGTCAACAACAGTCAAACTTGGAGCATAATGGGTGCAGAATTGGAATTGGTTGGTTCAGAACTGGAAATGGGTTGAAATGGAAACATTTGGGTTGGAATTGATAGGTTAGGGTTCTGGTTTCAGTATTGGCTAGCCATAGTGGCTTTGGACACTTGTAAGTGGTTTTCCTTATTTCTTAGCATAATCAGTTTTAGTGGTAAAAAGTAGTTAAAACTTGCTTTAATAGTTGTGTTTAGGCTTAGTAGTTTTAGTTTGATCAGAATTCATGCTTGTTCACTCTCTAGTTAGGTTTTTAATTGCATATCGAGTAATAGGGGTGTTTGGTTTGCCTGCTTAAACTGTTTTCAGTGGTATCTTGGTGTAAGATTTTTGTTGCTTGAGTCTCTATTATCACTAGTAAAGTCAATCTAGCCATCTTATTGCATCCTATAACACTAAAAGTCAAAATAAGCACTAATCGTTCTTGTTGGTTTTATCTGTTGGGATCAGTTACACAAATCAATGCAAATAGGTTCAAAACTTGTTAAGCTTGCTTGATAAACTTTCATTACATCATATTTCATCAAGATTAGTCCTAAATTTGCATTGGAATCTCATCAAAGTTAAACTGTTTATCTGTTTCAAAAAGTCAAGATGTCAAAAATTGGTTTTCCAATGAACTTGCAGATTGTGCAGGTCTCATTAAAACTTTTTAGGGTCTGAATTTTTGTCTATAAGTAGTATACTAGGTGGTCTTCAAGACCTCTTATCTGGTTTTAGCTTTTGTTTGCTAAATAAGCTTCTGCATAAGCTCAAAGTTAGGACCTGGTGCCCTGCTCACAAGGGTCCCTATAACTGAGTTTTTCTCAGTTTTATCCAAGCTTGCACAAAGCTTATAATAGTTTGTTAACATCTGGTCTTTTGGTTATAAGTAGCTATCTAGGTCTAGTTTAGGTTTTAACTTTTGGATTCTGCTTTTTAGCTTATTTGGGTGCTTATTTTGGGACTGCAAGTTGGGTCCCAAATCTGTTTTAGCTTATTGTTTCATATCATCAATCTGTTGTAGCTTGCTATCCTGTGGTTAAAGCTTATTGTTTTTAGTTGCAAATTGGTTAATATAGTATATTAGTGCTTCTGTAATCAGTGGGTTACTTGTTTGGCTCATTTGCTTATTAAGTGCTTATTTCAACAAGCACTTGATTCATCAGTTTCATTTTTCTCCACATAGCACACTGATTTTCCATTTTTCCTAGCTTCTTAACATTATTTTAGAGTTTTCCTGAAATTTTCAGATTTTTCCTAGCTGTCTTTCTATTTTTCTTGATTTTAATTAGTTTTTAGCACTTTTTAAATAGCATTTAATACAAAAAATTCAGAAAAGGTTCAAAAAAATAATATTTCAATTTTCTTAGGTTTAGATAAATATAAGAAGTGAAAAAAGTAATTTTACAGATTTTTCATAGTTTATTTGGTAACTTTTAGTAATTAAATTAGTTTTTAATAGTTTAAAATTCATAGAAAATAGAAAAATAATCAGAAAAATACAAAAATAGTTTTGGAAATTCTATTTTGATATTTTAGATTTTTCTAAGTCTTAATTTTATTTTTCTAGCCTAATTTCCTATTTTCTTGTATTTTAGCTTTATATTTAATAGTTAAAAATAGTTTTTAATTAGATAATTAGTTTTAAAAATAATTTTCTTTTTCTATAAATTTTCTTATATCATTAGGATTGTAAAAACTTCATTTTCATATTTTTAGGGTTAATATTGATTTAGTTTCACGTTTTTAGTTGTACGTCACGTAGATTTTGATTTCAGTTTTATAAAATCATAAAAACAAAAACATCATTTTAATTATAGTGATAGCGTTTATTTAATAGATTTTATCTTTTTAATTTCCTTTAATTTGCATTTAAGCCTTTGTATTTGTTAGATATTTCTGTAGTTATTATAATCAATTCAAAATCTCTTTTTCGTTCAAATTTCTCGATCACTTATCGTTGATTGATCCATTGCATAGCTCACTGGGACATAACGACCCGGGGAGACCCTATACTCCTCAGATCTTCATTGATTTCGTGCTTAAGCAGTTTTAAGCTGGTTACGGTCCGCCATTCACAAGTGGCGGGCTTGTGTGATTTAGCTTGACTGTTTGGCACGCATCACATACCTTATTCGGTTCACATATCAAACTAGGGTTTATGTTTACATGACCTTTACTCGTTTAATACATGTTCAAAAACTCTTTATGTGGTTCGGTTCAATCTAGGGTTTCGGCTATAATACTTAACGCAAGTCCTAGCTTATCTACATACTTTACATATTCAAGTTATCAAGTTTTATACCTTGGCCGAAACATACACATGGTTCGGTTTTCAATACATATGGTTCGGTTTTATTACAACTCGACATATTCATACTCCGATTCAATAATACTTATTACGTACATAGCTCTTTAATACTTATAAGGTTTAAATCATATGGTTTGCCTTGTTTTGGGTTCATACACGCTCGCCAAAATAAAACAACAAGCTCGACTAAAACAAAACATATTACAATATATTAACGCAATGTACATCAAAAGAAAACGAGAACATGATATACCTTAACTTGGTTGAAGCAAAACTCGACACCAAGGGTTGTTGGTATTCGGCCGAGTAGGAGAAAAAGAAAAAGAAAAGGCAACAAAACTAGGGTTTCACTTTCTTGTAAATGTAGTGTATATATAGGTGGTATCATTTTTAGTTTAGGGCTTTAGGAGGGCTTTGGGTTTTATTGGCCCAACCGAACTCAACCAAACGCACACCATTGGGCTTCGGCCTTTGATCCATCGAACAAAACAAACACGGCTCAAGTTATTTGCGAAACGTTTAAATCTTTCGTCGTACCAAAATCGATCACGTAATATATTTTAGTTAGGTTTTAATTACTCGTAGGCTAGGTTTTAAATTTCGTTATATGAATAAATGTCTTTTACGTATTTTATAAATTTCGATTCCAAGGGTATTTTAGTCTTTATTCATGTTTTAGATTTTCAGGTTTTACAACTCTTCCTCTAAAAGAAGAATTTTCGTCCTCGAAAATTGAAATGAAACGAAAACGAAATGAGAACATACCAAACTATTCAAAGAAATGAGGATAACTAGCTCGCATCGACTCTTCGGTCTCCCAGGTAGCCTCACGCTCTGGGTGATTTTTCCAAAGAATCTTAACGAACGGAATGACTTTATTTCTCATGACTCTTTCTTGCCTTTCTAAAATAGCTTCCGGTTCTTGGATAAAGACATATCGGCTTGAATTTGATCAAACGGATAAGAAGCAACGTGTAACGGATGATAATTGTATCCCCTTAGGAGAGATACATGGAAAACATCATGAACATGCGATAATTGAGGCGGAAGTGCTAATCGATACTGAAACTTCTCCTATCACGTTCCAAATTTCAAACGGACCGATGAATCGAGGACGGAGCTGCCCTTGATTCCAAAGCGTTTCACACCTCTAAGCGGTGAGACTTTCAAAATACGATCTCCAACCCGAAATTCTAAATCACGGCGATGTTTGTCACATACTTTTTGCGAGACCTAGCCTCCTTCAACTTTTCTCTAGCAAAACGGCTACTTTCTCATCGATCTCAATCATTTCCAGACCTTCAATTAAGCGTTCACCTACTTCATCCCAACAAGTAGGTGATCTACATTTCCTTCCATAAAGAAGTTCAAGCGGTCTTTGCCTTAATGCTAGCATGCCAACTTTTGTTGTATGCAAACTCTACTAAGCACAAATATTCATCCCGTTTGCCAGTCCATTCTAAAGCACAAGCCCTTAGCATGTCCTCTAAGGTCGAATAGTCCTCTCACTGACCATCTGTTTGAGGATGAAACGCCGTACTAAAATTAAGTCGAGTACCCCAAGCTTTTGCAAACCTTTCCGAAAACGGAAGTAAAGCGGCGGATCTCCGGACACAATAGATGCCGAAGTACCATGAAGTCTAACTATCTCTTGCTGAAAAATTTCCGCCAATCTACCAATACCATAATCCTTTCTAATTGGTAAGAAATGGCGGATTTGGTTAGTCGATCAACAACTACCCAAATCGCATCATGCTTCTTCCGAGTAAAGAGGTAGTCAGTCACAAAATCCATAGATATCTTATCCCACTTCCATGTCGGAATATCCAATGGTTGCAATAGTCCACTAGCCCTTTGATGTTCAATCTTAACCTGCTGACAAATCATACACTTCGACACAAACGTCGCCACATCTTGCTTCATACCATTCCACGGAAGTACTGTTTTAAATCTTTATACATCTTGGTAGAACCAGGATGGATAGTGAAAGGAGAACTATGAGCTTCAGTCATAACTTTCTCGCGAAGTACCGAATCATTGGGAACACAGAGCCTATCTTCATACCATACAATTCCGTCATTATCAACCTTAAACTCCGCATGCTTACCTTCTTCAACATTTTGCCCACGCCCACACCTCACCGTCATCTTTAAGAGCTTCCTTAATTTGCAGTCTAAGGTTCGACTCCACCTTCATACTAGCCCAGTATCCATCAAAACCTCGTACACACAACTCAACATCCAAGCGTTCTAAGTCACGAATAATCCTAGGTTCAATCTCAATACTTGCAAGAATGCTCGATTTCCGGGGACTAAGTGCGTCGGCAACTACATTAGCCTTACCAGATGGTACTGAATGTTGGTATCATAATCCTTATGAAGTTCTAACCATCTTCTTTGTCTCATGTTAAGTTCTTTTACGAGTGAAAATATACTAGAGACTCTTATGGTCGGTGAAAATATCACACGTCTCTCCATACAAGTAATGTCTCCAGATCTTCAACGCGAACACCACAAAGACTAACTCAAGGTCATGATTTGGGTAATTCTCCTCATACGGTTTCAGTTGCCTTGAAGCATAAGCTATCACCTTTCCATGTTGCATCAAAACACAGCCTAATCCTTTCTTAGATGCATCACTATAAATTTGAAATCCTCGAACAGGATGGAAGAGTCAAAATAGGAGCGGACACCAATCTCCGTTTCAACTCCTCAAAACTCTCTTCTCATTCATCCGTCCATACAAACTTTCCTCCTTTTCTCATCAGTTGGGTTAGGGGCAAAGCTAAACGAGAGAAACCTTCAACAAAACGCGTCGGTAGTAACCGCCAAGTCCTAGAAAACTCCTAACCTCATCCATGTCGTAGGTCTTGGCCATTTGGTGATAGCCTCAACTTTAGACGGATCCATGGTGATACCATCTGCTGATACAATATGACCAAGGAAAGCGACTTGTTTTAACCAGAACTCACACTTCGAAAATTTGGCGTACAACTTCTTCTTCCTCAAAATCTCCAAAACTATCCGGAGATGTTGTTCATGCTCTTCTTCAGACTTGGAGTAAACCAAAATTTCGTCGATGAAAACAATAACAAACTTGTCGAGAAACTCATGGAAAACACGATTCATTAGGTCCATAATCTGCAGGCGCATTAGTCAAACCAAAGGCATAACGAGAATTCATAATGACCATATGGTGCGAGCAAGCGCGGTCTTAGGAATATCTTGCTCCCTCACACGTAGTGATGATAACCGGATCTCGATCAATCTTGAAAGAATTTAGCTCCTTGCGTTGATCAAGCAAATCATCAATCGCGGCAGAGGATACGGTTACGAATAGTAATACGGTTGAGTTCACGGTAGTCGATACATAGGCGCATGCTTCCATCCTTCTTCTTCACAAACAAAATAGGTGCACCCCATGGAGAAACACTGGGTCGAATAAATCCATTCTCTATCATCTCTTGCAACTGCTCCTTCAATTCCTTGGTTCTACAGGTGCCATACGATCACGGAGCCTTGAAATCGGTTCAGCACCGAGAATTAACTCAATGCTAAACTCAACTTCTCTAGTCGGGGAATACCGGGAAGTTCATCGGAAAGGCGTCGGTGAATTCGCAAACCACAGAAAGGTTTTCAATGTTAGGACTCTCCAAAGATGTGTCCTTAACGGATGCCAGAAAACCTTGGCACCCATGAGCAAGCATGGTCCGTGCCTTCATAAAGCGAAATAAACTTACAGATTTGAGAGGTTGAGAACCATAATAAACAAATTGGGATGTTTTCGTCTCCAAAGATCACGTTCTAGCATAGCGGTCAATTGAAGCTCTATGATAAGCCAACCAATCCATGCCTAGAATGATATCAAAATCGACCATATCGAGAGGATACAGATTTGCAAAGCGAATCTGATCATCAAAGCGAAGAGGACACTTAATGTATTTATGATCAATGATCATGTGGTTTTTCATAGGCGTAGAAATCGATAAGTGATTCGTTAGCGGTTTGGGTTTCATGTTAAGTTTCTTAGCAAATGTGACAGATATAATGGAGTGTGTGGAACCGGTATCAAATAAAGCGAAGACAGAAAAATCATCAATGAAAAGAGTGCCCGTAATGGTACGAAGTGCGCTCGTTTGATTCGAGTAGTAGCATAAACCGTCCATAGTAGGTGGCGGCGATGTAGTTTCCAGGAATCAACGGGTTCTTCTTAGGGCAATCCTTGATCTTGTGAGTAGTGGAACCACAAGAGAAACATCCACCGGTGGCCTTGAAACACGGTCCCGGATGAGCCTTTCCACAAGTAGTACAGATAGGTGGGGAAGGCAAAACTTCACATGTCCTGGCGACCAGAAGATCCTGAAGCACGACCCGATATGATCCTCGAGCCGACTGATCCTTGTTGTAGCGCTGGTTATTGTTACCTTGATTCTGACGATCATTTCCATTCTTACCGGCAGATTTGCTATCGACCCCTCGTCACCGAGCCTAGAGTCCACATTCCTTCCTCACTGACCCGATCATAACTCCTATCCACGACTTCTCGAATCATAACTCCTGCGAGTTTCCCTTGTAATCATTACTTTGAGTCCTACCTTGAATCCGATCACCATCGCGATTACGCTTGTTGGAACCCGAACCCTCATGAAAGATCTCAATGTTACGAGCTGCGTCATTGCAGGCCGACACATCCTCATGCTCGGTGTTAAGCGGTCGGTCCAACACCCACTTCTTCAATCCCCACTTGAAGTGCTTAGCTTGGCGCCTACCATCTCCAACAATCGTTCCCACAAAACTTACCAGCCTCATAAACCTACCCATGTACTCATTTGAGTTCTCATGATCAAACTGGTAGATTCCTTGATAATCCATCTCGCATACCTTTCTTTGACGCTCATCGGGAAGTACTTGGTTAGAAGATAGTCCGAAACACAGTCCAAGTACAAGTAATAGCAAAAGCATCTCCTCCTCTTGCCTGTTTGAGTGCCTTCCACCAGTTCAAAGCATCACCCTCCAATTTAAATGCAGCCAAACGGGTCTTAAATTCATCTCCACAACCCAGTACTTCAAACAACTTCTCAATATGAGTGATCCGGTCCTGGCCTCGATGGGAGTAGCAGCAGTGCTAAACGAAAGAGGCTTGAGCTTACCGAAACGTTCGAGCCAAGTGTGAATGCCGACGGGTTGATTACCTCCACCACTACCCGAAGCACCATTAGATTCGAATGTTGTTGATCACTTGTGTCATCACCTCAGGGTGTAGTAAGACCAGGGAAAAGAGTGTTGGCGCATTAGCAATCGCAAGGCATCCAAGTCGAATATCATCGTCTCCATCATTTCTGGCTACCGTTAATTAGTACGACGAGTTTGAACCATCGAACGATACTCAAAGCGATTAGCAAAATGAACAAAGGTGAGATACGAAATGGAAGTTCACAGAAGGAAACCTAAAGTCTACCCAATCCTCACAGGTCAAAGCCTAAGCTCTAAGGGTCTCAAAACCTAGGGTTCTTATGTCACGCAGTCCTGACTACAAGTCAGTAAACACGGGCTCTGATGCCATAAATTGTAACGCCCGACCCGACAAGGGTAAAGGAATCACAAGTAATGGTGTCATATCAAAGCAAACATAAACATCCAAAAGAAATCTTAACATAAATGCGAAAATAATTCAAGTCAAAACGACTTCAATACATAGGTCAGTAGGAAAATAACTCTAACAAAATATCTGAAATAATAAGTCTTAAAGGGCATCATAAGATCAAAGCTAAATAAATCTTTAAGGTAAGTCCACTCATGCACTCATCCCAAAGCAAAGCCCAGCTTCCAATGCTTAGATACCTGCCGCGGAAGAAAAGAAAAGTGCGGCTGAGCTTCAAAAGCCCAGTGAACAGATATGAAAGCAAAGCGAATACTAAACGATATCGAATACGAAATATAATAAACGAAAGATAGCAAAATCATAATCATTTTCAAAGTATAAATCAGAATTAACGAATAAAATTTATAGTTAACTACCACGAGCCCAGAAACAAATATCAGATCATAATCATATTCTCATAAGGCAACATTTCTCATAAGGCAACATTTGTAGGGGAGACCTACCAGAGTTATGAAGGACGTGCATGCACGCAAAGGCATCAATCATCAGATAACATATAACAGATCTAGGATGCATCCATACGCTCCTTCCTACATATACAAAATATGCTCCACCATCCAGGAACGTGGAGGTAACATCACTCTCTGCCCTAGAGTCATATCGAAGTGCATCACTTGATACGGACATGGAACCTTCATGACTAGTGAAATATTTGGCTCGGGTGTCAAACTATCTTAGGTCAAATCGAATGTCATAACTGACACATATCATATTTTATCAGAAGGTTATTCATATTTTCAAAATCAAAGTTTTCATATCATATAGTTCAAAATCAGATGTTTCATAATTCAGAAATCAGAGTTCAGATAAGCAACAGCTCAAACAAAACAGAATGGGTTCATAGCAAAGGCTTAGGAAATCCTAATAGAAAAGCTAACGAAAGAAAAAGTTAAAGGAACCTTACTTGAAAGGTCGAATATCTGTACCTTATTCCAAAGCAAATGATCGGCAATCGGAAAGCAAAGGATTACTCTTTCTTCACAGAACCTATACACATTAACGATCGTCCATGTTATTTATGATTCCATAATCGTCGAAATGATCTTTTAACATTTGGTGTTTATACTTAATGTATTCAGTAATCTTCATACTTTAGTATTTTATGATTAAATGAGACTTAAGTGTTTTATAATTACTATCGTAGATTAGGGTTCATTATGTCATTATTTAAAGTTTAGGGTTAAATGTGAAAATAGTTTAAACATCATAACTCACACATGAAATAACGAATTAACACTCTTAGCTTCAAACCCTAATCGACTCTCATTATGTTCTAGGGTTTTCTCCTTCTTTTTAATATCACATTAATATGCATTTACTTTTCATGTTACGTCTTTTAATGACTCGCTACTTAACCTAACACGTAATAAAAACAATCTTTCCTTTTTGTTTTCACCATGCACGTTTATGATTTTATGTGACATACAAGTTACTTATTACTCGATTACTTACACATTTACAAGTTCACTTGACTTATAATAACGCACACATATGAGACACGGTTCACAAACCATTAGGGTTTGGCATACCTTATTCGGTTCACATATCAAACTAGGGTTTATGTTTACATGACCTTTACTCGTTTAATACATGTTCAAAAACTCTTTATGTGGTTCGGTTCAATCTAGGGTTTCGGCTATAATACTTATAAGTCCTAGCTTATCTAAATACTTTACATATTCAAGTTATCAAGTTTTATACCTTGGCCGAAACATACACATGGTTCGGTTTTCAATACATATGGTTCGGTTTTATTACAACTCGACATATTCATACTCCGATTCAATAATACTTATTACGTACATAGCTCTTTAATACTTATAAGGTTTAAATCATATGGTTTGCCTTGTTTTGGGTTCATACGGCTCGGCCACAAAATAAAACAACAAGCTTGACTAAAACAAAACATATTACAATATATTAACGCAATGTACATCAAAAGAAAACGAGAACATGATATACCTTAACTTGGTTGAAGCAAAACTCGACACCAAGGGTTGTTGGTATTCGGCCGAGTAGGAGAAAAAGAAAAAGAAGAGGCAACAAAACTAGGGTTTCACTTTCTTGTAAATGTAGTGTATATATAGGTGGTATCATTTTTAGTTTAGGGCTTTAGGAGGGCTTTGGGTTTTCAGCTTGGCCCAACCGGACTCAACCAAACGCACACCATTGGGCTTCGGCCTTTGATCCATCGAACAAAACAAACACGGCTCAAGTTATTTGCGAAACGTTTAAATCTTTCGTCGTACCAAAATCGATCACGTAATATATTTTAGTTAGGTTTTAATTACTCGTAGGTTAGGTTTTAAATTTCGTTATATGAATAAATGTCTTTTACGTATTTTATAAATTTCGATTCCAAGGGTATTTTAGTCTTTATTCATGTTTTAGATTTTCAGGTTTTACACGTTATGAGGCTTCTCCGCCGTGTTGAAGGAGCTTGTTGACATAGTGCTTGAACTCTCAAGTGGGGAACTCGGGGAGTGGAGTTAGGGCATGGAAGGTGTCCTTGTAGCCGAACCACTATAAATCACTTGTGTCATGTAACACCCCCAAAAATGGTTTGCAGCGGAAGTAAGTGTTACTGGGGTATTACTCGATTGATATCACAACACAATCTATAGAACAAAGGTTTAACTTAAGAAATCTCATTTCATAAAGATTTATGTTTACATCTTTCAAAATGTATATTGTGGGATGTAAGTCCATAAAAAGAATTCAAGTGGTCCCCAAATTTAAATCAGAGTCTTCTATGATCATGCCATGCCAATGCCCAAGCGCCTCCAAAGTTTAGCTATCGCCTGTAATCCTGAAAATACATGCTAAGAGTGTCAACACAAAGGTTGGTGAGTTCACAGGTTTTAATACACCAAATAGTTTCCAAAACAGGAAGATCAATTGGTTGTCAAAGTTTCAAAAGGGTCCATTATGTATGCGGTGTGTTCATGCCTTGAATGTTTCACTACTTAAGCCGATTCAGCCGAAACATGCCCCTACGTGCAACATGCTCTAACCTAGCATGAGAAGGTGATACTATGCACTCCGGTTAGTGGAGTGAGGGGATGGATCTACCCATAAATAGTGTTATCCATAAATATCAACGCCTCGTCCCGTACAATGGGAGTAAGTTAATAAGTAGTGTTGTACCAGGGGACTCTCACAATTGTTCTCAGGCGCCAAACATAAGCATACATATCAGTTTACACATAATAGCAGAGCATAGCTCAGTAAATTTAATCAGTTCAGTAAATTCATAATTTCATAAATGCACAACCAATTTAGTTTTAAGTAATCATAGCATCCTTTCCACGACAAAACGAGTAAAACAGTAAAACGGGGCTGTGAAACTCACAGATGTCTATACGTAATAGTTTAAAGTACTTGTGAAAGTAAAAGCAAGTAGTCGAGCATGTATCTCACCCCAAAGTAATTTATAAACAGTTAAACAAAAGTTGGGGCTATGAACTCGCCTTGAGGTCCTTTATATTTTTCTCGAGTTGTATTAAGTATCACAAATGTTCCACCGCCTCCAAAGAAAGAATTACAAACTGAACCTTGTCTCAAATAAGATCTCGAACACAATCATGAACAACAATTCAACTCTACCAATCCTCCTTGTGAGCCCAAACACGTGATATGAAACCGAACACACTTGAGCATCGGCGAACGCAAGCCCAAAACTCATACTCGAACTCTCGTACGTTGAAAATGAACTCAATAAATTTGTGTCATCTTTTTCATTTATAATCGTTGGAGTAAAGTCCAAAATACATCCCTGTGGTTTGTCCTGTGTATCGCTTTACATCCCTAAACTTTTTTTTGGCACAAAATCATCCCTCCGTTAGTAAAGTTGGCACAAATACATCCCTCTGTTAGTAAAATCAGTTAGTGGGGACTAACGGTGCAATAAATATTTGCACCGTTAGTCCTAAGGACTAACGATGCAATAAAATAAATTGCACCCGTTAGTCCTAAGAACTAACGGTGCACTCCACCGCCACCTACCACCACCAACCACCTTCCACCTTCACCGCCACCTACTACCTCCACCGCCACCCACCACCACCCAACGCCACCACCCCCCACCCCCACTGCCGCCACCCACCGCCACCACTTTCACCACCACCCACCTCCACCGCCACCTCCACCCACCACCACCCAACGCCACCACCCCCACCTCCACTGCCGCCACTCACCGCTACCACTTCCACCACCTCCCACCTCCACCGCCACCTATCACCCAACACCACCACCACCTACCACCCCCCACCTCCACTGCCGCCACCCACCGCCACCACTTCCACCACCACCCTCCACCGCCACCACCATTTACCACCCACCACCTCCACACGCAACCACCACCCGCCACGCAAATTACAATTTCTCTACCTAAGCGCCACCACCACCACTCACGCACCCACTCTTTCCATGCCTACCGCCACCACCACCATCACCATTACCCACTCTTTTGCCACCACCACCATCACATGCCACCACCACCATCATGCACTTCACCGCCACCGTTGATGGTGGTGGTGTGGTGGCGTGATGGTGGTGGTGGCGCGGTGGCAAATAGGTAGTTGGGTAGCGTGTGTGATATATTTCAATGGAGGTGGTGGGTGGCAGCCAATGAGTGGTGGTAGTAGGTGGTGGTGGCGTGGAGTGGCGGAGGTGGGTGGTGGTGGAAATAACGGCGAGGAGGTGGGGGTGGTGGCGGACAGGCCATGGTGGTGTAGGTGGCGGTGGAGGTGGTGGCGGTGGAGGTGGTAGGTGGCGGTGAAGGTATTGGTGGTAGGTGGTGTGGAAATGCACCGTTAGTCCTTAGGACTAACGGTGCAATTTATTTTATTGCATCGTTAGCCCTAAGGACTAACGATGCAATTTATTTTATTGCATCGTTAGTCCTAAGGACTAACGGTGCAAATATTTTCTCTTCCGTTAGGAGATAACGGAGAAATATTTGCACCGTTAGTCCCCACTAACTGATTTTACTAACAGAGGGATGTATTTGTGCCAACCTTACTAACGGAGGGATGATTTTGTGCCAAAAAAAAGTTTAGGGATGTAAAGCGATACACAGGACAAACCACATGGATGTATTTTGGACTTTACTCTAATCGTTGTATATTACTTGAGAAAGCAAATGTATATACGTATATGATATGTAAACTTTATATATTTGGAATATGTTAAAATATCTAATGCATAAAATACAATTGGTTGATGTATAGCGTAGGTATTAAGCTAGCAAAAGTCAATTACAGCAAGTTGGGAATGACTATGTTGTGACACTTAGGGTGTGTTTGATTGCTTCTTAATGACATAATTCAGCGCTGCTTTTTAAATCTTCATCGGTCAGTACGTTTGATAAGTATAAAAACTTGTCACTAAATGACACAAAATGCACTGAGCGATTTTGCATACTAAAGTTAGCTAAACGATTCAGTGGGCTACTTCCCTCCCACGTGGATCTCTTCTAACCATTACATTACTATATTGTTACAACACTTTATCCTTTATATA
>OU343222.1:263464260-263531860 GCA_910596185.1 Chrysanthemum makinoi
TGTTGGCCTTTATTGAAACGGATCTATGGTCTTAACGTTAATCACAAATATACCAAGTAAAATGGATTAAATGAACGAATATGTTTGTATTAATCTTGTCATCATAATTCTTTCATAAATATTCAAAGTATATATACTAAATCAAGAGGTACTAATGAACCATTGTGTTGGTTCAGGAATATGGCGCTATATCATAACCGCTATGTAACCGCTTCCTAAATTACTTCGGTTGACTTTTTAAAGTCTGACTTGTTTGGTTGACTTTCGACCGGTCGTAGTGGGTTGCATGGGTCGATGGTGATTAACCTAATAAAAAATCCAAACAAATACCGCTAAAATAACAACAAATGCAAAAAAATTGATATTATTTCTCACCTTTACAAACACATCAAAGAATTATCTACAATTAATAAGTGAGTGTATATTTCAAAACAATAGAAAGCAAAGACTCTGCTTAACTCAGAAGTTCGAACAGAACATCATTGTATACTAACCCAAATGCCTTCACTGAATCTCGAGATGAACCACAAACAGAAGATAATTGTCTGGGGAGCAATGTTACCCGATGGTGGTACCTTCACGACTCTTGGTGTGAGAGATTTTCCTAGTGAAACAAAAGAGTGTTTCCGCCTGTGATCAAGAACCTTGATTCATCGAACGAGTGTGTGTTAAATGATGGTGAGACCATAGTGACCCATACCAAGTTAGGGTCTATGGGGCATGAAATTTTGAAGCTAATTGTCAACTTGTCCCCATTATGAAGGGTTTTGATTTAGGAGATTATATTTGGTCGTGAACCCGATAAACTTGGATCTAAGTAAAGAGGCGAAAACGCCTAAGCTTAGTTCAGAGGAAAAATTACGCCCTAAAATTCATATTTATCATGTGGGTTACTTCCACCAACAAGTACCACCATCTCGGTAAAATTGCAGCTCTAATGGTACACCCAGGAATAGTGCTTTTGCATTTTGTACCTCAAATCGACATGTATTTAGCTTTTCGTGTCGTAAATTACCGCCGGTGAATGATCCTCACTGAAAGCTCCCATCGGCCGACACACCATTGACGACATCAAAACGCTACTATTTGGTAGCAATAACATATCACCCATGGCGCTGTATAAAGGCATGGCTCCCATGACCCATTTGGATCCGGTCGGATATTTTAATCACCACAAGTATTCAAAGCTTTATCAAATTTCATATTTGCATTAGCCGCATGCATCTTTAGGCACTCACAAACTAAAAATTTCAACATTAGCTACTTTTCCCTTGTACAAGGTGCACCAGTAGTACCCCGCACTGGCATTTCTGGGTAGTTTCTGGGTCGCCACCGAATTATCGGGTAAGTCTTGACAACTTGGTTCTTACCATAATCGAATAAAATAGCATGATCATTTGCGTGAATAAAGATTTCCATCCGTGTTTAAAAAACACAAATGGGTATAAATTATTTTCGACATTCAAGCAAGATAGTTCAATCTAAAAAAGGCAAATCGATAGCATCCTCATTTGCCGACTTTTGGATAAAACTCATATTAATATCTCGACGCCGCCAATAATAATCAAGGCCATCGTCAAATATGTGATTGGTGGCATACCATCTAGGTTGACTTAACCCGCATATCATTTCCTCGCCAATCACATGTATCACATGATTTATATATTCTAACAACATGATCACCCTGCCACCGGGTTTGGACTAGACTCCCATCGGGCATTAACGCCCCGGCGAACACCGACATCCGTGAGAACCATCAGGACGATTGAAGTTACACCCAACATCATATTCCACCGAAAGTGAGCTGAACAATCATCGCATTGGGCCGAAGACCGCTATTAGGAAGAGAATGTTAGACGACTAAAGTCCGCGGTGGTCATAAATGACTACACGCATCATTTGGAAGGAGTTGCATGTGCATGGCAATATGCCAATGGACGGCAGAGTATGACCGTGGATCCTGACCGCTTCGGCCGATATGGCTGTGCATGGTGAAGTATGACCATGAGGAGAAGGAGAAAATGGTGATACATTTTTGGACGTGGTGGCGCAATGATGGTTGGTAGCAGGTTTAAATACTATTTGCAATGATGTAAAGTGTTAGCACCATGTAAGAATGTAAGGTGGCAATCTCTTTGAGTTTATATCTTATTATAACTTTCAAATCATTGAACTCTAAAGTAAAGTACATTTGAAAGTTAAGAACATTTAAGTGGCGTCGCTACATAGATGATCGAGATGTATGGCCAAACAAAATCGCCTACAATACTATCACATATTAACCAACTTAAGTATTCATCCAAAACTATTTGATTTACTTAATACACCATTTTGGTACATCATGAAAGATATTATACCGCATTTTTGAATGAGTCTAGCTTTACATTGGTGATTGGTCCAACTTAGGCTTTGTTTGTTTTTTGAAGGGCTTTTTTGTCTCAAACGAAAAAAAAAAAATGAGAAATGTATGCGGTTTTTTCCTCATATGTTTGCAGGCGGAAGATGAAATGAAATAATGGTGTATAAGCTTTTTTCTTATTTTTTGCAAGGATAAGAGAAAATGAAAAAGTTTGTATTATTTTCGCATAAAAATAGTCAAAATTGTTTTTTATTTTTTTTCATTTCTCAGAGAATTTTTTTGTCCCGATTCTTCATTGTATATTCTTCCTGCTCAAAATTATTGTCTCACTGATTTTTTAGTCTTTTCTTAACTTTGACCATAATTATTTTTGTTTGTGTTATATACCACTTGATGAAAATATATGAATGTATTGGGTTTTAAATGTATTTTTCATTGGTATAAATTTCATCAAATATTATATAACACCAATAAATATATTAATGGTCAAAGTTTAACAAGAAAGACTGGTCAAAGTCAAACTGAACAATAAAAATGAGACGGAGGGAGTATTAAATAAAGACTTTAAATTACATACTTTTGAAGGCATGACTTTACAACTTAGATATAAAACATTTGAAAAAACAAACGCAACCTAATTGATTGCAAAATTCTCAAAATGGAATGGTTTGTATAAAGTTCAAATTCAATCACAACAACGAGCTTCGATCATATATAAATAGCTGAAGTTAAAGTAATTTGTAAGAGCTAAATCAATAATTTTCGAATTATTTCATGATGGAGTTCTAGCATGTGTATCTTTTCGAGTTTTCCGACTCTATCCATCCATCACGAGTTCATATTCCTCTCTTTTATGGTCACAAATTTAAAAGGAAACCTTCCAAACCCTTTCTATTCTTTGCTAAAGTTTTTAAAAAATCAACATCATTTTATCGACTTTTATGTATACATAGATCTATAAGACAATACTTGACCATAAAGAAAAGCCTAATAAAGTTCATGTTTGAACTTTTTGATCACTTGAAATAAATTTAAAAAAAAAATGATTTTAGGGGAATAAACTTTGATTGCTAGCTAGGAGATAGTTTAAAAAGTATTTGGCAAAAAGTTGTATAAATACCCTAACTAATTAGTACTCAATGTTAGCCTTATTACAATCATAATTGGCTAAAAGTCGCTTCTAAAATAATCTTTGTAATTCATATAATGTATCGCTCTCCAGATAATGCATAATAAAAGCTAAAAGTTAAGGATTGTGTTGGAGTGTTTTTTAATGGGTAGGTTGTGATATATTAGAGTGAATTACAATGCATTATCACAAAGAGAACGGGTAGTATTTATAGATTACAATGATTATTCACCAAAAGGGTTATGGCTCGCTTGGTACCCTATTTTTGAAAACTCATGGGCCTACTGGCGAGATTTTGTGGATAAAAGGTCAAGAGTTCAAGTCTCGGCTCCTGCCTACTCGAGTTGGTGCCCCACTGGGTGGACAATGACTGATGCCAAAAAGCACCGGGAGTCGGGGTATTTCCACCAATTCATAACAAAGATATTCTAAAAGCACGCATTAAACAAATATGTCGACTAACACACAAAACCAGCTTAAGTATAATCACATTTCACGTTTTATGAAAATAAAGTTTAAAATTAGTTACTTCGACATGAAAGATATCACAGATATTCATTACATATTACTGTACAATATATACTTAGCTAGAAATATTAATTGTGATTGGATAATATAGATTTGATTCCAAAATGCAAGTTGCAACAAAGTGAAATATTCTCTAAAGTTTATGTAATGTCATAATGACAACCTAAAAGAGTAAATATTCTTTGAAACTAAAAGAGAACATAAAAATCACTAGGTGAATAGTGTTTATTGCATTTGCAGCTAAGCGAATATGATGAATGGATTCCTTGGAATTTCATTGTGTATTTGAATGGCTTTCTCGTGATATTGGCACCTCACCAGCTCTTAAAGGAAGAATATATACGTACAGTTATACAACTTGAAGGAAGGATTCCATAGGTTTTGAGGTGCCATGTATTTGCGTAACTTGAACATTTTTTCTTTTTTAGAAGCCGAAGTTGAACTTTTAACGACCCATCTCTAATATTTCAAAAATGACCAAAGTGGATGCTCTAAGATGTTTGTTTTTGCAAAAATAAGTTTTCACTTCAAAATTTTCCTCGCTTTTGTATTTAGGATTATTAAATTCATTTTTATTGATTATTTGATTATTTTCCCACTTTTGTCAAAATTTGTCTCAACACCACACAAAGTAAGTAAAAACAAAATTGTTAAACAAATAACAATATGTTCATGGCAATGTTGCTGAAGAAAAAATGCGCCTCATGTCGAAATGCTTATATGTAATTTTCAAAATGTCTACTTCAAAGAGAAATGTTTCATCCAATCATTAATTGGTTAGCCTTAACTAAATACGTTTGTTCATTGACCAAAAGTATGGTAAACTCATGATACAAAGAATGACTAATAAACGATTTAGATAACAATGCCGTTTAGGTAATTAAGAATATGTAATGAAAGACAATCATCAACACCAAATAGTTTGGTTTAATGTACATTCACAAATACATATATTTTATGCCAACAGGTAGTCGTATGCTGTCTCTATTTTGCCGCTGCTATCCTTCTTCTCTCTCAATAATAAAGCAAGTTGGCAAATCAACTTTCAAAGAAAAATATGCCTATTACTTGATCTCTTTCTTCTTACAACAGAATAAAATACAAATTTTGGAAAGTCTACAGACAGTTATAAAATATATAAAGAAAATTTAAGTTTGAACAAAAGTTAAGTTTTTTACTTTTGGGAATTAAAAGAGCAATCCATTACCAAATTGAAGACCACAATTCGCAAGTATAGAAAGGGGCAATACATCATTTTGAAATATCTAACTGATGGCCACAACTACAGTAATTTAACTGTGCGAAGAAATTTTGCCTTTGTAGGTCAACCCAACCACAGTAATTTAATTTGACTGCACGGAGTAATTACCCAACCAACCTTTACCCATTGTGCCTCCTCTAGTAATATTTTCCTGAGCCGATTTATGGAAAGTTCAGTGACTATTGGATCTATAAGAGGTTAGAATCTAAAAGCTGTTGTATTCAAGATGAGAAAGTCACTAAAAATTGTTGACAAATGTGTCGTAAGTCAATAAAATTAAATAGCCATGTCAAGTAGAAGACTGAGGATAAAGTTCCCAAAGTGCCACAGTAGTATCTTCAGATGCCGAAGCCATTTGTTTACAATCTGCAGCTTAATGAAATTGCATTGCACTGCAGAAGTTGAACCAAATTTAGATGACGATAACTAGAAACTTAACAATTTACATAATAACTAGATTTGAAAAACAGGTACTTTTTTCCGTGCTGCATGAACACTTTGTGTCATTTAAATAAAATTCCTTTTTTTAGACAAACTATACTCTATTTCGATAATAATCTAGATTCTTTTATAAAATCAATTGGGAGGTTTTATGCCTTAAACATACACTTTAGGCCTAGTTCAGCTCGATTGACCCGTTTAACCTGATAGACATATTCTTAAGATAGTAAAAGGATCGAGATTTTCACTTGAGTTCTAACAATAACGTGCAATCTAGTGGTGGAGATAAAACAATGTGTAGAATCAGAAACTCTAGTTGCCAAGTGTATTAAAAGGTATGAACAGAAAGTGTGATGGGCATAACGTGGCACGGGATACTCAGTATAGCCAAAGGATTTCCTTTCTTGTAATTGTAAATCCTGATCCTGTTATCACATCGAAATGGAAATTAAACATTGATCTATACAGGCAGCTTAGTTGCATATATATAAACTGAAATATTTTAGTACAAAACGTTTCTTGTACCATTCAAATTTGATAGAAACAGGACGGCTTGGTTTTATTCAACATATGAATGATGAAACCATAAATTATACCTATCAATTTAAAATGTTGGTGAACAGGGTTGACCCAACCCTGATCACTAAAACTTACTACAGTATATAATACTAACCTGTGATCCCATCCAGCAGTCCCGAATATTTTGCTATCCTGACTAATAGAAGTTCCAATTATGCCGGTCGCTTCTCCAAACTTATTTCTTTCTTCACCAGGCAAGAACCCTAATGAATGACAAGAAAAACATATAAGCATTTTATCTAATATGATATCACCTATAATCATGATTGATCATATGTAGTATCTTTAAACTACACAAGCCATAACCTACCTAAGTTAACAGTCAAAAGAACGATATATAGAAGTTAATCTCAACATTAATCGATACATACCAGCTAATGGTCCAGGAGTAATATAACAATTTTGTCATCTGTACTCCAAACGCCTCGCTTGAATGTTCCATCCATACACAAGCTTAAGACTGGTATGACAATATCCTTCAATTAGTGTAGTTGTATAATATAATGAGGCTGCAAAGCTCCACAAAAAATGAGAATCAAGGTTTCACGATATAATTTATGCTAGAAGCTCAATTTAAACTGGCTCTGAATGGAAGCTTACAGATGTCAACAACGGACCCTCGATTCTTAAATCCCACCAAGCCATTGTTCCGGCCCTCATAACTGCATACATATTATGGGCTAGAAATGATCATGAGGATCATAAAACGTAATTGAAAGAAAGAAAAGTATCCAGGATAAGTGAAATGAAAACGAACCCTGCTAGGACATGTATAAATCCCTGTGATTCAGAAGGCAAAAAGGCCTGAACCGCCATGCACATACCTATGAAACAACAATGACAATTGACAAGGCTCAAGAAGCATTATATATAGGATATATCATCAATAATTATATCAATATTATCAATACTTTGTAATGGGTACTGATGGAAACGAGGTAAGTTTAGATTGAAAATTTGCCAAAACAGGAAATCTTGAATTTATATCTAGACGTAGGGAACTACAATTGCAGATATCCATACTTGTGTGACCTATCACCTATGTTGACCAAGAAAACTTTGGTATTGATTGTAGATGCTAAGTTCTTAGAACATGACAGATTGACAGCCATATAAAATCACATGTGGATATATGGAAATGGATGCATTGGACACCATAAAGCAAACATATTTCTAAGTTTCATCTTTGTTTATATTTTCTTTCTTAGTTTTCATGATTCAGATTATTAGAAAATCCTTATCTCAGAGGTTTAGAAAATAGCTAAAGCACCATTTAAATTTAAGGCAATTTATTTTTATTATCATATATATACAGCAAAGTTAAACAATTACTTCGTTCTTGGTACCTTCATTACAATGTTTAACCTATGTAAAATCATGACCACTCAAGGTGAGCTCAGGAAACCATCTCATTTCTAGTTCTAAATATTTTTAGAATGCAAGTACCTTTTCCTTTGGTGAAATTACTTGTAGATGCACCAGAAGAATGTGGAAGCAATGCAAACCTTTCTGCAGTATTGAGATCCCATACTTCAACCTTTTTTAATTAATATTTCAAGTAAATATTATGGAGCAAAGGATCATAAAGAAGAGAAGGAATTTAACAATCATACATCAGAGCTTAAAATCCCTGCCATGGCTACATATGGATATCCTTCTACACAGCCGTCACCTGATAACAGAATATTATGTTAGATGTTGTTCAATACAATCTTGACATGTAATGGCCACAGTTTTAAGTACACTCGCACATATCAATTGGATTTCAAGAAGGGCCATTATATTAATCTGTAAAGCAGTATTATATGCATAGCCAAATGACTCTAAATTACTATGATCATTAAGATGACAATATATATGCTAATCAGCTTACATAATATGTACCAAGCATAAGTAAGCAGATGAGGTCTTCCCCTAGGTTACCTCGGGAGGGCAAGTCTTGACTCCAATGTACCGCCCAACCGAGGTATCCCGTGAACGCTTCCTCGGACCTTTCCCTGGCCACCCTAAATGTGTACCTGGTGATGTTTGAACTCTAGACCTCTTGTGAGTGTGCCTTACCACTTAGGCTATTTGGTGGTGGTTATTCTAAATACAAACATGTACCATTGTCTATTCCAAAAACATGGAATGAGATCCTAATTTACTAATGGTGGATAACAAAAATATATTGCAAGTTAATGCCATACAAGTAAAGAGGTAAAAGAGTCTAAAATATAAAAAATGCATGACAAATTTTGTTTAAAAAATAATCAAACTAAACGTGGATGATTGAAGGGTAAAGCATCTAGTCATCTACAAAATGGTTAAAAAGAGGAGAAAAATGACCTTTTAAATATGTTGAATTTTCTACATTCTTCTGGTTGTCATGAGAAATTTCTTGACCTGCTTCTGTGACTTCTGTGCTTTTTTCAGCTTTTTGTGTGTCAGCAGAAAGCCTCTTTACTAAAGAAAGCTTGCAAAAGTGATATGTATTTGCATCAATTGAGACACAAGGCGTCCTGTCAGGTCAAAACAGCTTATGGTTTAAGATCATCAAGAAAATCTTCTTTCTTCTATTCAATTGTATCATACTCTCCATCAACAATTGATGAAAATCCTTCTATTTAATTATAAATATATTTAAGAATTTGCCAGGAATGGAAACAGCAAGGAGAATATCTAAATAATATATGATGGTGTCCTCTATGCTCATATGCTGGCAATGGCTCCTACTTTATTAGGTGATATATTTATTAGTCTCAACATTGTAGATTTCATAATCCATAAGTTTCCGTTCATAAGGAGACCAAAGTTGATCACATAAAGGCAATTGAGCAGATATATATAATAGTGCCATGATGTATATCATACCTTTTGCAACATATATATTTAAACCCATATGCTTTTTCTTTCTCACTCACTGTAACTTTACTTAGATGGACCGATAAGCTCCTAACATTGCATGCCTAGAAACTAACTGTACAACATATCTGATAATTTTTGTGCATACAGGAAAGGCCCATTACATGCAAAGATTAATTATAATGGGCACATGACCACAATACATGCCTTTTCCTTATCACTCCCTATAACTTTACTATAGAGTCAACAAATTATTTTCGCATCGGAAGGTTATAATCACCTTTGTTCTTAGATTACATATTGAAGCTTCCTTCTTAGTATTTGTAAGTGAAATATATAGTGGGAAGTGACTAAAGATCTATTTAGACTACTAGAAAGAATATTTAAGATGAGATAGAAATAAAAACAAAGATTTTAGACTCGGCAGGAATTATCCCTTGAAAAGATATCAAAACAAGCTAATACCCACAACACTTCAAGTGAGACAAGACATAATATGCAACAATCTGTATTATGTAGAACCCAAGAGTTATAGATCAAGACCAAACTTACTTCCATTAACCAATTTATGTGATACAATTTACATACAGTTCAGATGGCATTTTCCCTAAAACCGTTCAAGTTCAAGAGCAAAGGCCACTTCTGGTCACCCACAAACTGGTGTCAAGACCAACATACAAAGGTAAATTGATGTCTCGTAGCAAGAAAAAATGATGTCAAGCCTCAAGGTCAAACGTGAGCCATCGCTATGGATAGCATACCCTTTTCCATGAGGAAAACACTAGGACATTGTATAATATAATACATTTCTTATTCTTATCATCATATAATTCTGTTGGCATTAGTGCCAAAAAACACTTTATGGTCATTACTAATTTACTATTCCCCCAATACAAAGCAGACGTTATAGTATCTTATATCTAACATTCAATATAGTGATCACACAACTGGAGACTCACATAAATGAAAAGTCTGATTCAGAATTTCTAGGGAATAGTGAATATTAATAAGTCACACTTAAAGATATTCGAGGAATTCCACTAGTTGTATAGCATTTTTCCAAGCACTGAACAACTTATTAAACAGCTTATGAAACTAAAGAAGCAATTATCATGTCAATGATATAGTAGCCATCATTGGAGGAGCCTCTCCTTATCTCTAACATCTTCTATGCAATATTTCAAAAGGAAAAGAAACCTTATGAGCTCTCTAAGGTAGAGTATAGTACAACTTATACTTTGTTATCTTATAGAAACACAGATACCAGTGACGAAGCTAGATTTCAATATCAGGTGGGCCAAAAATTCTTCTCAAGAAAACCAAAAATTCGCTTAAAAACTTATATAGGTCATTATATTCACACGGTGAAGAAATTATAGATCATATATGTGCACTGGTTATCAAATTGATCAAGTACTACAAATTGGCAATTAATGAGATAGCTCAATTAGTTTTGTTAACTTACTAATTTACATCGATTTGATGATAGCAAAAAACTTGCAGGAGAAATATTTGTAAAAGTATGGACAAGTTTAAATATTTAATAATGGGCCAAATGTTATATCATCAGGTAAAACCAAAATAGAAAAATAACATATATATCACTAATGCTTTCAGAAAGGGGTTTTGGGTTGGCCAGCGCCCATCCTACTCCATGAGTAACTCTATCGGTGACAAATACTACCACCTAAATATCAGTTATAATGACAATTGACTTTTCTTCAAAAGTGAAAGGACTCATACATAAATATATCAATAAAAAATTTGTATCATTCTCAACTACCATGATCAGAATTCATAGAGAATTACCTCAACAACTCCCCATTTTCTATATCCCAACACCTAACAGTTCCATCCTTGCCCTGGCTGCAACAATTGGAATAACCATTAAAATCTTCCTAAATCAGCTACATTCTTCGGGTTGAAAATATGATATTGGGCAATACAAACCTGATAACTTTGTTGTTTCCAACTGAAGGGCTAGTTGAAACGCTTATAATCCCATGTGCTGCACTATGTACCCTGCATTATAACCATTTAAAACACCATGACTTCACTTTCGAAACAAGATAACATATATTTAAAAAATATATATATAAACCTGCAGTCATACCATGCAGATGAGATAGTCCTATGTTGCACAGTGTCCCAAATCCGTAATTCACCGTCTGAAGAGCTGCAGTAAGACCCTCATTAAAACACATAAATCGAGATATGTTGAACATAGATTTTTAACGTAAGGGAGATTGGTTACCCTGAGAACAGTAAGTTTTGAGTAGGATGGAAACAAACATCCATAACAGAAGCTAATGCATGGCCTTCTCAATACCGCTAATCGGATCAGTGATGGTCTCGTCATTCTCGCCATAAAACCCACTATTCGCATATTAAATCAAACACCTTGTAATACTAAATTCAATAGTACCTACAAATTCCACCTTGCATCAAATAAAACAACCATACGTCCGGCTCTATCTAACAAAGTCTGGTTTATGTAACACGGCCACCAATTTCATACATTGTGTAAATTTATATTAGTATATTTTCGCCAAAGGCCTTTTGCCTAGCAGTATGCAGTGACCCATCAACCAAGAGGTTGCGGGTTAAGTCTCACCGGAGACATACGAGATATAGTATTTGTTAGTTACTAGGTTGTTATATTTGAAATACTTGTACATGTGTCCCACGACGAATAGAAAAGATATTGGGTAGTTAAGTTAAAGGAACTAATCCTTGAATTGGCGGACGCGTTTTAGTATAATGTATAGGCATCGTATTAAGGTACCAAAGGGGACAATATCTTAAGTGATTCCCACCACTATTTAATGGTTTCCGTGTCAAAACGCCTACTTTTGCCATCAGCGATTAGCCTAGACTATTAACTATGGTTTATTACACACATTTGATTTCAATAGAGTATATTTATGTGCCTAATTAATGTATCGTTAAAGCAGAAACTTGAAGATAATATATCGAATAAATAGAAGTATGAAATTTATAGAAGTTGAGATGAAAAGAAAAGAAGAGAGTGATGATTTTTTTACTTGTTGGAGTCTCTGGTGGTAACAGCGAACGTCAGCAGCGGTGGTTGCTCTATGGATTTTGGCTTTTCGATGGTTAGAAAAATTGCAAAATGGTAATTTTGTTGTGGAAGACTGTTTTTAAGTTTTTTTTGTAAAAAGAAATAAAATGAATGGTTAAGTAAGAAAATGAAAGCGAAGGTAAACATAGGTGTTCCTCGAGTTCAAAGAAGGTGAAAGTAAGGGTGCGTTTGGTATCCACTACGGGAATGAGACTATTACTATCAAAGTGATTAAAGGTGTTTGTTCAAGATGAGAGTACACCACTACAGAATGCAATGATACATATATTCCATACTTCATATACATCTAAAGATGTAGGAATGGGTCTTTCATAGGTGAGGGACCCACCACTACTATCAAATACATACCCATTGTTATTCATGAGAGTATACCAAACGCACCCTAAAAGAAGAGAAAGTCTTGTATGTTTTGTGTTATCCCACACTATATAAAACAAGCTCCCTTCTTTCAAAACTCTAATAAAATTATACGTGGCATTTATTTTGATCTAATGGTCTGCAAGCATTTCCACCCCAACAATTTGGGCCTTCATTAATTTTACCCCAAACACATTTTCTCCCAAAATCAGTTTCACATTCACAAATCAAACCGATCAATTATACCACAAAGCAGTGAACCCTAAATCACCAACACAATAATCCCCTACAATCGATTAAACCCTAATCACATGAATCCTGATATAGTGTAGTATTCATATTTAAATTTAATTATCCCTAAATTAGGGTTCATACTCCATTCAGTTATCCGCAAATAAATATTATGTCACAATAATAATCATATATCAATGTTCATTCAACAGTCGATTATGTCTTTCTATTATCATAAACCAAAAACCGATTGTAGAAATTCTAAAATCATTGGATGGTTTTCCAATACAGGTTTGATATTCTTCTCCTAATTTCTTATATACATATTTTGTTGTTACTTATGTTATTAGTGATTGTTTGTTATGGCTAAAAATTTAATAAATCAATTGTATGCTATTTGATATATTGGTATTCATATATTTATATAAAAATGTTAGAAATCAGTTATGTTTATCAAATTTGTTATATGATAATCTAACTTAAGAGTTAAGACAATGCATCATCACATAACTTGAGATTAATATTGTTAAGCCTAAAAATGTTAGAAATCACTATTACCAATTAAAATGTTAGTAATCAGTTTGAAAATGTTGTAAAGTTTGAACAAAACTGATATTAATATTGGAAAGTGTTAATACATATAAGCCGTAAAAACGTTTATTTATATTTTACGATCTTCTAATGTTTTGTCGATAACAAACGTAAAATCATTTTAACGAAACAAATAAAATACGTAAATGGTTTGAGCCAATAGTTTACTAACACACTTACATTTTCATATAAAACACTTAACAAGCAATAGTGTTTACATTTTATAGAAATGCATATGTATAACAACTAGTGTTTACATAATGGGTATATATATATATATATATATATATATATATATATATATATATATATATATATATATATATATATATATATATATATATAGAAGGGATCCAAAGAGAAAGAAAACTAAAATGAGAAGAATAAGAAGATTTCTATCCACACATTTCAAATAGGAGGAGAATTTAAGAGGAGATGCATCCATTTTTGTAGATGCATCTGAAATGAATGCTGTGATTTCTTCTTATCATTCTTATTTTAATTTTTCTTCTCATTTGATCCTAACTCTATATATATATATACACTAGCAATGATTCAAGGACCCACAGAAAAGAATCAGGACCCACAAAAATAATCAGGGACCCACATTTTTTTAGCACAAAATTAGCCAATCACAATTAATTAGAAGGCAATATATATATATATATATATATATATATATATATATATATATATATATATATAATATATATAATTCTAGATCAAATAAGATCAAACTTAAAGTTGTTAAAATGAGATCGAACTAAACTTTGACCAGTGATACTCTCCTTACAACAAAAATAATTTTTTATTAATTACAACTAAAATTGTTATTTAAATGTATATTTAATAATTATTAATTCAGAATTATTAATTCATTTAAAATTAATAAAGTTTATACTTTATTTAATAATTATTAATTCATTTAAAATGATCCCTCAGAATTGGTATCAGAGCCAAGTGCTCTATTTTGAGGAGGTAATGGTATTGAATCTATGAATCATGAAAATTAAAATTTATTCTAATAAACGACGTAGAATAAGTTGTATATTAAATGAATACATAACTGCGTTGGTAAGCTCTGTCCCCGCCGATCGTCGGTTGGAATTAGCAGCAACATTGGAGTCGACCGCCGTACTAATTTTACCATACTCGACGATATGGGGTTTTCCGGAGATTCATGTATTCAGGTAATAGAAAACTTACTCTAATAAAATTTATCAAAATAAAATTTTAATAATCATTATGAATAAGATTTCAAGATTATTACTAAATGATTATGAATAAGATTTCAATATTATTACTAAATCAAAAGAGTAGTATTTCTTCTGATATTGATGATGAACAGGATCTATCTAATTCTGTAGAAGTATCAATAGCTAATATAGAAACTAGTTTACATAATTGGAATATACCTATAGTAGAAATTAAAACTTTATATAAACAAGGTTCTTTTGATTGGTTTCAAAGTTATTCCATTAAAACTACAGAAAAAACTATACCTTTATTAAAAAACCAACAAGAAATAAAATTATTCTCTTCAAAAGCTATACATGAACATAGAAAAAATTATAAATTTTTACATATAGGAATGGTTCAAGTAGCAATAAAACCTATGACAAGATTAGGAATCAATGCTCCAATATATGTTGTATTAAGAGATGCTAGATTAACAAATTTTAATCAATCATTATCAGCCTTAGGAGAATCTAATATATGTAATGGTCCAATATATTTTCAAGTTTATCCTGATTATACAAAGATATATCCTTATTTGATAAAAATATATTAGATGTATTAACTCTAAATTTACGCTTAAAAGAAATTGAAATAAAAGAAGGATCTCGATCCATTAGTTTTAATTTATACAAGATATTATAAAACTATGACCACTACTATAGAACCAAAATATAAAAAAGAAAAATCAGTTAATGAAACTTTGCTTATAGAATCTAATTTTCAAAACTCTAATATAACTGTTCCAAAAAGGATAAAATGTGATGAAATTATTAAAAATCAAACGTGGAATTTTAAAGAAATAATTGAACCAAAGCCTTTAGATATAAATACTCAAGTAAATAATATTATAGATTACTCTCCCTATATAGTTTGTATTAAAATATTCATTTTAAATAAGATTATTACTAAATTATTAATTAATTTAAAATTAATAAAGTTTATACTTTATTTAATAATTATTAATTCACTTTAATACAAAAACTATAGTAGCCATTATATGTGTGTCAAAAAATTATAGTAGCCATTATATATGGAGACGTTATTGTGGTATACACCTTAAAGTGAAACATAATAGGTACACTTGTAGACCGTTAGATCATGTTTGATTGATCAAGATAAAATTTAATTAAATGAGTGGCAAAATTGTAATAAAATTGAAAATCAATGGCATTATGTATCAATATAATATAATTAATATTTTCATACGTTATTTTTGCTACTCTTTTGAAAATTTTCTTTTGACTTTTACTTAAACATTATCATAGCATTTGACTATTTCTCAACGGATCATATATATATATGCTTTTTTTTCGTCGACACTTTATTTTGGTCATCGTCATCTTTATGGATTTATTTACCATGCACTTTGTATGTATTTAAGCACAAATGTGTAGCTTCTTATCATATTTTCTTTTTATTTATTACTATTACACGGATTTATTTACCATGCACTTTGTATGTATTTAAGCACAAATGTGTAGCTTCTTATCAATTTTCATTTTTATTTATTACTATTACACCGTTTTTTACTTTCTTTTAAATAACTATAAGATGATACATTAAAAAACAAATTGGTACATAATTTTTTTTTTGTCGACACACTTTTGACACATTAATATTTTTACAGTGACACATTAATATTTTTGACACATTTTACTATTTTAGTGACACGTCAAAATATTTTTGTCACATTTTTTATTGACACATTTTTTGTGACACGTAGTTTCATTATATAATGGCTACTATAATTTTTTGACACACATCATTTTGTGATGCATTTCTGGTGACACGTCAAGTTTTTTTTATACATATTTAGTGACACACTTAATCATTTGGTACATTAGTAGTGAAACACTAAGTTTTTGTTTACACACTTTTTAGTGCTGAAACACTTAACCTTGATATTTATAAAACCTCGTACCTATCGTTTCATTTGAGCCCCGAAGGAGCAGAACGCAAAAACGACGAGGAATAATAATCACCAATTGCTATGACGTCAAATAAAACAGAAAATAACGTCCCTTCTCAAAAATTAGGAAACCATTTGCAAGATCTGAAACACGGTCAATGCGCATCAATAGCAAAAAAAACTACATTTCACTTTAGTACTTGATTACTCTCGTTCCTATAATATTGCAAGTTAACCACAAGTTTACAACAAAACAAACAAATAGAGAACAAGAGAGCTTATAAAGAATTTATACATGTTAAGAAAATTGACTACACGTTAAGGTTTGGAAAATAGTTTACTACACCAAGGAAATCATAAAATACAGTCCGGTTCTACAACATTCAACCAACCATTACTATTATAAATAAAAATTTATTCAATTTGATCTACAACGTTTCAGTCATGGGTTCGCGTGAACGGTCGTTACAACATCATATATTGCAGCATACCCTTCTAAACAAACAAAAAAGTAACCAAACAACCAACCTTTAAAAGTGGTGTCGATCCGAATATAAGAAAGTGGTAATCTTGATTTTACACAATAATAGATTATAGATTATATCATTTCGAATTGATCCAAATGTGTATTAAACAAAATAGATCGATTATGTCGTTTTCAATAGATTGATCCTTAAATAGATCGGTTCGTTAATAAAAAAAAAACAAAATCATGATTATACCGTTCGAATAGACCAATTCGTAAATGTATGAAGGGATTTTGATTGTTTTAGATGAGATAAAGGCATGGGTTACGGAGATTTAAATGACATTGAAAGAAAAGAATGAAGGTAAAGCAGTTTTTGACGGTGAAAGAGAAAAGAGGTGTTTAGGATTATGATGGAGATTGGTTAAATACCAAAATTATCCTTATGTTTTAGTTATTTGTTTTAGGTTAATTTAAATGTTTAATTTCCACTTGTCAACTTTTGATTGGTGCCTATTGTTTTCTACTTTAAAGTGTACACCACTTGAACGCAAATCTATATATATATATATATATATAGAGTTAAGATCAAATAAGAAGATTACTTAAAATAAGAAGTAATAAGAAGAACTATAACCGCAAATCCGAGATGCATCAACCTAAATTAGATGCATCCCTATAATCTTAGATGCATTATAACGCACAATAATGTGTTTTCTAGCTTTTAATTAGATGCATATACGTATATTAGATGCATTTCATGATTTCTCTTGTTTTTTGTTCCTCTGCACGTGCCAAAATCATGAAAATCAATTTGCACCATCTATACATCGAATTAACTTTCGAAACTCAAGATGTTGCATCTATATGAATATAAATGCATCTAATGCAAGTCGTTGCATCTCAAATGCGTGGTTTTTGTCACTTCTCACCACTTCTTATTTTAATTTACTTCTCACTGGATCCCTACTATATATATATATATATATATATATATATATATATATATATATATATATATATATATATATATATATATATATATATATATATATATATATATATATAGGCTTTGGTTCCATTGAGAAGACTTTAAGATTGAGAAAATGAGAAGGAATCTTGACTATTGAAATCCTTTAATTGTAAATAATTATATAAACAATTTCTTAGGACTAAAAGGGTAAAAATGTAATTGAATCATTCTAAATTAAATTAATGACTATGTTGTAACAATTTTGACTTTCCATAATTCAAATTTGACATCACATGCATTATTGGATTGATATGTTTTTTTCCCTCAAGCTATTTGCTTATATGTTTGTTTAACTGAATCGTACCTATAGTAAATCCATCATTATTTTTACCACATCCATATTTAATGAATTGGAATACAAAGAAACTCATACGTAGTAGTAAACAACTAAAGAAACAGTCATTTGCATACGATTCATATTTTTCCTGTTTTACGTCTTTATACGATTGAATCAACTTTGATAGTTATATATAATGAATCATTAGAGAATTGTTATTGTTATGTCTTTCAGAATCATTTTCATTTAGTGAATCAACCAATATAGTGGTTTTGTTTCCTTGTGATTAATTTAAGTCATACTCCAATATGTAAATCAAAACCAAATTAGTGAACATCATACTCCAAAGATATAAATCATAACCATATTCTTGATTCATGTTTTGATTAGTGAATCATAATCGAATAAGTGAATCATTAAAAAATTGGCAGTTATTGATATTGAATCATACTCGAATTTGTGAATCGATAGTTGGGTTCGTTTCGTTATATTTTTTGAATCATTAATCATTGAGCAATAACGATTCAATAATCAACAATCTTTAAGAATTTAAACGATGTCACTTACATGAATTTATGCAGAAAATTTAAAAATCTATAATCAAAATTCAAAACTAAAAATAAATGTTCATATGTATCAAACTTTTATGGAGATATAAAACCTATGAGATATATGATTCATTCAAATTTAGATTCATGTGATTCAATAACGATTCAACAATACGAAGAGATTACTTATAAAATTGAAACCAACTTGATTCATGTAACACATAGGAACTTGGTCCAAACAGTAAAAGCAATAAAAATGGGTTCAAAATTTGTTATGATGTATTTTAGATTGAAAAATTTTGACAGATTACAACAAGATTGATCAAAAAAATAATAAATAAAAAAAATAACCAACCAAATGATTATGGAGTGACTTGCTGTATCATTTTCTTTAAGTTTGATTTTCAATTCTTTAGTTTTGTGAGGTAACCATCTTCATCATAAGAGTAGGTAGAGAAAACGAGAATGTAGGCGTAAGTGCGTAACAATCATTGTCAAATATGGTTATGATTAAATATATTTAATGATAGTTATATAATACCTATCATACCCTTGAGTTGGTTTTATGAGATAAGTGGTCATGATCACTTCTCATTCTTCTCAATCTAAAACTCTTCTCAATTGATCCGGACTATATATATATATATATATGTATATATATATACACACATATATATATACATATATATGTACATATATATATATATATGGGATAAGTGTTTATAAATGTATCCAAGTTATCACGTTTTGCAAAGTTGTGTATCAATCTATTAATCCTCCTAAACAATGTAATCTTTTTACTAATCATACTAACATGTGTATCGATTAAGTCTCCCGTCTATTTTTGCTGATGTGGCAAACTACCAACGTTAACTTTGTTTTTCTTTTACTTGACTCTTGCCCAAGTGGCAGTCAACATTGAAAAAAAATTATTATTAAATGATTTAACCGAATACATCAAGAACAGATTATACGAAGTACACTAATCTCATATACATCAAGAAAAACATTATCATCATATAGATATATACCAACAATTATTACACTAACAAATTTACCTACAAAATCTCTTTTAAAAAAGAGCATAAACCTATACATCAACTCTTTAACAGATTCTAGCAGAAGCTCTCGATGGCTACCACAGATTCGCGCAAATAAATAAGATCTACAAAATTTTTTTTAATCATAAGTGTTATAACAACTCGAGCTAAAATGATAAAACCTCAACATTCGAGAAATCATATAGATTTATAAAAATAAAAGAACTCAAAAACTTACCTCAAAAGTTGGGAGCCATTGTGGTTTCTGGAGGAAGTAACTTCCCGGAGTTGATGGTTTCGGGAGCAACCAATAATTAGGTGGCGGCTACAATTATTCCAGCGGTGATAGATCTAAACAATGGCAAAAGAAAATGATATAAAAGATTTAGATTCACAAATAAAAATAATAATTAAAAAAAATAAAAAATAAAAACCTTAAAAACTTGAAAATACATAGATCTTGAACAATAAACTTTAAGAAAACAACCAAAATTAATAAACCATGGGTGATATATGATCTTCAGTGGTGGTGGGTCTTGATGTTGTAGTACGTGGGTAAGGTTCTAGTGGTGGTGTGGGCTTCGATGCTGACTGTTTTAGCGGAGATGGAAGGTCTTGGTTGTGATTTATGTGGGGTAAGAAGCTTTTGTTCAAGATAGAGAGGGATGAAGATATAAAAGTCGGTAGGATGTGTGAATCTTAAATATTTTGATTTAATCTGAATCTTAAATCATGTTTGACTGCCACTTGGGCATGAGTCAAGAAGGAAAAAACTGCCACATCATCAAAAATAGACGGGAGACTTAATCGATACACATGTTAGTATGATTAGTAAAAAGATTACATTGTTTAGGAGGATTAATAGATTGATACACAACTTAGCAAAACGTGATTCAACATAGGCTTATGGGGTTATTTTTTCATTACTAACGAGCTACGGCGAGGGGGACAAAACCAATGATACATGACCAAATCCATGGCCAAGACACCAATGATTGCTCGCTTCCTCACCTAAACTCGATTCATGACTAAGGGTAGGATAAGACATGGGAAATATTAATGGGTGTAAACTAAAAGACACGAAACAAATAGATTCCTAAGTCCACAGTCGCCCCACCACTAGTCGCATTCAATCCTCGTAGCAAAATCGAGGGTCAAGAGTCAAAGGGTCTTCAATAATCCAATACACGAGTTAATGCATAAGACATGTAATGCTCATAAACTCCATAATCTAGGCAAATAAGATGTATTAACTCGGCCTTCATCATCAATGAAAAAAGAATGTGCTATATAAAAAATTTTAAAATTTGGGTCAATTTAGCACATATTTATATCAAAATCGGCCATTTCTATCTCCCATCCCCCCACTTGAAATGTACAATGTCCCCATTGTACGAATATTGATTTGAAAGGCGAGATAGAAATGTTCGGGTTTCTAATTTTATCCGTAAGACAAAACGGATTTGTAAAAGTTTGCGCCAGTTGAACAAGGCGAGAATACTCAACACAATATGACACATAAGCTGATTTATACTAATAAACAAACTCTTGCTTGCATTCTTTTTTTTTTTCTTTTTTTTTCTTTTTTTTCACTTTTCTCTTTTTTTTTCTTCATTTTTTTTTATACAAGACAAGGTGTACATGAATAAAAAATAAAAACGATACGAACATAAAAAGGATCCCCCCACTTGAGATCAACTATCATCTAAACCCGATTTTCTTCCAAAACCCTTTATTCAAAACCCGCGACTTTCACTAGTGGAACAAAAATTAACCAACAGTTCTAATTACGGGACCATGGACATAAGGAAACTACAGGGTAGGCTAGGCGATGGGTGTAACTTAAACAATTATATTGGGTGAACAAAATGAAAGGAAAGGCTCAAGGTGTATCGAGGGTATCTTGCACTAATGGTGAGTGCAACAAAGAGGGTTTAACAGGAGGATTGACTAATCGATGTGAACAAGTTGAATATACACAATACATATATGCTATTTGGGTTTTAATCCTAAAATTGCCTTATATCCTAGTTGCACCGATCACACCAAGTTACCTCAGTGTAATGCTCATGATAATGGTCTCGAAAGATATACAAGGCCAAGTTCTAAAGTTCACTACGTACCACCGGCACACTCATTTTGTGGAATTATGTATAAGGGGAAAACGGAAAGGCTTATCCTCACACAATGGGAATATAGGGTAGGTGTGCTCAGTCTAGATTAATCTAGTTAAGTAATGAAAAACATGTCAAAATATTAATGAAACACTTTTCATCAAAAACTAGAAAAATAAGGGCAAGTAAAATCAAACGGGTGTCTATGTCTAATCCCTTCCCCACTCTGGGTCATACTTAAGCATATAAATGAAAGATAAGAATGGTTAGAATTAGAACGTAAAACTCCCCGATTTGCTCGGCATGATCGAAGACACACAAACAAACGTGTCCCGCTTTGAGATTCATGAGCAAACTTTAATAACCTGAATTCACTTAAGACAACCAAACGCATCATACTAGAAAAACAACAAGTATAAAAAGAAAATGAAAAACCTAACTGATGAGTGTCTAAATACTCATCATTTTATACTTTTAGAATGCCAAAACATCTGAAAACACTCAGAAACACATCAAAATGATAAAAATATCACAAACAAGTGTTTTATATGTTTTAAATGCAAAACATCAAAATCTGGTGAAAAACGTATCAAGTTTGCATAATTGGCAGTTTTAGTCCCCCAGGTTTCAAAAGTTGTCAAAAACAGTCCTTGTCATTCCAAAACTTGTAAAATATCATTTTAGGTCCTTGGGATTCACAAGTTGTTCAAAATAATCCTTTGAAGTTTAAAATCACAAAATTACAACTTTGGTCCCTCAACTTTGCAAAAGTGTCAAAAATAGTCCTTAAGGTTTTAAAATTGGAAATTGATCAAAATAAACCTTGTTCTATTTATAAATGACAAAAATGGTCCTTATGATAAACTTTTTGAGAAATTACAATATTGGTCCCTCAAGTTTCTAAATTGGCAGATTTGGTCCCTGGATTTACAAAAAATGGAAATTATCAACAATGGTCCTTGTACTAATCTTACTTGGCAGTTTTAGTCCTTATGAGAGCTTTGGAACATGTTCAAGATCAGCCCTTAACTTTGGCTAAATTACATGATTGGTCCTTGTTGAAATAAACCAATCCGGACCCTATTATTAACTAAGTCCAAATCCAAGCCCAAACACTTAACCCGGCCCAACTTTTAAAAACAGTTAAAACCGCCATCCCTGTTTATCCTCTTCACCCACCCCTGTAATCCCAAAACCACCATGGTTTTATCACCTCCACCTCACCCTTTCCACCTCATCCACCTTTCCAGCTCATCCCCCCTCCTATCATCACAGCCCACAAGCAGTTAATGCTTCCCCACCATGTAACCTTTACTGTAGCACTCTCAAACCTGCTTTTTGCTTTCCAAATCACCCTAAACCCATTCCTACTTCCCAACTTGTCCCCTACACCTCTACTATACTCCAAACTTCTTTAATTGGTTTAAAACTGTCTCAAGCAACCTTATCTCAATTTTGGCGCCAAAAGTAAGTTTAATGGCTAAGATGTGTTTGACTGTTTCAATGGTTGAGATTGTTGATGGGATTTGATCAGAGACATGTGGGGAGTTCAGAAAATCTATAAAGAAAGCAGAGGAGTCATTGGAGAAGCTATCTAGAATAATTGTAATTTTAGCTTATGTCGTTTTTATTAAATTTCAAGTTTCAGTGTTTGTAAAAGCTTCAAGCTTTGTATTTTATGTTTTTAAGGTGAAATAAAACTTTTGTAAGCATCAATTTCCAGTTTCAAGTCTTATGTCAAGTTATGCAGTTTTCTTATTATTCAAAAATCTCAATATGTTGAAATGTTGTTAGAAGTTGTTACTTTGGACTTAGAAGCTCATATAAGCTCCTCATAAAGCTTATCAAAGCTTTTAGATACCTTAAAAGCAATATTAGTAGCCAAAACCAAAAATTCACAAAAATATCAAGAAAATAAAGAAAAAATAAAAATCCATGGTGATTGTGATCAAGAAGCTGGAGCAAGGTATATTTGTGATGGCCTTGGTTTAGAGCTCTGTGGAGAGCATTTAGGATTGGTTCTCAGTCCTTGGTTCTAAATTTTCAGTTGGAAACCAGTTGTAAGTTTTTTTTATATAAGAATTTTAGCTTTTTACTGTTTTATTCACTTATAAGCTTTGATTTGTGTTGGTTCATGTTCATTAAGTATAGTTAAGCAAAAATAAGCATTAAAATAGTTAGCTTATTCCTTTTAATTTGTAGTTGCTATAAATTTTATTTTAAACAGTTATTATAGCTTAAGTGTCAATTTTTAGTTATATGTTATTATTATTGTTATTTACTGTTTCATTAGTCTAATTAAATGATATTATAAGATTTGTTATCAGTTTTATGGTTTTAATCTTTGAAACACTTTGAAAAGCTTCAATTCAGTCCTAATAATCAGTGTTTGGATTTGCTGAATTAAGGCTGCTAGAGACTAGTGGTGTTGATATTAGTTGTTGTTATAAGTCACAATAACACCTAATAGTTCAGTTATAGCATAAAAACCAGTCATTACTTGTAAAAAAGTCAAAATAAGCTTAATCTCATCCTCACGTTCACTTTGAGATTTTTCAATACACATCTCAATCAGTCCTTAGAACTTAGTACTCTAGCCTAATTTCATCTTAATATAGCTTAACATAACACATTAAATCATCTAGGATCATTTAAAGTTCATCAAAGTCAACTAGTTAGTATAAATTAAAAGTCAAAATTTTCATTAGCCTGTTTTTGAATAAACTTTAGATTTTCATTGTGTGTTCAATATTAGGATTTAGCTTAATTCCTTTTGGGAAAATAATATTTAGCTGCTAAAGAAAAATATAAAAATACTAGCTTACTCTTAATTAGTTCATAGGTAGCTTATTTTGTAGCTTCTTTTGACCCCCTTAACTGAAAAGCTCCCCTGTGCACAGTTGTGCAGTCCATCTTGATAAGCTCACAGATAGCTTGTTAGTTGGCCTTACCTTGTGACTTTTAGCTTTTTGTGTAGCTGACCTAGCCCTTTTAAAGTCCCAAGCTTTAGTTTTCACTTTGCAGCTTGTTAGATAAGCCTGCATCAAGCTTAAACTTTGTCCCATTTTGGTGTTAACTGCATAAACAGTTAACTGGTCTCTTTTTCATAAGCCCCTCATAAGCTCCTCAGTGCACCAAAGTGCATGAGCTTGGACTTTTTGAAAAGTCCACCAGCTCTACTTGTTAGCTCCATAGTTCATTTTTATTTTTTAGCTTATCTCAGTGCTTAAAATCTAGTTAGAAGGTGCCTTGTGAAACAAAGAGTGCACTGTGTATCAATGTTTAACTTTTGCTTATTTGTGCTTAATTAGTGCTTATTTGTAGTTAAGATTGCTTTCTCAGTAGTCATATTAGCTTTTTATCAGTTCTTTTTCTTATTTCTAGTTTACTTTGCTTATTTAGTAGCTTATTAAGCAATTTGGCTTAAGCTTATGCTTATTTCCTTAATCTAGTCCACTGTTAAGATTATAAGCTCAATACTGAGCTTATTAGTCGTTTTTGTAAAAAGCTCCAGTTATAAAAGTTGCTTATTTTCTTGTATTTAATAGTTTGCAAAAAGAAAATTTCAAAAATAAAATGTTTTACAAAAAGGGAGAGGCAGGGGTCGAACCTGAGACCTCTCCCTTATATGGGTGATAGTGGGTACCTGTATGCCATTGCGCCCTTGGGTCTTTTTCTGTTTTAGTTTGCATAAGATAATCTCTTATATACGTTTATTCCCGTTTAGCTTATTAAGTGTTTTTAGCTTATTACGAGCTTATTCAGTGTAGCTTTTTCAAGTTTTCTAATTTTCATAAATCTATATTAGTATTAAGGATTTTTACAAAAAGTTTCAGATTTTTCACATTAGTTTTAGTATTTTTTATCAATTAATTAGTGTTTTATAGTATTTAAATCATAATAAATAAAATAAAAGTCAAAAAATATTCTTTTTCCTAAAATTTTCTTTTATCAAATAGTACGTAAGAAAATTATTTTTACACTCGTAGGCCTTTTATTTCATAAAATTTACGTTTTATCTTTGCGCTCAAGCCATTTTCGTATAAATAACGCTCGCTCCGTTTTAAATAACGTTTTTAGATATTTTGAGTTTACGTTTTAGTTAAGATAGTTTATTTAAGTTATTTTGTTTTATAAAATAAACGTTCATCGATCTGTAAAAATAGTGATAGCGTTTATTTAATATCTTTTATCTTTTTAATTTTCTTAATTTGCATTTAAGTCGCTGTTATTTGTAAATCTTTTCTTTAGGTAATTATCCATCAAAAACCTTTACTGATCGCTATCCTTAGTGATCATTCTATCATCTGAAGTTGTTTATACACCAATTCATCCTCCGTGGGACTTAACGACCCGGGAATACACTATATTCCTCTGATCTTCATTGTATTTGTGCTCTGAGCTGTTTTAAGTTTCTTACAGTTGGTCATTCACAAGTGGCTAGCTTGCGTGAGATAACTTGACGGTTCAGCACAGATCACTAACTCACTTTCGTAGGAAACACGGTTGCATTTAGCGTATGCAACAAGCCTTTTAAACCACTTGGTGTCCCAAGTGGACGAGTGAAGTCTCGTGAAGGTTTACAGGGAACACACCCACAAAGTTCATTTAAAATACTAATACAAGGTTATTGTGTTTTAAAATGAAAGAGTTATAGCAGAGGAAGGTTACTACGTCAATCCCTTATGAGGAGTTACCGTAACTAGCAAAACCCGTCATAAGCTTCAAAGCGAGAGGTTACGGCGTAACCACGAGATGGTATTACTGCGTAACGCGTCAATAATTCTTTGCTAAAAAGTTGGTTACGGCGTAATCACTAAGATGTGTTACGCCGTAACTCTGGTCAGATCAGCAAACTGCAGTAGCAATTACTTCCTCGTTTCCTGCAAAAATGGTTAGAAAACACAAAACCTGTAACATATTGGATTTCATAAACACACTAAACCACAAGATCAAATAGGCGTATAATGTAGATGGTTTAGAGAGAGAAAGTTGGATATTCTAGAAAGAGAAACTCATGGAAGGTTAGATTCCAAATGAACATCCAACCCTCTCCCTTGTGAGGAGAGGGCTATTTATACAAAGAGACACGCCCTCCTTCGGGCTGTGGATCAGGCATACAATGGGTAAAGACCCGTCCTTCCTCCACGGTGTTGAACTAGACTAACCTACGCTAATAACTAACTAATAATACCATACTAAACAATATGTCTACGAGCTAACTTAAGCTAGATTACATTAGGGGTGACCGATACTTCATTATAGAATTTCCAATTCCTAACAATCTCCCCCTAAGGGAGGTCACCCCATGAATTACAATTTGCATCCTAGCAGTCTATTAATTCTTCAGTCTTGAGCTCGTAGACTTTAATACTTCAAGGTAATCAAACATTGTGCTTTAGTGGTGATTTCATCACTGTTCAACTATAATGAATATTTCGTGGAGGTTATAGAGCTGATCCACTTCGATGACCTTTGAGCTTTAAAAGAGATCATCAGCCACAGTAAATCTCTCTGGATCATCCATAGTTGTGTTGCCTTCATGTGGTGTTGTGACTTTTGGACCGACATGCTCACATTCTGGATCATGATTTCTTCTTATCAGAGTAGCGAAAGCTTTCGTTGATTCATGATATTGGCAGCAGCGTAGCAGAAGCATGGAGTGAGAATATCAGAGTCATGGATGCACTAATCATGATTTCTTTTGAAATGAATGTGATGTGTGAGCATGCGGCTATGGATTGACGCTTCATTCGATCACCGCGAACTTGGCGTACGCATACAACATTAGCAATAAAGCGCACGAAAGTGTCTCTTGATCACTTTCGTTGAATTGAGGTACACGCCCACTGTTCCCCGTTGATCAGTACAAGTATCGCACTGTGAACAGTAAAATTCGAAGAATTTCCTTGACGGGGTTTCGCGGCAGCCGTTGCTCTAGTCTTTTGTCAAACCGAACGTCTCAAAGAAGACAACACGGAGTGAGTGAACCAGCGAATTGAGATTCACTGATTGATGAAAAAAGATTTGAAAAACAATCGAGTATTGCTCAATAGAAATTGTTTTTGCAATACAATGAAGGTTTTAATGAGAATCAATTATCAATCATAAACACCTTTTATTTTGAAATATTAGTACACAGTCGATGTGCTAACTAAAAGAGTTTTGAGCACAAAGACCGGTTTTCAAAGGTATCCGTCAATCCATGACTTAACCAGATTGATTCAAAAGATTGAATTGCCCCATTGTTTCTCGTTTCGTTGTCACATGGTTGATCTATTGGATAGATCTCACATGCCACCCACCAGGAGCTTGTTTGATGTTGGCTTCCGAAGGCTTTCCATCTTCATTGTGAATATGTTTGCATATCACTCAGATGTTCTGGCAATACCACAAGGATAATGCGTAGGACTCAAGATATAGTCTCTCTTTCCACATTATGTGAAACAGAGAGTCTTCATTGAAAGTGTCCTAATGAGATTTATAGATGATCTCGTGGCTCTAGACTCAATTGTACATATTTGGTTCCTATGCCGGAGACCAAGGAGAGGGTCTCCTTCTTCAATATCAACAAACTCTAAGAGAAAGTCGATAGATACTGTCGGTTCCCCGTGAGAATGAAACAAGTCCTTTTAAGAGGAACTTGAGTAGCTTGGGAAGTTGTAGTGCAGTGCGTCACTGGGTCCATGGCGTCTTGTCTTCAATACCGATGTTACCTTGGTAACCACCAGTAGCTTATGAATTGAACCCGGTTTCTGCCCTAAGGTTGAATTAATGGAGGGCTATTTCTTTTCACCCTTTTCTCATTTCATTTCTTTTTCATTCTTCAACCCCTTCAGTGCTTACCGAGACTTCATAACCAGAACCTTGTTGGGTTTATTCCAGTACTAGCTCAATCTCAGTCCGCACTCTTCCCATTTCTCACTTTTCTCCTTTTTTCATCAAACCTAAGGACTTCTTCACTATCTAGTGGATTGTCCCTAGGTAGATCCCTCCGGTTCTGGCGGATCATGGGAACTAATACCTAACCTTATCTTCCTTATATCACCATACATAACGTAAAGTTGGTCGGTCTATTTGGTACAGTTCATTCTTCCTTGAAACCAATAGAAAAATCACTTGGAAAAACAATCAAGGTACTTGTGATACGAGATCAAAGCATTTTGTACCTTAATAGTTTTGATCATTTAGAAAACCTCCCCCTCAACATGTGCATATGATTTAGAAATTGTTTAGCACATGGAGGCAAGAGGACTTTGAAATATTTTCTTTGATCACAATTTTCATAGAAAAAGCCATTTGATTTTCTTAGTAAAATTCTCCCCCTCAATATGTGCATAGGATATGTGAAATCATTTTATCATATAGAGGAAAGAGTTCTTTGAAGCACATCTCACGATTACCAAACATTTAGAAACCATTTAACACACAATCAAGGTACCTTATATAAAAACCTGGAAATCTTTGTACCTTGAAGATTTGAATTTGTTTTGAAATGCTCCCCCTTAATATATGCTTCGAGATTTGAAAATAGTTTAGCACATATTTGAGAGCAAGATGCACTTTAAGACAAAATGGTCATCTTTTATCATCTTTCATATTTATATCACATTTTCTCCCCGATCAAAAATTTCAAATCCTTTGAGATTTTGGATCTCAAGTGATTTAAATATGTATGAAACAAAACATTTGTTGGAGAAAAATGTGTCCGGTTTTATATGATATGAAGTGGACAACCGTGAGGTTCCCCTTTTAGACACAAAGGGAAACCTCAATACATAACCTATCACTATTACATACATTATAGTTGTTCATAGTTCATACACCACATTTTACACATAAAAAGTACAAAACAAAAAACTACATCCGGAAGAAGTCTTCATTCAGTTCTTTGAAGCAGCATGTAGTGACCTTCACAAAGTCTACCACCCACAAAGCTTTCAAGGTTGCGGAAGATCATTCGAGTCTTGAGTCTTCGCCTGATTGCAGCAATGAAATCTTCACACCTCTTCAAATCCTCATCAAACCGTAATTTTGTTTTGTTCCACGGCTTCAGATCGGTTTTGATTTCTTTCCTCTAGAGTTTAATTCTTCTTCGACCATCTTGAGAGTGCCATCACTGAATTTGTAGAGCTCGCACAGTCTCATTAGCATGCGTATCCCGTATCTGTCGGTGAAGAGGATGGCTCTAGGATTGTCCAGAACTCTATATTCGTGATGGAATTCATGTCTTGAGGCATCCCATTGCGGCCTTGTAAGGTTGACCCTAGTCTGGTAGCTTTCCATTCCTAGCTGAAAATCCTCAACCCTTTTTCGAATAACTAAGCCCCTGATCCAAAGGTTGACAACAGCCGAGAGAACCTTCTTCTCACGAACCGGAAGATGGTTAAGGTGTCCTTGTAGGTTCAGAAGGTAGAGATCTTCAAAGTCATTTGGCATCAAGTGTTTGAAGTCGTTCTCTTCAATAACATGCTCTTTCAAATCTGCTCTTCGAAGAACAATCTTCTTCAAGTAATCATAGCCATAGATTGAGAAGATCTCTATGTTGATGACACTTAGAATGCGAAGCTTGGATCTAACAGCTTGGCGTCTTTTATCACTCCATGTCTCTCAATGTAGAATCTCTTCTTTTTGTACCACCAATGAGAAATACCATATGAAGCGGCAATGTCATATTTTTGTTCTTTATCAGCCGCATTGATCAGAACCATCTGTTCAAGACCATCGATCAGTGTGCAGTAGCAGCTTTCATCTTTGAAATCGATAAAGGCCGGTCTTCTTTTAGTAGAGCGAGCACATAGATAGTCTAGATCACGGTTGAAGAAGAACTTCAGACTGATCAATGGTCATCTGTCCGGGTTCACCCACGAGAGGAAGGGGCTTGTTCACATTGAAACGACAAATCTGCTCACTGACTTGATCACATAGCATCTTGTGGCATTCTTCCATCTCGATATTGAGCCGATTGGCATCGAGTGAAAAACCTTGACAATTTCAAAAGCTTGTCCTTCAAGATCCTTTGGAGTGATGGACGAGATTCCCTTCTGTTCACAAAACCACTTAATGAAGCTACCCATATCTCCAGTGACATGAAGGAGAGAGTCTTCATCTGAGATTTCATAGTTATTAGAAATTGTTGAGGCCCAGTTGTTGTCGGGATCATTGTGTCGTCTCGGAATAGACCATGAAGGTTCTGGAGTATGAGGTCTCTCTTCGGTGAGGCAACTTTGAATGGTGTCTTTTGAAGGTGCAACTCTAGATGTGTTAGAACGTTCACGACATGTATGTATCAAACCAATCATCTTCAGCGCTTGGGGATATGCTTGGTGGATGCATCATCGTCATCGGATTCGATTCTGCCATGACATACGACTCTTCATGAAACACTTGATCTTCGGAATAGAGGAGACTGTGGTGTGAACCTGAATCGACCATGGTCCAAGCGGCCAGATTTCTTCTGAGTTCCCTGATCTTCGGATGGACTCGATTGATTAGAAGGTTTTGGATGAGATGCCGATGGTTGTGGTGAAGGTGTCGTGTTTGTGCCGTGAAGATCCACCAGCCCAGAAGTTCCGCTCCTCCAGGTTGGAGGTGAAGGATGTGGTGGTGGCTTAGGGCCTCCAGACTTATCGATTGATTTCACCCGGAGCGATCTTTTCTTTTCTTCTTATCTTCTCTTTCTCGTACATCCTCTGCAAACTCGATAATTATCAAGTCTCATCGATTCCTCAAGTGCCATTATAATTTCCTATGTGTATTGTCGTGATGCTCTCTCTGCTTCATACATTCTTTCTGAGAGAGCTGATCTCATGTCAGAGATTGGCAAGTCTTTGAATCGCTGAAGTATTGGAGCCTTCATTGCCCAATCAACTGCATCTTTAATATCTCGCTTTATTGCCTTTGTAACAATCTCATCGAGGTTAAGATTCTCCGATTTTTGACACTATCAAGATTATGACGATAGGAAAATGCTTCTCAATAGTTGCAATACGCGACATAACCTCTTCTAGCACTTGCTATGTGGTTTTGACTGGAGGAGGTGAAGCAGGAGGTGGCGAGGCGGGAGGAGTGACGGTATCACTGACATTGACAACTTGTACTGGATCAATAATGGGTTTGGGTGGTGGAAGTGCGGTTGCTTGAATAGGTGCTGACATTAGAGGAGTGGTTGATGTGTCTTGCTGAATATCGACATTGTACATGGACTCGCTCTTCCTCTTTCTCATCATTTTTCTTAACGGTTCGTTATCGAGGGTTTGTCATTTAAGAACGATCACCAAAAGATAAGCACAGTATCAAGATTCTTCAATGAGGATAGAGAATCAATAGACATATTTGGTTCTTCCAAATGCCTAGTCTCATCAGATCTTGATTCAATGTTCTCCGTGAGTCTTTCTCGCATTTCTTCATCAACATTTTGATCGAGAATGAGTATCACTTGATGCAAGAGTTTCTTCTTGTGCCTCGAATACCTCCTTTTCCAATCCAGATTGTTCTTGAGGTGAAGATGATTCAACACTTCTTTTCTTCAGTTCAAATTGAGTGGTAGTTCTTGATGGTGAAGAAGAGAATGTCAGAAGCATGTGAGCAGCTTGTTCGGCATCAACACCAACAATCCCTTTCCCTTTGTCTTGTGTGATTGGAGTTGTATGGCATGGCTCAGGTTCAGGTTCTCTTAACACGACACCTTCAATTGGTGGTCTCATGTTCATGCCTTCCAGGCTTTGTTGAATTCCTTGCTGCAGAACAGCATCATCTTCATCAATCAACCTCGAACTACCCCTCGAAACTTTAGTTTCCTCAACGATTTCTTTTTCCACTTCCTTCTTCTTTCTTTTCTGCTTCTGGGTTGTGGTGTCAGGAGGTTGTAACCTTTCACGTCTCCTTTTTGGAAGGGTAGCATATGAGGTCTTTGGAGTATTTGAGCGGGCGTTTGAGGCGTATGCAGACTTAGCGTTTTGGGTTGTGGTGGAGTGGGAGAGACATCAACATTAACACTGGATCTGGATGCCCTTTTCTTGTACAATTTGAAGTGATCCGTCTTCTTAATATCGTCAGTGAGAAGAATATCAGAATTGGCAATCCAAGATCTCTTTATCCATGCCTTTAGCAACATATTTAAGGTTACCCTGAACAAATTCTTCCTTGGCATTATGAAGGACTGATTCACTCCTAGGATTGAAGTTATGAGTTTGCAAAGTACTTGGATGACAAGCTTCGAGAATCTGATGCTAGGAATCACAAGTTTGTTTACTTTCTTTCGTCCCTAAGCTTTATTCTGAAAGTTTGTTCTATCAGAGATAAATGTGTTCATTGATAACGAGAATTCTTCCCAGATATGTTCCGATACATTAACATTCACCCCATTGACGATACCCCATAGGATTTGCAAGATGGGAATCCTTACTTTATCAAACTCGATGTTTTGCCTCGATAAACATAAGTTGAGAACTGTTGTCATTGATCTCCAGGGTTGATACATGTGTCCGGTGATGATGTCGAAGCCTTAATATGCCAACTTGATAACCCAAACCGATCAGAAAGACTATTAGCTCTTCTTCATTAGGTGGAGGTTCAGATCGTATGTTGGGGTTACAAGGTGTGATTCCAAGGGCCTTGCTGAGAATGTCCGAATTGATTACAAATTCCTTATCATCCAGCTTGCAGGTATAATGAGTTGTGATTTTGTCCCATTCAATGGTATTCCAAAATTGTTGTATGTAAATGGTGGGAATTGTGCATTGCTTGATTAGGGCACTGAAGTAATTTGTGTTTTTGAGGATATCAATAGACACTTTGAGGATTGGATTTTGTTGCAACTTTTGCATGTCCACATAACAGTTACTTTTCCCAATCTCTACCCATCGATCTTCAGGAAAGATTTCGTTGTCTGAAAGGACATTGGGTGGAGCAGAAGATGTAATGTTCTCAGATGAGGTTGTGTTTTCCATTGAAGATCTAAAGATATACACATACAACAACAAAGAGTGATAGCATGTTAGTTTAGATATGGTTAGTTAAGCAACATTGAATGCAGCCTCATGACAAAGACTCAACAAGTAGCAATTTTGACAGAGTTCCCATAAAAGGTCAAGTAGCATTAGTAAGATTTCAAGGTAGCAACTCTTTTTGAGACAGCTTTTGAGAGACAACTTGTTTTTTTGAATTAAATTAGTTAAGAACAAAGTTGCTATAAAATAGTTTCATGAGACAAGATGCTATTATTGAAATGTTATAACCGGATGCTAAGACAATTTTTCATATCAAGTTGCTACAAGAACAATCAGATATAAATTGTTTAAACAATAGAGTTATAACAAGTTGCTAAGAACAAATTGACAAAGCAAATCGCTACAGGAAATCCTGAACCAAGTCGCTAGCATGAGATTATTATAGCAAGTTGACTTAAATAATTTAATGCAACAAATCGCCACTTGAAAATTGAACCAACAAGTCGCTAACTTGTAAAGACAAGTCGCTATCAAAAACTGACAAGGCTAAGTCGCTACATTAAAAGTTACTAAGTCGCTAACTTGTAAAGATAAGTCGCTATAAAAAATAACAAGGCCAAGTCGCTACGTGAAAAATTACTAAGTTGCTAACTTGTAAATACAAGTCGCTAACAAGAGTAACAATGCCAAGTCGCTACTCATCAATAAAGCAAGTCGCTAAACAAGAACAATGTCAAAAACAATCAAGCCAACTCGCTACGATGAACAATGGTAAGTCGCTACCAAGAACATTACATAAGAAACATGCCAACTCGCTATGAAGAACACAGTTAAGACGCTATCAAGAACAAGTTCTTCTCTAACTCAAACTGCTCAGTCCAAACACCATCCATCACCATTACACAAACTCACTCAACTCGCTACATAGAATGGTTACAATCCACAATGAACATACACAAATACACAGAACCCTATCTCAATACATTCAATTATAACAACAATATCACGCGCAGCGACAACCTATTAACACAACACCTTAATCATCAAGACATTACTATAAAACCTAAAAATTCATCACAAACATGACAAGTGATCCCATTAAATCAAATCCATTTACAAACCTAAGTGAGAGAATCAAGTGATGAGGTTCAAATGCACGGTGGGAATCTGTATAGGAAACCGAGTTAGGATAGCATCTAAATCATGAATTTGAAAGACTGAGAGTGCTAGATACTAAACATACCTCAGTAAATCGCTAGGATGAAATGTATACGAGAGAGAGAAAACACAAGAAAAACCTTTTTGATTTTTGAAATTATGAAAAACAAATGATAAGTCGCTAGGGTATAGGAACAGTTTTTATTTCAAGTCAAGAATACCAAGTTGCCACATTCAGTCCCTGTTCTAGTGTGAAAGTCTAGTAACTCGCTAGTAAAGTATATTAATAAGTCGCTAAGATTTTACAAAACAAGTCGCTAGCCTACATTTTACATGCCAAGTCGCTAACTCTGTTAAAGGTAAGTTGCTATCTATCATTTTATGTATTATAGACACTTTCAGTCCATGAACTTGTCAGATTGCAAACGGGTCCAGATAGCAAACATAACCCAGATAACATAATAAGATAAGCAAACTAACACAGAGAACACCATAAAACAGATAAGCAATCAACACAGAGGACACCACGAAACAGGACAAGGACAAGGCACATACATGCAACAGAGCACAATACATATCTAACAATGATGCAGAGAAAGAAAAAATAAGATAACGAAAAGATAAGATAACTTGTAAAATTCTCCCCCTCAATCAATGTCACCAATGAACATTGATTGACTTTAACCCACCCGTTATAAAACAAGAGTATATCTTTTGTTCGAACTTCATCTATGATCCCGTGTCATTATTGAATAACATTTCTAAGACCGTAGATGTTATCGATAACAAGAGATATATCTTTAATTAGATTGAGGGAAACGATTTGAATTATAAAATTATAAAAATTGAATTAAATATATATATATATATATATATATATATATATATATATATATATATATATATATATATATATATATATATATATATATATATATATATATTTTGAAACTGATTTGTATACTGATTTATAAGAGCGAGTCCGATTCAAGTCGAATAGGAGTCAAAGCACGAGGTACATCAATTCGGCACGCTATAACTCGCTGAGTGAGCAATATTCATTTCTGATGGAAACCAAGTCATGAAGTTCCTGATTGAATTGAGCATTGTACCTGAAAAAGACTGAGAACACATTGCACTAGAAGCACATGTAGTATTGCAAATAGATGAGTTAGTGACATGAGTAATCTCACTATTGGATGTTGCACAGTTTGATCTAGGCGTGTCATTAATAGAGATCCCTTTAGGTTCAATATTCTTGAAGAATTTTCCTGTGGGCATCCACTTAAGGAAAGATCTAGGTATGTAAGTCTGTTTGGATCCTGTAAACTTAAAGAATATGCCAGTGGGAATCCATTTGAAAAAGCTGCAAGTAGATTTGGATGTAGGCACTTCCCTCTTTTGAATATTGGTCCTTTTGCAATTAGTTGGTTTCTTAGGGGATTGATCGCCTTTGATGCTTCTTATGAGAACTGGATGAACTCCTAGTATTCCTTATCTTTGAACTTTGAAGATTAACCTGGGGTTTGTTATTCATCATATCGGAATGAAGTAGTGAAGTGACAGGTTTTGTCAAAACAGTATTCGCATCAACTTGGGAGGCAAGCCTAGATTTCGATGGTTTAAATCTTTCAGTTCTAAAAGCATTGGGCTGCCTAACTATAGTATGTTTTGAGTTGTTCTGAACAGTTGGCTTTCCCAAGGTTGATGATTTTGCAAACTTAGTGTTCACCCTATTTCCAATAGATTTCCTAAGCTCATTTTTTAAGGCAACAATAGTGAAGCTCTTATCCTAAATTTGGGCTTTGAGGGCATCAATGTCAACCAAAAAGGAATTAGTTTGATCTAACAACTTGGAATTGTTCTCTAATAAGTTCTTTCTTAAGGACTTATTTTCCCTCAATAGGTTGGACACACACAGAGCCAATTCATCATTCCTAGATTTAAGTGTACTACTCACCTCTTGGTTAGAATTGCACATTTCTAGATTACATTTCTTATGCAGATCTGAGAGTTGTAATTTCAGATTGCATATGGTTGAATCTTTGTCCTGAATCTGGGTTTTTAAGTGGTTAATTTCAAAAAAATCTCAAAATTCTGGGAATTCCGGATTTATGCAAGATTTTGTGGCACAGAAACTTTCTTTTCTTTGTTGTATTGCAATTTCCAAGGAAATACAATGTTTTTCAAGAATTGAGTATTTATTTGAAAGTTCATCATAAACCTCTTTTTCAACCATGTCGTTTGTTTTAAAGGTTTTAGATTCAGGCTCAACCAAAACACATTTATCAATATCATGTTCAGAGATAAGATCAGTCAAAGGGTACCTCTGTATGACACATGTTTATTTGTTGGTATGGCATCTGAGTTTACCTTATGCACAACAGGAATTTCTAACATGCAAGCACTTTCGGCTTTTCGTCTGAGCCTTTGTGTTCAAGACAGCCAGTTACATCATTCAAAGATGGTTGTATCTCGAAATGCATTCAGCATCAGCATCATCCGTTCTTTCAACTGATCCATTACCCGAAATATCACAACTTTCCCTAAATTTATCATAACACCCATTCAACTCATTCAAATTATCAGTCCCTTGAGCAGTTGTCTTAATGTACACTTCCATACTATTCATAAGTTGGATATATGTGTTGATGAACTCATGAATTTCCATTCTAGTATGTTTCTTGAATGAAATTCCAGTTACGTGTTGATCAAAGTCTGCAGAATATTCCCCCTTGATAAATGGTTGAAATTGGTTGTAGATTACTTGAAGTGCAGCATTAGAATCATCAATTAGTACCTTCTTACTGGAAATTTGAAGCTTTAGTTTTTCTAAGTTCAGCAACACAGTTTTTGTCAAAGTGGGTTAGTCTTGATGAAAAAGAGCATTGCATGTTCGAGCCATAGTGGTGGATAACAGTTGTGTGAGGTGCTGATGAAGTAGTTGAAAGGGCTCAATGTTGCATTCCATTTGCCTTGCATCATTTGTCAATACCAAGTGTGACTCATTAGATTTTGACTCAGATTGTAAAGTGTATTGATCATAAGTTGCTGAATCACTCAAGGTAGAACATTCTGAATAGCAACTTGTTTCATTGTTCTGTGAGGTATCATAAAGTTCAAGCACTTTGGAGATTAAAGGATCAGTGATGTAAGACATTGTGTTAATGGATATTAGATATAAGTAACTTTCATCAATTTACCAAATTGCAATATAGACAAGTCGCTAACAAAACAACTCGCCAAGAACCATAACACCAATTCGCTACGAATTTTGAAGACAAGTCGCTAAGTTCCAAATCGCTACGAATTTTGACAGCAAGTCGCTAAGCACCAAGTCGCTAAGTCGTCAAGTCGCTAAATAGCAACTCGCTAAGGTCCAAATCGCTAACACCAAGTCGCTAAGAAACTTAAGTACAAGTCGCTAGCAAAGTTGAAAGCAAGTCGCTACCTTCACCAAGTCGCTACCCATAGTGGAGAATCCACTAAGTGTACTGTTTGTCGGCTTGTCTCAAAAGACAAGTCGCTAGGACCAAATCGCTACCAAAAAGCACTACAACTCGCTACCTTTTACTTAAGCAAGTCGCTAAGATGAAATTCACTACGAGAACCAAGTCGCTACCAAGAAAAACTTCAAAAACACACTTTTCAATCCAAAACAAGCTCAACCACAGTGATTCAAGCTTACCAAATCAAAACCCAAGCACTTACAATGATTCTAAACACAAAAGTACACCCAAAATTCAAACTTTGACACTAGAAATGAATCAAATGATGCAAAAACCACTAAACCTTTTCAAACTCAAAAACCATCTAAAAACCACTAGAAATCCAAGATTATGTAAGAGATGGTCTAACCATGGCTCTTGATACCAATTGTAACATATTGGATTTCATAAACACACTAAACCACAAGATCAAATAGGCGTTTAATGTAGATGGTTTAGAGAGAGAAAGTGGGATATTCTAGAAAGAGAAACTCATGAAAGGTTAGATTCTAAATGAACATCCAACCCTCTCCCTTGTGAGGAGAGGGCTATTTATACAAAGAGACACGCCCTCCTTCGGGCTGTAGATCAGGCATACAATGGGTAAAGACCCGTCCTTCCTCCACGGTGTTGCACTAGACTAAGCTACGCTAATAACTAACTAATAATACCATACTAAACAATATGTCTACGAGCTAACTTAAGCTAGATTACATTAGGGGTGACCGATACTTCACTATAGAATTTCCAATTCCTAACAAAACCCAACTATAGGCATGGGGTACCTCCCACGAAGCGCTTGTTTTTGTTCGAGTCACGAGCTTGACTCCACCCTTATTTACTACGTAAAAGGGTGTTCATTCCCTCACTTGAAATCAAGTGTGGGTGAAAATAGCAATAAACACCATGAAGGTGTGAATTTGCTATGGGATGGGGAAATGATAAGTAATGATCATACCTGAAAGGAGATGTCATTTCCCTACCTTACCCATTTTAGTTGATGGCATTGATGATTGGTTCACCTCGTGACGTGGCTGATTTATTGGCTCGTATGTCTTCTCGTTAATCACTGAGGTGTCCAAAATCTTGTCCTCTAATTCGTTTGCAAGATCAACTAAAATTGGTTCATTAGCCGGAGTTACATAACCATCATCGGGTGATGTGACGGGTTGCACGCTTTCATCCATAATTTCAGCAACCTGCATAGAACAACAAGCAAGATTGTTAGGAATAAAAGAAGAGCTAGAAGTCATACCATTTTATGTTATGGTTGATTCCTCATTAGCTTTCGGAATTGCTTCATCACCCCGTAAGCTCTTTGCTTCCATTTTCATTGATTGGTCATTGCCTGTTTCTTCATCTCTCGCAACCTTTAAACGTCCTGGAAATAGGATAGGTGGGACAAGGTGTCGATATGAGGAACCGGCTCCTCGTTGTTGACTTCCTTCATTTTTCCCACTGTTGTTTTAATAGTTCCAACCGCATTCATTTTACTTTCCAGGACCTTTTGGTTTAATTTATCAAGCATAGCCTCCAAGCTTTTCCTCTTAACATCAAGCTTCTCTAAATTCAAGTCCGCGCCCTCCTTGAATTTCCTAATCATTTCGTCATTTGAGTCGTCCATCCTTTTTAGATTATCCGAGAATTTATTGACGGCTTCTTCCAATGACTCAATATACCTGACCTGCTCATATTCTTCTTGTATAGAGTGCTCTTGTATAGCATGAATGCTCTCCTTGGCCATCTTCATATCATATCCAAGTCTATCAAGCTGCTTGGTGATGTTGCCAATGTTATCCAAGATGTTGCTATTTGTGGCCCAAGTGGTTGCTCCATCATACCAATTTCATGAATGGTCAGCCATCATTTCAATTGATCTAAGGGCTTGTGCAGGTGGCATTGTAGGAATAGGTCCTTGAGAGTCGAGCATTTGGCGGGACGAGATGTTTAAACCTTTGTAGAAAATAAGGACCATCAGATGGTTGCTGATATCATGCGTTGCGCATCTGTAGAGAAGGTCATTATATCTTTCCCAAGCTTCATCAAGTGTTTCATCCATCTTCTGTCTGAAGCTCCTTATTTCTTCCATCATCTTAGAAATCTTAGAAGGAGGACAATATCTACGAATGAATGCTTTCTTTAAAAGATTCCACGTATTGATTGACCCAACAAGAAGCATCTTCATCCATCTTCTGGCTGCACCAGTGAGTGTAATTGGGAACACTGTAAGCATTAATGCATCTTGAGAAACTCCTGGAGTGTGGAAAAGATCTGCGATCTCCAATACTCTTCGCACATGCAGGTGGGAATCATCATCGTTAGTTCAGCGAAAAGATTTTGCCTAAGTTCCCTCATGAATGGCAAATGATCTCAAACTCGATGTCATCATTCAATTCGGGCATACCACGCGTTCTTAGGTTATCTCGAGTCAACAAAATATATTCTTCCATAGTGAGCATGTCAAAATCTGAATCTTCCATATCCTGAAATATCAAAAACAAACAAAAAGCAGAAGGAGAGAAAAGAAAACTAAAAATAAAAGAAAATAAAAGAAAAACTTAAATTAAAATCCTAAATAGCTCTCCGTGCGCCAAAAACTTGATGCAGTTTTTTACTGACCAGGTTTTAATATTTGTAATTACTCTTTATACCTATGGTCTACCCTAATGCACTAACGGGCAGTGTACCTGGTCGTGTGTAGTGTAGTATTCGGTAAAACCGAGGTCGTCCCAAGAGCTACGAGGATCGGAAATTAACTTAAGTCTATGTCACGATTTAAATTGCTTTTAAGATTGAAATAATAAATTAACTAATAAGACAAGAAAGCAGATAAAGGCAAGAGATGTGATCAATGAAGGAGAGTGGTGCTAACCTAGTTATTCCTCCTAGTTAGTAATGTCTACGTCTACTTACTTCCAATTACATCAGGTGGGGTCAAAGTCGAGAGGACAGCATTTGGTCAATTCGCCCTAACCTATCAGCAAAGATGCCACCACAGGAGAAATCATACGCACCGTCATAAGTCCTGTTGTTCCCGGTCCCCTAAGCCGAGTCATTAAGTACCGCCACGCTAGATTTATAATAGTGAGTGCCCGGACGTTAGGAACTTAGACACTCACCCCCTAATTCTTAAGTTCATCCAAACGATAGGTGACCAGTTGGTCAAATCGCACAAGTAGAAAGGGTCGCCAGTTGGTCATATCTTACCCTTTCCGTCTCATTCCGCTCACCTAGGGTCAGTTGGTCATATCTCCTAGGCAATTGGCCTCTACCGCCATTCAAAACTACCGAACCAAGGGTGGCTACCAATAACTATGCACGATACGCTTAGAAATAATTGTACGGAAGTAAAGTAAATGAAAACAAAACAATTAAAGAATCATAACTAGGCCAGCACCAGGGTGCTTAGCCAAACATATAATAAATCATACCAACAAAAATGAATAAATTATAAATTGAATTGAACATAATGTTTGATACAAATTACTTGATGTAGAGCTAATAATGATGATTGCGAGTGAATTCTTCCTTCAAAACGGCTTCGATGCTGGAAAATACCCGGAGTGGTGCCTAATCGACCCCTGGGATAGGGGTGAAGAGAGATACTCAAAAATGCAGATTTAGGGCTATATTTATAGGCCCCGACATGGTTACGGCGTAACTAAATTTATTAGTTACGTCGTAACTAAAGTTACGCCGTAACTACAAATGTAATTACGCCGTAAATATCATACTTCGTAGTTTGTGTCATCCATTCTAAATCTTGAAACTTATTTGTACTAGATGTTACTTTTGGCCCCTGAAGTAGCGCGTTGATTCAAATTAAATCCAAAATGCCTTAATAATACTTACGGTTTCAGCCCCTCGTCGTTCTTGATATATGTATACTTGGTCCTCGAAGTGAATAAAATAAATATTAACTTGCCGCTTCAAATCCACTCGGACCTCAAAACTTTTGCACCCAGATATTAATTACGTAACTAATTATCCGAGTACGCGTCATCCTTCTTCATATCATACTTATCCCTCCGAAATAATCTCTACGGCGTAACTTAATTGCCATTTTACGCCGTAACCTTCAAGATAATAATTATGACGTAACCATAAGAATTGGTTACGCCGTATCCTTCAAAGCTTATATTTACTCCGTAACCTTATGAGCTAGTTACGGCGTAATCTTCACATAAAATCCAAAGGCCCTCGTAAATCAATCTTCAGAGCATATACTTGGCCTTTTATCACTTCTTTTCCGCTCCAACGCCTCATTTATCCTGAAATACAAATATGAACGAATATGAAAGAATTAAGTACCATATTAATGCAAATGAGACCATAAACATGGGAATTTGATATATAAAAGATCAGGCTAATTTGATGTTATCATATATATATTTATATATATATATATACTAGTGTCAAAACCCGTCCGATGGACGGGTATGACTTGTGGTTTTTATTTTTAGGATTAAGTGGAACAAATGTATACTAAAAATAATTAAAAGTTAAATGCAACGGTTAAGGTCTATAATTGATGTTACCATAATTCATAAAACGACTAAAAGCAAGTAAATATTTTGATTTGTGGTTTTTATGTTTAGGATTTAGTAGAACAAATATATAGTAAAAAGTTATTAAAAGTTAAATTAAACGGTTAAGAACTATAATTGATGTTCCCATAATCTATAAAACGCCTAAAAGAAGGTAACTACTTTTTAACATTTTGTTCTAAACAATATTAATAATGAACATCTTTCACATTTGATAATATTATTAACATTTATTATTATTATTTTATTTTTGTTAATTATTTTTATTTAGTTATTGTATATAGGTGCTTCCAGCTGTTGTTTTACCAAATTTTGTTGATGTTGACGAATTTGAATTATATGTGAATGGATTTATGGTTTTGTTTGATGTTTGTTGTGATGAGAAATGTATGTATTGGCGGGTTGCAAGTGGAGTATTGTTGTTGATACCCTTTGTTTGTTAAGTGGTGATGTTTCTGTGTTTACCAGGAATAGGGGAAAAAGGTTGTGGTTATATGCTTTTGATAATGATGGTAGAATCCTTACAGAGGTGGTATTCAAAAGGGTGGCTTCTTTAAGGAGGCTCCAACTACCATTTACGTAGTTAGAGCAGTGTTAGTATTTTTGTTCAGTCTTTTTAAATTTTATTGTTTAATTTTGATATCATTAATTTCTTAGTTTACATAATAATTATATTCTGGTGTGTTACGTGTTTTAATTATTTTTTTGATGACGTAGTTATTAGTTATATAAGGTTTTATTTTCAATAAGTTTTTAAACTAAATTTTATAAACCAAGATACACGATTAAGATAGCTCGAGTATGTGTTTTTAGAATTCTCGTAATCTTACGATGTTTTTTTTAATAAAATTTTTAAATCCTAGCTGTGGTGAGTTATTAAATGAAAACCCTTAATTGGGATTCTGGTAAAACACGCAACATTTAGAGGGGAAATATGTATTTCAAAGAAACTAAATCTTCCTTATAATGCAATAATTAAATCATTTTTTATAAAAAAAAACATGAATTAGAATAAATAAAGTTTTTTTCCTTATTTGCTAAATTGTTTGGGTAATTTTTTTTTAAATAACACATGTCATTTGTATAAAAAAAACATAATCAGCAAGATGGAACAAAACCAATGAATAATGTTGTGAGACCATGGGCTCATCTGTTGTTCGCTTAGCAAATGTTTATTTAATTCTTGGCTCTGTCTCTTCATAAGCCTTCGTTGAAGCGTATCAAATTGCTTTTGTAAACTCATTGTTCTTCCTTTTGTGTTTGTATCTTAAAACCCTGGGTTTGCAATCTTAGCCAATTAATGGCGTTCGGTGAACCTTTGTTGACGACTCCTTATGATGGTGGAGCTGGTGGTATACATCTGGCATGGTGGCATCATGGTATGGAACATGAGTACTTCAAGCGCAAACTGAATTTGATTGTATAATGCTGAACATTAGATTTATAACAACCCCAAACACGCCCAAATAAGATTATAGCAGCCCACAAGTGCCCTTGATTCAACTTAGTGCAACCCTAAAACACTCCGAAATGGTTCTAAACAGCCCCCCAATACCCCTGAATCCATTCATTACAAAGTGCAGCCCCAAAATCAGTTTTTTGCAGCCACAAAATTAGTTTTAAGCATCCCCCAAACAACCAATCTAATTGATGTAGTTGCAAGCACCATCGTACCAAACATATACAACATTAAACAACAAATCTAACCTCACATTCTCGTTTTTACACAAATCCAATAGGATTTAGTTTCAGCCTTGAGAAATCTTTAACCATAATCCTTGAGATTTAACAAAAGGGAGAAGAACCTGTTTGAACATCAACGTTTTTTTTTATCTAACACCATCCTGACCAAAAGCACCCAAAAATCATATTTTAAAAATGGAAGCCTTTGAAATATACACCCTTATTTTTAAATCCAAACTTATTTACTTATAAAAAAGAAAAAAAAAAAGGAAAGAAAGAAAGAAAGAAAGCAGCCAAAAATCATCAAAATAACAAATATAGATTAAATCCGCCTCATAAATTTTGTTGGTGTATCAAAAAATAGCCACAAGTAGCCACAAAGCATCCAACACCATAACAATCTAACACAATCACCATATCAGAAACATAATCGGCATCAAAACAATATATCTCAAGCAAACACAGAAAAAAATCGCATCGTTTGAAACTTACCAAAAAAAGCATTAGAAAGTTACACTTAATATAGAAAGTTACACTCTATTAACCTACGCACCATACTCTCATTCACTCTCTATCTCGTGCTCTCTCACTTGCACACAAGTGAAAATACCTAATGAGTTCTCCTCTGCCAACTAACCTTCGTCGCCACTTTTACTTACAGAGCCTTCCAATGTGAGTTATTCTTTTCATAATGGGACCCGACTGTAATAGTGTTAGATAGCCAATTACAGGGGTGGAGAAGGCAATTTAAACATCCTATTACATATTTGTAACTGACTTGGTAGAGTGAGGAGTTCATGTTACTGTGTGTGTAAGCACATATTGCATACGGAAGCAAGTATTAAACATGTCTGGGTTCTTTGTATATAATCATTACTTAATATCTGATGTCGACGTACAAATTGAACCAGAGTTAGATCTTCCCCAAGTTTTAGCCCATGGGAACTCATTTTTCCATGTGCTTCTACCAGTTATGAGTTAACATAGAACGTCATGGCCGGATTTTAGGGTGTGCAGAGTGCCCAACCGCACAGGGCCCCCAAAAATTTAGGGGCCCCCGATTTTACGATGCAAGGCTGCTTTAATTCGAAATGGGGTAAAAGTGATGAAAAGGTACTCTAAAACACAAGACTTTTGACGTTATGAGTGAAAGGAATATTAAGTTTGAATGATTGAAAGAAAAAAAAGAAAAAAAAACAGAGTCATAGGACATGCTGGTGCAGGAAGATGATGACCATGGTAATGTTTACTTTGAACCCTAAGGTTTATGGATGTTACACTTTTATCCTACTTTTTTTATTCTATCCCTAGACAAGTACAAATGGATTCACATTTATACTTTCAGCCCAAGATTGAGATAGTTGTTAAATCTAGTCCAAATTATTGTTTATTTAGTGATCTTCTTTTTACACATTTTCTATAAAGAGCTTTTAAACGGGTCCAATCGTTCTTACACATAAAATGTGATAAATATAGACATGCTATACATTCGTTCTATTGTTTTCGGATGCTTGCCTTTTTCTATAGTTATTATTCGAGAGGCCTATATTGTCAATATAGCACAGGGCCCCCAAAATCCACGGGACGGCCCTGTAGAACGTGTCACTGAAACTTGCATATTTGTGGCTTTACAGGTCATACAAGCGCTATGCGGTACACATCAGATGATGCAGTGAAGTTATTTAACCAACTGTCATACTCAAGGAGGTGCAGTAAACTATTTGGATCATATAAATGGAAAGAAGTGTAAGAAATTTACTTATGTAATGCTTTCATTGATGTTTTTCTTTGCCAAATATGATTATTGTTATTATTGTTACCTTCAACAGATCAAAGAGCCTTGGGAATGTCTATGCGGGTAGAACGTGCATCTCTTGACAGGTAGAGGATTACACATTCATTGAATATTTAATTGTTCCTAAATAAGTGAATCAAGTACATTCAAGTTCAGAATGTATTTGTTATATTTACATTTTTTTGTTTATGTTAAGACAGCAGTAAGGCCGTAAGGGTGTACAATAATAGCATTTTAAAGGGCTTGTAAGTTATAGCCCAAAGGCACCAATTCTCAATATAAGACATACTTGCTACATCATTATAAGATCAAATAAGTTATTAATTGTTAGTCTGCTACTGCTAAGTTCTACCACCCACAAGGTACATTAAACTATTCGCGACATTGCACCATGCCAGTTAGGATCTTGTAAAGCAAGAGTATGAAAATGAGTAATGGAAGAGGTAAATGTGGTAAGAAGAGTGAAACGTGCAAGAAGTTTAGAGATGCCACGGGTGATGTGGGGGAGCGAAAACACGAGTTGTTGTAGCAGTAGGTGTTGGAGCCACGGAAAAAAGTGTGTGAGTAACAATATGTTGGCGGCTATGCAACCCGACCTGGTCTATTTTGACTCATCTTAAAAATCTAGCAAACCTGTTTTTTTCGGTTACCCATTCACCCATATTACTATCTATAAAAATACCTTTTTTTTGAAAATCTACCTAGCCACTTTAATATAATCATTTCATAATACAAAATAAACATTAGCATAAAAATGAATCATATATGAAGATTGACCAATACTAAAGGGGTGTCCGGGTTAGCTTACTATATATATTAAATTATATAAAAAAAAGGAAAAATAAAAATCAATATTCAAGGGATCACCTGTAAATTTCCTGTGCAATCAATGTATTTTTGAGGTTCCTCCTTTGTAGGAGCAGCTTTAAGTACCTCTCACATCCTAAGATAAACAAAGACCACAAACATATATTACAACGAAACATAGTCCCAAACATCGTTACTGATCAAGATAACCAGTACTAATCACTGACCTCCAATATGTGCAATGGGTAACGGTAATGCTGGCAATAAAATTATTGTTTCTTCAGGTTTGCTAACCAGGTTTTGGGTTCTTCACATAAAATGTTTTTGTGGGCAAGCTCCCGAATGGTCCTATGTTATTAAATCAAAACGACTTTACCCCTTGCTGATACAATTTCTGCCAACATAATTCCAATAGTTAACTTTCATAATATATGTGGTAGAACAGGCGAGTCAAATGGTATTTGTTGAATCAGATAATTAAGGTCCAGTTGAACCATGAACATATTTTTTCCATATTTTAGTGTTTTTATGAATGTTTATTTCGCTAATTATGATTAAATACAATATTTAAATATTCAATAAAACCAATTCGACCCAATCCCCTTGCAACTGTCTTCTTATTTGACCCGAGACTTATTTATAAGTAAGTGGGTCAAAAAGGCCACTATAGTGTGATCATGGATCTTTACCTATACCGAAATGGCAAACTCATTGTGTGAAGATCGTTTATAAGCTCATCAAGGGATAACAATAACAAAGACAAACATGAATGCACAGCGGAATAATAAGAACATCAATGTTATTGCTAAAAGGTTTCATTCACCATCACCTCCAATTATATTAATAACGTGTTATCTAAACTATAAAAAGGATCAAAGACTTGATCTTGGAGGTTAACTAACACTAACTAACCCTAGACGTATATAGGAACACGTCTAGATAACTAAACTACTAACTAAACTAATAACCTAGGCGTTTACAATAAACTACACGCCCTAGGTTACACACACACACCTTTAGTTGACTACATTATGGAAGACATGTATTTTAAACCTACACCCCATGTCCTCTTTATATACTAGAGGATTAGGGTTTACAAATCTCTACTAAGGACTAAATAATAAATCTTCTTTTGCAAGCAAGTCCCTCCATTTTTTTGTAGGTTTCCTTCTTGTCACTTTAAGTCCTTGATGTTTCATTCTTTATTGTTTTGTATCATCGAATCAATAAACCCAACAATCTTCCCCTATTTGATGATGACAAAACAAATACGATTCTTGTACGAACTTCCCTAGACGAAGTAGCAGAAGTTGAGATAATTAAATCTCACCATGAATGAAACATTCTTGTCTTCCTTTGTCTTCCCCTTAATCCATGCCATGCCACTCCTTGTCTTCCCCTTAATCTATGCCATGCCACTCCAACATCTTGGTGCCCCCATGCAGGATACCATTACCACTGCTAATCGTATGATACACAAGAATAAAGCTAACAGTTAACACTGCAAATCCTGAAATCTTGGTGCCCCCATGCAGGTTCCTAAGCTTCCAAGGCTTCCTAATCTATCATACGATTTATCATTATAAAGTTGTGTATTGATAGGCTTCCTAAGCTTTCAGGATTTAAACAACCAGTCCAACTCTGCTCCAATGCTTCCTAAGAATAAAGCTAACAACTATCACTGATAGGCTTGTGGAGGACACTGTTGAAGAATGCATTAGCAGTAGAAACACATTACCACTGCTAGTACATATATTACCACTGCTATTAGGTTAATTGTTATGTATCTGTGTATTGATAAGTATAGAAAAGATCTTGTGTAAATTCTATATAGTTATCATTATACGTATCTTGTAAAGGACTCCTTGTGTTATAAAAGGAGATCCTAGGTCATTGTTTAAGGTACGAGAAACTCACGTATGCTTCAAGGTGTAACCCTAGTGATAAGCAAGATCACTCATATTATTTATAATAATATTGAAGCTTTGTGTTACATTGTTCTCACTTACAATACATCATACAATCCATATTCTGAGTATTACTAAGTATATTCCGCGTACTTATTAATATAAATTAAAGTATCACTAACACAAGGTGTGTGTTTAGATCCATCAAGCAACACAAAGGTTGACTAAATTCTTGGACACGCAAGACCAAGAACTTGTGGAGGAGGCCTTGGTAGTCTTGCAGGCTTCTCTGGTATGGAAATCTGCTTCATGTTGGAGAGAGTTGCTCCCAATGCTTTTGTCAGAGCCCTTGGCAACTCCTTGGACAAGGAGTAGGTCTCATCATCATCATCATCATCATCAGATGAACTAGAGTAGAACTCAAGAGAAGGTACAGGTTTGGCAACAGGTGCAGGATTGGCAGTCTGCTTTGTTGGCTTCTTGGAAGAAGAGCTTGTAGCAAAGAGTGGAAAGTAACCTACCCACCCTGATGCCTTCACGAAGATGACTCAGAAGCCATCACAATCTCTGTATCAGAATCAGAAGATATGTCAATGATATTGGAAGGATTGCTCATGGTGATTTTTAGGGTTCTTGTGCAAGTTAGAATGTGTTGTGATAAAGATTATGAAGATCCAAGCCTCTTTATATAGGCAAAGTCGATCATAAGGGTTCATTAAAGGATATGTTTATTTTTCCCTATTTTGGTAGGTTGAAAAGTAAATATAGATATGATCGGGTTGACTTTGGGAAGATATTTTTAGATAGTGGCTTGGTTAAAAGTAACTTTGGTTAAAACAAGTTGGTTATGCATATTCTTTGTACTATACTAACACTTGCAGGTACATAACCAATCTTGGCTGGGAGTTGATCATAAAAGGTGTGTAACTGAGACACACAACAAATGGTTATTGATTCACCATGTCTAATCCACATAAGAATCAACTAGTCTAGAGCAAACGGCTACTGGTAAAGACTTAACAAATCCATTTATGGTTGATAGTTTACCAAAAACTATATGGTTATCAACTCACCATATTCTTTATGATTAAGAGTTGGCTAGTCCATAGCAAACGGCTCATGGTAAAGACATCTCAAATACGTTGATAGCCGATAGTTTGCTAAAAACTATGATAAGAGCACTCAAATTTTTTATATGTTTTACTTACCACTGCTCTTGAAAATTTTTTTGTGAAAAATTACCACTGCTAGTTCACAGTTTCCACTGATAGTGTTATTTTTACCACTATTCTCCAAAAGGTGAAGATCGGTGGGATCACCCTGGTCCCATGCATCCTAAGGATGCCAACCGGACCCTCCCCCAAGGACCCGACCCCAAGCAATGAGCACTTGTCCCAGTGACTATACTTATCACGAGGTGGGCTTTGAACCCTGGCCATTTTCTCCAATAGGCCCCTCGCTGACCAGTCAATCTGAGCATTTGCGGCAGGGGGATGGTACCAAATGATCTTGTAGTGCCATGGAAGAGGTTTAAACCCGGGTCTATTGACCCAAGCCCAAAGCTCTTACCAATGGACTAAAGCATCATTGGTTTATTTTTTTTACCACTGTTGATCTAGCCGTTACAACTGTTGTGTCAGTAACAAATTTTTTACTAGCCGTTGAGAGAAATTGCTTTCCATATTTATAGGGTAAAATTTTTAGAAAATTATCTACTTTCCTACTTGTAATTTATTCTCTTAAGATAAATCTTTTCCTTAGATAATCTTTCTTGCGCAACACTCTTAAACCCTAACAGTATATATCTTTTCTCTAAATTGGCGAGTTTTTCATACAATTCATACTGACACAATATATTTTTCGTCAAAAGATACTATGGCACCTATATACCTTTGCGATGAGCACAACCAAGTGGCCTATTTGGAAAGTCAAACAACAAGAGTGCCCTGTTTTTCATCGACGTGGATTTTCTAAACACTAGTCATATAAGGTATGCTTTACTACTCAATCCCACAATCTATATCTCTCAAATTAAACAGTTTTGGAACTCGCTCAGTCCATAACCGTTGAAAATAGAGATACACATGAAACAGTGGATGCTCTTAGAGCCACAGTGGATGGGGTAACTATTGATGTTACTGAGTCATCCTTGAGGAGAATTCTCCAATTGGATTATCTCAATGGTATCATCACATTACCCAAATTCATGAACATCTTGCATCCATGGGGTATGATACCACTGATAAAAAGGCTACTTTCAAAAAGAGTGGTTTCCGTCCTCATTGGAGATTTTTAATACACACTCTTTTACATTGCCTAAGTCCTAAGAAAACTTCTTATGAACAATTCAGTTCAACAATGGCTTACCCTTTGGTTTGTCTAGCCACTGATAAGATTTTTAATTGGTCTAAATATATTTTTACAAGTATGCAAGGCGATGTAAAGAGTTCAACAAAAATTTTGATGTATCCAAGGTTTGTGCAAGCAGTGTTAAATGAATTTCAACTGCAACCCCATACAAGCGTTTATAAAATTTGTTGCCTCAAGCCTAAAGTTTTTCAAAACATGGATAAGGATGGCAATAGGGTTGTTAAACCACTTTTTCCTCAAATGCTTGCAAAGATTTCACAGGTACAGGGCGAAGATGCAACAATCCGCCATTGTATCTCAAACCACACCCACAATCACAGTTCCAAACATAATCTACACTCTACCAGTTTCTCACACTTATGAGAGGAGGCAAAAACAGCCAACTCCTCCCATTACAACACAGCATGTCCCTGATCCTTTTGGTTTAGGAACAAGCAGTGGTGGTTCCAGGCTTCAACCTAGTCCAACTAGAGAGGAATCTGAGCCAATGCCCTATGATTCACCTCTCCCAATAGGTCACACAGTTGGAAGCATGGTTGTCAGGATCCCGATCCTGATCTTAGGATCTTACGATTTTACGATACTGCAAAGCAAAAACGATCCGGATCCTACATAGGATCTTTGCAAGCTTAAGATCTTATAGGATCCCGATTTTTACCATACGATCTTACGATCTAATCCTATCCAATCTTACTTTTCTCGAATTACAAACTAAAAATCTACACATTTATAGGTTGTTTGTTTGTAGAATTCAAAACAACATGTTAATCTTTTTAAACATTTTATAATCATAATTTAGGACAACATTTATATGAAACATTCGTAGTATTTGATGGTTATAATGTATTAAAATTTGTAGATTTGTATAAAATTACATAAACTATTAAGAAATAACATTAGAGTAGGATCTTAAGATCCCGATCCGATCTTACGATCACGATCTTGCAAAGACGAAAACGATCTTGAGTAGGATCCCGATCTTGACAACCTTGGTTGGAAGTGTTGAGGGCAGTGGGCAACATATGGAATTGATGGAACTTTGTACCAAATTAGTTAAGCAGGTTGAATCTCTGGAGAAAGACTTGGCACAAGTAAAGGAGCAACATGCCAAGGATGTTACATAATTGCAAGAAGAGATTCAGACCTTGAAGAAAGAGTTGCAGGGGTTGAAACAGAAGAATAGAACTGCAAAGATAGTGATGTCGTCTCCATCCTCACCTCATGATGGTGACTCAGAGGGCTTCAGTGAAGATTTTGGGAATTCTCCCAAACAGGGGAGGAAAACAGATGATGAAACCAAGGGGAGGAGAATTGATTTTGGAGATGAAGGTGATTCAGGTGCAGGTTTTGATTTTGGAGAAAGAAAAGGTACTGAGGAAGTTGATACTCAAGAAGAAATTCCTCAACAGCAACCAGAGCAAGCAACTTCCACTGCTACAATCACTGAAAACTTTCCCACTACAGTGCAAATGGTTTCCACTGCTGGACAAAATATTGCCACTGCAGAGGAAGAAATTGAAAAGCAGAGAAGGAAAAAGGTAAAGAAATTGTGCAAAGTAAACAGCAACCAAGAAGGAAGGTTTCAAAGAGAGAACAAGCTCAAATTGCTCATGATGCAGAAGTTGCTAGACAAATAACTGAAGATGAAGTTGCAAACAAGAAAAGCTAGATGAACTAGAGATTGCAGACTTCATGGAGGCTAAAAGGCTGGACAGAATGGAAACCACTGTTCCAATGGATGAAAATCCACTTTCCACTGTTTCACCCACAATATTCAAATAAAAGACTCCAAAGTTTAGCTATGTACCTACAGAACAAGAGATTGAGTTCTTGATTACTAATGATCCAGTAGTCAAGAAGAAGGCAATTGACCTAGTTGCAGATAAGTCTATAACAAAAGAACAAAGAACGGCACAGTTGAAGGACTTCATTCAAATGAAGAATAATCAAGCACTTCAAGATGCAATTGGTTCACCGGTCAAAAGAAACAAGACAACCAACCAAGGCACAAGTTATTTCAAGGATGAAAGATTATTGTTGCAATGTTGGTGGCTGGAAAAAGCATCAGTTCAAAGGGATGACTGATGATAAGGTTGAAGGTATCTACTACAGAGTTAAAAGGCAAGATCAAGACTTCATTCCTATGAACTCTGAAGAAGAAGAAAGAAGATATCCTCATCTGAAGAGAAAAGCCAAAGATGGTGAACCTCAGACACATAAGAAAACAAAATTTGCTAAAGAACAAGAAGTTTAATCTGAGAAATTCACTGAAGAACAAACGACCGGTATGATTGTGATTGAAGAAGAAGATTTTTATCTGACCCACTGCAAAGTCAGACATCCTATTGTTGATTGGGAAGTGTATACTGCTAGCGATTTTGCTCCAACATGGAAGATTACAAGGCTAGGTGGTGAAACTTCATCATTCATTCAGTTTGAAGAACTCATCAAAGCATGTGATATAGTTGATCTTGATACATTATGGAGATTAGTTCAAGAAAGGTTTGATGCTGACAAGCTTAAAGATATGAAGGAAATGCAGTTATCGGTTGATCTAAGAAGGCTCTATGAACCAGATGTTAATGATAATTTTTGGAAGTTTGAAGCTCAATGTTTTGGTACTACATGCACTTACTATGATTCATGTGAAGTTCATCATGTTTCTACAAATACTGGAGTGGATGCATTTATGTTTGCTAAGAAAGAATACCCACTCAGAGCTGCAATTCTCACTGTTATGTTATCTACAACATTAAGGGTTCATGAAGATAATGAGAAGGTCAGAGCTTTGATACATAGGATTCTAGATCAATGTTCAAGAGCTATTTAGGATTTAAAAAGAAAGTGAAGTGTTTGGAAGAATTCCCAAATCCTTACAGATAATGAAGATTGAAGAAACTTATTGATTTGCAGAGAAATCATAAGTTTAGGGGAGGATTGTTGGGAATAAAGCTAACAGTTACCACTGATAGGCTTGTGGAAGACACTGCTGAAGAATGCATTAGCAGTGGAAACACATTACCACTGCTAGTACATATATTACCACTGCTATTAGGATAATTGTTATGTATCTGTGTATTGATAAGTATAGAAAAGATCTTGTGTATTATCTATATAGTTATCATTATACTTATCTTGTAAAGGACTCCTTGTGTTATAAAAGGAGATCCTAGGTCATTGTTTAAGGTACGAGAAACTCACGTATGCTTCAAGGTGTAACCCTAGTGATAAGCAAGATCACTCGTATTATTTATAATAATACTGAAGCTTTTTGTTTCATTGTTCTCACTTACAATACATCATACAATCCATATTCTGAGTATTACTAAGTATATTCCGCGAACTTATTAATATAAATCAAACACTAACACAAGGTGTGTGTTTAGATCCATCAAGCAAGACCAAGAACTTGTGGAGGAGACCTTGGTATCTACTAATTAATTCCTCATTACTAATTAATTCCTCATTATAATGATAACTAATTAATCCATGGCATGCCACTCCAACATCTTGTGCGCTTTCAGGAACTGCATTATAAATCGTATGATTCCTCATTGCTAATTAATTCCTCATTAATTGATTCCTTATAAAGGATGTATTGTTGGGAATAAAGCTAGCAGTTACCACTGATAGGCTTGTGGAAGGCACTGCTGAAGAATGCATTAGTAGTGGAAACATATTACCACTGCTAGCACATATATTACCACTGCTATTAGGATAATTGTTATGTATCCGTGTATTGATAAGTATAGAAAAGATCTTGTGTATATTCTGTATAATTAACATTATACTTATCTTGTAAAGGACTCCTTGTGCTATAAAAGGAGATCCTAGGTCATTGTTTAAGGTACGAAAGAACTCACGTATGCTTCAAGGTGTAACCCTAGTGATAAGTAAGATCACTCGTATTATTCATAATAATATTGAAGCTTTGTGTTACATTGTTCTCACTTACAATACATCATACAATCCATATTCTGAGTATTACTAAGTATATTCCGCGTACTTATTAATATAAATCAAAGTATCACTAACACAAGGTGTGTGTTTAGATCCATCAAGTGATATCAGAGCTTTGGTTCTAATACTTTGATTCAGAAGATCCAAGGAATAAGCTTAACCAACTCACTCAAATCAATGGAGATGGAAAACAACCAGTCCAACTCTGCTCCAAGGCTTCCTAAGGTCAAACTCAATGAGTTTGAGATGTGGAGGATAATGATTGAGCAATACTTTCTCATACAAGACTATGCTCTATGGGAGATTATCTTAACTAGTGATTCCTTCAAGTCTACTAAGAAGACTGAGAAAGTTGGTGACACAGAAGTTGTAACAATTTTGCTAGACTAATGATGAAAGAGCAAAGAAGAAGAATGACCGAAGGCCGAAGTTTGTTACTAATGACTCATCCTAAAGACGGATCATAGCTTTCAAGAAGTTCAACACAAAAGAACTTTTTGAAGAGATATGCTTAGTGTTTGGCGGCAATGATGCTACTAAGAATACTCAAAAGACATTGTTGAAGCAAAGTTATGAAAACTTCTCTGCTTCAAGCAATGAATCTCTTGACAAAGATCTTCACCAAACTCCAGAAGATTGTCACACAATTGACTTTGTTTGGAATTGAGGTAGATAAGGAAGACCTCAATTTGAAGTTTCTAAGAAGTTTGCCTTTAGAGTTTCATACAAATGTTACAGTCTGGGAAAATAAACCAGAGATTGAAACTATGAAGCTCAATGATCTTTACAATAACTTCAAACTCATTGAACAAAGATTGAAGAAGGCGGGGAAACTTGGTACAAGCTCTAGTATACATTGTTGTCAACCTCTCTGCTGACGATGATGATCTGAAGATGAAAATGATGATGATTTGGCCACTGCCGGTTCTACTGCTTTCCACCGGTAATTCTAGTGTTACCACTGCAGGTTTAAAGAAGAAGGTTGCATGTATTGGAGATCCTACCTTTTATGCTTTTATCTCCACTCAAGTTAATAGCTCTATATTAACTCATGAAGACATAGAGCAAATTGATGAAGATGACTTAGAGGAGATGGACATAAAGTGGCAAATAGCTCTTCTTAGCATGAGGGCTAGGAAATTCTACAAGAAGACTGGCAAGCCAATTCACATCAATGGTGGAGAAACTGCAGGGTTCGATAAAAAGAAAGTAGACTGTTTCAATTGTCACAAGTTGGGGCATTTTGCTAGAGAATGCAGAAGACCAAAGAAGCAGGACAATAGGTCTACTTGGTACAAGCAAAAGAAAGAATCAATTGTGGAGGAACCAAGGCAATGTTGCAATTGATGGTGTGAGCTATGATTGGAGTTTCATGGTTGATGGACAAGAGGAACAACCTTCAGATGCTGCTCTTGTGTCTACATAACATGCTCTCATGGCTTTCTCTGACTCTGAGGTATAAAACTTTGAAAGTTGTTCCAAAACATGTAGGGCTTCTAGAGAATGTGAAAGGCTTAATGAATTATATGACAACCAAAGAACAGAGTTGTTTGATGCTAATTATACTGTGTCAAACCTTAGAAGAGGCATATCTGTATTAGAGAAACAACTAGAGCATTATAGAGAAAATGAGTCAAAATACAATGATGATATGATTGTCCTTAGAAGAGAGTTAGATCATAAGACAGCAGTGAATGAGGTATTAAAAGAAGAGTTTGAAAAACTTAAAAAGATAAATGAGAATGTCAATTTATCTCTGTTGACCTGTTATTATCAGTCTAAGTCAATTGATAAAATTTGGAATGCTCAAATTACTAGTAAAGTTAAGTATGGTATGGGATACAACATCTTGTTCCTCCACCACTAAGGGGTGTTCCATCACCTCCTGGCATAGATTTAGCTCATACAGGTCTAGAAGAATTTCAGGATATGAATCTTGAATATGGTCCTCCCAAATTTGTGAAAAGTGGGGAAGCGGTTAAGCATGAATATGATGTTTTTAAAAGTGCAAGTGACTCATCTGTTATAGATGAGAATGTTAAAAAGAATGAAGAGGCTTCTATCCCAAAAGTTGTAAATACTATTACAGAGGAACCTAGGAAACAAGTTAACAAACCTAGATCAACTGTAAGGTATGCTGAGATGTATAGAAACAAGTCATCAACTCCTAGGGGTAACCAGAGGAGTTGGAATCATGTAAAATCTCAACAACTAGGTAGTGTGTTTGTGATGAACAATAAAGCATGTCATATCTGTGATAGCTTTAATCATTTACATGCTAATTGTGACTATCATGTTGGAAGAAGGGAACTTTATGGGAATAAAAGGGTGGAGTTTAACAGGTTTCAAAACAATATACACCTTAATTCACACAGAAACCTGATCCCAAGAGCAGTTCAACTAAGAAGTGGACTTAAAACTTTCACCACTACTAAAACTGTTAACACTGCTCACCCTAAAACACATGTTACAAGTGCAAAATCCAAAACAACTTTTGTAAAATCTGCACAAATAGGGAAAAGGTCTTTTTCTGATAAAAGGGTTCAATATAACCAACAGTGGGTACCTAAATCAAAACCATCAGTTACCACTGCTCAGTCAAAAGTTCCCACTGCAAGGGTTGTAAACAAGAACAGGGGTAACATGAGAAATGTCGTAAGGCCTCAGCAAGACATTGGAATGGAAACCTAAAGGAATTACCTCAACAACCAATCCCAATGGTGTATCAATGACCTTTGAAAGATTTAACTATATTGATACACGAGCGCGCATCCAAGTCAATCATGTCTTGGGTCTCCAAAGGAAACTAACTCCTTTCTTATGTGTGCAGGAACATCCAAGGACAAAAGATCGATCAAGGCTACACGCAGGTGGATGTTCAAGGCACATGACTGGCAACAAGTCCTATCTCTCACTATGATGGACAGTTTGTCAGCTTTGGAGGTGGAGTAAATGGAAAAGTTACTGGTAATGGGGTCATTAAAACTGGCAAACAACACAGAGCTTTTTGCAGATAAAAGAAGTAAATCACAACCAGTATGATGCAATGGAATTAAAGGAAAAATAACATGGTATTATTTTCATTTATAAAGCTGCATCTAAGAATGCAGAGATTACAACCATGGATATTACAACCAAAGGACTACTACACATGACCACTTCCTAACACAACCAACAAAGACACAGCCAATGCCTAACCCCAACTACCACCTAAGGCTTCTTAGGAAGGCGCACTTAGGCATCACTTGGGCGCCTCACCTTCAATCACCCTCCACACTTTGGGGCATGCTAGCCCAATCACCTTCCTTCCTCACAGGTGATGAGGATGATTATGGACCCTCACGGTAGTGTGTAGTGTCAACAATGGTAGAGAAGGTGGTGCTTGTAGCTCTTGTTGGAAGCACTGGTTGCAAGGGAGGAACCAAAGGACTCTACAGATGTTTCATCATCTGTATCTTCATAGGGAGACACATAGGAACTTATGTCTGAGCTATCTTCTTTGATGATAGCATCCTGAGGCATTGGTTGAAGAGATGAAGGACCAGCAGCTGAAGGGTTTGAGAGAGCACCTGAATGAGTTCTCTTTCGAGAAGCAACCTCTTCAAACTCTTCTTTCTCAACTCTCTCTGGATTGTTCAGAACAAAATCATCCCAAACACTATCAGAAAAGGAACTGTCTGATGAGAGATTAATAGGGTTTGAATAACTCATGGTGATTTTTGGAGAAAAGTAAGTTTTTGAGAAAGAAACTTTTTGGGGTATGTGTGATATGAGTAGTTTGTGAGTTATAGGTTCTTAAATAAAAGTTAAGTTGGATTCAGTAAGTTAATAAGGGGAAGGTATAAGTTGTTGAGGAGTAAATGAAGTCTTTGACTTTGGTGGTCGGATTAATAACTTGGAGTTGACTTGTTGACTGGATGGTTTAGTACTGGTCTAACCACTGCCAGCAAATTTTTTGAATCTACTTCATGTTATTTTCTAACCACTGCTAACCTTAACAATGCTTTCAGTGTTTGGTTTATGTTTGTGATATGCAGGCATGAAGGATTAATTGTATACATTGGAGTTGTTGCTATTTAGTTCTTGTATTTTTGGTTGTCCACTAACTTTTATGCAGAGATTAAGCCTAACAGTGGAAACTATAATGCAAGCAGTGGTAAAAATTACTCTCGCAGCAGAAAAAGTCAAACAGAGAAATTCCATTGCATAAGAAAAGGATCATTACATCAAACAGAGAGTGCTTATAACCACCATCAAAACATAAAAGATAAAGACCTAACACAACCTACATCATCACATCCTACACTAGCTACTCCATTGGCTTCTTGCCCTTACCCTCATAGTTATGCTTGTTATTCTGTGCTCTCTTCCTTTTGTTTTCAAAGGTTGACTGCATTCTTGGACACGCAAGACCAAGAACTTGTGGAGGAGGCCTTGGTAGTCTTGCAGGCTTCTCTAGTATGGAAATCTGCTTCATGTTGGAGAGAGCTGCTCCCAATGCTTTTATCAGAGCCCTTGGCAACTCCTTGGAAAAGGAGTAGGTCTCATCATCATCATCATCAGATGAACTGGAGTAGAACTCAAGAGAAGGTGCAGGTTTGGCAAGCAGTGTGCAGATTGGCGGTCTGCTTTGTTGGCTTCTTGGAAGAAGAGCTTGTAGCACAGAGTGGAAAGTAACCTGCCCAGCCTGATGCCTATGAAGATGACTCAGAAGCCATCACAATCTCTGTATCAGAATCAGAAGATATGTCAATGATATTGGAAGGATTGCTCATGGTGATTTTTAGGGTTCTTGTGCAAGTTAGAATGTTTTGTGATAAAGATTATGAAGATTCAAGCCTCTTTATATAGGCAAAGTCGATCATAAGGGTTCATTAAAGGATATGTTTATTTTTCCCTATTTTGGTAGGTTGAAAAGTAAATATAGATATTATCGGGTTGACTTTGGGAAGATATTTTTAGATAGTGGCTTGGTTAAAAGTAACTTTGGTTAAAACAAGTTAGTTATGCATATTCTTTGTACTATACTAACACTTGCAGGTACATAACCAATCTTGGCTGGGAGTTGATTATAAAAGGTGTGTAACTGAGACACACAACAAATGGTTTTTGATTCACCATGTCTAATCCACTAAGAATCAACTAGTCGAGGCAGTAGCAAACGGCTCTTGGTAAAGACTTAACAAATCCGTTTATAGTTGATAGTTTACCAAAAACTATATGGTTATCAACTCACCATATTCTTTATGATTAAGAGTTGGCTAGTCCATAGCAAACGGCTCATGGTAAAGACATATCAAATCCGTTAATAGCTAGTAGTTTGCTAAAAACTATGATAAGAGCGGTCAAATTTTTCATATGTTTTACTTACCACTGCTCTTGCAAATTTTTGTGAAAAATTACCATTGCTAGTTCACAGTTTCCACTGATAGTGTTATTTTTACCACTATTGATCTAGCCGTTACAACTGTTGTGTCAGTAAAAAAAATTTTACTGGCCGTTGAGAAAAATTGCTTTCCATATTTATAGGGTAAAATTTTTTAGAAGATTATCTACTTTCCAAATTGCAATTTATCCTCTTAAGATAAATCTTTCCTTAGATAATCTTTCTTGCGCAACACTCTTAACCCTAACAGTATATATCTTTTCTCTAAATTGGCGAGTTCTTCATACAATTCATACTGACACCATATATTTTTCATCAAAAGATACTATGCCACCTATCACCTTTCTTGAGATGAGCACAACCAAGTGGCCTATTTGGAAAAGTCAAACGACAACAGTGGCCCTGTTTTTCATCAAATTGTGGATTTTATAAAATCCGTTGCCTTAAGCCCAAAGTTTTTCAAAACATGAATAAGGATGAAAATAGGGTTGTTACACCACTTTTTCCTCAAATGCTTGCAAAGATTTCACAGGTACAGGGTGAAGATGCAACAATCCCAGTTGTATCCCAAAACACACCCATAATCACAGTTCCAAACATCAACTATACTTCACCAGTTTCTCACACCTATGAGAGGAGGCAAAAACAGCCAAATTCTCCCATTACAACACAGCATGTCCCTGGATCCTTGGGTTTAGGAACAAGCAGTGGTGGTTCCAGGCTTCAACCTAGTCCAACTAGGGAGGAATCTGAGCCAATGCCCTATGATTCACCTCTCCCAACAGATCACACAGTTGGAAGTGTCGGTGAGGCAGTGGGCAACATATGGAATTGATGGAACTTTGTACCAAATTAGTTAAGCGTGTTGAATCTCTGGAGAAAGACTTGGCACAAGTAAAGGAGCAATATGCCAAGGATGTTACATAATTGCAAGAAGAGATTCAGACCTTGAAGAAAGAGTTGCGGGTTGAAACGGAAGAACGAACGGCAAGATAGTGATGTCGTCTCCATCCTCACCTTATGATGGTGACTCAAAGGGCTTCAGTGAAGATTTTGGGAATTCTCCTAAACAGGGGAGGAAAACAGATGCTGAAACCAAGGGGAGGAGAATTGATTTTGGAGATGAAGGTGATTCAGGTGCAGTTTGATTTTGGAGAAAGAAAAGGTAACGAGGAAGTTGATACTCAAGAAGAAATTCCTCAACAGCAACCAGAGCAAGCAACTTCCACTGCTACAATCACTGAAAACTTTCCCACTACAGTGCAAATGGTTTCCACTGCTGGACAAAATATTGCCACTGCAGAGGAAGAAATTGAAAAGCAGAGAAGGAAAAAGGTAAAGAAATTGTGCAAAGTAAAGAGCAACCAAGAAGGAAGTTTTCAAAGAGAGAACAAGCTCAAATTGCTCATGATGCAGAAGTTGCTAGACAAAAAACTGAAGATGAAGTTGCAAACAAGAAAAAGCTAGATGAACTAGAGATTGCAGACTTTATGGAGGCTAAAAGGCTAGACAGAATGGAAACCACTGATCCAATGGATGAAAATCCACTTTCCACTGTCCCACCCACAATATTCAAAGAAAATACTCCAGAGTTTAGCTATGTACCTACAGAACAAGAGATTGAGTTCTTGATTACTAATGATCCAGTAGTCAAGAAGAAGGCAATTGACCTAGTTGCAGATAAGTCTTTAACTGAAGAACAAAGAACTGCACAGTTGAAGGACTTCATTCAAATGAAGAATAATCAAGCACTTCAAGATGCAATTGGTTGGTCGAGAAAGGGTCAAAAGAAACTAAGACAACCAACCAAGGCACAAGTTATTTCAAGGATGAAAGATTATTGTTGCAATGTTGGTGGCTGGAAAATATCGATTCAAAGGGATGATGATGATAAGGTTGAAGGTATCTACTACAGAGTTAAAAGGCAAGATCAAGACTTTATTCCTATGAACTCTGAAGAAGAAGAAAGAAGATATCCTAATCTGAAGAGAAAAGCCAAAGATAGTGAACCTCATATACTAAAGAAAACAAGATTTGCTGAAGAACAAGAAGTTCAATCTGAGAGATTTACAAGAACAAATGATGGTATGATTGTGATTGAAGAAGAAGATTTTTATCCGATTCACTTGCAAGTCAGACATCCTATTGTTGATTGGGAAGAGTACACTGCTAGCAATTTTGCTCCAACATGGAAGATTACAAGGCTAGGTGGTGAAACTTCATCATTCATTCAGTTTGAAGAACTCATCAAAGCATGTGATAGAGTTGATCTTGATACATTGTCGAGATTAGTTCAAGAAAGGTTTGATGCTGACAAGCTTAAAGATATGAAGGAAATGCAGTTATGGGTTGATCTAAGAAGGCTCTATGAACCAGATGTTAATGATAATTTTTGGAAGTTTGAACCTCAATGTGTTGGTACTACATGGACTTACTATGATTCATGTGAAGTTCATCATGTTTCTACAAATAATGGAGTGGATGCATTTATGTTTCTTTGAGAAAGAATACCCACTTAGAAATTGGAATTCTCACGTATGTAATGTTATCTACAACATTAAGGGTTCATGAAGATACCTTTGAGAAGGTCGAGCTTTGTTACATAGGCTTCAAGATAAATGTTCAAGAGCTATTCAGGATTTAAAAAGAAAGTGAAGTGTTTGGAAGAATTCCCAAATCCTTGCAAATAATGAAGATTGAAGAAACTTATTGATTTGCAGAGAAATCATAAGTTTAGGGAGGATTGTTAGGAATAAAGCTAACTTGAGTACCACTGATAGGCTTAGGAAGACACCTGAAGAATTCACTAGCAGTGGGAAACACATTACCACTTTGCTAGTATATATATTGCACTCTATTAGGATAATTGTTATGTATGCTGTATTGATAAGTATAGAAAAGATCTTGTGTATATTCTATATAGTTATCATTATACTTATCTTGTAAAGGACTCCTTGTGCTATAAAAGGAGATCATAGGTCATTGTTTAAGATGCAGAGAAACTATGCTTCAAAGTGTAACCCTAGTGATAAGTAAGATCACCGTGTATTTATAATAATATTGAAGCTTTGTGTTACATTGTTCTCACTTACAATACATCATACAATCCATATTCTGAGTATTACTAAGTATATTTCACGTACTTATTAATATAAATCAAAGTATCACTAACACAAGGTGTGTGTTTAGATCCATCAAGTGGTATTAGAGCTTTGGTTCTAATACTTTGATTCAGAAGATCCAAGGAATAAGCTTAACCAACTCAAGCTTAGGAACACCTTGGGGGCACCAAGATGTTGGAGTGGCATGGCATATTTGGACTGGTTGTTTTCCATCTCCAAGGCTTCCAAAGCTTTGTGTGATAACTATATTATGGAAAACAACCAGTCCAACATCCTGCCGACCACGCCAATCTTCCTCTATTTGATGATGACAAAACAAATACGATTCTTGTATGTACTTCCCTAGATGAAGTAGCAGAAGTTGAGATAATTAAATCTCACCATGAATGAAACATTCTTGTCTTCCTTTGTATTTCCCTTAATCCATGCCATGCCACTCCTTGTCTTCCCCTTAATCCATGCCATGCCACTCCAACATCTCTTCCCCTTTTCGTTATCAACAAATAGAATGTATATTGAAACTTCCAGGGTGCATGAACATCAAATAATTATTCAAATCTGTAAGCTCCTTGTAATGATTACTTGTGAAGAAAACCAAATATAACGAATTTGATGAAGAAGTAAAATAACCCAAACTTGTATCTTATATCTTGTACTATCCACTTGACGTTGAACTTATACCGCTAACCAAATATATAAGTAGATCGCAACCTCTTGACAAAATCCTCATCTTCAATGAGACACTGAGCACTACAATGTAACTCCTTTAAGTGATAGTTTACTAGGTCTTCATCCATCCACCCCTTGACCTATGAAAACTAGATTTTGCAAGTCTTCGTCAACATCCTTTAAGCACGAACAAGTTATTTTTAAATGATTCCGCAATTTAAAAATATAATAAGAATACGCATCCAAGTAATTCCACTTCACACTTCAAATAAGTGATAAATAATCCTCTTCGTAATCAATTCTTCAATAAAATCAACTTCGAGCTTTTTTTAAAAACTTTAAGAACAAATAACCAAACTCCATGTGTGTGTGAACTAACTCTTCTGTGTGTGTCGTCCAAACTCCCATGTATGTGTCGTCAAAAAAATCCCAGTACCAAAAACTTGTGCAACTTCCCCTCAATTCTAAAACAAAATAACATCACCATAAATCCAATAACTAAAAATCATCAATCTGTTCATAAAATCTCTTGTCGAATTACCTTAAAAAAAATTTGACCAATCGTAGCAAAGTTAATGGACCAATCGTATTTTTGTGTGACCCATGATTTATATCATCATAATCTTACCTTTTTACGACATGGTAACTTCCCCTCACGTTCAATATCAGCATGCAATGTTCATTAAAGAAGTCAATGACTAAAATAATTAGTCAATAATCTCATGCCATCCTTAATAACTCTTCAACTGCTTTTAATATATGACAATCCTCGTATACATTCCTTATGATTTCTTTGTCGTACCACCATAAAATAACGAAACTTTCTTTGGCTCACTAGCAGGTCACAACCAACTAACCAAGTAACCAAAACATTGAAGATTATGTGCCAACTCACCTTTCATGTTGATCACAATAATAAAGTACCAATCTTATAATATTACTCATGTAAATAGCATGCAAAGGTCACTGACTTCGAACAAACATTCATGAAGTATCTTTAACGAGCAACACTAACATACATGTGGTAGCAACAAATCTCGAACAAAGGCAGTAATATAAACTCTTCACAGTATAAAAAACCACAACGAGCAGCACTTTGACAAGGAGCAATACTGACAAAAGGGAGCGGTACTTTGTCGGCGATATTCGACAGCCTGTAACTTTTGTATAAAAGCTCAGATCGACGATCCCTCTGGTGGAAAGTTAGATGGCTGTATAGTGTGATCATGGATCTTTACCTATACCGAAATGGCAAACTCATTGTGTGAAGATCGTTTATAAGCTCATCAAGGGATAACAATAACAAAGACAAACATGAATGCCGTGAATAATAAGAACATCAATGTTATTGCTAAAAGGTTTCATTCACCATCACTCAATTATATTAATAACGTGTTATCTAAACTATAAAAAGGATCAAAGACTTGATCTTGGTTTAACACTTAACCCTATAGGCATTATATAGAACACGTCTAGATAACTAAACTACTAACTAAACTAATAACCTAGGCGTTTACAATAAAACTACACTTAGGTTTACACCACCTTAGTTGTTGACCATTATGGAAGACATGTATTTTAAACCTACACCCCTTGTCCTCTTTATATACTAGAGGATTATGGTTTACAAATCTCTACTAAGGACTAAATAATAAATCTTCTTTTGCAAGCAAGTCCCTCCATCTTTTTATAGGTTTCCTTCTTGTCACTTTAAGTCCTTGATGTTTCATTCTTTATTGTTTTGTATCATCGAATCAATAAACCCAACACATTGATAATATCAGGTATTATTGTATGTAGTTATTGTTTGTTAAGTGTTCGAAATCCAACAGAAAGGCCATTTTGTCCGATATCCATTGTAATCAAGACCTTTGAGATGTCAGTAGGCCTCTGGAGCTGGCTTATATCGGCTGCTAGATGACGTGAACTCTATAGATCAATTATCCGAGCTTTAAATTGAGTGAACTGAATGGTCTACATATTGAGAGAGAACGGGTTGATGCCAGCCACATACGGCTGCCCATTAATAGCTTTCCTTGCGGACTTTGATAAGGACACGGATGCACAACTATATTAAAGAATGGATGCCTATCTATGTGAATGTTAATCCGGACTTGATGCATCAGGTGTAGTTTTGGGGGTTTTGATGGTTCCAGTTTACTACTTTAGCATACTTGGTGATGAACTTTTATTCCTAGTTTCATGTACAGGGCTTAGACATTCAATTTTAATTTATTATTAATTTTTGCAATTGTTTTTTAAGTATATTACATTTTTTAATTGTACATGCAAATTTGATATTGGTTTTCTAATATAATTCTGCCGTTAAAACAACATTTAAGTCAAATTTAACTTTCATATTGCATGAAATTTTAATGCTGTAATTTAAAATTTAAAATAGTTATCTTTTTATTTTTATTTTGTTTTAGATATATTTAATTAAACTTTAAAGAGAAAGAAAATGAAATTTTATCATGAGTCGTTGTATTATAACCTCGTATTAAAATTCATTTTATAAACCAAAGATGAGCATATGTGAAAATTTTAAATATCATATTACTATTTTCTTTTATTGTTGTTATATGTATTATCTCGTATATTAATAGTCATATCACACTAATCTGTATTTGAATTATGATATTTACAGTCTGTACATATACATAGTTTTGGGTATTAAAAGTCAAAAGTCCATGAAAGTTATATGGAAA
>OU343222.1:263531960-263660999 GCA_910596185.1 Chrysanthemum makinoi
TGAAAATTATAGAGAAGGGCAATCTATGCAATGACCTCCACTACTTGAAACAAATAGTTTTATTTATTGGAAAAATAGATCCGAAACTTATGTGAAATCAAAAGATATTGATCTTTGGTACATCACTATTGAAGGTGATTTTCAAGCCACTACAAAAGATGATAAAACTGACAACGAAACAAACATCCCTCATGATCGCCTCTCCGACGATCAAAAGAAAAAGATTTCCAAAAAATAGAGGCAAAATGGTTTTATATAATGCCTTACCTAAAAAGGAATTTGAAAGAATTTCTACGCTTAAAACCTCTAAAGAAATTTGGAATTCTTTAGTTGTAACTCACCAAGGAAATCAACAAGTTAAAAACAACAAAATAGATTTATTTGAATATGAACAATTTTTAATATCGGATGAGGATAATATAGATAATTCTTTTGCTAACTTTAATACTATTATTACTTCATTACAAGCACTTGATGAGTCTTTTTCTAGTCGTAATCATGTCAGGAGATTTCTAAGGGCGCTTCCATCAAAGTGGAGACCAAAGGTATGGAAATGGTGGACATGGGTTCCATGACATGTAGTTGGGAGTTTTGATGTGGTCTAGGGAAGTTTTGATTCCAACTTGTGTGTTGATAGTTAGGTTGTGCGTTGTAGTTGCATTTAGGAAAGGGGCTGTGGAAAACTAGAAGGGGGGTTGAATAGTTTTACCGATTAAAACTTCGTTTTAAAATATTTAGATCGACTTATGTCAATCTATTTAGATGTGTATGTTGGACGTTGATATATAGATGTGTAAATATGTAATGGAAAGGTAAAGAGTAAGAAACACAAAACCACGACATGAGTGTTTATAGTGTTTATAGTGGTTCGATAAAAGGTAAAAAGCTATGAGTTTTGTGGTATGCCAAATAGTGATATGATGCTGATGCGAGAGCTATGATACCGGTGACTATAAAAACCATTATTAAACATCTTAGCTAATCCAAACGCTGTTACAATTTACTTACACAAACACTACCCCTATAGTACATTATAAAGAAATTAGAGAGATTAAAGAGAGATTTGATGTGTTTTAAGCCTCAACCCAATACACATATTTATACTACAAGTTCTAGCTTCAAAATACTCAAAAATTCAAAAAAAAAAGGGTAAACACACGCCCAACGCTCATCGTGCTCTGAGGTAATGGCGGATTTGAAAACCGGTAAAACCTCGTGAAAACCGGTTTTGAATTCAACTCGATTTTGACCGGTATTGAATTCCAAGCGGTAACTTTGACTAGCGCCGACGGTTTTAAAACCGGTTTTAGCGGTTTTCGACCAAAATCGGTTTCAACCGGTTTTTCAAAACCGGTTAACCGTTTTAGAACAGGTAAAAACGGTTGGCTAAACGAAACCGGTACAACCGTTCGGTTTTAGAAAACGGTTTGGTTTTAAAACCGATTTTTTTTGAAAACCGGTTCCGGTTTTGTGGTTCGGTTTTTTTGAAAACCGGTTTATATTTGCACCTCTACCCTGTACCAAAATTACCATTTCCAAATTTCTAGGCTAGCCCCAGTAATCTGAATCCCCATCGATCGAGTGGTATTGGCGATCGATATCTCGTCGATCGTGTTGCTGTGACAAGTGTCGATCGTCGCATTTTTGAAACACAATTGAATTGTGTCCCCGATCGATGAAGCAAAGTTTAACGTTACATTTTACATATAAAAACCTTGTTACCGTTTGAGGCTAAAAAAAAATACAACTAAAACTACCCTATAAATACACAACATATTTACACACTAAACTCACAAATCTCACAATCCTCTCTATAAAAAATCTCACAATCCTCTCTATAAAAAATGTCTAAGAAAACACCACCAACCAAAGGCTGAAAATCCCGTTTGTCACAAAACGCCCGCCATATTTTAACACCGGTTCTCCGGTTAACCGGTGTCTCACCAATAATTAATTTCCAACCCCTCGCCAATATCAATCCAACAAGCTCCACAACAACACCCTAACAATCCATTTAGTATGAATCGTCCATTTGTTCCACCGCAACAAAACATCCACTACCAACAACAACAACAAAGCTACTCCTGTCGAAGCAACCAATCTATGTATGGGTCACGCGACCAAAACGCCCAACAATGGATTCATCAACGTCTTCATATTCAAATTATCAAATATTCTCCTAAGCACGTATCAATCTTGAGGGTTTTGATTTCGGACGACCAATTGTACAACAATCCTAATTTTATTTGGAACCGGATCGGGTTATCCGCTCAAAGAGTATCACGCGGTTCAATGCCGGTTCGGCTCATGGATCAGACACGATTCGGTCAACCTTGATGACGTAGAAGAAGAAGAATGTCGAGAAAAGACGTCACCGGTCAAACCGCAACGAGCTACTAAGGCGAAGAAGAAGGTAGTCGAAAGAAGGCAAGAATGATTCGGCGCTGGTCAAAAGAAGAAGAGACGCCAGCGTAACGCTTGGTGTGATGTATCCGAATAGTGTATCGGAAACAACCAAAATGCTAAAGGATTTTGGCGAAAGTCATTACATACTTTGGAAGGAGGTTGTCAGAGAACGTACAACTCTATCATTACAAAGTGGAAAAATAGGATTCGGCCCTAGAGTTGGTCAATTTTGTGCCATTTACAACAATGTTTGTCGGGAATTACGAGTAGTGAGAATGACTTCACCATTTATACACGAGCGTGTGATGAATACCAACTAGTGTGTGGTCATCCGTTTGTTTTGGAGCATTGTTGGCAGATTTTGAGGGACCATTCTGCTTGGAAGGATAATGAGATGCCGGCTTTTTAAGCCAGATGATACGCAAAAGCAAGGACTTCAACCGACTGATGTGCACCGGATGTGCCCGCTAAACCGATTGGTCGTGATGCCATAAGAAGAATAAAAGAAATCTTGAGTCTTGAAAGCTATGATTATGGAAGGTGTCCGCAGAAATGGGGCAAGATCAAGTCCGCGGCATTCGGGTAAGAAGCGAGGCCGCGACCGCACTATGGTTTGAAGAAGAAAGAGTTGGAACAACGGCAATCGAAGCAGAGATAAAGAAAAGAGAAGGAAGGAAGACAAAAATTGGCACTTACGAACGAAAAGTTGAATTGAGGAGGCTCAAAAGAAATATGATGCGATCTCATGTTCTATTACACGTAATCGACGAATCTTTGCTCTCAAGACAACAACAAACAATGCGAAACTCAAGAGGCGATCAAGGCACGCCACAACCTAGATTTTTAATAAGTGTTGTAATGTTTTAATAACTAATGTTTTAATTTTATTTGAATTATTATGTAGCGTTTTAATTATTAATGAAATTTTATTTTGTGTTAAAAATGTTTTGAAAAAAAAAAAAAAATTGAACTTGGTCGCCCTTACTGGGGCACCTAATCGCCTGAAGGGCGCCGGAGAGAGAAAGGCGACGGGAGGAATGGAGGGATTGAATCCCCTCATTAGGGCTAGCCTAACCATTGAAAAGAAAACACGCACAACCATTGGTGCTCTGGCGACGTTTCACACAGCAGAGAGTGAAACAAGTAAAAAAATCATCACTCTCTTCTTTTCATCTCAACTTCCAATCTTGTATAAAATAAATAAATAAATACTTCAATTTATTCGATATATTTGAGTTTGATTTAATGTCTGAATGACAGGTTTTGTGACGAGAATGAGCAAGAGACCTCCACGATCCCAAGCGTGTTGAGAGGCCATCGTGTTTCTGTTATGGATGTTTGTTTCCATCCCACTCAAAACTTCATCGCTCGGGGTAACCAATCTCCCCACGTTAAAAACCCTTTGTTCAACATATCTCGAATTAGGGTATATTTGGCGATATAGTTTCGCTTATATTATGTCGTTTGCTTATATTTTATAAGCTAGATTGCAAATTAGTTGGGACGGGCTTATTATTGCAAAATCACGTAAAAATACATCAAATTAAATTCACATATATTTCGCGCTGATAATCTATATACTGAAGTATTTAAAGTAAATTTAACGAAATTAAGCCCTCATGGCTCTTTCAATGGTTGGGCTTATGGAGCATAGCTTATATATAGCCTCCATAAACAAACAAGACTAATGTTGTTAATGGGCTTATTTTAAAAGTTTAAGCCCCATATAAGCCAAAACAGCCAATTGTGTTTTAATAGGGGTCTTGCTGCAGCTCTTTCAGACGGTGAATTACGGATTTGGGACAGTGTACAACATAGGACTATTTCATCTGCATGGTATGACTGCAAGTTCATTTTATTTTTATTTTTTATTTTTTATAATATATGTTATCTTGTTTCGAAAGTGAAGTCATGGTGTTTTAAATGATTATAATGCAGGGTACATAGTGCATCACATGGGATTATAAGCGTTTCAACTAGCCCTTCAGTTGGAAACAACAAAGTTATCAGGTTTGTATTGCCCAATATCATATTTTCAACTTCGAAGAATGTAGCTGATTTAGGGATTTTTAATGGGCGGTTATTCCAATTGTTGCAGCCAGGGCAAGGATGGAACTGTTAGGTGTTGGGATATAGAAAATGGGGAGTTGTTGAGGTAATTCTCTATGAATTCTGATCGTGGTAGTTGAGAATGATACAAATTTTTTATTGATATATTTATGTATGAGTCCTTTCACTTATTGAAAGAAAGTCCAATTGTCGTATAACTGATATTTAGGTGGTAGTATTTGTCACCGATAGAGTTACTCATGGAGTAGGATGGGCCATGGCCAACCCAAAACCCCTTTCTGAAAGCATTAGTGATATGTTATTTTCTATTTTGGTTTACCTGATATAAGGTTTGGCCCATTATTAAATGCCGGTAGCATTCGCTATTAGCAATGGCCGGCAATGCGTGTGATATATTTTGGCGAAAATAAGGTTTTTTCTGCATGCTTCTTAAAGAGCGAAAAAAAAGAATGCAAATAGAGGTTATTAATTAAAATTAGTTTGCTTTTCTTACGCGTTTAGTAACATAGCAGAATGCTCAAGACGACGCGGTGATCGGTACCCCATGCTTCTTTGGTTTTATGTGAGCAAATGTTGTTGATTACACATTTTTTAACAATAACCGTACAAATGAATAAATGATATAAGATCAACTAATTATATTTTAAGCTCACTATGTAGTCACAAGGTAATCTCTAATTTCCAATATGATCTCATAGTCACACACGAATAACAAAATCACAAAACTAATTATATATTTCACTCATTTCGTTATTCATTTTGGATCGAAAAATTAGGTATCAAAATTTCAGCCAATTAATAATTAAGTCCAAACCACAAGTATGATATAACATTTAGGCCCGATTCATAAACCAACCCAATCAAATCCCCACATTTGTTCTACTCACCCCAGTCCAAAAGAAATGTTAGACCCGGTATTAGAACCTAATATATCTCATTTCATTTGAGTAAACCTAAAAAGTAAAAACACTGCAACAGGGGTATGAATATTGTATGAAGTAGTATTGAGGAGGTTGAATGATGATCTAATATATACTCATTTTTTGTCCCCCCCACTTATCATATATCTTCTCACCTAACTCATCTCTTTCACCAAATTCTTCTCATCTCAGTCATCTTCAACAAATCACATGACCTAGAACCACTTGTTACTTTGATATAACCGGAAAAAAAATAAAATAACAAAACCCTGCAACCGGGGTATGAATATTGTATGAAGTAGTATTGAGGAGGTTGAATGATGATCTATTCGTAGCTGTTGAGCCTTTTATTTGTGATTGTGTATTCATTTGAAAACTTCAATAGGGTATTTCTGAAATCTGGATGTTCTTCTGTGTATATATTTTTTTCGATTATACATTTGAATGTTGAAATTTTAGAGTAAGATGGTGTAATTGTTCTTTGTATATATTTTTTTCCGATTATACTTGCGTTAACCAACAGCAACAATTAATATGTGCATTAACAAAAACTTTGCTAACTCCTTTTGTATTAATATGTGCATTAATGTGGTGTTTTCTTTTTTTAATATGTGTATTAAAGTGTTGTACATTATGCTTATTTACTTGTAAGTCTGAAAATTACGTGCTTTCAAGTGTTGTACATCATGCTTAATTAGTTGCAAGTCTGAAAGTCTGAAAATTTAATAAGAGAGAGATTCATTTGTGCATTATAAGTAGTAGAGATTTAAACTTGTCCATACTTTTACAAATATTTCTCCTGCAAGTTTTTTGCTATCATCAAATCGATGTAAGTTAGTAAGTTAACAAAACTAATTGAGCTTCATCTAACATTAATTGCCAATTTGTAGTACTTGATCAATTTGATAACCAGTGCACATATATGATCTATAATTTCTTCTCGTGTGAATATAATGACCAATATATAAGTTTTTTAAACGAATTTTTGGTTTGCGAAGAATTTTTTTGGCCCACCTGATATCGAAATCCTAGCTACGTCATAAGATAACAAAGTATAAGTTGTACTATACTCTACCTTAGAGGCTCATAAAGGTTTCTTTTCCTTTTGAAATATTGCATAGAAGATGTTAGAGATAAGGAGAGGCTCCTCCAATGATGGCTACTATATCATTGACATGATAATTGCTTCTTTAGTTTCATAAGCTGTTTAATAAGTTGTTCAGTGCTTGGAAAAATGCTATACAACTAGTGGAATTCCTCGAATGTCTTTAAGTGTGACTTATTAATATTCACTATTCACTAGAAATTCTGAATCAGACTTTTCATTTATGTGAGTCTCCAGTTGTGTGTAGTCACTATATTGAATAATGTTCGATATAAGATACTTCTGCGTCTGCTTTGTATTGGGGGAATAGTAATGACCATAAAGTGTTTTTTGGCACTAATGCCAACAGAATTATAGTATATGATGATAAGAATAAGAAATGTATTATATTATACAATGTCCCTGGGTGTTTTTCCTCATGGAAAGGAGGTATGCTATCCATAAGCAATGGCTCACGTTTGACCTTGAGGCTTGACATCATTTTTTCTTGCTCTGAGACATCAATTTACCTTTGCTTATGTTGGTCTTGACACCAGTTTGTGGGGGCGACCAGAAGTGGCCTTTGCTCTTGAACTTGAACAACGTTTAGGGAAAATGCCATCTGAACTGTATGTAAATTGTATCACATAAATTGGTTAATGGAAGTAAGTTTGGTCTTGATCTATAACTCTTGGGTTCTACATAATACAGATTGTTGCATATTTTGCATATTATGTCTTGTCTCACTTGAAGTGTTGTGGGTATTAGCTTGTTTTGATATCTTTTTCAAGGGATAATTCACTGCCGAGTCTAAAATCTTTGTTTTATTTCTATCTCAGTCTTAAAATATTCTTTCTAGTAGTCTAAATAGATCTTTAGTCACTTCCCACTATATATTTCACTTACAAATACTAAGAAGAGGCTTGTCAATATTAATGTCTAAGAACAAGGTGATTATAACCTTCCCGTCTGAAAATAATTTGTTGACTCTATAGTAAAGTTATAGGGAGTGATAAGGAAAAGGCATGTATTGTGGTCATGTGCCCATTATAAGTTAATCTTTGCATGTCGACCTTTTCCTGTATGCACAAAAATTATCAGATATGTTGTACAGTTAGTTTCTAGGCATGCAATGTTAGGAGCTTATCGGTCCATCTAAGTAAAGTTACAGTGAGTGAGAAAGAAAAGGCATATGGGTTTAAATATATATGTTGCAAAAGGTATGATATACATCATGGCACTATTATATACTATCTGCTCCAATTGCCTTTATGTGATCAACTTTGGTCTCCTTATGAACGGAAACTTATGGATTATGAAATCTACAATCGGCCGAGACTAATAAATATATCACCTAATAAAGTAGGCAGGCCATTGCCAGCATGAGCATAGAGGACACCATCATATATTATTTAGATATTCTCCTTGCTGTTTCCATTCCTGGCAAATTCTTAAATATATTTATAATTAAATATAAGGATTTTCATCAATTGTTGATGGAGAGTATGATACAATTGAATAGAAGAAAGAAGATTTTCTTGATGATCTTAAACCATAAGCTGTTTTGACATGACAGGACGCCTTGTGTCTCAATTGATGCAAATACATATCACTTTTGCAAGCTTTCTTTAGTAAAGAGGCTTTCTGCTGACACACAAAAAGCTGAAAAAAGCACAGAAGTCACAGAAGCAGGTCAAGAAATTTCTCATGACAACCAAGAAGAATGTGAAAATTCCAACATATTTAAAGGTCATTTTTTCTCCTCTTTTTAACCATTTTGTAGATGACTAGATGCTTTACCCTTCAATCATCCACGTTTAGTTTGATTATTTTTTAAACAAAATTTGTCATGCATTTTTGTCTTTTAGACTCTTTTTACCTCTTTACTTGTATGGCATTAACTTGCAATATATTTTGTTATCCACCATTCGTAAAGTCGGATCTCATTTCCATGTTTTTGGAATAGACAATGGTACATGTTTGTATTTAGAATAACCACCACCAAATAGCCTAGTGGTAAGGCACCTCCTCACAAGAGGTCTAGAGTTCAAACATCACCAGGTACACATTTAGGGTGGCCAGGGAAAGGGTCGGAAACGTTCACGGGGATACCTCGGTTGGGCCGTTTACATTGGAGTCAAAGACTTGCCCTCCCCGGGTAACCTAGGGAAGACCTCATCTGCTTACTTGTAACGGTACATATTATGTCGCTGATTAGCATATATATTGTCATCTTAATGATCATAGTAATTTAGAGTCATTTGGCTATGCATATAATACTGCTTTACATGATTAATATGGCCCTTCTTGAAATCCAATTGATATTGTACCGAAGTGTACTTAAAACTGTGGCCATTACATGTCAAGATTGTATTGAACAACATCTAACATAATATTCTGTTATCAGGTGACGGCTGTGTAGAAGGATATCCATATGTAGCCATGGCAGGGATTTTAAGCTCTGATGTATGATTGTTAAATTCCTTCTCTTCTTTATGATCCTTTGCTCCATAATATTTACTTGAAATATTAATTAAAAAAGGTTGAAGTATGGGATCTCAATACTGCAGAAAGGTTTGCACGGCTTCCACATTCTTCTGGTGCATCTACAAGTAATTTCACCAAAGGAAAAGGTACTTGCATTCTAAAAATATTTAGAACTAGAAATGAGATGGTTTCCTGAGCTCACCTTGAGTGGTCATGATTTTACATAGGTTAAACATTGTAATGAAGGTACCAAGAACGAAGTAATTGTTTAACTTTGCTGTATATATATGATAATAAAAATAAATTGCCTTAAATTTAAATGGTGCTTTAGCTATTTTCTAAACCTCTGAGATAAGGATTTTCTAATAATCTGAATCATGAAAACTAAGAAAGAAAATATAAACAAAGATGAAACTTAGAAATATGTTTAGCACATGGTGTCCAATGCATCCATTTCCATATATCCACATGTGATTTTGCTCCTTGGCTGTCAATCTGTCATGTTCTAAGAACTTAGCATCTACAATCAATACCAAAGTTTTCTTGGTCAACATAGGTGATAGGTCACACAAGTATGGATATCTGCAATTGTAGTTCCCTACGTCTAGATATAAATTCAAGATTTCCTGTTTTGGCAAATTTTCAATCTAAACTTACCTCGTTTCCATCAGTACCCATTACAAAGTATTGATAATATTGATATAATTATTGATGTTTGTGATACATCCTATATATAATGCTTCTTGAGCCTTGTCAATTGTCATTGTTGTTTCATAGGTATGTGCATGGCAGTTCAGGCCTTTTTGCCTTCTGAATCACAAGGATTTATACATGTCCTTGCAGGGTTTGTTTTCATTTCACTTATCCTGGATACCTTTCTTTCTTTCAATGACGTTTTATGATCCTCATGATCATTTCTATTATGTATGCAGTTATGAGGTGGAACAATGGCTTGGTGGGATTTAAGGAATCCCGGGGTCCCGTTGACATCTGTACGCTTCCATTCAGAGCCAGGTTCGTGGTGACTACAACGCCCAAATTTTATCATTTATGATATAGTATATTACATAAAAAATAATAAAAAAACAAAATAATGAAACTGTAGATAGTGATCAAGCAACTAAAATATGTATCGGTTAGTGTGTGTTAGGCTTGTTCAATCAAGGTGACAAATCATTATCATTGACTAACTAAACGTTCTCAATAACTTTACATGTAACTAACAAGATTTATATATCTAAATAAACATATATAATGACTCATTGCATGCATATATTTTCCATTCACGCTACTTGATACACCAAATGAAGTAATCTTAATTTTTCATTTTGTTAAGCACCTCCTTAGATTTTGTTAAGGTGTTAAGTTTAATTTTATGGTTTTTCTACTACAATATAGTTTAATCATTGAACGATTTGTCATTGAATGCAGAATATGAAAAACACGGATGTTGTTTAAGAAAATAAAAATACGATTAACAATTGATTGTGATATTATTTTATCATATAATGAATTATAATAAAAATTGTATCTGTTGCTCACAACGTTTAATGTTGGTGTTAGCAAAACATAACTTTTATAATAGAGAATATTACATGCATGGGCTCTGCAAATTGACAAGTGAGTTTACATGGTGCTTTTCATATTGGCATTGTTGGTTGCTCTTGTGCCTATTTTGTCCATGTTGCTGCATTTTCAGTTTTCACAGAGGACCACTTTGTTTTGTTGCACTATGTCTTGTGGCAGTAGTAATAGTTCTAGTTTTCTTAGGTAAAATTTAGTTTTCCTATTTAGAAGCTTTTGAAGCTTTTGTTGTTATGTTTAATTCTTTTGGGTCCCATCCTTTTTTAATTAGCTTGTTTAATAGAGGGGCCATTGTATTTTGGTTCTTGTCCGGGTTCTTTATAATATGTTGCCTTTCAAAAATCTTAATTTGTAATAATAAAGCACTTATATTGTAGTAATAAAACACTTCAGCTTCATGCAATAGTTTTACGATCCATTTAGTTTCACACTTATATTGTATACCTATTTTATGGTATTTCTATACTAACTAAAGAGACTTTTGGTTTTCTTATACATAAACTAGGCATTATTTAGCATGTTTATAAATTTGTCTACAAAGTTGGGTAGGATTCCCAGGCTGCATGTTGTATAACATCTCTTTTCTAAAGGAGATTATTGATGGAAGTATAATTGTTCGGTTCTCCATACGGTATGGATTCTAAAGGAAGATTGTGGACGAAAGTAGCATTGTTTGGTTGCTTTCAATTCCTCGTTTCATATAACACACTCGCGGGATAGAATGTCATGTTGAATATATCTTCTTTTTAGATCTTACTTAATCAGATAATCCGAAGTCACATAATAGCTGAGGACCGAAAGATTATACAAGAGGATGAGGATTTATGTACCATTATTACAAAACAAGGACAACACATATTATGTGTATTAGGGTTGATTATTACGAAACAATGATAACTTATATTCGAGCGATATTGTATACTTTTTCTAAGTGAAGAGTTATATAGCTATTAGTTTTGCCTAGGTTTGTGGCATTCATGTATTTGATACCTTTTTTTTTCAAACAGTTATATCTATAAAAACTTACTTAAACAAACTTTGTTTATTTGGTCGAGTACCTCTAAAACTAAGCATAATAACTAAATACGCATAACCCTTGCAAAACTTATGATCCTAGGCAAAACTTATGATCCTTTACGGTGAACAAAGCCCGTACATCGCACGCGCCATAATGCCTCATGTGTAATTAAAATTTTGTAAACTAAGTTGTGTAAATTTAAAGAATTTCAATTATATTTAATGGACTCAAATTTTAAATTATATAGTATTACTTTTTATTATGAGTAGTTCAGAAAATAATACATGTGGCAAACATGTAAATATATTTTAATGTCAAAAAAGCAGTGAACTTGAATATTGGTAATGACTATACGACTTAATTAAATGATATAATTAACATATTGAGATAATATTATTAAAAAACATTAAGAATCAAACAAGTATGTATGAAACCTTGATTCTCATTTTTTGTGGAGCTTTGCAGCCTCATTATATTATACAACTACGCTAATTAAAGGATATTGTCATGCACCAGTCTTAAGCTTGTGTGTGGATGGGACGTTCAATGGGGGCGTTTCGGGAGGTGCAGATGACAAAATTGCTATGTGTACTCTGGACCATTCGCTGGTATGTATCCCGTATTAATGTTGAGATTAACTTCTATATATCGTTCTTTTTTACTGTTAACTTAGCCAGGTTATGGCTTGTGTAGTTTAAAGATACTACATATGATCAATCTATGATTATCCTTGATATCATATTAGATAAAATGCTTCTAAGTTTTTCTTGTCATTTATTAGGGTTCTTGCCTGGTGAAGAAAGAAATAAGTTTGGAGCGACCCGGCATAGCTGGAACTTCTATTCGTCCAGATAGCAAAATATTCGGGACTGCTGGATGGGATCACAGGTAAGCATTATATACTCTAGTAAGTTTTAGTGATCAGGGTTGGGTCAACCCTGTTCACCCACATTTTAAATTGATAGGTATAATTTATGGTTTCATAACTCATATGTTGAATAAAACCAAGCCGTCGTGTTTCTATTGATTTTGAATGGTACAAGAAACGTTTTTTAACAAAAATTTTCAGTTTATATATATGCAACTAAACTGCCTCTATAGATCAATGATTAATTTCCGTTTCGATGTGATAACAGGATCAGGATTTACAATTACAAGAAAGGAAATCCTTTGGCTATACTGAAGTATCACCGTGCTACGGTATGCCATCCGCACTTTCTGTTCATACTTGCTTTAATACACTTGGCAACTAGAGTTTCTGATTCTACTTGTTTTATCTCCACCACTAGATTGCACGTTATTGTTAGAACTCAAGTGAAAAACTTCTATATCTATATCTATATCTATACTATATATAAAGGAAAAACCATATTCTTGAAAGTGAAAAATTAAGAAAACTATATATGGAAACCATAAACTTTTATTATTATTTTTGTTTATAACCCATAACCCATATTATTTTCATTCAGTTTAAATCGTGTTTAATCCCCAATTCTTAAACTTTTATTATTTTAGTTTATAACCCATAAAACTTTTCTTTTTATCACTACAACTATCTGCCACTATAAAATCCCGTTGCTATGCACGAGTACTCGTCTAGTCTTAAGAATATGTCTATCAGGTTAAACGGGTCAATCGAGCTGAACTAGGCCTAAAGTGTATGTTTAAGGCATAAAACCTCCCAATTGATTTTATAAAGGAATTTAGATTATTATCGAAATAGAGTATAGCGGCAGATAACAAAAGGATTTTGTTTAATTGAAACAAAATGTTCATGCAGCACGGAAAAAACTACCAGTTTTTCAAATCTAGTTATTATGTAAATTGTTAAGTTTCTAGTTATCGTCATCTAAATTTGGTTCGCTTCTGCAGTGCAATGCAATTTCATTCGCTGCAGATTGTAAACAAATGGCTTCTGGCACTTTGGGAACTTTATCCTCCTCAGTCTTCCACTTGACATGGTTATTTAATTGTATTGACCTGTGATACATTTGTCAACAATTTTTAGTGACTTTCTCATCTTAAATACAACAGCTTTTAGGTTCTAACCTCTTATAGATCCAATAGTTATTCCTTCCAAGAAAATAGATTCTGCGATGATGCGCGTAATCGATCTCTTATTAGGTTATTAAAAAGTCATTTCTAGAGGAATGGGTCATGGAAGACTAAGAGAACCTGAAATGAAAGGTCAGATAGTGAAAGATGAACAAGAAGCCACAGCTCGAAGGCTAATTCATGCTTTGCCAATGAGTGACTGAACTTTCCATAAATCGGCTCAGGAAAATATTACCAGAGGAGGCACAATGGGTAAAGGTTGGTTGGGTAACTGGTAATTACTCCGTGCAGTTAAATTACGATAGTCATTGCTTCTTGCCATCAGTTAGGTATTTCAAAATGATGTATTGCCCCGTTCCATACTTGCGAATTGTGTTCTACAAGTTGGTACAGTAAAACCTCTATAAATTAATACTCGATAAATTAATAACCTCGATAAAATTAATAATTTGTCTAGTCCCAACTTGGGACCAGTACAAATTTAGACTCCAATCGATAAAATGATAAGATAATAATTTTTTTGAAACTCTAGTGTATATATATTTGGTCTCTCTAAAACTATAAATTAATAATACTAAAATTTCATATATATATATATATATATGCCATACGTAATTGGAACTTGTACAAATTCAAATAATTCAATTAAGGCTATACGTAATTGGAACGAAACTAACTTTTTACTTATTAAAAAACAATGAACTTGACAAATCCAATTAATTTGTGAATGTGAATTCATAAAACGATAATTAGAACCTGTTTTTCTGATTTATGTTTCACCTCTAACTATTAGACATTGTAACTAGTATATTGCAGATGGAAATTTAAAAATTATAATAAAATCTTTTTAAATTAATAAATTATTAATTTATTGATATAATAATATCTCGCTAAATTAATAAAATATCTCAGTCCCAACACCATTAATTTATAGAGGTTTTCTGTATTGATTACTTGTTTTACTAACCAAAAATAAAAAACATAACTTTTGTTCAAACTTAAATTTTCTTTGTATATTTTATATTTTATAACTGTCTCTGTAGACATATTAATTTCCAAAATTTATATTTTATTCTGTTGTGGGAAGAAAAAGAGCAAGTAATAGGCATATTTTTCTTTGAAAGTTGATTTGCCAACTTGCTATTGAGGAAAGAAGATTGACAATGCCAAATACTCGTTTAGGCAAAATTCAAATTTGATGTTAATGACCGTCTTTCATTTTACATATACTTAATTACCTAAACGGCATGATTATCTAAATCTGTTACAAGTCATTCTTTGATTCTTGAGTTTACCATACTTTTGGTCAATGAACAAACGTATTTAGTTAGGCTAACCAATTAATGATTGGATGAAACATTTCTCTTTGAAGTAGACATTTCGAAAATTACATATAAGCATTTTGGCCGCAAACGCATTTTTCTTCAGCTACATATTGCCAATGCCATGAACATATTGTTAATTGTTTAACCATTTTGTATTTACTTAATTTGTGTGGTGTTCAGACAAATTTTGACAAAGTCGGAAAATAATCAAATGTCTTTATCAATATAAGAAATGAACATTTAATAATCCTAAACACAAAGGCGGAAAGTTTTGTAGTGAAAATTTATTTTTGCAAAAACAAACATCTTCGAGCATCCACTATGGTCATTTTGAAATATTCGAGAGATGGGTCGTTAAAAAGTTCAACTCGGTTTCTAAAAAAAAGAAAAATGTTCAAGTTCCGCAAATACATGCGCACCTCAAAAACCTATGGAATCCTTCCTTCAAGTTGTATAACTGTACGTATATATTCTTCCTTTAAGAGCTGGTGAGGTGCCAATATCACCGAAAGCCATTCAAATACACAATGAAATTCCAAGGGAATCCATTCATCATATTCGCTTAGCTGCAAATGCAATAAACACTATTCACCTAGCGATTTTTACGTTCTCTTTTTAGTTTCCAAAGAATATTTACTCTTTTAGGTTGTCATTATGACATTACATAAACTTTAGAGAATATTTCACTTTGTTGCAACTTGCATTTTGGAATCAAATCTATATTATCCAATCACAATTAATATTTCTAGCTAGTGTATATATTGTACAGTAATATGTAATGAATATCTGTGATATCTTTCATGTCGATTAACTAATTTTAAACTTTATTTTTATAAAACTTGAAATGTGATTATACTTGAGCTGGTTTCGTGTGTTAGTCGACATATTCGTATAAGGGATTTTTAACTTGTACCATGGTGGCACAAGTTTAAAGCCATAAAACAAAGTAAAATTGCTATATTTACATGTTAGGTAATATTAATAGTTTCTTTAATTAACAATGTTTACTAAATTTACCACCATGGCACAAGTTAAAAAACCCGTTGTTTAATGGGCTAAAGCGAGCTTTTAGAATAATCTTTGTCATGAATTGGTGGAAATACCCTGACTTTCGGTGTTTTTTGGTATCAGTCATTGTCCATCTCATAATGAATAGCTCCGGCAACTCTCCTGACTCAGTGGGGCACCAACTCGAATAGGCAGGAGCCGAGACTTGAACCCTTAACCTTTTATCCACAAAATCTCGGCAGTAGGCCCATGAATTTTACGAAAGTGGGTACCAACTGAGCCACAACCCGATTAGACTCGAACCCGATAACCCGATTTCTTATCGGGTCGGGTTGCGGGTCATATTTCTAATAGTCAAAACCCGATTCAACCCGATAACCCGACAACCCGACCCGATAACACCCCTAATTGTAATCTATGTAATGTATCGTTCTCTTTGTGATAATGCATTGTAAGAGTTGAGATCAACATAGATCTCATATTTACCATAAATGTAATAAATCAATCTTGCCATCATTTTTATCAAAGTTAATAAAAAAACCATTTTCCACCTTTTTTTAAAACAACATATCTTCAAACTATAAAAAAAAAATACACCATCGTGACGAGAATTAAATTATCTTTCTATAAATATGCACTTTTCTATATTTTCGACAAACATTTTTTTCAAAATTTCCGCCCTGAAAAATCATATACGATTTTTAAAAATCGAATCATATATGATTTTCACAAATCATATATGATTTGTAAAAATTGAATCATATATGATTTTTCGGGCGAAATTTTGAAAAAAAATCGTTAAAATTATATAGTAGTGTATCTATAGAAAATATATTTTATTCTCGTCGCGATATATTTATCGTAGCAAACAACGGTTTTGCGAGATATTTATTTTTTAAAAAAAGGGTGAAAGTTTATTTTAATTAAAAAATGAATGACTATTATTGTTTCATTTGATATATGGTAAATTTGAGATCTATATTGAACTTTTGCCTTCATTGTAATTCACTCTAATATATGACAACCTCCTTAGTAAAAACACTTCAACACAATCGTCCTTAACTTTTTCGCTTTATTAAGCATTATCACAAAAAGAACGATACATTATATATACAAGCAGGGTACCCGCGCGTTGCGGCGACGGATACTTTGAAATAAAATTTACGGTGAATCATGTATTTTAGTTTATTATGTTCTTTTTGACAATAAATTTACGGATATCAAGAATTTCGTTTAGCCCGTGCCCGTTCGGTTCGGGCTCGAGCCCGTTTGGCCCGCACCAGTTCGGGCTTAAGCCCATTTTGCCCGTTGACCGTTCGGGCTTGAATATCTGTATAATGTGCTTTATTATTGTATTAGTGACATTTAATGCAGGGTTCCCGCGCGTTGCGGCGGCGAATACCCTGAAATAAAATTTTCTGGTGAATCATGTATTTTAATTTATTATGTTCTTTTTGATAATAAATTTACGGATTTCAAAATTTCGTTTAGCTCGTGCCCGTTCGGGCTCGAGCCCGTATAACCCGTGCCACTCGGGCTCAACCCGTTGGCCCTTGCCTGTTTGGATCGTACCGTTGGGCTCGGGCCCATTTGTTCCGTTGCCCGTTCGGGCTTGAATATTTGTATAATATTCTTTATTATTTGTATTAGAATGCATGAATTATGTTTAAGTTGGTTGTACAATATGCTTGATAATTTGTATTTCTTGTGTAAAGGGTGTTTTAATAACTGCATTAATTGTATTTATTGACTAGTTAATTAATTAACTAAATTAAATATATCTTGACCACATTTATAGTGCGTTGTATTTTGTACATTAAGCTTTAAGACTTGTAAGTCTTAAAATTAAAATTCATGAGAAAGATTATTAATAGTGCATTATGTATTTTACATTAGGCTTTGTATTTTGTAAGTCTTAATTTTAAGACCATGAGGAGAGAGATTTATTCCTATATTATAAGTAGTATAGATAATATATAAAGACAAAAATGCATATATCCCTCCCAAAGTGAATAATTGCATATATATTTTTTGTACAAGTTTTTTATGCACATAATACAATGGTTTTATCATCTTTGGATATATATGCAATTTTGTCGACTAACATTGAGTACTAATTAGTTAGGGTATTTATACAACTTTTTGCCAAATACTTTATTAAACTATCTCCTTAGCTAGCAATCAAAGTTTATTCCCCTAAAATCATTTTTTTTAAAAATTTATTTCAAGTGATCAGTTTCAAATATGAACTTTATTAGGCTTTTCTTTATGGTCAAGTATTGTCTTATAGATCTATGTATACGCAAAGTTGATAAAATGATGTTGATTTTTTAAAAACTTTAGCAAAGAATAGAAAGGGTTTGGAAGGTTTCCTTTTAAATTTGTGACCATAAAAAAGAGGAATAAGAACTCGTGATGGATGTATAGTCAGAAAACTCGAAAAGATACACATGCTAGAACTCCATCATGAAATAATTCGAAAATTATTCAAGTTTGTACTTTAACTTCAGCTATTTATATATAATCGAAGCTCGTTGTTGTGCTTGAATTTGAACTTTTAACATCTCGACCGGAACGAGCTCAAGTTAAGTTTGATTGCAAATAGTTCAATCTCAATAAAAGTTTGAAAATTTTGTGGACCTAATCCAAACCATTCCATTTTGAGAATTTTGCAATCAATTAGGTTGTGTTTGTTTTTTCAGATATTTTATATCTAAGTTGTAAAGGCATGCCTTCAAAAGTATGTAATTTAAAGTCTTTACTTAATATACAAGAAGTGAGAATCGGACAAAAAAAAAAATCTACAAAATTGAAGAGGAAAAAAAAAGAAAATCATTTTTGACTATTTTATCCGAAAATAAAAACAAACTTTTTTCGTTTTCTCTTCTTACTTGCAAACATAAGAGAAAAAACATACACCATTATTTCGTTTCATCTTCCCGCTGCAAACATATGAGGAAAAAAACACACTTTTCTCATTTTTTTTTGTTTCTGTTTGCACAAAAAAAAAAAAAAAAAAAAATGCCTAAGTTGGCCTAAGTTGAACTAATCAGGCAATCACCAATGTAAAGCTAGACTAATTCAAAATGCGATATAAAATATCTTTCCTAATGTACCAAAATGGTGTATTAAGTAAATCAAATAGTTTTGGATGAATAATTAAGTTGGTTAATATGTAGTATTGTAGACAGTTTTGATTGGCCATGACCCACTCGATCATCTATGTAGCGACGCCACTGAAATGTTCTTAACTTTCAAATATACTTTACTTTAGAGTTCAATGATTTGAAAGTTATACAAAAATACTAAATTCAAAGAGATTGCCACCTTACATGGTGCTAACACTTTACACCATCGCAAATAGTATTTAAACCTGTTACCAAACTTCATTGCGCCACCACGTCCAAAAATGTATCACCATTTTCTCCTTGTCCTCATGGTCATACTTCACCATGCACAGCAATATCGAGCGATGGTCCGGATCATGGTCCTTACTCCTGCCGTCTATTGGCATATCTGCCATGCACATGCAACTCCTCCCAAATGATCGTGTAGTCATTTATGACCGCACGGACTTTGGTACGTCCAACATTTCTCTTCCTAATGGCAGATGTCGCCCCAATTCCGACGATTGTTCCGCTCACTCGGTGGAGTATGATGTTGGGCGTAACTCAATACGTCCCCTGATGGTTCTCACCGATGTCTGGTGTTCATCGGGGACGTTAATGCCTGATGGGAGTCTAGTCCAGGCGGGTGGCAAGAGGGTGATCATGTTGTTAGAATATATAAATCATGTGATAGATGTGATTGGCGGGAAATGATATCTGGGTTAAGTCAACCTAGATGGTATGCCACCAATCACATGTTACCTGATGGCCGTCAGATTATTATTGGCGTCCGTCAGGCATTTAATCTGAGTTTTATCCAAAAAGTCGGCAAATGAGGATGCTATCGATTTGCCTTTTTTGGTTGAGACTAATACGCCTGATGTTGAAAATAATTTATACCCATTTGTGTTTTTAAACACGGATGGAAATCTTTTATTCTACGCGAATGATCATGCTATTTTATTCGATTATGGTAAGAACCAAGTTGTCAAGACTTACCTGATAATACCCGGTGGCGACCCGAGAAACTACCCAAGTACCGGGTCGCGGTACTACCCGTTGCGTCTTGTACAACGGGAAAGTAGGCGATGTTGAAATTTTAGTTTGTGGAGGTGCACCTAAAGATGCATACGCTAATGCAAATACTGAGAAATTTGATAAAGCTTTGGATACACTGCTCGAATTAAAATATCCGACCCGGATCCACAATGGGTCATGGAGACCATGCCTTTAGCACGCGCCATGGGTGATATGTTATTGCTACCAAATGGTAACGTTTTGATCGTCAATGGTGTGTCAGCCGATGGGAGCTCGGGCGGGATCCTGTTCTCAGCCCGGTAATTTACCGACCTGAAAAGCTAAATACATGTCGATTTGAGGTACAAAATGCAAGCACTATTCCTCGGGTGTACCATTATTTGCAATTTTGCTTCGAGATGGTGGGGTACTTCTTGGTGGAAGTAACCCACATGATAAATATGAATTTTCGGACGTACTTTTTCCCACAGAACTAAGCTTGGAAGCGTTTTCGCCTCTTTACTTAGATCCAAGTTTATCGGGTTTACGACCAAGTATAATCTCCCCTAAATTTAAAACCCTTCATCATGGGGACAAGTTGACAATTAGCTTCAAAATTTCGTGCCCCATAGACCCTAACTTGGTATGGGTTACGATGGTCTCACCATCATTTAACACACACTCGTTTTCAATGAATCAAAGGTTGCTGATCCTGGAAGGCGGAAACACTCTTTGTTTCACTAGGAAAATCTCTCTACCAAGTCGGTGTGAAGGTACCACCATCGGGTAACATTGCTCCCCCGGGTAATTATCTTCTGTTTGTGGTTCATCTCGAGATTCCGAGTGAAGGCATTTGGGTTCGCATACAATGATGTTCTCTATTCGAACTTCACAGTTCGCTTGAAGTCTTTTTGCTTTCTATTGTTTTGAAATATACACTCACTTATTAATTGTAGATAATTCTTTGATGTGTTTGTAAGATGAGAAATAATATCAATTTTTTTGAAAGAAGAAAGAGAGCAAGTAATAGGCATATTTTTCTTTATATATTTTATAACTGTCTCTGTAGACTTTTCAAAATTTGTATTTTATTCTGTTGTAAGAAGAAAGAGAGCAAGTAATAGGCATATTTTTCTTTGAAAGTTGATTTGCCAACTTGCTATTGAGGGAAGAAGGATGGCAACGGCAAATAGAGACAACGCCACGACTACAACCTGTTGCGCAAATATATGTATTTGTGAATGTACATTCGGCAAACTATTTGATGTTAATGACCGTATTTCATTTTACATATACTTAATTACCTAAACGGCATGATTATCTAAATCTGTTACAAGTCATTCTTTGATTCTTGAGTTTACCATACTTTTGGTCAATGAACAAACGTATTTAGTTAGGCTAACCAATTAATGATTGGATGAAACATTTCTCTTTGAAGTAGACATTTCGAAAATTACATATAAGCATTTTGGCGCATGAGCACTTTTTTCTTCAGCTACATATTGCCAATGCCATGAACATATTGTTAATTGTTTAACCATTTTGTATATACTTAATTTGTGTGGTGTTCAGACAAATTTTGATAAAGTCGGAAAATAATCAAATGTCTTTATCAATATAAGAAATGAACATTTAATAATCCTAAACACAAAGGCGGAAAGTTTTGTCGTGAAAATTTATTTTTGCACAAACAAACATTTTAGAGCATCCACTATGGTCATTTTGAAATATTCGAGAGATGGGTCGTTAAAAAGTTCAACTCGGCTTCTAAAAGAAAGAAAAATGTTCAAGTTCCGCAAATACATGCGCACCTCAAAAACCTATGGAATCCTTCCTTCAAGTTGTATAACTGTACGTATATATTCTTCCTTTAAGAGCTGGTGAGGTGCCAATATCACCGAAAGCCATTCAAATACACAATGAAATTCCAAGGGAATCCATTCATCATATTCGCTTAGCTGCAAATGCAATAAACACTATTCACCTAGCGATTTTTATGTTCTCTTTTTAGTTTCCAAAGAATATTTACTCTTTTAGGTTGTCATTATGACATTACATAAACTTTAGAGAATATTTCACTTTGTTGCAACTTGCATTTTGGAATCAAATCTATATTATCCAATCACAATTAATATTTCTAGCTAGTGTATATATTGTACAGTAATATGTAATGAATATCTGTGATATCTTTCATGTCGAAGTAACTAATTTTAAACTTTATTTTCATAAAACGTGAAATGTGATTATACTTAAGCTGGTTTTGTGTGTTAGTCGACATATTTGTTTAATGCGCGCTTTTAGAATATCTTTGTTATGAATTGGTGGAAATACCCTGACTCCCGGTGCTTTTTGACATCAGTCATTGTCCACATGATGAATAGCTCGACTAACCACTGACCAGGTGGGGGCCAACTCAGTAGACAGGAGCCGAGACTTGAACTCTTGACCTTTTATCCACAAAATCTCGCCAGTAGGCCCATGAGTTTTTCAAAAATAGGTACCAACTCAGCCATAACCTTTTTGGTAGAATAATGATTGTAATCTATATAATGTACCGTTCTCTTTGTGATAATGCATTGTAATTCACTCTAATATATCACAACCTACCTCGTAAAAACACTCCAACACAATCCTTAACTTTTTCGCTTTATTATGCATTATCACAAAGAGAACGATACATTATATGAATTACAAAGATTATTTTAGAAGCGAGTTTTAGCCAATTAATCAGATATGTCGACTAACATTGAGTACTAATTAGTTAGGGTATTTATACAACTTTTTGCCAAATACTTTTTTAAACTATCTCCCTAGCTAGCAATCAAAGTTTATTCCCCTAAAATCATTTAAAAAAAAAAATTTATTTCAAGTGATCAAAAAGTTCAAACATGAACTTTATTAGGCTTTTCTTTATGGTCAAGTATTGTCTTATAGATCTATGTATACGCAAAGTCGATAAAATGATGTTGATTTTTTAAAAACTTTAGCAAAGAATAGAAAGGGTTTGGAAGGTTTCCTTTTAAATTTGTGACCATAAAAGAGAGGAATATGAACTCGTGATGGATGGATAGAGTCGGAAAACTCGAAAAGATACACATGCTAGAACTCCATCATGAAATAATTCGAAAATTATTCGAGTTTAGCTCTTACAAGTACTTTAACTTCAGCTATTTATATATGATCGAAGCTCGTTGTTGTGATTGAATTTGAACTTTATACAAACCATTCCATTTTGAGAATTTTGCAATCAATTAGGTTGCGTTTGTTTTTTCAAATGTTTTATATCTAAGTTGTAAAGTCATGCCTTCAAAAGTATGTAATTTAAAGTCTTTATTTAATATACAATAGTGAGAATCGGACAAAAAAAAAAATTCTACGAAATGAAAAAAAATAAAAAACAATTTTGACTATTTTGTCTGAAAATTAATACAAACTTTTTTTCATTTTCTCTTATTCCTTGCAAAAATAAGAGAAAAAAACATACACCATTATTTCATTTCATCTTCCCGCCTACAAACATATGAGGAAAAAAAACACGCATTTCTCATTTTTTTCCGTTTGCAGACAAAAAAAAAAAAAAAAAAAAAAAAAAAAAAAAAAAAAAAAAAAAGCCCTTCAAAAAACAAACAAAGCCTAAGTTGGACCAATCACCAATGTAAAGCTAGACTCATTCAAAATGCGGTATAAAATATCTTTCATGATGTACCAAAATGGTGTATTAAGTAAATCAAATAGTTTTGGATGAATACTTAAGTTGGTTAATATGTACAGTAGTATTGTAGACGATTTTGTTTGGCCATGACCCACTCGATCATCTATGTAGCGACGCCACTTAAATGTTCTTAACTTTCAAATGTACTTTACTTTAGAGTTCAATGATTTGAAAGTTATAATAAGATATGAACACAAAGAGATTGCCACCTTACATGGTGCTAACACTTTACATCATTGCAAATAGTATTTAAACCTGCTACCAACCATCATTGCGCCACCACGTCCAAAAATGTATCACCATTTTCTCCTTCTCCTCATGGTCATACTTCACCATGCACAGCCATATCGAGCCGACGGTCCCGGATCACGGTCCTTACTCCTGCCGTCCATTGGCATATTTGCCATGCACATGCAACTCCTTCCAAATGATCGTGTAGTCATTTATGACCACACGGACTTTGGTACGTCTAACATTTCTCTTCCTAATAGCAGATGTCGGCCCAATTCTGATGATTGTTCCGCTCACTCGGTGGAATATGATGTTGGGTGTAACTCAATACGTCCCCTGATGGTTCTCACAGATGTCTGGTGTTCATCGGGGACGTTAATGCCCGATGGGAGTCTAGTCCAAACCGCGTGGTGGCAAGAGGGTGATCATGTTGTTAGAATATATAAATCATGTGATACATGTGATTGGCTGGAAATGATATCTGGGTTAAGTCAACCTAGATGGTATGCCACCAATCACATGTTACCTGATGGCCGCCAGATTATTATTGGCGGCCGTCAGATATTTAATTATGAGTTTTATCCAAAAAAAAGTCGGCAAATGAGGATGCTATCGATTTGCCTTTTTTGGTTGAGACTAATACGCCAAATGTCGAAAATAATTTATACCCATTTGTGTTTTTAAACACGGATGGAAATCTTTTTATTTACGCAAATGATCATGCTATTTTATTCGATTATGGTAAGAACCAAGTTGTCAAGACTTACCCGATAATTCCCGGTGGCGACCCAAGAAACTACCCAAGTACCGGGTCGGGGGTACTACTACCGTTGCACCTTGTACAAGGGAAAGTAGCTAATGTTGAAATTTTAGTTTGTGGAGGTGCACCTAAAGATGCATACGCTAATGCAAATAATGAGAAATTTGATAAAGCTTTGGATACTTGTGGTCGGATTAAAATATCCGACCCGGATCCCCAATGGGTCATGGAGACCATGCCTTTAGCACGCGCCATGGGCGATATGTTATTGCCAGTGGCGGACCCAGCCGAGAAACCAAGGTGGTTCCTCTTTAATTTAGTCTAGATACAAAAGTCAACTGGGCAACAGTCAGTGTTTCCTACCTGTTGGGTTGGGTCGGGTCGGGTCGGGTCTAATTTAACAAAGTTATATTAATATAAAAATCAACGAAAACTTTTTAAAGGAGGAGTAATAGTTAAAGTGATACAATAATAGTTGAGTTTTAGTAGCCATTATTTCATGAAAACTTTTCATATATGCTTCGTCAATTACTACTGGGTAGTACTAACTAGCATTTTCAATATACGGCGTAGTACTAAACAAATTTTATTAGTTTTGATTTTAGATTGACGTTAAAAGGTATACATGACTGCATCAATAATTTGTAGTAATATTGGTTTCTTTTCTTGCAAAACTGGTTGAGATTTTTTTAACATAATGAAATAATCAAATATTTACTTACTCACAAAAAAAAGAAGGATACGCTAAAAAGTTCTATAATACTATATACAATGTGTAATTCCTTTTATGTGAAACTCTGAAAGAAAAAGGTATGAAAATACAATCTTATATAAAGTGGAGGGGTTAAATAGAGCTTTGACTAAAAAGGCATCAAAATAATGTTATTCCGAAATTGGAGTCGTCTTCTTTAACGCAGCCTCAAACTTCCATTAAAGAGACCCTAAGCTTTGCTTCCTATTTTTGCTTTCACAACCAATTGTTTGTCTTTCTTCATTCTTGTTTCTTTTTTCAAGGTGGTTCCCAATCTAATTCTAAGGTAGGTCCTAATTTTTTGATGCATGGCGCTTCTAAAAGGCCTTGATTCCTAAGGTGGTTCCCGGGAACCACCTTGTTATAGCATAGGTCCGCCTCTGGTTATTGCTACCAAATGGTAACGTTTTGATCATCAATGGTGTGTCAGCCGGGGTCGCAGGATGGGAGCTTGGGCGGGATCCAGTTCTCAGCCCGGTAATTTACCGACCTGAAAAGCTAAATACATGTCGATTTGAGGTACAAAATGCAAGCACTATTCCTCGGGTGTACCATTCGACTGCAATTTTGCTTCGAGATGGTCGGGTACTTGTTGGTGGAAGTAACCCACATGATAAATATGAATTTTCGGACGTACTTTTTCCTACAGAACTAAGCTTGGAAGCGTTTTCGCCTCTTTACTTAGATCCAAGTTTATCGGGTTTACGACCAAGTATAATCTCCCCTAAATCTAAAACCCTTCATCATGGGGACAAGTTGACAATTAGCTTCAAAATTTCATGCCCCATAGACCCTAACTTGGTATGGGTCACGATGGTCTCACCATCATTTAACACACACTCGTTTTCGATGAATCAAAGGTTGCTGATCCTGGAAGGCGGAAACACTACTGTTTCACTAGGAAAATCTCTCTACCAATTCGGTGTGAAGGTACCACCATCGGGTAACATTGCTCCCCCGGGTAATTATCTTCTGTTTGTGGTTCATCTCGAGATTCCGAGTGAAGGCATTTGGGTTCGTATACAATGATGTTCTCTATTCGAACTTCACAGTTCGCTTGAAGTCTTTTTGCTTTCTATTGTTTTGAAATATACACTCACTTATTAATTGTAGATAATTCTTTGATGTGTTTGTAAGCTGAGAAATAATATCAATTTTTTTGCATTTGTTATTTTAACGGTATTTGTTTGGATTTTTTTATTAGGTTAATCACCATCGACCCATCACAACCCACTACGACCCGGTCAACGAAAGTCAACCAAACAAGTCAGACTTTAAAAAGTCAACCGAAGTAGTTAGGAGCAGTTACATGACAGTTATGATATAACTGCCATATTCCTTGAACCAACACAATGGTTCATTAGTACCTCTTGATTTAGTATATATACTTTGAATATTTATGAAAGAATTATGATGACAAGATTAATACAAACATATTTACGTTTCATTTAATCCCTGCATTTACTTGGTATATTTGTGATTAACGTTAAGACCATAGATCCGTTTCAATAAAGGCCAACAATTGGTATCAGAGCGGTTTGGTCTACTAACCAAAATCATCATTTACCATTACTCGATATAGTTCCAGAATCAAATAAAGAAAAAAAACAGTTTCAAATTTTTTTTGCAATTCGATTAAAACACAAATCCAAAACGTCACTTTTGTGTTTCTCACTTCTGTCGCAACAGGGGAACAATCACAATAGTGATTACTCTCAAACCCGGCATCAGAATACACTTGCAATTTTTTTTTTAATTTCGAAACCATTTTTTTCTTTTTACCCAATCCAGTAGGATCAGAAAAAAAAAAAACGAAGAAAATTGTTTCACATTTGATTCAAATTAAAAACTAAACGAGAGTCATCAATTAGGGCACAATCAAGATTCGAATTAGAACAAACACACCTGTTCATAAAAGGAATTGAGCCCAGAAGGATCAATTGAATCCCAATTGATTCATTTGCATACTCCAATCATCAAATTTCTCACGGATTAGAAAACCCCCAAATCATCCGAAACCCTAGGTTTCAATTGGAGGATTAATTGTGCTCGCGAAGAACACCCAACACCGGAGAAGAAGAAGAGACGGTCAAACACAGCCGTAAATAGGCGGTTAACCATCATCAATTGGAGAAGGAGAAGAAACAAAGTTATCTTCCCTAGAGAGAGAGAGACTGAAAGTTTTGTCTCAGAAAGAAAAAAAAAAAAGATATACGCGTTTTGTTTATCTCTAACTAAAAGGAGATAAGAAACAAAAGTATTAGAAGAGGCGCGTACACATAAGGGCCACACAAAACAGAAAAGGATTTTATTAATAGGGCATCGGGTTAGACCATCAACCCCTCCAGGTTTCAAAAGATTACAAATACCACCTTTCATTTTTTTACTTTATATATTACTTTGATATATATTGTTTTTATTTTGATAAGTTATCTTTAAAATTAGAATCTTATCATATTTTGGATAGTATATCTAACCTAGTGATTACACTGCTTAGTATACTGATTAGGAATAATTTGTAAGGAGTAATTAACCTTAGGTTATTCATTTTGAATTTATAATCTCCGAGGACAGTTTAAATTTTTTTAAAACTATACCTAGAAAAGTTTTACACCCATTTGAGGAAGATAAAACACTAAGAGCTCATTTTAAGAAATAATAATTAAAAAAAAACACGCACTTTGTGTTAAAATACTTTTTGAGATTTATTGTCATTTAAGATATGACGAAAGGAAGTGGTAATAAGGAACCTAGTAATAACATTTCAAATAGTACACCCCAATTTCAATGCCCAATCCTAAAGCCCGCGAATTACTCATTATGGGCAATTCGAATGCAAATCATTCTCGAAGCAAATGGTTTATGGGAAACAATTGAGCCGATTGAATCGACTCAACCCGATAAGAAAAAGGATAAAACCGCTATTGCTTTCCTTTATCAAGCCTTACCCGAAGACAATTACTTCAAATAACAAAGCACAAAACCGCGAAGGACATTTGGAATGCTTTGAAAACCAGACACGTTGGCGAAGACAGAGGTTAAACAAGCAAGAATACAAACACTCAAATCCGACTTTGAGATGTTATATATGAAGGAAGACGAAACAATCGACACCTTCACCACAAAACTCACAACACTCATAAACAAAGACGCTAGTCTAGGACACACAATAGAAGATGAAACCTTAGTACGGAAATTACTAAATGATGTACCCGAAAGGTATCTGCAAATAGTCGCATCTATAGAACAATATTCCGATCTAAGTGAAATGACAATGGAAGAGGCAATAGGAAGACTTAAGACCTACGAAGAAAGGATTAAGTTCAAGAAAGGAAAACAAGTGGACAATCAAGAAAAAATGATGTTCACACGACATGACAATAGAGGGAAAAATTTCAGAGGACGTGGACGTGGAAAATACAAAGGATGGAGAAACCACGATAAAAATAACCACGAGAAGAAGGATGGAGAAAATTCTCACAATCACTTCAACAAACCAAATATTGATTTTAGCAAAGTAAAATGTTACAAATGCAATAAGAATGGTCATTATGCATCTAAGTGTTATGCAAAACCAAACACTAGTATGCAATCTAATCTTGTCGAGGAGGACTTAGAACCTACCTTATTAATGGCAATATTAGAAGAACCACATGTAACAAAACTTGAAGATCAAAAGGTCTCGCTACACGAAGAAGATGTAGGATATAAAGAGACAAGTGTCGATAGTCAATGGTATTTAGACAACGGAGCTAGCAACCATATGACTGGGATAAGAGGACACTTTAAAGAGCTAGATGAGAATGTTAGTGGAAAAGTAAGATTCGGAGATAGATCTCATATAGAGATTAAAGGAAAAGGTTCAATCCTATTAGAATGTGATGACGAGAAACAAAGAATCATATCTCAAGTCTATTACATTCCCAGCTTGAAAAGCAACTTATTGAGCCTTGGACAATTTACCGAAATTGGTTGTAAAGTAGTAATGGACGATGATGAATTACGACTTTATGACATGGATGACAAAATCTTCTTGAAAGTCACAAGACAGAGAAACCGTCTATACAAAGCAAGTTTGAAGATAGGCACACCTGTTTTCTTATTAGCAAACTTAAGTGACAACACTTGGTTATGGCACGCAAGATTAGGACACCTCAACTTTGAATCACTAAAATCTATGACTCAAAGAGAGTTAGTTCATGGAATACCTGCCATTAAACATATAACACAAATTTGTGATGTTTGTTTAGTTGGTAAACACAGCAGAGCGCCATTTCCCAAGAAAACTAGATCAGCACATCACCATTAGATTTAGTTTACGGAGATTTATGTGGACCAATCACACCACCAACACCATCACGGAAAGAAATACATATTCTTGTTAGTAGATGATTACTCAAGATATATGTGGGGGTATTTCCTAAACACGAAAGATCAAGCATTCGATACTTTCAAGGAATACAAAGAAACTATAGAGAAGGAGCTAAGGACAACATTGAAAATGTTAAGAACTGATCGTGGAGGAGAATTCACATCTAACGAATTCACTCAATACTGCAAAGAAAACGGCATAGCACGACAACTAACCGCACCTTACTCACCACAACAAAATAGAGTAGTTGAACGAAGGAATAGGACAATTATGTCTACAACGAGATGTATGATGAAAGCAACCGACATGCCACAAAATTTTTGGGCTGAAGCTGTTAGACATGCAATATACATTCTAAACAGCGTTCCTACAAGATCCCTAGAAGACATCACTTCATATGAAGCAATCAAGAAAAGAAAGCCAAACTTAGAAACTCTAAGAGATTTTGGCTGCATAGCATATGCAAAGGTACCATCACAACATCTGACAAAGTTAGATGATAGAAGCAACAAAATGGTATACTTAGGAAGTGAACAAGGATCAAAAGCTTACAGACTGTTTGATCCAACAACACAAAGGATATGTGTTAGTAGAGATGTGAAGTTCAAAGAGGATGAAACATGGGATTGGAAGGATTACCTAAGTGATCACACCAACGATGAACCAGAATGGTTTGACTTCAAAGTTGAAAACCTTGAAGCAACGAATGAACATCAGGAACAATACATCCAACCAGATGAAGAAGACAACGACATCCCTGCAAATGATTATGATGAATACGCGACATCAACAACAGACTCACCCTCACAATCACAAACACTTCGCACACCATCTACAATTTCATCACGAATAAATACTTAATTCACACCAACTACCTCAAGACATTCAACCAATCAAAGTAACTCAACTACAACCCGGAATTTACATCCAGACTTTGATCATACACCATTACAAGGTTTTAGAACGTTGAATGATTTATATGATAACACCGAGGAAGTTTTACCCGAGCATTTATTACTAGCTGAAGATGAACCCAAGAATTACAAGGAAGCATCGAACGATCTAAAATGGATTGAAGCAATGAAGGTCGAATTAGATTCAATTAATAGGAACAATACATGGGAACTAACCACTCTACCAAAAGGACATAAGGCCATTGGATTAAAGTGGGTATTCAAGACCAAGAAAGATGCTAATGAAAATATAGTCAAGCATAACGCAAGACTAGTAGCAAAAGGCTACATACAAGAGCATGGCATAGACTTTGAAGAAGTCTTTGCACTGTAAGAATGGAAACAGTCGATTACTATTAGCCATAGCTGCTAATAACAAATGGGAAGTACATCACCTAGACGTCAAATCTGCATTTCTGCATGGAGACTTAAAAGAAGAAGTGTATGTTACACAACCCGAAGGATTTATAAAAGATAATAGAAAAGTCTACAGAATGATAAAAGCTCTATATGGTTTAAGACAAGCACCACGTGCATGGAACATAAAGTTAGAAGAAATCAAAAGACTCAATACTTCTAGTAGGAGTCTATGTGGATGATTTAATCATCACTGGCACACCAAAGAAAGAAATAGACAAGTTCAAAGCTCAAATGGAAGAGAAATTCGAGATGAGTGACCTAGGATTACTATCCTACTACTTAGGAATTGAAGTCACACAAACTGGAGGTGACATATCAATAAAGCAATCCGCCTACGCAAGCAAGATCCTAAAGGAAGTTGGAATGCTAGACTGCAACGAAACTTTGATACCTATGGATCCAGGAACAAGACTAACAAAGAACATTGAAGCAACAACGGTCAACTCAACTGAATATAGAATCTTGATTGGATGCTTACGATATTTGCTACATACAAGACCCGACTTAAGTTATTCCGTTGGATTACTTAGTCGTTTTATGCAAGAACCAAAGGAACAACACATGCAAGCTATAAGGCAAGTACTACGCTATGTTAAAGGAACAAAAGACTATGGAATTACCTACAAGCACAATAGAGGAAACCAGATACAAGGTTATAGTGACAGCAACTACGGAGTCAACACTCAAGAAGGCAAAGGCACTATTGGAATTATCTTCTACTACGGTGAATCACCAATAAGCTGGAGTATACAAAAGCAAGCCACGGTAGCTCTATCATCATGTGAATCCGAATTCATTGCAGCAACAGCAGCAGCAACACAAGCATTATGGTTAAAGAGATTACTTAGCAAGCTTACACACACGCAAGAAGAAAAGGTTACAATACTGGTCGACAACAAGTCTGCCATCGAACTAATGAAGAATCCCGTATTTCACGGAAGAAGTAAGCACATTGATATAAAATACCACTTTATAAGAGAATGCGTCGAAAGAGAAGACCTACAAGTCGAATTCATAAGTGGAGAATTTCAGAAGGCTGACATACTGACAAAGGCATTACCGAAGATCAGATTCCTCACAATGAGACAACTAATTGGAGTCAAAGATCTGCAACAAGACGATTGTGATTAAGGGGGAGAATATTAGGTTAATCACCATCGACCCATATTAACCCATCACAACCCACTACGAGCCGGTCAACGAAAGTCAACCAAACAAGTTAGACTTTAAAAAGTCAACCAAAGCAGTTAGGAGCAGTTACATGACAGTTATGATATAACTACCATATTCCCTGAACCAACACAATGGTTCATTAGTACCTCTTGATTTAGTATATATACTTTGAATATTTATGAAAGAATTATGATGACAAGATTAATACATACATATTTACATTTCATTTAATCCCTGCATTTACTTGGTATATTTGTGATTAACGTTAAGACCATAGATCCGTTTCAATAAAGGCCAACATTTTTACATTTGCTAAGTAAGAACAACAAAGATATCATATTGCCAACTTAAAACACATTTAACACAAGTTTTAGAATCATGTATACACAAAGAGTATATTTTCGAAAATCACCTCACAACTTTGTTGTATTACAGAATTTTGAAGCATAGTGAAGAATTAAAAAACAGAAAAAGAAACAAGATAATTAATATTTTATAATAATGATAATCCTCTAAAAATATATATAACTTGTCAATTTTTCTAGTTTTATGCAGCCGTTTTTTTTCCTTATAAATCACAAAACTTTTAAATTTCGATTTTTATTTGTAGCGCGTGACCGCATACCTTCCATCCAGTGTTATGTTTGCAAGAGAAGGTGTGATCGTAGGAGCTCAACCTGTTGCCGGTGGTTTGAGACATAACCGTTGCTAGAGGAATAAAAGGCCCAAGTCCTTCTATTTATATATACTATTAAAGCACATTGTTGGTGGGTTTTTTATAAACGTTGTATGCAATTTTTTATTGTTTACTTTAGTCCATTGTGCTGCAATATTCAGCCCAACAGTTGCGTTAATATTTTATCGTAACTTCATGAACAGGATAAGTATAATGTAGCTGTAAATATTCCACCGCCTTATACACGACATACAAAAAAACTCAGATCCGAGGAGCATGAAGAATTTTTACGCGCAACAGTTTTTTGTGTTGAGTATTTTTGGTGATCAACAATCAAAGACACTTTTTAGTTTTATTGTTTGGGGTTTTTGTTTTGAATGGTTTATTTTCAACAAAAATTTTGGTTCAAATATTCAGAGGAACATCGACATCTTCATTTGTAGAAGTATTATTTTAATTTTTTTTCTTCAGAGGATTGCTTTTTTTCCAATTGCTTATCTGATTATTTTTGTACTTTTGCATTGGGTATCGAGTTTGTGGCGCCATTTAATCATGATGTGGTATGTGATATTGCAATTACTGATTATTTGATTCTTGAGGGTGTTTGCCTTAAGTAATCAAGTATATTTGGTGATTTTGAGCATTTAACTCATTAACATGTCATTAACTTTGGTTCCCCCCTTTTTAGTATATTTACATAAAACTTATAGATTTTTTCCGGTTTTTAAGTATATGCTTTTTTTTATTCGCGTTCGTAGTCTTCGGGTTGAAATAGATGAGGCTGATGAGGTTGTGGCGTGTAACACCCCCAAAATTGAGTTCAGCGGAAGCATACGAACTTTGGGGTGCTACCATCTTGGTATCACAACGTAAGGTACAAAGAATGGTTTTATTCCAATAATTTAGAATAAAATACATTATTGAAAACATTAAGTTTTCATTATATGAAAATAGTGCGGAAATAGGCCCAAAAAGAAGTTTAAAGCGTTCCTGATTATTCATCAGAGTCGCCTATGACCATGCCCTTGCCAAGCGTCTTCCAATAGTGAGCTATCGCCTTAAACCTGAGAACACATGCTAAAACGGGCCAGCTTACGCTGGTGAGTTCATAGAGTTTATTTACAAAATTTAGTAGTGGAACTGATAGAGATAAATTTCTATTTGCGACTAAGGCAGATATACAATAAACGTTCCAACAACAAATCATTCCAACAATCATCCAACAACACAATCGAGATCTCAGCAGGGCCCCAAGCAACTCTAGACAGGCATAGTTGTAGCAAGGCCTAGAACAATGCTACCCTAGTCTAGATCGGATACAGATGTCTATTCTTAGCTAGGCATCACATTATAGCAAAGAAATGTTACCCTAGTCTAAGTCAACATCTGTCGCGTGTCTAACCTTTCCTAGTCAACACATTAGCAATTCTAAAGAGTAGTGACAGGTCCAAGAAATAGTTTGCACTCACATTTACTTCAAATAAACACATAAGGCTTCAATCACCAAATCAAATATTCCAATCAACAGTCATTCTCAAATAACGTTCACATATCCAATTATGGTTAGTTAAAAGCAGCATGTATTCTCCCCCAAAATAGTTATGAAAACCTTTGAAAATAGGGGCTATGAAACTCACCTTAGCCACAGTAATGCACTATTCACAACTAACACGACCGGCATCTAAAGCTAATCTCCACGGCATCCAGAAGAAGGTACGACGAGTACGATAGATTAGAAACGGCGCAACCTAATGCGTATATGATTACCTTAAAATACGGCTCATATGATAAAGAAGTCGATAAAAGATAATGTGTCGTAGTTTTCGTGGATTTATTCGTGTCATTACTTTCAAAAGTCCATTATTAATATTCAAAAGTTCATAATTAATATCTCAAAAGTTTAGTTTTGATATTTCGTGTGGTGGTAAGAAACATAGATGCGACATACAATTCACGCGAAAGAGGAGAAGACGTCGACACAGTCGAGACATACTAATTAGAACGCACGCCAAAAGGAAAAGACATCGACAAAGTCAAGAAATACTGACAATACTCAAGCTAGTCAAAGAAGACTAGGAAAATGACAACAACTATTTATGTAATATAAATATGTTAACTTTCGGTAATTTCCCCATAATCCCAAACGTACATGCTTATAATAAAAGATAAGTTTCCATTTATCGCTTGATTAATAAAGGTTTCACCATCGTTACTCGTAATTATACAAGTTTATAATAAAGTACGTCATATAAGGTATACTATGTAGTATTTTATAACGACGCGTTCGTTTATTCAACGTTCCAAAACCATTACGACTTTAATAAATTGTCTTATCAAAATAACCTTTCCCAACAAGTTTATAAAAGTTAACTTGTATTTATAAAACACGAGTTACTATCTTAATTGATAAAGGTTTATAATTAAATAAAACTGTATCCGTCGTCAATATATAGCTAATTATCTTGTTATTAGTTAATACATGGCAATTGAATATTTAGGCTCGTCGCGAATCAAATATATTAAATTCAATTTGAGTCTAATATATCGTATCTTTTTAAGTCCAAAATGTCCAACATTAACGATCTCATTGTATCAATATGTCCAAATCGTAATCCGTAATTCAAAATCCCATTAATTATCCGTAATGACCAATGTCGATCATCAATTCCAAATAACCGATACATACCAACGATCACAATTAACCAAATAATTACACGTCAGTCCAATTTATTATCCGAAAACATTATTACTGGTTCTGTATATTATTATAACACTTTTAATAAACTTTAATCATTCTTACTTATTATTTGTGGGCCAGGAACCCATAGACCAACATGTACTCCCATTTTCAGACTTTCCAACAAGAATGAGCAACAAAATGCTAAAAGCAATCCATAAATCAAACAAGACCAAACCGGGTCTTGACCCGTAACCCATACGGGTTCCAAGACTGACCCGAGACCAAACCAATTCTAAATCGAGGCTAAGACGCAAACGAGCACCCCCTTGGGTCTCATTACCAGGCCAAACACAAAACAACAAAACAACTATAATTCTTGACTAATGTTGGTATTTTTGCTCTATAACTTAAGGTTTGTCTATGGTTCGAGGTTTTGACGAGTTTTCATGTTTTACTAGTCCTTTTTGATGAGGTTCCCTTTTTACGAATGAATCATAATTTGAGAAGTTAAGAATCATGATAAAATACTATTTTATCATGATATGAGAAGTTTCACATGGACACTATTGACATGGATGAAATGCCAACAACCTTATGTGAGAAATGATGATCAAGGCTTTCGAATAGCTAAGATATCATTATGAGGTAAAATGACTAGTTTATAGTTTTGTATATAGAGATCAACCAAGAATGCTATTCTTGATGATGTGTTCAATATAGATAACAACTTTAGTGATATTGAAGTATACGTATAGAGTCTACGATTCTTAACGTGTTATAAGAAATTGTTAATACAAATAAACCGTAAAAACGTTTATTAATATTTTGCGATCTCTTTGTGCTTTGTCGATAACAAATATAATGTTATCATAAGTAAAATTATAAGGATACATGTTATTTTTGTAAAGCATTTACATATAGTAATCTAATACAAAAATGTTGTAATAGTTTATTAGGATGGGTAAAAACCACAACCCATGAATCATATCCATAACCCATTGACCCATACCCATTTGACTAGATACAATGTATTCATTAGATACATTGAATCTAAAGGAATACCCATGGACCAACCCATAACCCATGACCCATAACCAAAAAACCCATGGGCAAGAGGCGTCCACGGATCCCTAGGTTTACACTAGATGGATCCCTTGTGGGAGGATCCGTGGGATCCAGGAGCGAGTGGCGATTTAGCCTATAAATAGACACCATTTCTTCATTCTAACTCACCCCTCTTCTTACTAATTCTCTCATATACTGTCATTCTCTTCTAACAAAAGATCACTTGATCTAGAGAGTACCGTCTTTCTTTCTTTAGTGATTCTTATATAGGTCCTTCTCTAAGGCGAGATCACGAGCATTCTACAAGTCATCAAGCAAGGGGTCCTTGATTGATTTGTTCATCCACAAGATTTCTGTAGCAAAGATCTTGTATTTGATATTTCACATATTTGTTGTGTAATAGTCGTGTTGGTTTGGTTCACCGTGTTACGGACAATTCGGTATTTAGCTTTGTACCGGAAAAAGGTGTAAGCAACGTTGTGAAGGCTTCTCCACCAAGCTGAAGGAGTTTGTTGACATAGTGCTTGAACTCTCGAGTAGGTGACTCGGGGAGTGGAGTAGGGCAAGGAAGGTGTCCTTGTAGCCGAACCACTATAAATCGGTTGTGTCATTTCTATCCCTTTGCTTTACTTTATTTACTTGCTTTATCATTAGATTTATACTTTCTCTACATCCATACGATCTCACATATTATCGAATCTAAAGTTTTTGACCCCTTCTAGTTTTCCACAGAAATGATATTATTAATTAAGTTAGGAATAATAATTTATTTATAAGTAAGTTATTAAAGTACATACCTTTGCTATATATATTTTTTTTATGATTTAAAAAATCATAGACGCGAAATTCTTCATGATCTTCTAAGATGCTCAATATCCTAGTATGAAGAATTCTTAAAAAGAAAACGTTAGAATGATCTATCATTATCCAACATTTAAAATTTGATGATTTCTAAAAACATGACTTTTTGTTTTAAGAAATTTCCTTCTTTGTAGTTTTCAAACATACACGGATCGTATCAAGTTTTTAAAGTACAATATACTCTAAGAAACTTGGTAACGAAGCTCTGGTACCAATTGTGGAAAACTAGAGGGGGGTTGAATAGTTTTACTGATTAAAACTTCGTTTTAAAATATTTGGATCAACTTATGTCAATCTATTTGATTGTGTGTGTTGGATGATGATAGATAAAGCATATAAGCAAATGAAGCAAAGATAAAGAGTAAGAAACACAAAACCACGACTCGAGTGTTTATAGTGGTTCGGCTACAAGGACACCTTCCTTGCCCTACACCACTCCCCGAGTCACCTACTCGAGAGTTCGTAAACACTACACAACACAAGCTCCTTAATGTGGCGGAGAAGCCTTCACAACGTCGCCTACTCTTTATCCGGTACAAGGCTAGACACCGGGTCCTTCTACGAAGTAGAACCAAACCTATCACAACGTCGCCTACACTTTATTCGGTACAAGGCTAGATACCGAGTTCCATTACAAAGGAGGAACTACTACCCAACACTACACAACAACTATCCCAAAGGAGACACACTCCTTATAACAACATCATAAGGATCTCACTATCCTTTAACCCAAACTAATCTATCTTATACATCGATGCATCATATCGAATGTACACCCTTGGCACCTTTCACTAATGCCTTTGACACGACCCTTTTGCACCTTTCACTAATGCCTTTGACACGAATCTTCGGCACCCTTCACTAATGCCTTTGACACGACCCTTCGGTACCCTTCACTTATGCCTTCGACACGGACCTTTGGGACCTTTCACTAATGCCTTTATCACAACACTTCTAAGGAGGGAGGAAAGAACTATCAACAAGATAACTTCGGTAGTCTTGATGATGACGAAGCTTGGCAACCCATGGACTTGAGCTTGCTCGACTTCAAGAGGTGGTGATCTTGCCTTTAAGAGGAACCTAGAGAATCACACAAACACAAAACTACATAGAAAGATCCTTTGGATTTGAGGTTAGAGAGTTTACAATACTAAGAGAGAGTATGTGTAAAAGGGGTGAGTTGCAAGAGAGAAATGGCTCACTATTTATAGGAAAATTTCTCTACTGTTCCTCGGATCCTACGAATCCCTCCCCAGAGGGATACGGCTAGTGCAATCCAAGGGATCCGCCAGTCTGGGTCAGCTTAAGTCCGGATTTTGGGTTGCAAACCGGGTTATAGGTTATGAACCATGGGTTATACAAGATGCAATGTATCTAGACATTGGATCATGGGTCATGGGTCATGGACCATGGATAATACCCATCATGACTTCATACATGATGTCATGCAATGGGTCATGGGTTATGGATCAAGCTCCATGGGTATGGGTCATGGACTTTGGGTTTTACCCAACTACATTCAATGTATCTAGTCAATGGGTCAAGTACTTAGATTTTTACCCATTACATTACCCATTACAATATAAGTACTCACATTTCCATATTATGTAAACACTAGTTGTTATACATATTTATTTCTATAAAATGTAAACACTATTACTTGTTTAGTGTTTTATATGAAAATGTAAGTGTGTTAGTAAACTATTGGCTCAAACCATTTACGTATTTTATTTGTTTCGTTAAAATGATTTTACGTTTGTTATCGACAAAACAATAGAAGATCGTAAAATATAAATAAACGTTTTACGGCTTGTTTGTATTAACAACCACTGTCCTTAGATCTACAACCTTATACCAGGGTCCGACCCGACCCAAATCGGGTCGACCCGAACAATCCGCTCGACACAAACCAACACCATTTTCAGTCGACTTATACCACACGGAAACTCTTAAAAAACACAAGTCCAATTCCTGCTCTTAATCCGTATTTTAATTCCATAAACTTAGTACTCATTTTGATTAACTTTGATTCCACGAAAACATAACATAAAATTATATATATATATATATATATAAAATCGGTCAAAAACATAAAAGTAACAAGATATATATATATATACGAACATGTCTTGGCTTACCGATGGAAAGGAGAATGAGGGCCGTTGATGGTGGTGTCTTTACGAATACAACTCGTAACCAAACACAAGCAACAACCCCTTTGAAAATGTCTACTATTAAAACCCTAACATCCGAACCTTATAACTTAGATCTAGAACACGTGGTCAAGTTTTATGGCGCGTGTGGTATGAAACCGTGACCACAAAGGCCCGATCTATCGATTGAGATGGGCGATGTAAGTAGTGGAGGTGGTCGGAAGTTGGCTGGAATCTGGCGACGGCGCCGGAACCCTAGGAGAGGGTGGTGGCCGGATTTTTCTAGTGAGAGGGAGAGAATTAAGAGAGAGAAAGAGTAGGTGTATTATGAGAGGAGTGGGAGAGGTTTGGGGTATTTATACCCCTGGAGGGACCAATTGTGTAATTAAACCAAAGAAGGAGGGTGGCGGTGTAACTATCACAGGGACTAAACTTGTAACTTTGTTATCTTTTGTAGTTTAATAATTTGGGGCTTGTTTAGACTAGTAAATGATGGATTTGTGACGCGAGAGTTACGCCAACGTTCTCAGAATAATATTTCCAATAAAAATGATTATAAATACGACTCGTATCTCAAATTAGAGGGAACGATCACTCTAATTGTCGTTCTCCATTTAAAGGCGCATTGAGGAAATTAAAGGTTGTCACATGGCGCCTAAGTTCGATGCGCATGACCAGAAATATGTGAGGTTGTTCAAAAGATGATTGAATGTAAGTTATGGCTTCTTAAACGAAAACACGAAGATAACTGAATTATCTGATTCAATGGTTGTGTTTACTGGATCTTTTTAGCATTTTGTAAGTTTAAAAAAACAACGTGGTGTCTGCTCTTATTTTCACAGAATACGGTTCAAAAAATATATATTAGTCATTAGGTTTGAATAAATATACCTGATTAACCTATTGTTATTGACCGGGTACGGTTAGTACCGATGTAACTTATGAAACAAACCATTCACTAAAAAAACGTACTTTCACTTAATTGTTTCATTGGTTTTCTAAACCAGCTGATGCATTTTAGGTAGAAAGCTTTAAAATTTTTAGCCTTGAACCGGAGTTTGGTTTCGCGAAGAAGATGATGTATCAATGTGTATTTTTTTCTGATGCTGATGAGGTAAAGGGTATGACGAAAATAATTTTACACGTATAGATTTTTTGTTTTATCTATTTTTTACATTCAAGTTTTGTAACCAACCCACGTAAAGTGTCTCCTATAATTAACCCACATCTTTACTTGGATTTTACATATAGTATTAATCCATTTCTTAAACGGCCAAGCCATGAATAAAGCTCACCCATTAGATAATCAAGCACAACCCATGCGAGCCACTTTTTTTTATATACTTACGAATGGGGTAATACGTTGGTTTTATATCAAGTAAGCGACATTGGTCAAAGTACACGTGCGTTACAATTGTTAAGGGCCACTATGTAGATCGTATCTATGACTAAGCTGTCATTGGACGGCAAGAAAGGGTACGTATTTAGTAACTACTTGTCGTTCAATGATAAAAGAGGGTACATTTTATAGAACTTTTTTTTTTTAATTTAATTTGCATTCTTGCAGAGTATTGTTGTGCCTTCTTCACCGAGTATTGTTGTTGTTGTTGTTATCGTTAGGAGTTAGAAAGATCATAATTGACATAATTACATTTACGAAATAACTAGTGTTAGTTGTGATATTGAAACACATGCACATGTTGAGTCTTAGCTTTTTAATGAATGAAATTTATGGATATCAATCTTTGTACCTGCTTTCACCTTGATTGTAAATCTTGACGAGATTGTTACGCAACGACATCGGTGTTTATAAGATAGTATTTGGTCTCAAAAAGGAGAAGGCCCCGATTGGATTTTGTTAGTAAAGGTATTCGTAACTTTATTTCAAGTGAATAGATGATCGATTTATCATGTTTGTATATAGTCATATCCGCTTCTTTGCAGGTGAAATGAATTGTTAGGAATAAGCAATCTTTGTAGTCACATTCCATATGTTCAAGTACGTAGAACTTCATAGAGGCGACAATATTTAGAAAAAACTTATCGTCGTCATATTTTTTTAGCTATCTGGGTCTAAAATAATAAAATCCTTGCGAAGAATTGGACTTTTGCTTAGGTTTATATAGAAGTAACCAGCGTAATGGACTGACCCCCAACAAGGCCGTTTTTTATTAGCACAGTTCAGTTTTAGCATTTTATTCTTATCTTTTTCTTTACATGCGTAGCCTTTTTCTACTTGCAACATGTATACTATAACTCGACCCTTTTATGTAGGTGTGTTAACCAGGGCAAGACTGCTGAATTTGCATTCGATGTTAAGTCTGTTGCATGAAACAGACAAGTATATCTTCCTTTTTGTTTTTCATTTATCCACATATATTGAGCTATATTATATTCATTCTTACTGTCTGACATATATTATAACCTCTAGCCATTATGCATCATTGAATTTGGATAATGCTTATGGCAACCGTATGCATAAAACTGACAATGGCAAAAAGAAGTCCGGCCACGGTTTCTAACAATCGGTTATAACAGATTACGTGCCTACGGATCTTTCTTTTGTGCTGAAGAAACGGTTTATTAAAGGAAGGAAGCCTTATGAGATGACCACTTTATCTGATACACAACTGCGGTAGTAGATACAGGTGAGCGCTCTTATTTGCATACGAATGTACCTATTCATTCACCTAATGATACGCATTGTTAGGAATTAGAAAATCCAGGAATTAAAGTGTCGGTCACCTCAAGTATATGTAATCGTTAGAAAACTCGTAGTCGTAGATTATTACAAGTTATGTTGTATTTAGTTAAGTAACACCGTGGAGGACGGACGAGTCTTTACCCACTGTATGCCTGATCCACAGCCCGTTAGGTGGCGATTTATGTAAAGACTAAAATACTCTCTACCTCCCAAGGTAGAGAGTTGGAGCTCATAATAAGATTTTTCTTTCTCTCACTAAAGTTCCCAAACCTCTAACTTTCTCTCTCTAGAAATCATCTATACGCCTACTTGTGTTTGTGTTATGATGTGTATGTGAAATCTAATATGTTACAATTGGTATCAAGAGCCATGGTTAGATCATCTCTTACATATCCTTGGATTTCTAGTGGTTTTAGGTGGTTTTGAGTTTGAAAAAGTTTAGTGGTTTTTGCATCATTTGGTTCATTTCTAGTGTTAAAGTTTAAATTTTGATTGTACTTTTGTGTTTATGATCATCATAAGTGTTTAGGTTTTGATTTGGAAGGCTTGAATCATCGTGGTTGGGTTGTTTTTGGATTGAAAAGTGGTGTTTTTGAGTTATTCTAGCTAGCGACTTGAGCCACGGATTCTTTAATCTTGGTAGCGACTTGCTTTGTAAGTTGGTAGCGATTTGTAGTGGAAGTGGTAGGGACTTGGTGCTTAGCGACTTGTCTATTGAGACAAGCCGAAAAACAGTACACTTAGTGGATTCTCCACTACGGGTAGCGACTTGGTGAAGGTAGCGACTTGCTTTCAATTTTGTTAGTGACTTGTACTTAAGTTTCTTAGCGACTTGGTGTTAGCGACTTGAACATTAGCGAGTTGCTATTTAGCGACTTGACTACTTAGCTACTTGCTGTCAAAATTCGTAGAAACTTGGTGTCTTAGTGACTTGACATTATAGCGACTTGATTTCATAATACTTAGAAACTTGGTGCTTAGCGACTTGGCTCAAGGTTTCTTAGAGACTTGGTTGAATTATTGTTTGTAATACGGTTTTCTCTTGATTCAGTAAAATCCCGTGAAAGAATCTATTTCCCGGTTTAATCATAGAGTTTTAAAATCCCGTGTAATCTGTTAACATGTCTACCACCGTAACTACAATCATCTCCATCTGTTCGAGGATGTTCAAGCGGGTTCGGATACTTGTCCACCTATGCTTTGACAGGCGACTCTGACTCTTGGGCTCAAAGAATCAGATTATATTGTCTTGGAAAGGAAAATGGGGTCAACATTCTCAAATCCATTGATGAAGGACCTTATCAAGTTGAGACTACAAGAGATATAATTGATACTGCTGCAGATGGAACCATGATCTTTGGATTGGACATACCAAAGACGTATGATGAGCTCAATGATAAGGAGAAAAAGAGATTCGATCTGACATCGGGGCTTCAAACATCATACTTCATGGTCTTCCAAAAGACATCTACAAGCTGATCAATCACAACACCGAAGCCAAGGCGGTTTGGGATAATGTCAAGATGCTTCTCTCGGGTTCTGAATTGACTATAGAAGACAGAGAATCTCAATCGTATGATGAATTTGAGCACTTTAAGATGAAACCGTAAGAGAGTGTCTATGAATATTACGTGAGATTCCACAAACCAGTGAATGATATGAGGAATATTAAGATGACTATGCCAAATATTCAGCTAAACTCAAAGTTTGTAAACAACATGAATCCTGAATGGCACAAGTTTGTCATACGTGAAGCTAACCAAAGGATTAAAGAACACAAACTATGAGCAACTGTATGCCTTTCTTCTTCAGAATGAGAGACATGCCATGTTTGAAAAAGGATTCTTGAACAATTCAAAACAAATCAGGGAGAAACAAGCTCACCAAATGATTCTACAGCTTTCTACACCAATGTTGGTATTACCACCAAAGCCTCACAAGTTATTCCCATGGGTGAAGGTAATTACAAACTCATCCGGATCCAAAGACATAAGCCACCGGACCCAAATAGATTCATGGAAAACTTCATCAATCAACTATCTCTCATGGTCAGTCAAAACATGAACTCTCTTCCACACACCAACAATAACCTCGGAACAGCATCCAATCCACATAATCAAGAAACCGTCCGAGATGGGAAGGTTATGGTGCAACCAGTTTAAGAAAGGCAGTATGAACAGGGAAGGGGTGGAGCTGGTAGAGGTTATGCTGCTAATCAAAGTCGGGGAAGGATTGGGAATCAAGGTCAAGCAAAGCCAATCAAATGCTACAACTGCGGTGGTAAGGGACATATTGCAAGCGCACATCTCAAAGCGTCCTCGAGAATGCGAGAATACTTGAGACAAGATGTCGCTTGTGCAAGCTCAGGACAACGGAGCAACTTTGGATGAAGAGGAGTTGTTGTTTTTCTTTGAAGGAATGCTAAGACATATGATGTCGATGTAGATGGCAACCAGGTTGGAGGTATGGGTCGAACAATCCAAATGCATTTCAAGTAGCTGATTGTGATGCTTATGATTCGGATGCGGATGATGAACCAACCGCCGATCAATCTTCATGGCAAAGATCTCTCCTATGGTCTCTCCTAAGGTTCCTTCACATGCAAATGGTCCATCCAAAGAATCAATCATCTCAGAGGTATTAAAACTGTATGACAAGGTTGATGAGCAAAAGATACATAATGAAGTAAAATCTCTTGAAACTTATGATTCAGATGTTGAAAATATAGGAAATAGTAATATTGTCCCATATGATCAACATGTGGCTCAAAGTGAAAGTGAGATTGTACCAAGTGATGTATCTTCTGCAATCAATAATGATTGTGTTTTTGATGAATACACTTGCATGTGCCTCGATGATTCTGTTACCTCTGAACTCAATGCCTATAAGGAAAAAGTTGCTATCTATGAACAACGTGCTAAGTTTGAGTTAACCACCGTGGCGTGAAATGGATGACCAAATGCGTACAATTATTAGAAAAGTAGGTTTAGAGAAGAAGTATTAAAACAAGAGTTAAATTCCTTACAAGAAAAGCTTTCTAAAACCGCTAAGCAAAAACAAGAACTTCAAGAAAATGTTAAACTGCTTAAGCAAGAATTCAATACTAAGGAATCAAAACTTTTGAATGATTTTTCCAATCTGAAAACCTTGAAAAACTAGCTTGAAAATAAGTTGCAATGCGACAAGGAAATACCATTCAGAGTGCTCACTTAATCACTAAGCATAGAGTTTTGAGTGATAAGCATAGTACTCCCCTTGTTGAGGAACCAAATCCGAGAGGTCATTAAAAGGGCTAGAAGCGCTCATAAGGTAATTTATGATGACAATGAAATCCTTAAGCCTAGGCGGAAACCTAGTTGCGTTGAGTGCACTGAGGAAGATAAGAAACGATGAAGTCACTAGGAGAAAATGGATAAGAAACTCAATAATCCTATCCGTAAAGAGAAAACATAATTATCAAACCCCATGATTACAAAAAGGAAAATTGGATTTCCTTGAACAAGTTTAAGCCTAAAATGTTGTTAACACCAACAAATGTTGGAAAAGGATTTAGATAAGCAAAAGCAGAATCTTGTTGTAACAAACCCCTTAGGAAAATGCCTCAAAGTGTGTATCCTCCTAATACACCAATGCATTTAGTCCCTAGAACTATTGCCACTAAAAGCAAGACCTTAATCAGTCAATATGTTATCTTTCAATTATTTGTTGATTTTGAGAAAACTTGTAAAAAAGGATCACACCCCTGGGATTATCGAAGGGAAAGGGGTTTTGAGCAAACTAAAGAATGCTATTTAACCGAGGTCATGCCTTTCTTTAAACAACTAAAAGATCAATTTGAGAGTCTTAAAAAGGGATGGACTTAGATATTAAAGAAATGGAAAAGGAATTTGATGTGATGATTGTTGAGGTTAGTGACTATGAGCGAGAACTAAAATATAATGAGATTGAAAGGAAGAACTTGCATACCTTGAATGAGAATCTTATTTCTGAATGTATTGCTCAAGATGTGTTTTACACTTCTACAAATTGTTCTATTAATGCTTCTCAATTTCATGAATTATCGTTGCTCGAAAGTCTCCCATGATCGTGTCATTGAGCTTGAGAAAACTAACTCTAAACTGCATGATAAAGTTGAACATGATGATCATGATAACCTAGTAAAACAGTTTTCTAAATTGGAAGTTGAGCATCTTGCTTTACAATTAAAATATCAACATCTGAAAGAAAATGTTAAAACCTCAAATTTCAAGACATCCTTGGATGCTCCGAATTTGATGCGCTTTTGAAATTAAGCAAACGTGATGAACATATTCGAGCTCATTGTAACACGATCAAAAAGTTGAAAGCCCAAATCTCTTAATTAAATGGTGAAAAGAACAATGTATGGATCCCAAATGCCTCCTCCTTTAGATTCTCAAGATTCTCAAACTTTTCATCTTCAAAACTTAGTTAATGCCTTACAAAAGGATAACGAGAGTTTTCTAGAAGAAAATGAAAAAGTTAAGCGACACTTTAAAGAGTTATATGATTCAATGAAAGTCACTCGTGACCAAAACAACGAAAAAATAATTTCTTTACAAAAGGAAATTGAGAATGAGTCGTGAAAATGGGAACCGCCACTTGTCTTTAATGAGAATGTTGCATCAAAGTCATCCTCAGACGCAAATACACACGTATTTGTTAAATACATTTCTCCTCATCTTAGGAATAATGAATCTGCATTTCATGACTATTGTGCTCACCTTAAGGATAGTCTAGAATGTCTCAGTGAGATTGTTGAAGAGGATTTCATTAATAAACCTCTTGATAGAGAAATTAGGTTTGCTTGCATTCGGGCCAAACGATCTCAAGAGCTGCTAGAATGTGTAATTGCAACATGTCCTAAATCCTTATCCTTAGGTGCAAAGGCAAAGCTTGTGATGCCTTGTTCCATGCCTAGTGCCAAGCATACAAATCATTCTATGCCCAGCTTTAAGAAAGTGAACACTAATGTGCCTTCAGGTAGTTCCGATCCCTGCACATCTAGTTTAGGAATGCAAAAAGTAGATCAACCAACTAATGTTCCCATAATTCTCTACAGAGTAATCGGTGACATTAAAGCAAGCGGTCAAAGCCTCAGGCAATACCAAGCAAGATAGGACCTTGCAAGCTAAGAATGTGCATTGGAAGAGAGTAGAAGATCATCCTAGGAATATTAAGTTTGAGTTGAATAAAACGAATCATGTTGATTCTAGTATTAGCTATAAGCGTACTATAATTAATTCGAATTCTTCTACTATTCGCAAACCATGTAATGATGACTGCTTGGTTTCTGTTACTAATCATGAATGTGGTGTGAATGTTTTGTCTAATACTTTCAAATGCTCTGATATAATTGTTAATGCTAAAAGTCAAGCTAAGAAGGCTAAAAGGCAAAAGCGAAAGAAAGTTAGAAAACAGTGGAAACGCACAGGAAGGAAATTTAGTAAAATAGGTTATCAATGGATACCTCTTGGCGTAAGATTAATGAGCTTTGCCTTAAAGTTGCTAAATCAATGCCCACTAGAAAATGGATGCCTATTGGTAGAACTATTCCCTTAAGAAATGAACATACTTTGAATAGGTCAAATATGGACACTAGCGCATCTATTCTAATGATTCCATTGTTTCTACTTACGATATGGGTGTTCCAATCAGCATTTACTAACCAAGTGGAACCCATTCTCGCATGGGGATCCCAATTATCCAGTTATCCATTCTTGCACAGTGTTCAACCGCATATCGTTCAAATCGCTCGTGGTACGGACTCAGTCGTTCCAAGCATATGGACTGGAGACCGGTCCATGCTCATGAACTTTGTGAGTAAATTCATCGGAACTGTTAGATTCGGGAATGATCATTTTGGTGCTATTATGGGTTATGGAGATTATGTTGTCGGTGATAGTGTTATCTCCAGGTATATTACGTAGAAGGTCTTGGTCATAACTTATTTTCATTTGGTCGGTTGATTACGATCTAGAAGTGGCCTTGAGAAAACATACTTGTTTCGTTAGAGAACTTGATGGTAAGGAACTTTTAAGAGGAACCCGTGGTTCAAATCTATACACCATCTCTATCGAAGATATGATGAAGTCTTCTTCAATTTGCTTGTTGTCAAAGGCTTCGAAAACAAAGTCATGGTTATGGCATCGTCGTCTCAATCACTTGAACTTCGGCACCATCAATGATCTCTCGAGAAAGGACTTAGTTGTAGGTTTACCTAGACTAAAGTATGAAAAGGATCATCTTTGTTCAACATGCCAATTGGGAAAAAGCAAGAAGTATGCCCACAAACCCAAACCTACAAACTCAGTTACGGAAGTTCTTCATACAATTCACATGGATTTATGTGGACCCATGAGAGTCGAGAATATCTTTGGGAAGAAATACGTGTTAGTTGTGGTTGATGATTACTCTCGATTCACCTGGGTTAAGTTCCTAAGGACAAAGGATGAAACTCGAGATATCATCATCAAACTTATCAAACAGTGAGGTTCGACTTAACAAAAGCTGTAGAATCATCCGAAGCGAGACAATGGAACCGAGTTTGTTAATAAACAACTTAGTGAGTTTTATGAAAGTGTTGGAATCGGTCATCAAAGAAGTGTTCCACGAACTCCTCAACAGAACGGTGTAGTTGAAAGACGAAATCGAACTCTTGTGGAAGCTGCAAGAACAATGCTGATTTACTCAAAGGTTCTAATGTTTCTCGGGTGGCCATTGCCACTACATGCTACACTCAAAATCGATCCCTAATTCACACCGCTCATGGAAAAACTCCATATGAACTTGTCCACAATAGAAAACCTAATCTCTCATTCCTTCGTATGTTTGGTGCATTGTGTTATCCAACTAATGAGGGTCAAGACTTAGGCAAACTTAAGGCTAAAGCGGACATTGGAGTATTTGTAGGATATGCACCAAACAAAAAGGGATACCGAATCTACAACAAAAGAACTCGAAATATCATGGAAATAATTCACGTTACGTTTCGATGAGACCGACCGGCCCAATGGCTCTGGACAATCCCGATTACGCCTGACCCGCACTTCAAAAGTCAAATTAATTGGTTCATCCCTTGTACCAAACTCATTTCCAACAACTCCATATGTACCTCCATCTGAAGATGATTTGAAGAAATTGTTTGATCCAATGTTTGATGAACATTAAGAGCCAAATGCCAATGATCATCAATTCCAACAACAGGCGCTTCTAGCCCTATCAATGAAGTTAACCCTTCGGTTTTATGTCATTAAGTCAAGAAGCTGCTCGATCACTCGTCTCATCAACAAACCTTCAATCATCAAGTGTACATCATGGAATTGTTTCGCATTTTCGATGAAGTTAATCCCTTTGCTACTCTGAAGATGCTCCATTTGAAAACATATTTGCTCTGAATCATCATCGAACCATCTTCATCAAGAGAAATTGATTCTCGCTACTTCCTCAACAACAACCACATGAACACCTTAGGAAATGGACACATGATCATCCATTGGACAAAATCATTGGAAACCTCTCGCCCAAGTATCCACTCGGAAACAACTTGGAACCGATGCCTTATGGTGCTTCTTCAACTCCGTACTCTCTAAGATCGAACCAAAAGATGTTAAAACCGCCATGAATGAAGACAGATGGTTCAATGCCATGCAAGAAGAAATTCATGAGTTTGATCGACTAGATGTGTAGGAATTAGTACCTTCTCCCGTACTATGATCATTGCTCTAAAGTGGATCTTCAAAGTAAAACTTGATGAGCATGGTGATGTTTTAAAGAACAAGGCTCGATTGGTTGCAAAGGATACCGTCAAGAAGAGGGTATTGACTTTGAAGAATCATTTGCTCTAGTTGCTCGTATTGAGGCAATCATAATCTTCTTGGCTAATGCTGCTAGCAAGAATATGGTTGTATATCGATGGATGTAAAAGCCTTTCGAATGGAGATTTGAAAGAGTGGTTTGCGTCGACCAACAGAGGTTTTGTGAATCGAGCATCCTACTCATGTCTATCACTTGAAAAAGGCTCTTTACGGTTTAAATCAAGCTCCTAGAGCATGGTATGATACTGTTGTCAAAGTTTTTCTATCTTCCGGATTGACAAAGAGGCGATTGATCCGACATTGTTCACCGAAGTCGCAAACATTTAATTCATGTTCAAATATATGTTGATGATATTATCTTTGCCTCGACTGACCCTAATGAATGTGACCATTTTTCAAAAGAAATGGGATCGAAATTTCAAATGTCAATGATGGGACAAATGTCATTTTACAAATTTCACAAAGTCCAGGAGGCATTTTTATTAATCAATCTAAATATGCAAATGAGATTTTAAAGAAATTTGGATTTGATTCTTGTGACCTTGTTGACACTCCCATGATTGAGCTAAAACGGATGAGGACCACTCAGGGATCATGGTAGACCAAACGAAATATCGTAGTATGATTGGATCCCTCATGTACCTCACAGCTAGTAGACTAGACATCTTGTTCATTTGTTTGCATGTGTGCTAGATATCAGGCTAAGCCTACCAAAAAGCACCTTGAAGCGGTTAAACGGGTCTTCGGTATCTCCAAGGAACCATCAACATGGGACTTTGGTACCCGAAGGACTCCGGTATGTCACTAACGACCTATCTGAGATCGATCATGCAGGGATGTCAAGATACACGGAAATCACGTCTAGAGGTGCTCGTTTTTGGGTGATAAGCTTGTGAGCTGGTCTTCAAAGAAGCAAATGAGTACTTCTATTTCCTCTACAGAAGCTGAATACATAGCCATGTCATCTTGTTGTGCTCAAATTCTATGGATGAGATCCCAATTATCTGACTATGGCTTTGTATTCAACAAAATCCTCCATCTTGTGATAATAAAAGTGCTATTGCTCTCTCATGCAACAACGCACAACACTCAAGAGCAAAGCACATCGACATTCGACATCATTTCATCAGGGAGCAAGTTGAAAACGGTGTGGTGGAACTTTACTTTGTGAGGGCTGAATATCGGTTAGCAGACATCTTCACCAAAGCTCTTCCTAGAGAATGTTTTGAGTTTATTCTTCCACGACTGGGTCTTAAGAGCCTACAACAAGAAACACTCAAACGTCTTCAAGAGGAAGAAGAGGAGTAAAAGGTTTTCCTTTATCTATCTCTTGTAAATATCTATTTGAAAAACAAAATACAAAATTACAAAACCTTCAAAAACAAATAGAAAAATAGAAAACTTTCAAAAAATCCAAAAATATTGTCCTTTTGTCATGTTTTCCTCTATTCGATAATATCTACGGTCTTTGTGTTGTCATTCAAAGAATGACACGGGACTTTAGATGTTAGTCGAATGTTTCAAAAAAAAATAATAATAATAATAATAATAATAATAATTTTTGAGAGAAAGAAAATTTTTTAAGCAAAAAAATGGTTTATTGTCATTTCAGGCAGTAACCCGCTCTTCAATGAAAGAAAAGAGCCATGCTTTATCTTGGTTTTCAAATCTCATGCTCTGATTCTATAAACAATTTCTTACTATCTTATGAAAACTAATTGCTTTGAAAAATAACTCGGACTCTATTTTTGAAAATCATCCGGACTTAACGTTTGTCAAAATATCTATCTCTCAATCAACAACTTATGTCATTGATTGAGGGGAGAATGATTTCAATTAAATCAAAAGGTTATTTGTCATACAATTTTTTTTCAAAAGATATTCATGCATGGTTAATCAATGGAGTTTAAAGTCTCAAAATTCGATCCTTATCAGTTAAAACGTTTTCATAATCAAGTCACAATTCTCCTTAAAAGCTTTCAAAATCAATTTAAATCTTCAGAGATCACAACTCTCAAATGATTTGATAATTGTGATCGGGGGAGAATTTGTGATTCAAATTGGATTTTAACTAATAATTCGGTAAATGGCTTTATAAGGATGTACAAGCACTCCCTCCCACATGTGCCAAACGATTTCAAATTTTCCATGCACATGTTGAGGGGGGGCATCTCTCTTAAACCACAAAGATTTGAAACGTGATCAATTTAATTCAATGTGCAGACTTTTCCTAATATGTGCACAAACTTTTCAAATATCAATGCACATATTGAGGGGGAGAAACTATTTTGAAAACCACTTTCTTCATATAACTACTCTTAGATGCAAGCCAATCCCTCAAAGATGAAAATTATTTCTATTACAAAATGATGCGTGATGCACATGTTGAGGGGAGCTCTTGTTCTAAAATTATCAAAACAATTCGGTACAAAATATTTTGATAATATATCACAAGTATCCGGATTGATTTTCAAATGGTTTTCAATTGGTTCCAATGGCGGATGAACAATACCAAATAGACCGACCAAATTTACTTTATGTATGGTGATATAAGGATGATAAGGTTAGGTTTTTGTTCCCATGATCCGCGAGCGGAGGGATCTACCTAGGGACAATCCACTAGATAGTGTAGAAGTCCTTAGGTTTGATGAAAAAAGGAGAAAATTGAGATATGGGAAGAGTCGGTGAGACTAAGCTAGTACCGTGAATAAACCCAACAAGGTTCTAGTTATGAAGTCTCTGTAAGCACCGAAGAAGGGTTGAAGAATGAAAAAGAAATGAAATGAGAAAAGGGTGAAAAGAAATAGCCCTCCATTATTTCAACCTTAGAGGCAAACGGGTTCAATTCATATGCAATCAGTGGTTGCCAAGGTAACATCGGTATTGAAGACAAGACGTCATGGATATAGTGACGCACTGCACTTCAACTTTCCAAACCACTCAAGTTCCTCTTAAAAGGACTTGTTTCATTCTCACGAGGAACCGACATAATCTATCGACTTTCTCTTAGAGTTTGTTGATATTGAAGAAGGAGACCCTCTCCCTAGTCTCCGGCATAGGAACCAAATATGCCCAATTGAGTCTAGAGCCACGAGATCATCAATAAATCTCATTAGGACACTTTCAATGAAGACTCTGTTTCACACAATGTGGAAAGAGAGATTATATCTTATGAGTCCTAGCATTATCCTTGTGGTATTGCGGAACATCCGAGTGATATGCATACATATTCACAATGAAGATGGAAAGCCTTTTGGAGCCAACATCAAACAAGCTCCTGGTGGGTGGCATGTGAGATCTATCAATTAGATCAACCATGTGACAATGAGCGAGAAAACAATGGGGCGATTCAATCTTTTGAATCAATCCCGTTCGAGTTATGGATTGACGGATACCTTTGAAAAACGGTCTTTGTGCGTAAAAAAATCTTTTCTTTAGCACATCAATTGTGTACAAATATTTCAAAATAAAAGGTGTTTATGATTGATAATTGATTTTCATTAAAACCTTCGTTGTATTGCAAAAACAATTTCTATTGAGCGATATACGATTGTTTTTCAAATCTCTTTTATCAATCGGTGAATCTCAATATTTGGTTCACTCACTCCGTGTTGTCTTCTTTGAGACGCGTTCGGTTTTAGAACGGCAAACTAGAGCATTTAGAAACCTGTCAAGGAAATTCTTTGGAATTTTACGATCCAGCAGTACTTGTCGATCAGCGGGAACCATGGTAGTGTACCTCAATTCAACGAAAGTGATCAAAGACACTTTCGTATGCTTTATTGCTAAGCTGTTTTATGCGGTACACCCGATGTTTCGCGTTGATCCGAATGAAGCGGTCAATCCATAGCCTCATGCTCACACAACACATTCATATCTAAAGAAATCATGATTAGTGCATCAATGACTCTGATAGTTTCACTCCATGCTTACTTCTCTGGCTTTTGCCAATATCATGAATCAACGAAAGCTTAGCTACTCGATGAAAAGAAATCATGATCGAATGTGAGCATGTCGGTCCAAAAGTCACAACATCACATAATACCAACACCACAAAGGAAGATTCAGAGATTTATGATAGGCCGATGATCTCAAAGGCGGCTCAAAACTCAATATCACGTGGATTAGTTAAAGACCTCCACTCAGATTATCCAAACATGCAAAGATGAAGAAGCAAAGACTACGAGCTACAGAACAAAGAACATGAACAAGAATCCAAGAACAATCTAATGTAATATCTGTTTGTATTCATTGTAAATTGAGGTGACCTCCCTTAGGGGGAGATTGTTAGGAATTAGAAAATCCAGGAATTAAAGTGTCGGTCACCTCAAGTATATGTAATCGTTAGAAAGCTCGTAGTCGTAGATTATTACAAGTTATGTTGTATTTAGTTAAGTAACACCGTGGAGGACGGACGGGTCTTTACCCACTGTATGCCTGATCCACAGCCCGTTAGGTGGCGATTTATATAAAGACTATAAATACTCTCTACCTCCCAAGGTATAGAGTTGGAGCTCATAATAAGATTTTTCTTTCTCTCACTAAAGTTCCCAAACCTTTAACTTTCTCTCTCTAGAAATCTTCTATACGCCTACTTGTGTTTGTGTTATGATGTGTATGTGAAATCCAATATGTTACACGCATATCTATATTTAATATGGTTATAATAGTAAAAAGTTTCATTTGAATAAAATAGAAAAGACAGTTTAACTTACACAAATAGTTGATACTTTTTTCAGCATTTGCTTTGTTTATTTTGCATAGTTTTGTTTCTTTAAATGTTTTATATTCATATGCGGGAATGAATCCTTGAGTATTGTAAAATTTGCTCACCTATCGGACCAATGTACGCACATTTAACTTTGTCCTTATTGTTTTCAAACCCGAGTTACCAACGCTGTTGTTTCATTTTCATTTGTTTCTTCAGGCAAAAGTAAATGAAGCCGCATCAGGTGATGCTTCGTCCATACTTTTTAGTCACCTATAACGGTAGCTGATAAACGACAAGGATAAGATGTCACCGTCTCAAGAACGATTGACGAAATTATCGGCATGTATCTTTTTTGTATTCACTTTTCAGCCCTTTCCTTTGTTGATTTGTGTTGTATACAGTCATGTTATAAATAAAATAGAGGTTGTAATAGATTAAATGGGTTGGAAAATGATTAGTGTAACTACAATAAAACGGGTCATAGATAACGAAATGATTTTCTCACTTATGTGTTAACAACTACATTTTATGTTGTCACAGGAAGAGGTAGTTAATATGCAAGGTCTTAACAATTTACCACTACTTGTGTAAAACCCTAAAAATCTAAAACGTGTGAAAAGACTATTTTGCCCCTATATATTAATACTTATAAAATACGTAAAATACGTCAAACTCATTAAATGTAATGCTAACCTAACTCGTAAATATGCAAATTGTACAAGATAATAAAAACCGACACACTTATGTCTCCAATATATATATCACACGTTATAAAGTTACATGGACCGAATTATATACAAGTTTACAAAACACATTTAACTTAAATAAAACCACTACATTGTAAGTTGGGAAAATTGATTTTGTCTTTAATTTCCCCCCCTTGTTCGGCCGAATTTACCTCCCCCCTTAACTCCCATTTATTCCATTTCCTTTCATTTGTAACCTATCATTTACACACTCTCTAAAACACATACTAAACCCTAAACGAAAAGTGATGGCCCATAGTTCTTTTTCCCTCCCATTCGACTACAAGGTGACCAAGGAGGCAGGTCATGGGGTTTCTAATTCGAGGGAAGAGGTGTGGCTGTGATCGTTGGCTTTGATTTGAAGGTTGTGGGTGTTGGTTTCGAATTCGTTTGGTTTCTTGTCTTCCTCCCACACGTACACGCAACTAGGGTAACGTATCTATCTTGGCAATTTCCTCCATTTTGTTATCTTGATCGTATGGGTTGTAATCCCATTCAAATGCATGTAATCGATTGATACCTAACATAAAATGATAAACTCGCCACATAAAATCATAACCTAAGTCACATGAAAAATGGTATGAGATGTCCCATTTATTCGACCCTATGAAAACCCATTGAATTGAATCTATTCGACCTACCCTTGCACGACCTAAATCATGTTTTGTCTATGTCCTATCGAGTTAAAATGATATAATATAATCGCGTTTATGTCTTGGCTTATTTTGTGTGTCGATAATATTTAAAAAGGGTCTCGATTTGTTTTTGTTTGTGTCATGGGAATTGATTAGGTCATGGACATGTCACGACTAGATTAAATCATATGAGAGGGTCGTATATTTGTTTGGGATTAGGGTTCGACATGGTTTAAAATGGGAATGTATAATCAGAATGGATTAGGGTTTTCAAAATGGTATTCGGTTCTAAATCAAAGATAAGGGTTGGTTTTGTGAATAATGAAACTTGAAATGTTGGCTCGTTAATGAGGTAAAAGAATGAACTAAGTTGTAAAATAAGTAAACTTGTGATATTTACACTTTTAAACCTATACTTTGTGATAATGACAGTTTAGACCCTAAAATATTGTAACTTGTATAATAATAATCATTTTCATCATTTTAGCCTAATTTTACATTAATTACATCATAAATGACTAAACCTGCTAATTATGGAAAACTGCTATTTTGGAAAGTTACTTATTATAGAAACTTACTAAATCGGGAAACCTGCCTAAAATAGAAAGCTGCCTAAAATGGAAAGTTACTTAAAATGGTTAAGTTACTTAAAGTGGACACTTACTAAGCAAGGAAAGTTACTATATTTGGAAACTTACTAAAAATGGAAAGATTGTCATAAACCCTAAAATACTTAATCGAAATAAAACCCTTTAACTGCGTCTAATAAATGTATATCCGTTCACTTTTGTAGATTCCTCGAGGAAGGAGTGATCTTTCGTGTCTTGTGATTTCATCTACTTGTGTTTGTCTTTGCTGTTGAATGAGGTACAAATATTCTATCCCTTTTCAGTAGGGATTTCTCATGACTTTCCGATCCTTGACTTTATTTCACTTATGATATTCCATTGCTATGATTCCCTTTACTATGATCCTTTTAATATGATCCTTTGATATGATTCTATTCGCTATGATATTCGTATGTTATGATTATGTTCCCTTCAGTTGATATGTTTCATTTGATATTGACCCTTTGCTATACACCCTTTAGATTGGTGAACCTTTGATATTGAACCTTGCTTTGAATCTGTGATATGAACCTTTATGTTATGACCTTGCTTTGACCCTTCAGTTTGATACCCGAGCCAATATGTTTCCTAGCCATGAAGGTAACATGGCCGTGTCATTGATGCACCAATGGCATGACTCTAGTGTGGTTGAGTGATGTTCCACACCGTCCCTTTTATGATATTATGCGCGCTTTATGTTATGATTATGGTCACTATGATTTGTACAGGGGCGTATGGATGCATCCTAGATTTGTTATGATATGATATGATATGATTTATATGGTGACTGATGTTGTGTGCAATACACGTCTTTCACATTCTGGGAGCTAGCTACTCCATGGTTACTTATGATATGTTTGGGCTCGTGGTAGATTTCTGACAACCTTTACACTTTTAATACACCTATATTGTACCTTCTGTTATTCCACAATGCACCATATTTTGTATTTCTCATCTTTAGCTTTCCGTTGATTACTCATTCATTATGTATCCTTATGTGATTCATCCGACTACCATACTATACTCTAGTTCATTTGATTTATCAAACTCTTATTCCATTTTAGTTGTCTATCAGGCTTATACTTCAAACTATCATTCCATCCACTTACCGAACCATTATATGATTATTGGATTGATGTGTTGACTATGCTATTATATGATTTATGTGACTATCTGTTACCCTACTATTACATGACATATGTGACTATCTGTTACCATGTTATTATGTGACTAATTGATTTACCCGTTTGCCATGCTAGTATGTAATTATCTGAATCATCCATTTACCATGTTATACCTCGTCAGTTACTTTTGTGGTCTATGACTATCATTTAGTATTCCTATTTGCTATTTGTGACTACCATGCTTGTACATCTGTTTGGTACTTTCTGATGCTTATGTTATTAGTTCGACATAGTAGTTGATGTGTACCTGCCTTGTTGATCTGTCATGTTTACACTTCTGTTTATGCTACTGTTTGATAACGGAAATGGTTCAACATCTGTTATGCTCATTTCGATGCGAATTTGTTATCAGTCTCCTTTGTTTCATTTTGTATTTCTGATTTTGTTTAGCTTTTATTTTGTTATATCTGTTCACTGGGCTTTTTAAGCTCAACCGCATTTCTTGTCCATGCGGCAGGTACCAAGTAGGATGCTGGGCTTTGTTGGGCTGAGAGTAGAGCATTGAGTGATCCAACCCTAGTTTCCCTTATCATTTTGGACTTATTTGAAGAGCAATGGTTTTGATGTTTCGTTTCATTTTTGACATTTTGGATTTTGGATTTTGTATTTTCCTTGTAAGTCATTCGTTTTTATGACTGGATATTTTATTTTATAAGACTTCCGCTTGTGATTGTTTTATGTATGTTCTGATATGATACCATAACGTTATACTTCTACCCTTGCCGGATTGGGGTGTTACAATTATGGTATCAGAGCTAAGGTTTCGTCTTGTTGACCTTAAGATTGACCTGTGAGGACTTGGGTAGACATTAGGCTTCCATTGTTTTGATCTTTTCCGATTGTTTTCACTTTTGTTCAGATTTGGTCTCGGTATTCTTTTGCCTTCACTGATTTGACCTTATTCTTTTCGCATTTTATTTTTTTTGTTTTGTTTTTGCACATCCGTTTGTCGATCGTTAGATGGAGACTACTCGTAGAGTCGAAGATGATGGTACCGACCCTGCATTGCTGCAACCGTTTCTGAACTAGAGAAGTTCGTGAAGCATAAGCTATACCCGATTGTGATGCTGCTGGAGACATCAAGATGCTGCTGGAAGGAGATGGACGGATCAACCAGAGGCGCAAAGATGGAGGCAAGATTCAACCGGTGGACACTTGGAAGACGTATGTAGACGTGAGCTATGAGCGAAATTACTTTGGCGTGGAGAAGCTACTACCAAGATTCGGCATATTGTGGTCCAGCATAAAGTTTGCAGCTTGAGATGCCGAGAAGATTCATCTGCTTCATATGATTAGGCACGATTTATGTTATTCTGATTTGTTTCGTCACGCAATTTGAGTTAGTTTGATATTTCGTTATATGATTTTGACCAATGGTGTCTTTCTTCGATTTGTTTGGGGCTTAGCTTGGAAGATGGAGTCCTATGGCTTGATTCTTCGGTGTTACTACAACTTCGCGTTGTGATATATATCTCCTTGATAAATCTCGATTTTCATCCTTTATGATTTGTATCAGTAGGGTAAACCTTGCGGCACTTTGTCATTTTTGTGAACCTAAGGTTATTTTTGGATCGTCAGTAATGAGTCATGAGGAACCTTCTCGAGCAAGTCGGCGGCCTTCTTTCCCTTGTGGAATGGTAAGTTGGTTTGATATATGATATGCTGCCTGTATGTGAATCTGGTTTGATTTGATATATTACTTGCTGCTTATATGTGTATTTGTTTTGACGTGATGCTGGTTATGTGGTTCGTCATGACTCGAGATAGAATATGATGATAATAAGGACTTGTTATGTGATGCAAGTATTATGACGCCTGATCAACGTGATAATACCGAGATCATATAATTTGAACTTATTGGAATCATACGACGTCCTGGGAAATGCCTGAGGTTGGTGCGTTGGATGGACTAGGATTCATATCCGTTATTTGTCAACTTTCATATTCGTTTGAAATTCTGTACCTTCTTGCGAAATTCTCACTCACATCAGTTACGTGTAAGTTTTGTACGCTTTAGACCCGATATCGTTATGATATGTGCGAAATTATGGATTGCTACGTCTGCCTTAAACTTGTACGTCTCCGTGCACTTCTACAACTTCAATTTTCGAGGACAAAAATTTTTCTTTTAGAGGGGAAGAGTTGTAAAACCTTAAAAACTAAAACGTGTGAAAAGGCTATTTTTCCCCTATAATTTAATACTTATGAAATACGTAAAATACGTCAAGCTCATTAAATATAATGCTAACCTAACTCGTAAATATGCAAACTGTACAAGATAATAAAACCGACACACTTATGTCTCCAATATATATATCACACGTTATAAAGTTACATGGACCGAATTATATACAAGTTTACAAAACACATTTAACTTAAATAAAACCACTACATTGTAATTTGGGAAAATTGATTTGGTCTTTAATTTTCCCCCTTGTTCGGCTGACTTTACCTCCCCCCTTATCTCCCATTTATTCCATTTCCTTTCATTTGTAACCTATCATTTACACACTCTCTAAAACACATACTAAACCCTAAACAAAAAGTGACGGCACATAGTTCTTTTTCCGTCCCATTCGACTACAAGGTGATCAAGGAGGCTGGTCGTGGGGTTTCTTATTCGAGGGAAGAGGTGTGGCTGTGATCGTGGGCTTTGATTTGAAGGTTGTGGGTGTTGGTTTCGAATTCGTTTGGTTTCTTATCTTCCTCCCACACGTACACGCAACTAGGGTAACGTATCTATCTTGGCAATTTCCTCCATTTTGTTATCTTGATCGTATGGGTTGTAATCCCATTCAAATGCATGTAATCGATTGATACCTAACATAAAATGATAAACTCGCCACATAAAATCATAACCTAAGTCACATGAAAAATGGTATGAGATGTCCCATTTATTCGACCCTATGAAAACCCATTGAATTGAATCTGTTCGACCTACCCTTGCACGACCTAAATCATGTTTTGTCTATGTCCTATCGAGTTAAAATGATATAATATAATCGCGTTTATGTCTTGGCTTATTTTGTGTGTCGATAATATTTAAAAAGGGTCTCGATTTGTTTTTGTTTGTGTCGTGGGAATTGATTAGGTCATGGACATGTCACAACTAGATTAAATCATATGAGAGGGTCGTATATTTGTTTGGGATTAGGGTTCGACATGGTTTAAAATGGGAATGTATAATCGGAATGGATTAGGGTTTTCAAAATGGTATTCGGTTCTAAATCAAAGATAAGGGTTGGTTTTGTGAATAATGAAACTTGAAGGGTTGGCTCGTTAATGAGGTAAAAGAATGAACTAAAGTCGTAAAATAAGTAAACTTGTGATATTTACACTTTTAACCCTATACTTTGTGATAATGTCAGTTTAGACCCTAAACTATTGTAACTTGTCATAATTGAACCTTAAACTATAATAATAATCATTTTCATCATTTTAGCCTAATTTTACATTAGTTACATCATAAATGACTAAACCTGCTAATTTTGGAAAACTGCTATTTTGGAAAGTTACTTATTATGGAAACTTACTAAATCGGGAAACCTGCCTAAAATAGAAAGCTGCCTAAAATGGAAAGTTACTTAAAATGGTTAAGTTACTTAAAGTGGAAACTTACTAAGCAAGGAAAGTTACTATATCTGGAAACTTACTAAAAATGAAAAGATTCTCATAAACCCTAAAAGACTTAATCGAAAGTAAAACACTTTAACTGCGTCTAATAAATGTATATCCGTTCACTTCTGTAGATTCCTCGAGGAAGGAGTGATCTTCTGTGTCTTGTGATTTCATCTACTTGTGTTTGTCTGGGCTAGTATGAAGGTGGAGTCGAACCTTATACTGCAAATTAAAGAAGCTCAGAAAGTTGATGGTGAGCTGTGGGCGTGGGCAAAATGTTGAAGAAGGTAAGCTGACGGAGTTTAAGGTTGATGATGACGGAATTGTATGGTATGAAGATAGGCTTTGTGTTCCTAATGATCCGGTACTTTGCGAGAAAGTTATGACTGAAGCTCATAGTTCTCCTTTCACTATCCATCATGGTTCTACCAAGATGTATAGGGATTTGAAGCAAGATTTCGGTGGAATGGCATGAAGCAAGATGTGGCTTACATTTGTATCGAAGTGTATGATTTGTCACAGGTTAAGATTGAACATCAAAGGGCTAGTGGAGTTACATGTGACCATTGGATATTCCAACATGGAAGTGGGATAAGATATCTATGGATTTTGTGAATGGACTACCTCTTACTCGGAAGAAGCATGATGCGATTTGGGTAGTTGTTGATCGACTAACCAAATCCGCTCATTTCTTACCAATTAGAAAGGATTATGGTATTGGTAGATTGGCGGAAATTTTTCAGAAAGAGATCGTTAGGCTTCATGGTACTCCGGCATCTATTGTGTCCATGAGATCCGTGTTTTACTTCCCGCTTCGAAAGGTTTGCAAAATCTTGGGGTACTCGACTTAATTTCAAGTCTAAAGATTTCATCCTCAAACGGATGGTCGGTCGAGAGGACTATTCGGCCTTAGAGGACATGCTAAGGGCTTGTGCTTTAGAATGGATGGCACTGGGATGAATATTTGTGTTTAGTAGAGTTTGCATATAACAACAGTTGGCATGCTAGCATTAAGCAAAGACCGCTTGAACTTCTTTATGGGAGAAAATGTAGATCACCTACTTGTTGGGATGAAGTAGGTGAACGCTTAATTGAAGGTCTGGAAATGATTGAGATCAGAATGAGAAAGTGGCCGTTGCTAGAGAAAAGTTGAAGGAGGCTAGGTCTCCGAAAGTTATGCCGACAAGCATCGTCATGATTTGGAGTTTCAGGTTGGAGATCGTGTATTTCTAAAAGTTTCGCTGTTTAGAGGTGTGAAACGCTTTGGAATAAAGGGCATGCTCATCCTCGATTCATTGGTCCGCTTTGAAATTCGAACATATAGGAGAAGTTTCAGTATCGATTAGCACTTCCGCCTCTGTTATCGCATGTTCATGATGTTTTCCATGTATCTCTCCTAAGGGGATACAACTATCATCCGTTACACGTTGCTTCTTATCCGCTTGATCAAATTCAATCCGATATGTCTTTATTTGAAGAACCGGAAGCTATTTTAGAAAGACAAGAAAGAGTCATGAGAAATAAAGTCATTCCGCTCGTTAAGATTCTTTGGAAAAATCACCCGGAGCGTGAGGCTACTTGGGAAACCGAAGAGTCGATGCGAGCTAGTTATACTCATTTCTTTGAATAGTTTGGTATGCTCTCATTTCGTTTTTCGTTTCGTTTCATTTCAATTTTCGAGGACGAAAATTCTTCTTTTAGAAGGGAAGAGTTGTAAAACCTGAAAATCTAAAACATGAATAAAGACTAAAATACCCTTGAAATCAAAATTTATAAAATACGTAAAAGACATTTATATTCATTCAACGAAATTAAAACTAACTTATCAATAATTAAAACTTAACGAATATGTGTACGTGATCGATTTTGTACGACGAAAAGTTAAACGTCTCGCTAAAATATTGGGCCGCCATTGGACTTTGTCTTTCGTCATTTGAGAACCCAAGAGGGCGTGGTTTTGTTTGTTCGGTTAGACCCAAGCCGAAGCGCACAACTCTCAAGCCTAACCAAAATTTGTACCACCTATATATACAACACATAAACACAATTTGGGGAACCCTAGTTTTCTTTGCCTCTCTCTTTTTCTTCTTTTCGGCCGAGAGCTACAAACACCCCTTGGTGTCGCGAGTTTTGTTCAACAAGCTAAGGTATAAATGTATTCTATTCGTCTTCCTTTAATACACCTTACGTTAATGTATATATCGTATCTTGTTTTGTTTAGCCGAGCTTGTGTTTCTTTTTCTTTTGGTCGAGCCGTATGAAACAAAAACAACATAACGACTTGAACCTTATAAATATTAAAGAGCATGTTATGTAACATTGGTTGAACCGGTTATTAAGTAGGTCAAGATAAAAGAAACCGAACCACATATATATGAATCGGACCTTATATAACATGTGAACTTGAATAATTAAGATACGTAGATGAGCTAGGGTTTGCGTAAAAAAACATGGAGGCCGAACCCTATATATAAACCGAACCATGTGGAGTTTTGTGAACGTGTCATGTGAGTATAAAGGGTAAGTGTTTGTGTGTGTATGACGAATGGACTTTTAAGTCGAGAAACAATGGGTGATTAAGTTGGGAATTTGCATGTGGGAGTGCGTACATGGTGAAGCATAAAAAGAAAGGTTGTTTTTCATATGTGCTAGGTTAAATCAATGAGTCATTAAATGACGTAACATATAAAGTAAGTACGCATTAATGGGATATTAACAGATTGAGAAAACCCTAGAACATAGATGAGAGTCGATTAGGGTTTGAAGCTAATTATATTAATTCGTTATTTCATGTGTGAATTATGACTTTTAAACTATTTTCACACTTAACCCTAAACTCTAATAAATGACATAATGAACCTTAATCTACGACATTGATTATAAAACACTTAAGTCTCATTTAACTGTAAAACCCTAAAGTATTAAGAACATTAAATATACTAAGTATGAACATCAAACATTAAAAGATCATTTCGACAATTATGGAATCATAAATAACATGTACGACCGTTAATGTGTATAGGTTCTGTGAAGAAGGAGTAATCCTTTGCTTTCCGTATTTTGCTTTTTGGTCATTTGATTTGGAATAAGGTACAGATATTCTGACCTTTTAGTAAAGGTTCCTTATAACGTTTTCTTTCGTTAGCTTTTATATTAAGGTTTCCTAAGCCTTTGCTATGAAACCCATTCTGTTTGTTTGAGCTTTTGCTTATCCTGAACTTTGATTTCAATTATGAAACATCGATTTTGAACTATGTTGATATGAAAACTCTGATTTTGAAAATATGATTAACCTTATGATAAAGTATGATCTGTGTCAGCTTTGACATTCTGATTTGACCTAAGATAGTTTGACACATGAGCCAAATATTTCACTAGTCATGGGGGTTCCATGTCCGTGTCGATGATCACCTCGACATGACTCTAGGGCGAGAGAGTGATGTTCGCCACGCCCCTATCTGTTATCGTTATGAGCTCAAGTTATGTTATATGACCAATATCATGCTGTGGGGGCTATGGATGCATCCTAGATCGTTATCTGTTATCTGTTATATGTTATCTCGTTATCCGATGATTGATGCGCGTGCATGCGTCCTTCATAACTCTGGTAGGTCTCCCCTACAAATGTTGCCTTATATGTGAATATGATTATGATCGATATTTGTTTCGGGCTCGTGGTAGTTAACTATAAACTTTATTCGATAATTCGATTTATACTCAAAATGATTATGATTTTGCTATCTTTCATTCACTATATTCCGTATTCGATATCGTTTCGTATTTTGCTTTGCTTTTATATCTGTTCACTGAGCTTTTGAAGCTCAGCCGCATTTCTTTTCTTCCGCGACAGGTATCTAAGCAATGGAGCTGGGTTTTGCTTTGGGATGAGTGCATGAGTGGACTTACCTTAGAGACATTTAGATTTGATCTTATGATGCCATTTAAGACTTTACTATTTCGGATTATTTTGTTGGAGTTTATTTTCCGCTGGGACCTATGTATCGAAGTCATGTTGACTTGAATTATTCCGCTTTTATGTTAAGACTTCTTTTGGATATTTATGTTTGCTTTGATATGACACCATTATTTGTGATTCCTTTACCCTTGTCGGGTCGGGGCGTTACAATTTATGGTATCAAAGACAGGTTTACGACTTGTAGTCGGGACCGTGACATATGGACCCTAGGTTTTGAGACCCTTAGAGCTTAGGCTATGACCTGTGAGGATTGGGTAGACTCTAGGATTCCTTCTGCGTACTTCCATTTCGTATCTCACCTTTGTTCATTTTGCTAATCGTTTGAATATCGTTCAGATGGTTCAAACTCGCCGTAACGTAACGTGGATGGAGACGATGATGCTCCTAACTTGGATGCTGCGATTGCTAATGCTCTCAACACTCATTTCCCTCGGTCTTACCACACGAGATGATGACACAGGTGATCAACAACATTCGTGAATCGAGGGCCTGGTGCTTCGGGTAGTGGTGGAGGAAATCAACCTGTCGGCATTCACACTTGGCTCGAGCGTTTCGGTAAGCTCAAGCCTCTTTCTTTTAGCACTTGCTACTCCCACCGAGGCCGAGGCTGGATCACTCATATTGAGAAGCCGCTTTGAAGTACCTGGGTTGTGGAGATGAATTTAAGACCCGTTTGGCTGCATTTAAGTTGGAGGGTGATGCTTTGAATTGGTGGAAGGCACTCAAACAGGTGAGAGGAGGAGATGCTTTTGCTATTACTTGTACTTGACTGAGTTTGGACTATCTTCTATAACCGTTACTTCCCACGCCGAGCAAAGGTATGAGAGGGATTATCGTGCAATCTACCGTTTGATCATGAGAACTCCAATGAGTACATGGGTAGGTTTATGAGGCTGGTAAGTTTTGTGGGAACGATTGCCGGAGATGGTAGGCGCCAAGCTAAGCACTTCAAGTGGGGACTGAAGAAGTGGGTGTTGGACCGATGCTGAATATTGAGTATGAGGATGTGTCGGCCTGCAATGACGCAGCTCGTAACATTGAGATCTTTCATGAGGTTTCGGGTTCCAACAAACGTAACCGTGATGGTGATCGGATTCAAGGTAGGACTCAAAGTAATGATTATAAGGAAATTCGGCGGGAGTTATGATTCGAGAGGTCAAGTGGATAGGAGTTATGATCGCGGGTCAGTCAGAAGGAATGTGGACTCTAGGGCTCGAGGCGAGGAGTCGGGGATAGCAGAGCGGTAGAAATGGAAATGATCGTCGAATCAAGGTAACAATAACCAGCGTTACAACAGGATCATCACTCGAGGAGCATATCGTGGTCGTCTTCAGGATCTTCGGTCGCAAAGGACGGTGAGGTTTTGCCTCCCCACTCTCTGTACTACTTGTGGAAAGGCTCATCCGGGACAGTGTTTCAAGGCCACTGGTGGATGTTTATCTTGTGGTTCCACTACTCACAAGATCAAGGATTGCCCTAAGAGGAACCCGGCGATTCTCGAAACTACATCAAGCCGCCACCTACTACTGGACGCTTTTATGCTACTACTGGAATCAGGCGAGCACAGTACCATTACGGGCACTCTTTTCATTGATGATTATTCTGTCTTCGCTTTATTTGATACCGGTGCCACACACTCCATTATATCTGTCACATTTGCTAAGAAACTTAATATGACCCCCAAACCACTAACAAACCACTTATCGATTTCTACGCCTATGAAAAACCACATGATCATTGATCATAAATACGTTAAGTGCCCTCTTCGTTTTGATGATCGTATTCGCCCTGCAAATCTGTATCCTCTCGATATGGTCGACTTTGATATCATTCTAGGCATGGATTGGTTGGCTTACCATAGAGCTTCCATCGACTGCTATGCTAGAACTGTGATCTTTGGAGATGTAAAACATCCTGAATTCGTTTATTATGGTTCTCAACCTCTCAAATCTGTTAAGCTCATTTTACGCTATGAAGGCACGGACTATGATTTCTCATGGGTGCCAAGGTTTTCTCGGCATCTGTTACACATCTTTGGAGAGTCGTAACATTGAAAACCTTTCTGTTGTTTGTGAATTCACCGAAGTTTTTCGATGAACTTCCGGTCTTCCCCGCCTAGAGAAGTTGAGTTTAGCATTGAGTTAATTCCTGGTGCTGAACCGATTTGAAGGCTTGCCGTATGGCACCTGTGAGAAGAAGGAGTTAAAGGAACAGCTGCAAGAGATGATAGAGAATGGATTTATTCGACCCAGTGTTTCTCCATGGGGTGCACTTGTTTTGTTTGTGAAGAAGAAGGATGGGAGCATGTGCCTATGTATCGACTACCGTGAACTCAACCGTATTACCATTCGAAACCGTTATCCTCTTCCGCGTATTGATGATTTGTTTGATCAACTGCAAGGAGCTAAGTTCTTTTCTAAGATTGATCTGAGATCCGGTTATCACCAGCTACGTGTGAGGGAGCAAGATGTTCCTAAGACCGCGTTCAGATATGGTCATTATGAATTCCTCGTTATGCCTTTTGGTTTGACAAATGCTGCTTGTTTATGGACCTAATGAATCGTGTTTTCCATGAGTTCCTCGATAAGTTTGTTATCGTTTTCATCGACGACATTTTGGTTTACTCCAAGTCTGAAGAAGAGCATGAGCAACATCTCCGGATAGTTTTGGAGATTCTGAGGAAGAAGAAGTTGTACGCCAAATTTTCGAAGTGTGAGTTCTGGTTAAAACAAGTCGCTTTCCTTGGTCATATTGTATTTGCCGATGGTATCACCATGGATCCGTCTAAGGTTGAGGCTATCACTAAATGGCCAAGACCTACGCATGTGACTGAGGTTAGGAGTTTTCTAGGACTTGCTGGCTACTACAGACGTTTTGTTGAAGGTTTCTCTCGTTTAGCTTTGCCCCTAACACAATTGATGAGGAAAGGAGAAAAGTTTGTATGGACGGATGAACGAGAAAAGAGTTTTGAAGAGTTGAAACGGAGATTGGTGTCCGCTCTTATTTTGACTCTTCCATCCGTTCTGGAGGATTTCAAATATACAGTGATGCATCTAAGAAAGGATTGGGCTGTGTTTTGATGCAACATGGAAAGGTGATAGCTTACGCTTCAAGACAACTAAAACCTTACAAGGAGAATTACCCAACTCATGACCTTGAGTTAGCTGCAGTGGTGTTCGCGTTGAAGATCTGGAGACATTACTTGTATGGAGAGACGTGTGATATTTTCATCGACCATAAGAGTCTCAAGTATATTTTCACTCAGAAAGAACTTAACATGAGACAAAGAAGATGGTTAGAACTCAAGGATTATGACACCAACATTCATTACCATCCGTAAGGCTAATGTAGTTTGCTGACGCACTTAGCAGAAATCAGGGCATTCTTGCAAGTATTGAAATTGAACCTAGGATTCTTCGTGACTTAGAGCGTTTGGATGTTGAGTTGTGCGTACGAGGTTTTGATGGATACTGGGCTAGTATGAAGGTGTAGTCGAACCTTATACTGCAAATTAAAGAAGCTCAGAAAGATGATGGTGAGCTGTGGGTCGTGGCGCAAAATGTTGAAGAAGGTAAGCAGACGGAGTTTAAGGTTGATGATGGGCTTTGTGTTCCTAATGATCCGGTACTTCGCGAGAAAGTTATGACTGAAGCTCATAGTTCTCTTTCACTATCCATCCTGGTTCTACCAAGATGTATAGGGATTTGAAGCAGTACTTCTGGTGGAATGGCATGAAGCAAGATGTGGCGACGTTTGTATCGAAGTGTATGATTTGTCAGCAGGTTAAGATTGAGCACCAAAGGGCTAGTGGACGTTACATGACCATTGGATATTCCAACATGGAAGTGGGATAAGATATCTATGGATTTTGTGAGTGGACTACCTCTTACTCGGAAGAAGCATGATGCGATTTGGGTAGTTGTTGATCGACTAACCAAATCTGCTCATTTCTTACCAATTAGAAAGGATTATGGTATTGGTAGATTGGCGGAAATTTTTCAGCAAGAGATCGTTAGGCTTCATGGTACTCCGGCATCTATTGTGTCCGACAGAGATCCGTGTTTTACTTCCCGTTTCTGGAAAGGTTTGCAAAAATCTTGGGGTACTCGACTTAATTTCAAGATAAAGCATTTCATCCTCAAACGGATGGTCAGTCAGAGAGGACTATTCAGACCTTAGAGGACATGCTAAGGGCTTGTGCTTTAGAATGGACGGGCAATTGGGATGAATATTTGTGTTTAGTAGAGTTTGCATACAACAACAGTTGGCATACTAGCATTAAGGCAGACCGCTTTGAACTTCTTTATGGGAGAAAATGTAGATCACCTACTTGTTGGGATGAAGTAGGTGAACGTTTAATTGAAGGTCCGAAAATGATTGAGATCAAGAATGAGAAAGTAGTTGTTGCTAGAGAAAAGTTGAAGGAGGCTAGGTCTCGTCAGAAAAGTTATGCCGACAAGCATCGTCATGATTTGGAGTTTCAGGTTGGAGATCGTGTATTTCTAAAAGTTTCGCCGTTTAGAGGTGTGAAAGCGTTTGGAATCAAGGGCAAGCTCATCCTCGATTCATTGGTCCGTTTGAAATTCGGAACGTATAGGAGAAGTTTCAGTATCGATTAGCACTTCCGCTCGTTATCGCATGTTCATGATGTTTTCCATGTATCTCTCCTAAGGGGATACAACTATCATCCGTTACATGTTGCTTCTTATCCGTTTGATCAAATTCAATCGATATGTCTTTATCTGAAGAACCGGAAGCTATTTTAGAAAGACAAGAAAGAGTCATGAGAAATAAAGTCATTCCGTTCGTTAAGATTCTTTGGAAAAATCACCCGGAGCGTGAGGCTACTTGGGAAACCGAGAGTCGATGCGAGCTAGTTATCCTCATTTCTTTGAATAGTTTGGTATGTTCTCATTTCGTTTCGTTTCATTTCAATTTTCGAGGACGAAAATTCTTCTTTTAGAAGGGAAGAGTTGTAAAACCTGAAAATCTAAAACATGAATAAAGACTAAAATACCCTTGAAATCGAAATTTATAAAATACGTAAAAGACATTTATATTCATTCAACGAAATTAAAACTAACTTATCAATAATTAAAACTTAACGAATATGTGTACGTGATCGATTTTGTACGACGAAGAGTTAAACGTCTCGCTAAAATATTGGGCCGTCAGTTGGGCTTTGTCTTTCGTCATTTGAGAACCCAAGAGGGGCATGGGTTTTGTTTGTTCGGTTGGACCCAAGCCGAAGCGCACAACTCTCAAGCCTAACCAAAATTTGTACCACCTATATATACAACACATAAACACAATTTGGGGAACCCTAGTTTTCTTTGCCTCTCTCTTTTTCTTCTTTTCGGCCGAGAGCTACAAACACCCCTTGGTGTCGCGAGTTTTGTTCAACAAGCTAAGGTATAAACGTATTCTATTCGTCTTCCTTTAATACACCTTACGTTAATGTATATATCGTATCTTGTTTTGTTTAGCCGAGCTTGTGTTTCTTTTTCTTTTGGTCGAGCCGTATGAAACAAAAACAACATAACGACTTGAACCTTATAAATATTAAAGAGCATGTTATGTAATACGTATTGGTTGAACCGGTTATTAAGTAGGTCAAGATAAAAGAAACCGAACCACATATATATGAATCGGACCTTATATAACATGTGAACTTGAATACGTAAGATACGTAGATGAGCTAGGGTTTGCGTAAAAACATGGAGGCCGAACCCTATATATAAACCGAACCATATGGAGTTTTGTGAACGTGTCATGTGAGTATAAAGGGTAAGTGTTTGTGTGTGTATGACGAATGGACTTTTAAGTCGAGAATCAACGGGTGATTAAGTTGGGAATTTGCATGTGGGAGTGCGTACATGGTGAAGCATAAAAAGAAAGGTTGTTTTTCATATGTGCTAGGTTAAATCAATGAGTCATTAAATGACGTAACATATAAAGTAAGTACGCATTAATGGGATATTAAAAGATTGAGAAAACCCTAGAACATAGATGAGAGTCGATTAGGGTTTGAAGCTAATTATATTAATTCGTTATTTCATGTGTGAGTTATGACTTTTAAACTATTTTCACACTTAACCCTAAACTCTAATAAATGACATAATGAACCTTAATCTACGACATTGATTATAAAACACTTAAGTCTCATTTAACTGTAAAACCCTAAAGTATTAAGAACATTAAATATACTAAGTATGAACATCAAACATTAAAAGATCATTTCGACAATTATGGAATCATAAATAACATGTACGACCGTTAATGTGTATAGGTTCTGTGAAGAAGGAGTAATCCTTTGCTTTCCGTATTTTGCTTTTTGGTCATTCGCTTTGGAATAAGGTACAAATATTCTGACCTTTTAGTAAAGGTTCCTTATAACGTTTTCTTTTGTTAGCTTTTATATTAAGGTTTCCTAAGCCTTTGCTATGAACCCCATTCTGTTTGTTTTGAGCTGTTGCTTATCGAACTCGATTTGAATTATGAAACATCCGATTTTGAACTATGTTGATATGAAAACTCTGATTTTGAAAATATGATTAAACTGATGATAAAGTATGATCTTGTCAGGTTTTGACATTCTAATTTGACCTAAGATAGTTTGACACCCGAGCCAAATATTTCACTAGTCATGGGGGTTCCATGTCCGTGTCATTGATGCACCTCTGACATGACTCTAGGGCAGTAGAGTGATGTTCTGCCACGCCCCTTATCTGTTATCTGTTATGAGCTCAAGTTATGTTATATGACCAATATCTGTCTGTGGGGCGTATGGATGCATCCTAGATCTGTTATCTGTTATTGTTATATGTTATCTGTTATCCGATGATTGATGCTGCGTGCATGCACGTCCTTCATAACTCTGGTAGGTCTCCCCTACAAATGTTGCCTTATGTGAATATGATTATGATCTGATATTTGTTCTGGGCTCGTGGTAGTTAACTATAAACTTTATTCGATAATTCTGATTTATACTCTGAAAATGATTATGATTTTGCTATCTTTCATTCACTATATTCCGTATTCGATATCGTTTCGTATTTTTCTTTGCTTTTATATCTGTTCACTGAGCTTTTGAAGCTCAGCCGCATTTCTTTTCTTCCGCGGCAGGTATCTAAGCAATGGAGCTGGGTTTTGCTTTGGGATGAGTGCATGAGTGGACTTACCTTAGAGACATTTAGATTTGATCTTATGATGCCATTTAAGACTTTACTATTTCGGATTATTTTGTTGGAGTTTATTTTCCGCTGGGACCTATGTATCAAAGTCATGTTGACTTGAATTATTCCGCTTTTATGTTAAGACTTCTTTTGGATATTTATGTTTGCTTTGATATGACACCATTATTTGGGATTCCTTTACCCTTGTCGGGTCGGGGCGTTACAAATGTTCCACACCGTCCCTTTTTATGATATTATGCGCGCTTTATGTTATGGTTATGGCCACTATGATTTGTACAGGGGCGTATGGATGCATCCTAGATTTGTTATGATATGATATGATATGACTGATGTTGTGTGCAATACACGTCTTTCACATTCTGGGAGCTAGCTACTCCATGGTTACTTATGATATGATATGATATGATATGATATGATATGTTTGGGCTCGTGGTAGATTTCTGACAACCTTTACACTTTTGATACACCTATATTGTACCTTCTGTTATTCCACAATGCACCATATTCTGTATTTCTCATCTTTAGCTTTCCGTTGATAACTCATTCATTCTGTATCCTTATGTGATTCATCCGACTACCATACTATACTCCAGTTCATTAGATTTATCATACTCTTATTCCATTTTAGTTGTCTATCAGGCCTATACTTTAAACTATCATTCCATCCACTTACCGAACCTGTGGAAAACTAGAAGGGGGTTGAATAGTTTTGCCAATTAAAACTTCCTTTTAATCTATTTAGATCGACTTATGTCAATCTATTTGGATATGTGTGTTGGATGTTGATAAACAAACATATAAAAGCATGTAATGAAATATAAGAGTAAGAAGCACAAAACCACAACGCGAGTATTTATAGTGGTTCGGCTACAAGGACACCTTCCTTGCCCTACTCCACTCCCCGAGTCACCTAATCGAGAGTTCGTAAACACTACACCAACTCCTTATGGCGGAGAAGCCTTCACAACGTCACCTACCCTTTTTCCGGTGCTAGGATAACCACCGGGTTCTTTCACTCCAAGGTGAACCACACCTATAACAACGTCGCCTACCCTTTATACGGTGTTAGGCTAACCACCGGGTTCTTTCACACCAAGGTGAACCACACCTACACAACGTCGCCTACCCTTTATTAGGTACTAGGCTAAGCACCTTGTTCCATTGCAATGGAGGAACTACTACCCAACACTACACCAACGACTAATCCCAAAGGAGATCTACTCCTTTACAACATCATCAAGGATATCAATATCCTTGGATCTAGTACTAATCTATCTTTTACATCGAAACACACCATATCGAATGTACATCTAAGGCACCCTTCACTAATGCCTTTAGCTAGATCTTCAAGACACCTTTCACTAATGTCTTGTGACTAGATCTTCAAGACACCTTTCACTAATGTCTTGTAACTTGGCTTCTAGGCACCTTTCACTAATGCCTACAATGTGGATGATCGACACCTTTCACTAATGTCTTCGTCTTGACCCTTGAGACATCTTTCACTAATGTCTTCAACACTACACTTCTTAGAAGAAAGAAAAGAATCATCAACAAGAAGACTTCAGTAGCCTTGATGATGAGGAAGCATGGAAACTCATGGACTTGAGCTTGCTGGACTTCAAAGGTGATCTTTCCTTTAAGAGGAATCTAGAAGATCACACAAAAACAAAACTACAAACATAGATCTCTTGGATATGAGGTTAGTGAGTTTTTAACTCAGGGAGAAAGTGTGTTAGAAAGGGGTGAGAAACAATGAAGAAATGGCTTACTATTTATAGAAGAAAAAATTTACTATTCCCCGAATCCCATGGATCCCTCCCACTTGGGATCCGTCTAGCGTAAAGCTAGGGATCCGTGGGACGCTCCCTTTTACCCATGGGTATTTTGGTTATGGGTCATGGGTTGATCCATGGATCTTTAGCTAGATACAATGTATCTCTTGAGTGCAATGCGCTTAGTCACTTGGGTATGGGTTGATCCATGAGTTATGGATATTATCCATGTATGATATAAGCATGATGTCATGCAATGGGTTATGGGTCAAGCTCCATGGGTCATGGGCTTTGGGTTGTACCCAACTACATTCAATGTATTTGCCCAATGGGTTATGATACTTAAGTTTCTATCCATTTATATTACCCAATATACTACATACTAGTTATGTGTATATTTTACCCAAATATGTAAACACTAGTTGTTGTACATATGTAATATTAAATCATAAAATCACTTATAATTGTTTTAGTGTTTTATGTGAAAATGTGAATATGTTAGAAACCATTAGTTCAAACCATTTAAGTATTTTATTTGTTTTGTTAAAATGATTTTACGTTTGTTATCGACAAAACATTAGAAGATCGTAAAATATAAATAAACGTTTTTACGGCTTATTTGTATTAACAGAACCATTATATGATTATTGGATTCATGTGTTGACTATGCTATTATATGATTTATGTGACTATCTGTTACCCTACTATTACATGACATATGTGACTATCTGTTACCATGTTATTATGTGACTAATTGATTTACCCGTTTGCCATGCTAGTATGTAATTATCCGACTCATCCATTTACCATGTTATACCTCGTTAGTTACTTTTGTGGTCTATGATTATCATTTAGTATTCCTATTTGCTATTTGTGACTACCATGCTTGTACATCTGTTTGGTACTTTCTGATGCTTATGTTGTTAGTTCGACATAGTAATTGATGTTTACCTGCCTTGTTGATTTGTCATGTTTACACTTCTGTTTATGCTACTGTTTGATAACGGAAATGGTTCAACTTATGTTGGCTGTCTAGCTGACTTGTTTAGTTGCCATGCTATGTCCTTGTTTAGTTAATTCATTCAATTATGATGTTCGTTATGTATTCCTACTTGATACATGTGGCTACCATGTTTATACTGATGTTAGTATTTCCGCTGTTTTTGATACTTATTATGTTATTAACTGTGGGTTATCTGACTTGTGTGATTGCCATGCTTACGTTCAATTTATTTGCTTCCGCCTGCTGATAGATGTCCGCTTGGATTATATGTATTCTGATTATCTGATTTAATTGGGTGCCATATTTATGTTTAGTTGATACGTTGTTTGCTACGTTGGTCATTGTTGGGTTACTTGTTTTGCTTACGATACTGTTCATTAACTCCTATTTGATTATGTTACGGTACTTGTATGTCTGGTTATTTATATGTACTTATGTATGTTCATCGATGCGCTGCTCTGCTTTGGTCTCCTTTGATTTATGTCCTTCTGGTTATCTGTTGATATTGTGTTCTGCAGGTTCCTCATTGACTCATTGTGTTCATTTCGATGCGACTTTGTTATCAGTCTCCTTTGTTTCATTTTGTATTTCTGATTTTGTTTAGCTTTTATTTTGTTATATCTGTTCACTGGGCTTTTTAAGCTCAACCGCATTTGTTGTCCATGTGGCAGGTACCAAGTAGGATGCTGGGCTTTGTTGGGCTGAGAGTAGAGCATTGAGTGATCCAACCCTAGTTTCCCTTATCATTTTGGACTAATTTGAAGAGCAATGGTTTTGATGTTTCGTTTCATTTTTGATATTTTGGATTTTGTATTTTCCTTGTAAGTCATTCATTTTTATGACTTGATATTTTATTTCATAAGACTTCCGCTTGTGATTGTTTTATGTATGTTCTGATATGACACCATAACGTGATACTTCTACCCTTGCCGGGTTGGGGTGTTACAACTTGAATCCCAAGGTACGTTAAAACCTGAGATAATAATCTAGAACTATATGTAAGATTAACAAATTGTCACCACTTCTTAAGTCACGGGTTGGTTAACATATATTAATGGGCATAGGTCAAAGCACTTACTTTTTTTTGTAAAGGGTGCATCAGGCTAGGCAGGTGGGGTATTCAACAACCATTTTTATGGACTTTTTATTAAATGGTTAACATGTTAAATACGATTTTAGGTCTGTATTATTGTTTTTTAAACTACAATGAACACGTGATCTAATTAGAAACACAAGATAAGGACTAAGAGAGTGATTATGAGCCAACCCAAACTGACCTTAGGTTTCCATAATTCTTGGAAATGCCATCTATTTATAGGAGAATATTTGCTTACATCTGCACACGATGCTGCATACCTAATTACGTTATGGTAACGACTAGCGACTGCAACGAGATTCATCTCCTTTCGTATGGGTGGGAGCAATCATATGTCCCAGCCTTGGGACCTTCTGTGCCTTAAAGGCTTTTTTATAATAGAATATGTATGTGTTAGGACCTTCAATTATGGTGGTTAAATTTGTCAATATTCACCCATATTTTATATTAGGAAGTTCAGGTGGTTTGTATCTTCTATGTTCCTATTTATAATAAAATCATTGACTCCTTGAAAGGAAGAACATGTGACTTGATAATGAAGCTTGATGTATTTGGTAAACAGACAGTTTATGTCGACGAAACGATTAGAGAAGATAAGAGTTGGATTAGCCTTTTGATACGAGTAGATGAAGCTACAAGCCCATTGAAGTTGAAGATATAAGTGAGTGGTTATTCAACTGTTTTTGATGCAATGGCGAATCATATATGACATTGATCTTAACTGAATCATAGGATTCTAGCATCAATATATAACTTTTTCCTTAACATATTTATATATTTCTTTAATAATAAAATTGAGTTTTTATGGATACTTTGGAAGAGTGTTTTGACTATCTTCTTTGGGTTGCTTGAATTTTATGGATGGAAGTGGATGGCTTATGAAATAAATGTTTTCGTACGTTAATCCAACACAAGCCAGCTATAAAGAGAGGGAAAATGTATATGGGAAAAAAACCGCCGCAACGCGGGCGGGCGCATTTTCCTTGTTTATCACATTTTACATCAAATTTTTAACCTTATCACTTTAAAATACTCACATAACCTTTCATTTTCACGTCTCTCCCCACAAATCCTAGTTATGAAATCTTCATCAGGTTCTTCACGTTCATACCATAAGTTTCAACTAGATATTATTAATAGAACACATTGTGATTGTCGGTTTTCAGGTGAAGAGCAGGTTTCTTGGACTAACAAAAATCCAGGAAGGTTCAAGGCATGCCCCATTTATGTAAGAATTTAATTTCAAAGTTACTACAAAAATGTTAGTTAATAAATCCGGATATAACTTTATATTCATTTCGTTATTGATAGGATGAGGCTAAAAAATGTGAAGTTTACGGGGTTTCTTGATCTTGAGCTTCGATCAAAATGCCACAAAGATTTAAATTTCAATTTGCATGAGGAGAACAAACATTTGAAGAGGGTTAACAAGATCTCGGGTGAGAAACAAGTTTCAAACAAGTTGATGGGAAAAATGAAGGAAGAGTTGACTTTCATCAAGTCAAAACTTAAAGTGTATGATAGGCTTATGTTAGTCTTTATTTTGTTTGTTGTCTTCTTTGGTTTTATAATAGCATTACTTGTTATGAATAAACATCAAGTTCAGTTTTATTCAAATGATATTTTGTTTTCTTTTGGCATTAAATGTATGTAATGTGATGGTTTAATAAGTGATAACAACAATAATCTGCTAAATGAATATACATAAAAGGAGTTAACATAATTCATCACTATTATTATATCAGTTAAAACATAGTTACATAATAATGCCCATTCATGAACAAAAGAGGCCATGGAAATGGCCTCAAATAGCATCACTAAATGGTTGTTGGTTACATGTTTACCAATTATTATTGCATCTAATTTAACAGAAGTAACATCCTGCCAGATGATAAGAACTTTGGTTGATTTGCGAACAACATACACATACACAAAATGTGCACAAGATATTTTTCAAAAGTTACATACAAATTATCAAATGAAAGACAACTAGTCCAAATTTTGGGAATTGGTACTTGATCAACCAGTAACAGAATGACACTTTGCTAGTTTCTTTTTAAGAATTTACTCACTTCTAGGCCTTGGTCTCATAAAGTTTCCTCTTAGATTATTTGTGATTGCTGCATTTCTGTTAACATCAACTTCTGCTTTCGGACTACTGGGACTTTTCCTGCTTGTGAATTCTGAGTTGCTGCATCTATATCCCCCCTCTCATTCTCACCCTTAATGACTTTCCCAATCTTCATGTTCCAACTTTGTTCACAAAATTAACCCTCTATGTACCCAGCTTACATGTGCTTGCACTAGATCCGTCTACTAAATTATTGAATCCTCCTACAGTACTAACATTTTGTATTAAACCATGTTCCTCAAATACTATACTAACACCCTCTTGATTTTTCTTAGGTCTACCTTTCTTACTTTGTGGTTATGTTAGGTTTAACAAATGTTGGCGCAGTACAAGAAGATTTGTTGTGACCTTTTTTTTTATAACAATTTTGACATGTCATCTTCACACCAGACCTAGACACTTTATTTGTGTATTTTATTTCATAAGGTGCTCTAATTCTCTGTTTCCTTGCCGTACCGAACATTTTTGTAGGCTTTGGTGGTAAAACCCTAGACATTTAAGTAAAATCAGGCCAAAAGGTCATCCTACCCATACGAGTCAAGTATTGATGATTCTCTTCTAGCCTTACTGTTTATTTTGAAAATTACAGAATTTACATGAGTACATGGCAAACCTGATAGAAGCCACATTCTATAGCTACATCTTCTTAAATGTTCATCAATTCTAAATTTCTCTGAACCATTTCTCACCTCATACATGCTCCATACAATAGGTATAACATGCCAAAACCTGCATTCATTTAACCAAATTAAAATTAACAATCAATTACTTACTCAGCCAATAAATGATTAAGGAGTTAAGCATGCCTTTGTTGGAAAAATGTCCTCATTCCATTATCCAACACATTCCTCATTGTATTCAACCTTTCCATTACAATCACCCTCATTGCCTATAACATGTTAATAAGTGGCTTATTCCTTACACAAAACAAGACCGAGTTGAAACACTAACTAAAACCATTTCCAAAAGCTTCACAGTTTCTACCTATTAAAAAAAAGCTCTAGACCATTTTTTGGGATCTTTGTTAAGTATGTATTGACGTGCATTTCGATTGGCTCTTTTGGTTTTCTCTATTATCTTGTTGAAAAGTTTAAGATAACTAGTTTTTGATGTTTCCCTCATTGTATTCAACCTTTCCATTACAATCACCCTCATTGCATATAACATGTTAATCAGTGGCTTATTCCTTACACGAAACAAGACCGAGTTGAAACACTAATTAAAACTATTCCAACAGCTTCACAGTTTCTACCTATTTAAAACAAAACAAAACAAAACTCTAGACCATTTTTTGGGATCTTTGTTAAGTATGTATTGACGTGCATTTCGATTGGATCTTTTGATTTTCTCCATGAGCTTGTTGAAAAGTTTAAGATAACTAGTTTTTTATGTTGCTCAAAACAAGCCTTTGAAATATACTACACTAAATTGCTTTCTAAATCCCTAATATAAGTGCCTAGCACACTGTTTATGCTCAGGCAGTGGCATAACATCTTTCGTTGCCTCAATCAATCCCTACATACCATTAGCTAAAAACAAACATATAATTGCTATCCATTATTTACCATATAATACATTAAAATAAATCAAGTAAAGCTTAATGATCATAACTTATGTTGATCGGAACTAAAAGTCAATCCATTTTGTTTCGGAAGATTATGTCGTCCCCAAGTAATTAAAGAAATCAAATCCTATTATCCTTATTCTCAACATTTACAATTCCTCAAGCCATAAGAAATATGTGGCGATTCCCATCCTACCCAATAGCAGTTAAAATTCCACCCTCATTAGGTTTCTTAAGAAAACAACCATTTAATGCTATCAATTTTCAATAACCTAGTTTAATCCCTCTTTTAATTAATTGGAACAAACAAAGAACCTATCAAGGTAAGTCTTATCATCTGGATTCACTGTGACACTAACCTTTACTGTTGAACCGTCATTAGACTCTAAAATTGCCTTACCATATGATCCAATTAAAGCATAATGGTCCTCAATTGTTGTTTCTCCTTCATTCAAAGCATTTTTTTTGTATTTCTACATTAAGTAATGCTTACTATGCATTTTTACTCTTTCATTACTAAATCAACAATCTCATGTCATTTAGTATTTGGATTCTTCCTATTCTTGTTACCAAAATGTTTTTCAATCCACTTGTGGTTAGCTAATGTTGCATACTTCAAATTATTAACACAAGTGTGCTTATCAATCATAGATACTACCCGGAAAGATGATTAAGTGCATATGTTTACCATAACACCTCCAAGGGCATTTAGAGTACTTAATTTCACTTGCAATGGGATAACCTATTCCGCTTATTTTGATTTCCTTTTTAAGGTTCCTTAAGCTTTTTGGGCCTCAACCTATACTTTGAAATAGCCTTTTCCTTCGAGCTTCTGTAAAACCATAATGAAAACCCATCTTCCAGGGCATAGTATGTAAGGCATTCTTTCAATTGGTCAGCATTAATAAACCTTTCACCATACTGTAAGCAAACTGAACATTTTAAATTAAACCAGTATGTAAATATTTGTTGTTAACAAATACGAAAGTATTAATCAGTAATCTATACCTGTGGTTTCTTCATTTTCTAGTGTGTTTCCTCATCATTTATTAAAAACTTTTTAACCTTAGTCTCAACTATTTTAAATCGATCAATTACACCATCATTACCATCTCTCAACTTCCACATCATATCATCCATAAACTCCTCATGGTCTATCATAATATCACTTTTGCCAACATCATATACCCTATTTGGTCTTGAATATCTAGCCTTCTCAGAATCTAAGTCTTTGTATTTTGGTTAGATGGCCTAGGAGCTTCTTTTGCCTCACTCTTTCTTTTCTTAAGCTTTGTCAGATCATCCTCTCCTTCAGATGGGTAATTAAAAGACTTGTCAAAGTATTCGATCTTAGTTTGTATACGTATTGAAGTTATAACCTTGTTCTATATCTGATGCGCGTACGGAGGCGCGTTCGGGGTGAAGGAAAATTCCTTTTCGCCGAGCAAGTTTTTCAACCTCCTAGTCAGTGAACCTAATCGTTGTAGTGTAGTATTGGGTAAGCCTCAGGGGTTGATATCATTCTTTAGGGGAATAGGAATGCTAGTAAGAAATGTATGACGTGAAGGTGGGGTTGAGGATGATTCTTTTTTTTATCTTTTATTGGTTTTTTAGAAAGCTAAGGTAAATATCTCGGGGCAATTGGTTGGGGTGGTACTTCTACCGATTACTTCTACTTATCTAATTATCTAGTTACTACGGGTAGCTTATGTCTAATTGAAGTGTGCTCGTATGATGATTAAAAATGTGTTTATCTAAATACTATTACTCCCTAGTTATCTTTTATTAGTCGGTTGAATTGTCACGCCTTATCTTAACGCGTTGTATTCCTGAGGTCGTAGGGTATGCGTGCCCCCTAGTTCTTTGAGGTTATCTCTCGTTTATGACATACGAAGTCGGCAAGCCTAAGCTATTTCATCCATAAGCCACACATTCATAAATCATACTCAAGCATTAAATACAACGAATGATGCCTAGTTGCACTCCTAAGCCAATTTACAATTAAGATAAGAAACAATCTAACAATAATCAATAACTAGGTTTCATAGATCTAAGAAAACACACAAGAAATTTAGCTAGACATGGTAAACAAGCAAGCATACACACAATCAATCGAATAAGGGATAGACATAATGTTACTTTGGATTAAAAGACTTATCTTGATGTGTAAAATAGGGCATGGGACCCTAAGATATTGTCCAATTCGGACTACAAACGATTTAGGGTTTTTTTTATCCAAAAGTCTACCTCCTTAAATGCAGAAAAATCGAATTCTATATATAGATTTACAAATGCGACGGCGTCACCTTTTGCATGGGACGCCTTCAGCTTGCCATCATTAAGGTTTCGTCTGGGCCAAGTCATTGATGGGACGGCATCAACTTAGAGTTGTGACGTCGTCGGTCTTCAGTTGGGACGTCGTCTTGATTCTAGATCTGGGTCGTCTGAGTTGAAAACTGTGAGTGACGCCCTCCAATATTAAGGCGTGACGTCGTCAGGTTATGTGACCAAAATTTCCACTGAGCCGTCGCGTGCATGTTTTGATCAAGTCATCATAGAGGGACGGCGTCACCCTATGTTTGGGACGCCGTCAGGTACTGTTGATCAGCTTTGAGAGGCTTCTATCTTGACTTTGCCATTTTTTTCATGTATTTGCTCATTCTCGTCCAAATATGCTTCATTCCAGCATTTTGCTTCCAAGAGACCTAAAAAGTGAAAAGGAACGAAATTAAGCAGTAACGGATATAAAAGTGGTCGATTTAGGGCTTAAATGACCCCCTAAAAGCGTACGTTTTAAATCCTTATCAAATATCCCTACACTTGGTATTTGCTTGTCCTCAAGCAAATGTGCTTTTGGCTAATAAATTTATAAGTTAGAGGGCATGAAGCATAGGTTTAAAATAATTCATAACAAGTAAAGGCACCATAATAGTCATAACAAGCACGGAAATCATACACTAGCACCTCACAAGTGGTGTTTGGATTCTCTCATCTCTTGGGTTTATATGAAATATAATAAATGGAAATGGAAGATAAACACTCATTACCTGGCATAGTACATAGATTACCATAAGCTTGAGACTAGATCAAACCTCCACCGCTTTGGCGTAATCACCTAGGAACAACTATCTAAGAGGTCTTTACAAGGGTTGTAACGTTAGGCTTACGGTAGAGAAACAAAGGGTTTTGTTTGATAGGGGATATTTAGTGGTGGCAAGTCAAAAATCTTATGTTACAAGCATGAAAAGCGTGGCGTTGTTAAGCCAAGACTTGACTCACTAAACTCTAGATAACTTGAAACAAAACAAACATAAATTTAAATACATAAACAAAAAAATAGATGTAGGATGGTAGCCCGTATGTTTTTTCTTCATTTTTTTCATTTTTTTTAGACACTCTCTTTTTCGATTTTTTTCATACATTTTTACTCTACCATCCTCTACGATAACATCAAAATATAAGGGATTTATAGGAGCATCCCTACACTTGAGTTTTTATTTCTCTAACACTAATTGACCCGATTTGAAAAGATCAAAACACTTGGAGTATTTAATTACGTAGACAAAGGGAATTTGAATTTGTCGTTCTTTCCCGTTACTCCATAAAATATTACTTTTACCCATGAGTCCCAATCATCCCAAAACTGTGTACAAAAGATATGACTTGACTTAGCAACCATGCAAGTAACTAGATATTTAAACTAAGGGTTTAGTAATGATAACAATAATGCACTAAAGATGAGTGCATACAAGGTAGGCTAAGACGATTTGGGTGTACCTTTGGGGGTGGATTGTAAACAATGCTCTTAATTGATATTCCGGAAAACACAAACATCACGAGAACCGCGAAAAGGATAGGCTCTGAGGGGTTAACTAGGGGTATCATGTACTAAAGATGAGTATATCGCAAGGGTGTGGGGTAATTAAAGCGACCGATGTGGAAAATGTAATAATAGTACAGGTTTCAAACAAGGGTTATCCTAATGCCTCTTTTCATTTAGTTATTCCTAACTACACAAGTGTAGTCTCACTAGCGATCTCGGAATGCATCACAAAACAAGTTCTAGAATGTATTATACTACCGGTACACTCTCTAAGCATTAAAGGTGAATGCTTTTATTCCTAAAGATCTAAGGGCGAACCTCACATATTTGGGGTGGAATTTGAGTGGTAAACAGTTTTGGTGCTAGTCATATAATTCCTATCCATGAGACGCTTTATTAAGACTAAAGTTTAGCTCGTACATGTCATAAAAAATTTCAAATTTGGTGCTAAAATTGCCCTAACGAATATTTCTCATAGTTTATTTCAAAAATTACCAAGGACAAGACAAATAATCAAGTGAGTGAATAGTTTCTAAGTTCCTGTTTTATTCTCCCTCCCTACACTTAAACTGAACATTGTCCCCATTGTTCCCCGAAAGTATCAAAGTTATGATAAATAAAGGTAAGTAAGGAAAAGAAACTAGTACTCCCCTGATTAGCTCAGTAGGATCCGTGTGAAGTTGCGGTTAAATTCTTTTTCAAGAAGAATGCATAAGTGATAAACTTCATCCAATATTGTGTTTCTTCTTCATGCCAAATATAACCTGCATACTTAAGAAAACAAACGAAACCTTCGCGTAAAATCGGCGGTAAAACTATATATGACACATAACTACACTAGAAAGCAAGTAAGATATAATGCTTGTGGAATGGATGTTTGCAGTTTTTCTGGAAAATTAAGACCTGGGAATTTTCAAAAATTTATAAGTAGCACAGAAAACGAAAAAATGATAAACTGTTTCTGCATAGCTTGATGTCGTCAGGCTTTAATCTTAACACCGTCAGGTTGTCCTGACAGAAAGTGGTCTGCTGCGTTTTTCTGGAAAAATTCTGGAAAAATTACATATTTAAATCCTGGAAAAATTCCTGCAAAACATCCATTATAACTCGATACAAGCATTTGACTCTAACAAACACACATATATACCAATTTCACTTAATTGTAATTCTCATGTTCATGTTCTTTAAAAACGTATGTGATCTTCCCTACACTTATCTTTTTGTAAAATACCTTTATATGTAATTAAGACGAGGTTAAAGACAAAATATAGCATTTTCACAAAATCTAACATGAGAATAAACAACAATGAAAAAGATATAAGACACACAAAACAAGCAAACAATTAAGCATGGGTTGCCTCCTACGAAGCGATTTTCTTTATTTATAAGTCTTGTAGCTAGACTCAAATTCGTGCTCCTACGTTGTCTCATGCACGCTCGTGTGCCCATACCTAAGCCACTCTAGTGTTTTCTCATCTTTTTTGTAATCATCTCCTAATTCTAGGCACTTTTTGTAGTACCTTTCATTCTTTTCATAAGTATGTTTAAGTCCCATTTTTTGTCCCTTTCACTAAGTATCGGAATGGGAGCCATCCGATTACATGCCTCTATATCCTTATGTTTAAACCTAGGGTGCGTACGGGGCATTTGATAGACAAAATCCTCAACTTCACTAGAGAATTTGACTAAACCATCAACCATTCGTTCATTCAACTTAGTCATTCTCTTAAAGGATGTTCCAAATATCACTTGAGTGAGGCTTCCATCAATGAATTCTCCTAAATTTTCTAAAACCATGTGTTAATACAAATAAGCCGTAAAAACGTTTATTTATATTTTACGATCTTCTAATGTTTTGTCGATAACAAACGTAAAATCATTTTAATGAAACGAATAAAATACGTAAATGGTTTGAGCCAATAGTTTACTAACACACTTACGTTTTCACATAAAACACTAAACAAGTAAGAGTGATTTTATGATTTAGTAATACATATGTACAACAACTAGTGTTTACATATTGGGTAGATATATACATAATTAGTATGTATTATAATGGGTAGAAGTTTAAGTATTTGACCCATTGACAAATACATTGAATGTAGTTGGGTATAACCCAAATTCTATGACCCATACCCATGGAGCATAACCCATAACCCATTGCATGACATCATGCATAAGTCATGAATGGGTATTATCCATGACCCATAGATTTAACCCATAACCCATGGACTAGATGCATTGCACATACTAGATACATTGTATCTACTTGGATACCCATGGTCCAAAGTCTAGGACCCATGACTCATAACCCATGACCCATGACCCAAAACCCATGGGCAAAGAGGAGCGTCCCACGGTTCCCCGGTTTACCTGGGACGGATCCCTCAAGTAAGGGATCCGTGGAACAGTAGGCTATTTTCCTCTATAAATAGTGAGCCATTTCTTCATTTTGGGTGGCCACTCCCACACATACTTTCTCCTAGTATGATAAACCTTCTAACCTCAGATCCTAAGGATCTCTCTATGTAGTTTGTATTTTGTTTTTGTGTGATTCTCTAGGTTCCTCTTAAAGGCGAGATCACCACCTCTTGAAGTCGAGCAAGCTCAAGTCCATGAGTTGCCATGCTTCGTCATCATCAAAACTACTGAGGTTCTCTTGTTGATAGTTCTTCCTTCCTCTCTAGAAGTGTTGTGTCAAAGGCATTAGTGAAGGGTGGCCAAAGAGTCAAGACGAAGGTATTAGTGAAATGTGCTTAACGTCCGTGTCAAAGGCATTAGTGAAGGATGCCAAAAGAGTCTAGACGAAGGCATTAGTGAAAGGTGCCGAACGTCCGTGTCAAAGGCATTAGTGAAGGATGCCAAGAGGGTCAAGTCAAAGGCATTAGTGAAGGATGCCAAGGGTGTACAATCGATAAGGTGTATCGAAGTACAAATATAGATAGGGTATATCCAAGGATATTGATATCCTTGATGATGTTGTAATAAGGAGTGTGTCTCCTTTTGGGATAGGTGTTGTGTAGTGCTGGGTAGTAGTTCCTCCTTTGTAATGGAGCTCGGTATTTAGCCTTGTACTGGATAAAGGGTAGGCGACGTTGTGTTAGGTGTGGTTCTACCTTGTGGAAGAACCCGGTGTCTAGCCTAGTACCGAAAAAAGAGTAGGCGACGTTGTGAAGGCTTCTCCGCCATAAGGAGATTGGTTTAGTGATTACAAACTCGAGTAGGTGACTCGGGGAGTGGAGTAGGGCAAGGAAGGTGTCCTTGTAGTCGAACCACTATAAACACTCGTGTCGTGGTTTTGTATTTCTTACTCTTTACCTTTGTATTACACATTTCCCTATCTATCTATCAACATCCAACATACACATTTAAATAGATTGACATAAGTCGATCTAAATATTTTAAAACGAAGTTTTAATCGGTAAAACTATTCAACCCTCATTCTAGTTTTCCACAATTGGTATCAGAGATTCGTTACCAAGTTTCTTAGAGTATGTTGTACTTTAAAAACTTGATACGATCCGTGTATGTTTTAAAAATACAAAGAAGGAAATCTTTTTGAAAAAAATTCCTTCTGTTATGTTGGATAATGATAGATTATTATAACATTTTCTTTTCAATAAATCTTCATGCTAGGATCTCTCCAAAGTCTTCATTTCTATTCAAAGAACAATGAAGTCAACTTTCAAGGAAGAACCTAGAAGTAATCGCAATCTACTTATTCTAAGTACAATTGATTACTTTAAAAGCTCATGAAGTATTTAGGTTTTATGGTCTCCATAAACCATACCATGAGCGTAGAGGTATGTTCACTTATCCTTAGCTAGTTTACGTCTACATTAATATGTTGATATTATTTTATTATTTAGACGTTAATAATTGCTAGTCTCTAAAAAGTCTCTTTTCGCCACTTTCCCGACTTACTCATCATCGGGAATAGTATTCCTCTTTGATTTTCTAAAAAGATCGTCAGACTAACGCCGCCGTCACAAATAGATCCTTGATAATTAACTTATCAAATCCCGTTGACTAAACATCTATTCATTTAGGAACTTCAAAGTTATTTTTGTTCCATAAGCTAGTGTATAACTTATTACAAAAATAACACCAAACACCCTCTTTCTGTCCACAGTAGCCGGATCCCTCAAGTTGTACTAGCCGGATCCCAATTTCAAGGGATCCGGGGGAACTGATGCGCTCCAGAACAGTCAAGCTTTATCACACAAGCCCGCCACTTGTGAATGGCGGACCGTAACAAGCTTAAAACGGCTCAGGAACGAAATCAATGAAGATCTGAGGAGTATAGTGTTTCCTCGGGTCGTTATGTCCCAAATGAGTGCAATGGATTATCGAACGAATAGTGATCGCGAGATTTGAACGGGAAAGGAGAATTTGGATTTATTATAACTACGGAAAAAGAACATAAACTACAAGGGCTAAAATGAAAATTAAAGGAAATTAGAAAGATAAAACCTATTAAATAAACGCTATCACTATATTTAAAATGATGAACGTTTAAAACTTAAAACTAAAAAAATTACGTTTAAAATAAAACTACGTAAACGTACAAAATAAAAAGTGAAACTAAGTCAATATTAACCCTAAAAATATGAAAATGATGTTTTTACAATCCTAATGATAAAATAAAATTTATGGAAAAAGAAAATTATTTTTATAACTAATTATCTAATTAAAAACTATTTTTAACTATTAAATATTAAGCTAAAATACAAGAAAATAGGAAATTAGGCTAGAAAAATAAAATTAAGACTTGGAAAAGTCTAAAATATCAAAATAGACTTTTCAAAACTATTTTTGTATTTTTATGATTATTTTTCTATTTTCTAGGAATTTTAAACTAATTAAAACTAATTAAATTATTAAAAATTACAAAATAAACTATGAAAAATATGGAAAATTACTTTTTCTACTTTTTATATTTATCTAATCCTAAGAAAAATGAAAACTTATATTTTTGGACCTTTTCTGAATTTTTTGTATTAAATGCTATTTAAAAGTGCTTAAAAACTAATAAAAATCAAGAAAAATAGCAAAATGACTTAGAAAAATATGAAAAATTCAGGAAAACTCTAAAATTATATTCTAAATATGAGAAAAATATAAAACAGTGCTTGTGTACAAGATTATGAAACTGATGTGGAAGAGCTTATGAAATAAGCACTTGTTAAGCCAAAAGCTCACCAAAAGCTACCAAACTGAAACATAAGCTGCAATAAGCTAATATAACTCAAAAGAAACAAGTTTTAACAACCCTAGACCTTTGATTTGCAAGATGCAAGGGTTTGATGACTTAAGCTAAAAAGCCAAAACAGGTTCCTGTGGGCTACTTGCAGCCACCAAATAAGCAACCAAATAAGCTAGACACTGGAAATAAATTATAGAGACCTAAAGTAGACCTGGTTGGGAACATGTGCACCAAAACTCAGACCTGGGTGAGTTCTTATGAGCCCCTGCAGGTGATGCAAGGATCGAGAAAACTCGTGTCAATCGAAGTGGTGCAGGGCACTTTTGCCCTGAAAGAGAAGCTGATTTGAAGCTTTTAAATAAATCACAAAATTCCACAAAAATACTGATAAGAAAGAGGACCGGATGAAGTTTCTAAAACACCAAGTCTCACCGAGTAAGGCCCGAAATGAATTCAAAACAATTCCCACTAGAATGGCTCAAACAGATTTTGCATTTTGACTTTTAAGAAAAGTGGAAAGTTGACTTAACTGGATTTTGATCATGATCTGTGAACTGAAAATGGTATATTATGATGAATTAAGACTGAAATAAGCTAGACCTATGAAATTGGAACACAAAACAACTTTTTGATATTCTAAAATTCCAACAGTGAACCTGTTGAGGATCACTTAGATGGATTTTGACTTTTTATGCTAGCAGACCCAATTTGTTGACCAAAATGAGTTCAAATAAGCTTAATAGACAAGGACTAATAGAAATCAACAACTGCATAAGCCTCTGAGACAGATAATTCTACTAAACCAAACACTCCTTATATATAACTGTTATGTATTTTCCAATAAGCTACTGATGAACAGACTTGAGTTAATGATCACACTGATCATAAATCTCCTAAATACAACTAAATAAACATATCTGAACCATTTATAAGCACAAATACAAGTGCAAACAGAAAATTGCAAATTAACTTGAAAAAGAAAAATGAGAATCTTACTTACATCTATCCAATTGGTGTTGTAAGCTAAACCAAACCCCAAGAACCACTACACTAATCTGTTTAAACCCACATCCATCCTCTGCATCACCAAATTCATCACCATTTCCAACTTGAGCCTAACAGTTGACTTTTGTTGACTATGGATCAAAGTAACTTGAAAATGATTCAAAAGCTTTTCAAAAGCTAAAAATAACTTAAGTAAACTTGTTTAAGCTTTCAAAGAAGCAGTTTGACTATTAAACATAGGTGTTTAAAAACTAAATTTGCAACAGTGGAATTGTGAACATTAAATTTAAGTGAAACCTTGAAATAGAACTTGAAAACAGAGTACAATGATAAATTAACTTGAGCTGAATAATAGAAACACAAGATTTTAGATTCTAAACTAAATTAAGACATTACATAAAAAAAACGACATTGAGGAAAAATTAATAAAACTAACTACTCTTGGAACTGCTCTTTCTTCACTCTTTTATACCCCAACATCTTTCCCTCTCTCTTCTGAATTAATCCCACCTGCTTTTCAGGCCTTTGGATGACTTTTGTGAGATATGGCCAAAATGTCAATTTTGGCGGGAAAGGGTTGTTTGGCAGTTTAGTGGGGATTGAGTGTGAAGAAGGTGAAGAGTTAATGCACTTGGATGTAGTGGAGGAGGGGGGAGACAGGTTTGTGATAAGGTGATGGGGGGTGGAGTGTGCAGGCTCTTGCAGGGGAGCAAGTGGGGAAGGTGAAGAAAAGGGCGCCAATGAGGTGTTTGTTTGACCTGTGATATGACCAGATATAATAATCCAAGGGGGGGTCACAATTGCATATTGACAGGGGTCCAAAATTCATTGACTAGGCCAAATGGGTTTGACAAGGGTTTAATTGACAAGGACCTTGGTGTAATTTCTGAAATTTGAGGGGCTTAAGTTGCCAAATCATCAAACTTGTTTCAAGGGACCAAAAGTGACAACCTTCAAAAGTATAAGGACCAAACTTGCCATTTTGCAATTTTCCAGGAGCCATTTCTGCCAATTTTGAAACTTTAAGGACCAAAGTTGTAATTTTCTCAAACTTTTAATATTTTTCACCAAAGGACTAAATTTGACAACTTATGATTTAAAAGGACCTTTGGTGACTTTACTTTTGAAATTATGTGCTCAGGGACTGTTTTTGACAACTTTTAAAACTTAGGGGACTAAAACTGCAATTTTGCAAATTTGATATGTTTTAATGATTTTGATATTTTTGCATTTAAAACACATAAAACACTGATTTGTGATAATTTGATCATTTTGATGTGTTTCCGAGTGTTTTCAGATGATTTTGCAGTTTATATTATACAAAAATGATGAGTATTTACGCACTCATCAATCCCCACATCGAGATATTGCTAGTCCCTAGCAATGATTTGAGAAAACATAATGGATTTTAATCTCTTTACCAAAGCCATCACTTCGGAGTAGCCAAATGTTTCAGTTCAAGTAAGAACCATGGTACACCGATAACCATGTGATTTTGAGCAAACCACCAGCTTTCAACGGATTTGATTTTGTCTTTACTAGAAGCCGTACCCTTACGGACTAGCCAACTCTTAGATAAATTATCAACATTATCTTTGGTGAGCTGATTACCAATTATGGATTTTCCACTGCCTTTACCACAAGCCATAATCTTGCGGGCTAGCCAACTCTTCACTTTTTAGGATATGGTGAGTTGAGAACCATACAATTTTGGGCAAATTGCAAGCCATATAAACGGATTTGAGAAATCTTTACCAAGAGCCGTTTGCTCCTGGATTAGTCAATCCTTTTGTCTTACTGGACATGGCGGATCGATAACCAAGCTGAGTAAGTGTAGAACACTTACTCCAAAAAAAAAATTTGGCCAAAAACGGGGGAATTAGGTAGATAATATATGAAATTCGTGAGAATTCCCCCACACTTAGAAATGAATATTGCCCTCAATATTCAAAGTACCGGCGGTTATGCCGAAACAAAGAACGTAAAAGGAAATACTACGGCCATTATTTAGAAAGAAGATTTTTTTTTAAACTTTCATATATACACAACATGTGGGGCAAACCCCCACACTAGGGTGGTAGAAAATAGAAAGAAGTCAGAAATATGGGTGAAAACGCATATGGTATGCTACTTTTTGATTTCGAGTCGCTAGCTTGACTCGACCCGAATTCATTGGTTCATGGGAAGCAAAGTGGAAGAAACAATCTCCATCGGACTTTCATTCAAGATGTTTGGATAAACATTGAAGTACGTGAAAGTTCCACACCGATGAGATAAAGAGAAAACGACCCGGCTTACAAATGATAAATGAAAATGCTGGGTCAAAGATAGTGTCCTCACTCGAAGGAGTGAAGAAGAGAAGTCACCGGTAGGTGAAGAAAAGAAGCAAAATCATGATAACAATCATGACTAGATCTTCTTCCTCGGGATTAAGTGCAGTTGCACTTGTTTGGATTTTATCGGTAGAGCTCTTAGGGTTGGAAGGCATCTCGGTAGGGAGGGTGGGAAGATTTGTCATAACTATGCAAATTGAGATTCTCTCCCCCCGATCATGATCTTTGCCATCCAAGCAATCATATTCCAACGGAGATATGATATGAGAGAGTTCACCGGCGAACTCCTCATGAAGAGAATCATTCACATGATGTGAAATAGTGAACTCTTGTTCCATTGTGGGCTCATCACTATCCTCAATCTGAGTATCAAAGAGTGGATTGTTAGAAATTGAAGTGAATTCGAATTGAATTCAAATAGAGGATTGGTGAAAGTAGCTTTGAATGTTTCGGGAACAAAGTGATCAACATTCTCAATTGGATTGTTGGGATAAGAAGTGAGTGATCGATCATTATCAAGGAGACTTTCAGTTTCTCCTAGATCGGCTTCGAAATCAAAGAGTGGATTGATGTGAGTGAGTTCACCGGAGAACTCCTCAAGAAGGGGATCAACATCAGATTGTGGAAGTGATGCCTCAACGTACTCGATGTTTCCATAAGAAGCACAATCTTCGCTACAATTGGAGAAAGTTTCCAAATGATCATTTGAACACTCAAGAGGGGAAGAAGAATCACACATATGATCAGAAATTCCCTGTGACTCTCTCGGGATTGGGACAAGGTTCTCAACACTAGACTTTATGAAGTCGTCCGATTCCTTTTCATGAACAGTGTCAAGATGCTCGTCCCCCATGTTCAGAGAGTGAGTGGGAATATCGGGTGTGATAGCAGTTGTTTGAGATGGAATCTCAACTGCTGGGATATCAACCGACTGAGGAGGTTGAGAAATATTATTTCTAAAAGGATAAAAACCCTCCTCGTCATCATCATATAGAGCTGCCTTAAGAAATTGGGAACGCCTTAGAGCTGCATGCTCTAGGGCTAATAATTCTTCCCTTGATTGGCGAGCCTCTCGCTCTTCGGCTAGCAATTCTCCAATGGTTTTCTCACCACTCACTTGATTCTTAAAATTACTCATCATATCCTCAAGTGTTTTCATTGCGGTTTCAAGATCCTGGGAGATTTCTTGAGATAACGGCTCAGGTGGAGTTTGAACCGTATAGTGCTGTGGAGGTTGGAAATTGTCAAACATGTAAGAGTCATGATTGTTACAAGGAACTGGGTTCCCTAATTGACAATCGAGTTTGAAATGGGGACCTCCACAGACTCACAAATAAAACTGTTGAGTCTGGAATGGTGAATCATATGGATTTTGGTCATAACCAAAGTTCGAGCATCACCGAAAACTGTTCATAGACAAACGTGTTTCCGGATTGACACTCAAATCCTTGGTGAGGACCTCCACAAAATTCACAGCAGGTATGTTGGTTATATGATAAGTCGGCGTGGTGGGTAATTGGAAAAATTAGAGGGGTCGTTAAATGAGTTCTGATAAGGATCATAATCAAATGAATTCCTCGAACCACAAAACAAACAACTCCCGTTATGAATATCATAACCACATTGTACACACACATAAACGGTGGTGAACCATAGAGAGGCTCACCACAACCGAAACAAGGAATAAACGATTGCATTTGAGAGTTATGAAGAGGAATCAGTTTATTCAAAGAATCAACAAAACCAACATGATGATCCGAATGACTATCAAGTCGCGAAGAACATTCAGAAAAATCCGGAGGTGGGACAAGTGGTGTGCTCGAGAGCTAATTTCCACCACTTCCGTTATGGTCTCCGGTTCTTGAACGGGTTCATCGGGTTGTGGCGGAGGGTCGGAAAAACTTGGAGAATCATCGAGAGAGTTATCAGATAATTCGCACCAATAACAATATTTGCTTGCACCCATCCTTCCACATCGTTTGCATAAACAATCCGATTCGACAATCGAGCTGATCCTCTTCCATACGGCTTTTGCAGTGGAAACAACGAGGATAATTGATCGTTGCCATGAGAATTAAACATGTAGAGGGTTAAGAAGAGAATCAAATGGTTGAGAGGATACGAAGAATAGAATTAAACGGCAAAAGAGGGTAAGAGAAATAGAATCAACGAATAAGAGGAATGAGAAGAATATTTTTGGGGTTTTTGGATAAGAAAATATAAACATATACAGATGGATGGTATGAACAAAAGAGTGAATATCCAAATCACTAATCTGCTAAACGTAAGATTATCAGACACACCGCCGGCGCCAAAATTTGATGCGCTCCAGAACAGTCAAGCTTTATCACACAAGCCCGCCACTTGTGAATGGCGGACCGTAACAAGCTTAAAACGGCTCAGGAACGAAATCAATGAAGATCTGAGGAGTATAGTGTTTCCTCGGGTCGTTATGTCCCAAGCGTAGCAATGGATTATCGAACGAATAGTGATCGCGAGATTTGAACGGGAAAGGAGAATTTGGATTTATTATAACTACGGAAAAAGAACATAAACTACAAGGGCTAAAATGAAAATTAAAGGAAATTAGAAAGATAAAAACCTATTAAATAAACGCTATCACTATATTTAAAATGATGAACGTTTAAAACTTAAAACTAAAAAATTACGTTTAAAATAAAACTACGTAAACGTACAAAATAAAAAGTGAAACTAAGTCAATATTAACCCTAAAAATATGAAAATGATGTTTTTACAATCCTAATGATAAAATAAAATTTATGGAAAAAGAAAATTATTTTTATAACTAATTATCTAATTAAAAACTATTTTTAACTATTAAATATTAAGCTAAAATACAAGAAAATAGGAAATTAGGCTAGAAAAATAAAATTAAGACTTGGAAAAGTCTAAAATATCAAAATAGACTTTTCAAAACTATTTTTGTATTTTTATGATTATTTTTCTATTTTCTAGGAATTTTAAACTAATTAAAACTAATTAAATTATTAAAAATTACAAAATAAACTATGAAAAATATGGAAAATTACTTTTTCTACTTTTTATATTTATCTAATCCTAAGAAAAATGAAAACTTATATTTTTGGACCTTTTCTGAATTTTTTGTATTAAATGCTATTTAAAAGTGCTTAAAAACTAATAAAAATCAAGAAAAATAGCAAAATGACTTAGAAAAATATGAAAAATTCAGGAAAACTCTAAAATTATATTCTAAATCTGAGAAAAATATAAAAACAGGTGCTTGTGTACAAGATTATGAAACTGATGTGGAAGAGCTTATGAAATAAGCACTTGTTAAGCCAAAAGCTCACCAAAAGCTACCAAACTGAAACATAAGCTGCAATAAGCTAATATAACTCAAAAGCAACAAGTTTTAACAACCCTAGACCTTTGATTTGCAAGATGCAAGGGTTTGATGACTTAAGCTAAAAAGCCAAACAGGTTCTGTGGGCTACTTGCGACCACCAAATAAGCAACCAAATAAGCTAGACACTGGAAATAAATTATAGAGACCTAAAGTAGACCTGGTTGGGAACATGTGCACCAAAACTCAGACCTGGGTGAGTTCTTATGAGCCCCTGTGCTGATGCAAGGATGAGAAAACTCGTCAATCGAGAGGCGTGCAGGCACTTTTGCCGAAAGAGAAGCTGATTTGAAGCTTTTAAATAAATCACAAAATTCCACAAAAATACTGATAAGAAAGAGGACCAGATGAAGTTTCTAAAACACCAAGTCTCACTGAGTAAGGCCCAGAAATGAATTCAAAACAATTCCCACTAGAATGGCTCAAAACAGATTTTGCATTTTGACTTTTTAAGAAAAAGTGGAAAGTTGACTTAACTGGATTTTGATCATGATCTGTGAACTGAAAATGGTATATTATGATGAATTAAGACTGAAATAAGCTAGACCTATGAAATTGGAACACAAAACAACTTTTTGATATTCTAAAATTCCAACAGTGAACCTGTTGAGGATCACTTAGATGGATTTTGACTTTTTATGCTAGCAGACCCAATTTGTTGACCAAAATGAGTTCAAATAAGCTTAATAGACAAGGACTAACAGAAATCAACAACTGCATAAGCCTCTGAGACAGATAATTCTACTAAACCAAACACTCCTTATATATAACTGTTATGTATTTTCCAATAAGCTACTGATGAACAGACTTGAGTTAATGATCACACTGATCATAAATCTCCTAAATACAACTAAATAAACATATCTGAACCATTTATAAGCACAAATACAAGTGCAAACAGAAAATTGCAAATTAACTTGAAAAAGAAAAATGAGAATCTTACTTACATCTATCCAATTGGTGTTGTAAGCTAAACCAAACCCCAAGAACCACTACACTAATCTGTTTAAACCCACATCCATCCTCTGCATCACCAAATTCATCACCATTTCCAACTTGAGCCTAACAGTTGACTTTTGTTGACTATGGATCAAAGTAACTTGAAAATGATTCAAAAGCTTTTCAAAAGCTAAAAATAACTTAAGTAAACTTGTTTAAGCTTTCAAAGAAGCAGTTTGACTATTAAACATAGGTGTTTAAAAACTAAATTTGCAACAGTGGAATTGTGAACATTAAATTTAAGTGAAACCTTGAAATAGAACTTGAAAACAGAGTACAATGATAAATTAACTTGAGCTGAATAATAGAAACACAAGATTTTAGATTCTAAACTAAATTAAGACATTACATAAAAAAAACGACATTGAGGAAAAATTAATAAAACTAACTACTCTTGAACCGCTCTTTCTTCACTCTTTTATACCCCAACATCTTTCCCTCTCTTCGAATTAATCCCACCTGCTTTTCAGGCCTTTGGATGACTTTTGTGAGATATGGCCAAAATGTCAATTTTGGCGGGAAAGGGTTGTTTGGCAGTTTAGTGGGGATTGAGTGTGAAGAAGGTGAAGAGTTAATGCACTTGGATGTAGTGGAGGAGGGGGGAGACAGGTTTGTGATAAGGTGATGGGGGGTGGAGTGTGCAGGCTCTTTTTGCAGAAGCATGTGGGGAGGTTGAAGAAAAGGGCCAATGAGGTGTTTGTTTGACTGTGATATGACCAGGATATAATAATCCAAGGGGGGGTCACAATTGCATATTGACAGGGTCCAAAATTCATTGACTAGGCCAAATGGGTTTGACAAGGGTTTAATTGACAAGGACCTTGGTGTAATTTCTGAAATTTGAGGGGCTTAAGTTGCCAAATCATCAAACTTGTTTCAAGGGACCAAAAGTGACAACCTTCAAAAGTATAAGGACCAAACTTGCCATTTTGCAATTTTCCAGGGGCCATTTCTGCCAATTTTGAAACTTTAAGGACCAAAGTTGTAATTTTCTCAAACTTTTAATATTTTTCACCAAAGGACTAAATTTGACAACTTATGATTTAAAAAGGACCTTTGGTGACTTTACTTTTGAAATTATGTGCTCAGGAACTGTTTTTGACAACTTTTAAAACTTGGGGACTAAAACTGCAATTTTGCAAATTTGATATGTTTTAATCCGATTTTGATATTTTGCATTTAAAACACATAAAACACTGATTTGTGATATTTTTATCATTTTGATGTGTTTCGAGTGTTTTCGATGATTTTGCAGTTTAGATTGTACAAAAATGATGAGTATTTAGACACTCATCAATCCCCCACACCGAGATATTGCTAGTCCCTAGCAATGATTTGAGAAAACATAATGGATTTTAAAAACTCTTTACCAAAAGCCATCACTTCTGGAGTAGCCAAATGTTTTAATTCAAGTAAGAACCATGGTACACCGATAACCATGTGATTTTGAGCAAACCACCGGCTTTCAATGGATTTGATTTGTCTTTACCGTAAGCCGCACCCTTTTCGGACTAGCCAACTCTTAGATAAATTATCAGTATTATCTTTGGTGAGCTGATTACCAATTATGGATTTTCCATTGCCTTTACCACAAGCCATAATCTTGCGGGCTAGCCAACTCTTCACTTTTAGGATATGGTGAGTTGAGAACCATACAATTTTGGGCAAATTGCAAGCCATATAAACGGATTTGAGAATTCTTTACCAAGAGCCGCTTTTGCTCTGGATTAGCCAATCCTTTTGTCTTACGACATGGCGGATCGATAACCAAGCTGAGTAAGTGTAGAACACTTACTCCAAAAAAAATTTTGGCCAAAAACGAGGGAATTGGGTAGATAATATATGAAATTCGTGAGAATTCCCCCCCACACTTAGAAATGAATATTGCCCTCAATATTCAAAGTACCGGCGGTTATGCCGAAACAAAGAACGTAAAAGGGAAATACTACGGCCATTATTTAGAAAGAAGATTTTTTTTTTTTTTATATACACAACATGTGGGCAACCCCCCCACACTAGGGTGGTAGAAAATAGAGAGAAGTCAGAAATATGGGTGAAAACCCATATGGTATGCTATCTTGTTTTTGATTTCAGTCGCTAGCTTGACTCGACCCCCAATTCATTGGTTCATGGGGAAGCAAAGTGGAAGAAACAATCTCCATCGGACTTTCATTCAAGATGTTTGGATAAACATTGAAGTACGTGAAAGTTCCACACCGATGAGATAAAGAGAAACAGCCCCGGCTTACAAATGATAAATGAAAATGCCTGGGTCAAAGATAGTGTCCTCACTCCCGAAGGAGTGAAGAAGAGAGGAAGTCACCCGGTAGGTGAAGAAAAGAAGCAAAATCATGATAACAATCATGACTAGATCTTCTTCCTCGGGATTAAGTGCAGTTGCACTTGTTTGGATTTTATCGGTAGAGCTCTTAGGGTTGGAAGGCATCTCGGTAGGGAGGGTGGGAAGATTTGTCATAACTATGCAAATTGAGATTCTCTCCCCCCGATCATGATCTTTGCCATCCAAGCAATCATATTCCAACGGAGATATGATATAAGAGAGTTCACCGGCGAACTCCTCATGAAGAGAATCATTCACATGATGTGAAATAGTGAACTCTTGTTCCATTGTGGGCTCATCACTATCCTCAATCTGAGTATCAAAGAGTGGATTCTCAGAAATTGAAGTGAATTCATAATTGAATTCAAATAGAGGATTGGTGAAAGTAGCTTTGAATGTTTCGGGAACAAAGTGATCAACATTCTCAATTGGATTGTTGGGATAAGAAGTGAGTGATCGATCATTATCAAGGAGACTTTCAGTTTCTCCTAGATCGGCTTCAAAATCAAAGAGTGGATTGATGTGAGTGAGTTCACCGGAGAACTCCTCAAGAAAGGGATCAACATCAGATTGTGGAAGTGATGCCTCAACGCATTCGATGTTTCCATAAGAAGCACAATCTTCGCTACAATTGGAGAAAGTTTCCAAATGATCATTTGAACACTCAAGAGGGGAAGAAGAATCACACATATGATCGAAATTCCCCTGTGACTCTCTCGGGATTGGGACAAGGTTCTCAACACTAGACTTTATGAAGTCGTCCGATTCCTTTTCAGGAACAGTGTCAAGATGCTCGGCCCCCATGTTCAGAGAGTGAGTGGGAATATCGGGTGTGATAGCAGTTGTTTGAGATGGAATCTCAACTGCTGGGATATCAACTGACTGAGGAGGTTGAGAAATATTATTTCTAAAAGGATAAAAACCCTCCTCGTCATCATCATATAGAGCTTCCTTAAGAAATTGGGAACGCCTTAGAGCTGCATGCTCTAGGGCTAATAATTCTTCCCTTGATTGGCGAGCCTCTCGCTCTTCGGCTAGCAATTCTCCAATGGTTTTCTCACCACTCACTTGATTCTTAAAATTACTCATCATATCCTCAAGTGTTTTCATTGCGGTTTCAAGATCCTGGGAGATTTCTTGAGATAACGGCTCAGGTGGAGTTTGAACCGTATAGTGCTGTGGAGGTTGGAAATTGTCAAACATGTAAGAGTCATGATTGTTACAAGGAACTGGGTTCCCTAATTGACAATCGAAATAAATGGGGACCTCCATTACTCACACAAAGTAAAACTGTTGAGTCTGGAATGGTGAATCATATGGATTTTGGTCATAACCAAAGTTCTGAGCATCACTGGAAAACTGTTCATAGACAAACGTGTTTCCGGATTGACACTCAAATCCTTGGTGAGGACCTCCACAAAATTCACAGCAGGTATGTTGGTTATATGATAAGTCGGGCTGTGGTGGGTAATTGGAAAAATTAGAGGGGTCGTTAAATGAGTTCTGATAAGGATCATAATCAAATGAATTCCTCGAACCACAAAACAAACAACTCCCGTTATGAATATCATTACCACATTGTACACACGTACACCAACGACAGGGTGAACCATAGAGAGGCTCACCACAACCGAAACAAGGAATAAACGATTGCATTTGAGAGTTATGAAGAGGAATCAGTTTATTCAAAGAATCAACAAAACCAACATGATGATCCGAATGACTATCAAGTCGCGAAGAACATTCAGAAAAATCCGGAGGTGGGACAAGTGGTGTGCTCTGAGAGCTAGCAATTTCCACCACTTCCGTTATGGTCTCCGGTTCTTGAACGGGTTCATCGGGTTGTGGCGGAGGGTCGGAAAAACTTGGAGAATCATCGAGAGTTATCGATAATTCGCACCAATAACAATATTTGCTTGCACCCATCCTTCCACATCGCTTGCATAAACAATCCGGATTCTGACAATCGAGCTGATCCTCTTCCATACGGCTTTTGCAGTGGAAACAACGAGGATAATTGATCGTTGCCATGAGAATTAAACATGTAGAGGGTTAAGAAGAGAATCAAATGGTTGAGAGGATACGAAGAATAGAATTAAACGGCAAAAGAGGGTAAGAGAAATAGAATCAACGAATAAGAGGAATGAGAAGAATATTTTTGGGGTTTTTGGATAAGAAAATATAAACATATACAGATGGATGGTATGAACAAAGAGTGAATATCCAAATCACTAATCTGCTAAACGTAAGATTATCAAGCCTTGCCGGCGCCAAAATTTGATGCGCTCGAGCACGTCAAGCTTTATCACACAAGCCCGCCACTTGTGAATGGCGGACCGTAACAAGCTTAAAACGGCTCAGGAACGAAATCAATGAAGATCTGAGGAGTATAGTGTTTCCCGGTCGTTATGTCCAGCGGCAATGGATTATCGAACGAATAGTGATCGCGAGATTTGAACGGGAAAGGAGAATTTGGATTTATTATAACTACGGAAAAAGAACATAAACTACAAGGGCTAAAATGAAAATTAAAGGAAATTAGAAAGATAAAACCTATTAAATAAACGCTATCACTATATTTAAAATTGATGAACGTTTAAAACTTAAAACTAAAAAAATTACGTTTAAAATAAAACTACGTAAACGTACAAAATAAAAAGTGAAACTAAGTCAATATTAACCCTAAAAATATGAAAATGATGTTTTTACAATCCTAATGATAAAAGAAAATATTTAGAAAAATAAAATTATTTTTATAACTAATTATCTAATTTAAAACTATTTTTAACTATTAAATATTAAGCTAAAATACAAGAAAATAGGAAATTAGGCTAGAAAAATAAAATTAAGACTTGGAAAAGTCTAAAATATCAAAATAGACTTTTCAAAACTATTTTTGTATTTTTATGATTATTTTTCTATTTTCTAGGAATTTTAAACTAATTAAAACTAATTAAATTATTAAAAATTACAAAATAAACTATGAAAAATATGGAAAATTACTTTTTCTACTTTTTATATTTATATAATCCTAAGAAAAATGAAAACTTATATTTTTGGACCTTTTCTGAATTTTTTGTATTAAATGCTATTTAAAAGTGCTTAAAAACTAATAAAAATCAAGAAAAATAGCAAAATGACTTAGAAAAATATGAAAAATTCAGGAAAACTCTAAAATTATATTCTAAATCTGAGAAAAATATAAAAACAGGTGCTTGTGTACAAGATTATGAAACTGATGTGGAAGAGCTTATGAAATAAGCACTTATTAAGCCAAAAGCTCACCAAAAGCTACCAAACTGAAACATAAGCTGCAATAAGCTAATATAACTCAAAAGCAACAAGTTTTAACAACCCTAGACCTTTGATTTGCAAGATGCAAGGGTTTGATGACTTAAGCTAATAAGCCAAAACAGGTTCCTGTGGGCTACTTGCAGCCACCAAATAAGCAACCAAATAAGCTAGACACTGGAAATAAATTATAGAGACCTAAAGTAGACCTGGTTGGGAACATGTGCACCAAAACTCAGACCTGGGTGAGTTCTTATGAGCCCTGTGTACGCTGATGCAAGGATGAGAAAACTCGTGTCAAAGCGAAGTGGTGCAGGCACTTTTGCCCTGAAAAGAGAAGCTGATTTGAAGCTTTTAAATAAATCACAAAATTCCACAAAAATACTGATAAGAAAGAGGACCAGATGAAGTTTCTAAAACACCAAGTCTCACTGAGTAAGGCCCAGAAATGAATTCAAAACAATTCCCACTAGAATGGCTCAAAACAGATTTTGCATTTTGACTTTTTAAGAAAAAGTGGAAAGTTGACTTAACTGGATTTTGATCATGATCTGTGAACTGAAAATGGTATATTATGATGAATTAAGACTGAAATAAGCTAGACCTATGAAATTGGAACACAAAACAACTTTTTGATATTCTAAAATTCCAACAGTGAACCTGTTGAGGATCACTTAGATGGATTTTGACTTTTTATGCTAGCAGACCCAATTTGTTGACCAAAATGAGTTCAAATAAGCTTAATAGACAAGGACTAACAGAAATCAACAACTGCATAAGCCTCTGAGACAGATAATTCTACTAAACCAAACACTCCTTATATATAACTGTTATGTATTTTCCAATAAGCTACTGATGAACAGACTTGAGTTAATGATCACACTGATCATAAATCTCCTAAATACAACTAAATAAACATATCTGAACCATTTATAAGCACAAATACAAGTGCAAACAGAAAATTGCAAATTAACTTGAAAATGAAAAATGAGAATCTTACTTACATCTATCCAATTGGTGTTGTAAGCTAAACCAAACCCCAAGAACCACTACACTAATCTGTTTAAACCCACATCCATCTCTCATCACCAAATTCATCACCATTTCCAACTTGAGCCTAACAGTTGACTTTTGTTGACTATGGATCAAAGTAACTTGAAAATGATTCAAAAGCTTTTCAAAAGCTAAAAATAACTTAAGTAAACTTGTTTAAGCTTTCAAAGAAGCAGTTTGACTATTAAACATAGGTGTTTAAAAACTAAATTTGCAACAGTGGAATTGTGAACATTAAATTTAAGTGAAACCTTGAAATAGAACTTGAAAACAGAGTACAATGATAAATTAACTTGAGCTGAATAATAGAAACACAAGATTTTAGATTCTAAACTAAATTAAGACATTACATAAAAAAAACGACATTGAGGAAAAATTAATAAAACTAACTACTCTTGGAACTGCTCTTTCTTCACTCTTTTATACCCCAACATCTTTCCCTCTCTCTTCTGAATTAATCCCACCTGCTTTTCAGGCCTTTGGATGACTTTTGTGAGATATGGCCAAAATGTCAATTTTGGCGGGAAAGGGTTGTTTGGCAGTTTAGTGGGGATTGAGTGTGAAGAAGGTGAAGAGTTAATGCACTTGGATGTAGTGGAGGAGGGGGGAGACAGGTTTGTGATAAGGTGATGGGGGGTGGAGTGTGCGGCTCTTCAGGGGAGCAAGTGGGGAAGGTGAAGAAAAGGGCGCCAATGAGGTGTTTGTTTGACCTGTGATATGACCAGATATAATAATCCAAGGGGGGGTCACAATTGCATATTGACAGGGGTCCAAAATTCATTGACTAGGCCAAATGGGTTTGACAAGGGTTTAATTGACAAGGACCTTGGTGTAATTTCTGAAATTTGAGGGGCTTAAGTTGCCAAATCATCAAACTTGTTTCAAGGGACCAAAAGTGACAACCTTCAAAAGTATAAGGACCAAACTTGCCATTTTGCAATTTTCCAGGGGCCATTTCTGCCAATTTTGAAACTTTAAGGACCAAAGTTGTAATTTTCTCAAACTTTTAATATTTTTCACCAAAGGACTAAATTTGACAACTTATGATTTAAAAAGGACCTTTGGTGACTTTACTTTTGAAATTATGTGCTCAGGGACTGTTTTTGACAACTTTTAAAACTTGGGGGACTAAAACTGCAATTTTTGCAAATTTGATATGTTTTTAATCGATTTTGATATTTTTGCATTTAAAACACATAAAACACTGATTTGTGATAATTTGATCATTTTGATGTGTTTCTGAGTGTTTTCAGATGATTTTGCAGTTTATATTGTACAAAAATGATGAGTATTTAGACACTCATCAGGAACCGTGCAACAGAAAGCAACCATACACTTTTCAAAACCAATTCTGCTCTTCTCTCTGTCCTTACAAAACAAAAAAACGACCCAATTACTGCTTTCATCATCATAGGGGTTCATATCATCAAGCATCTTCCTCTAGAACATCATTGTATGTAATTACACTCATATGTTCTATTCTTCATCATCCTCACCCTAGGGTTTATGGTTTTCAATTTTTCTTAATCAATTGATGAAATTAGGTTTTGCAAAATTGATCACTAGAAAAGGTTTTCACATAACTAATATTACATTGTGCTTACAACATTGTTAATACAAATCAAAACCATAAACCCATCTCAACAAATTTTACCTAATTGGAATATTTTTTTTTCTAGGACCAACCATGCCTAAAGCTACCCAACAAGACCACCATGATACCGTTCACTACCTCACTAAATACTATCGAAAAGAGGGGTTGTCAAAAACCGATCGTAAAGTCTTCAAAAGACTTGAAAAACGACTTATCCACGAAGGTCGTGTGGTCAACGAATGTTTCCTTGAAAATACCGAAATTCGTCAAGTCTTCTCGGCAATCAACTTTGGTTGTCTCCTTGATATTGATGAACAAATTTATCCGGTTTTCATCTTTGAATTCTACAAAAGCGTTAGGATCATTCGAAATAGTGATGATAGCATTTCAATCGCTTTTATCATCAATAAACAAAACTTTACTCTACCCCTCAACACATTTGCACAAATCCTTCGCATTCCTTGTAAAGGAATTTGTATGTACTCCCAAGATTGGGCAATATTTACTCAATCCTTTGCACTTGATTCCAAACCAATCTACCGTACCCCTCTTGATGACCCCGCAATTGTTCGAGACACCATTTTCCAAATTAGAGCCGACCAATCTCGATTTAACCGCAACAAGGAGCTTATTCACCGTGATCCCTTTCAAATGGAACTCTTCGAAATGCATCCCATCTATAGAAAGTGGGAAGAAATTCTTAGGGAAAATGTCATTAGTTTGGTCGGAAACAAAGACCATCCAAATGCATGTCTTGTCCAAATGATATATTGCCTCATTCACCAAAGGCCATTTAATCTTTCCTATTGCATGGTGAAGAGAATGGCCGGTGTATTCAAAGTCGCCAACATGGTACTTCCGTATGGTATGCTCCTAACACGACTCTGTGAGTATGTTAGTGCAATGCAACCATCTCCAATCAACGATGATCATTTCCTTTCCGATCACGTCATGGTACCACTCACCAAACAACCCTCTAAACGGTTCATGGTCAATGGAAGAAAACCTCGGGCTCTCCCGGACTCCTCGGACGAAGAGGAAGTAAATGTCAACCCCACTGCCAACGTCGACTTGGACCCCATAACCTACTTTGAACAACTTCCAACTCTTCCAAAAGAGACCGAAGAATTCAAACAATTGAAGGGTATGATCCAATGCCTAACTAACTACGTCGTGAAGTCGGGAAAGAGGAAGAGAAAAGATTGACAAAAGAGACATTAAGATTATGGTTGTCTTTAGACATTTTGTTTATCATTTTACAATGAATGCTTATGTTTGTGAAATACTTTAGTTTGGTTGTTTGGATATTATCATTACTACTCTTATTTATGATATGGCTTATTAGATGTTTTGCTTGTTTTGTTGTTTTTTTAGTAGAGACCAATAGAAATTGGTATACATAGTATAATGCAAAATCTGCATTCTTTTCTATGATGCTTCTGATCTGCAGTTGCCGGATCCCTAAGTATATACTAGACGGATCCCTCCTTTTAGGGAACTGTGGGATCCGTGGTGATAGATGTACAATGCAGAATCCCATACATCAAAACAGCTCACTAGATCACTTCACACTAGCTAAACATAAGGCCTTAGGACCACTTAAGTCTTCTTCAAGCTTAGTAAGCTTCACACTCACCCATAGCTCATTTTAGGATCACACTCAAAGTGCTTTTTAATTTATCACATCACCAAAACTCATCATCCTTCCGCTCTTATACTCACACATCATCTATCACATGTCAACACGTCTAGTTTTGTAAATCTCTCAATTTTAGCAAATTGATTTTAGTCATCTCTACCTCAATTCTCATAATTTTTAAAGAATTTTCAAATTTTATTCCAAGTTGCCATCTGATCTCTAGGATCATTTAACATCACTTGACACCACTAAAATTCCTAGTGTCATCCTTGATCATCCATTGGTGGTCATAAAGTCCCATTTTCCTTCCATAAAAGGCAATCATTAGCTACCATCACTTATTACCCTTGATCATTTAAGTCACACCTCATTTAAAACACTTAAGAAGACTGAGACACTCAAGATGTATAAGTATTAGCCTCTACCAACATCATTTTCCTCCATTCTTGACTGCTGATAGCCGAATCCCTAGGATTAGCCTAGACGGATCCCTCATTTGAGGGAACCGTGGGAACTGGTTGGCATTCACAAAATCCCACCTAAAACAATCATTTCAAGTTCTCCTTGCTAACTTGAACACTCCATCTTGTCTTAATTAAACTCATAGATCAGTGCAAATCTGTAGCTGACCCTTGTGCATGCAAATCATCACATTTCTAAGGATCTTAGTGGCTTAAGTCTTTAATGCACTTTCCAAATCCTTCCCTTTATAAGTCATTTTGTTAGAACTCCTTAGTCATCAACCACAACTTAATTCTCAGCTTTTAGAAACCTTTCTCTTAGTCACTCCATAATGAGGAAAGCTCCTAGTGCTAACTCATCAACAAAAGGACCACCCAAGAAACTTGCTCGTGTTGTACATGAAATTTCCTCAACCGAATCATCTCCCGTTAAATCCACAATTGCTAGGATTTCTCCTCCACCAACTCAACCAATCAAACCAATCCCCAAAAGGATTGTTCCCACAAAAATATCATCACCAAACACCACAATTCCTACTAAACCAAACACACCAATTTTCACCCAACCATCATTTTTGGTGCCTAGAGCCATATCATTTACCACCTTACAATCATCTCCACATCTCTACAACTTAGAGGACTTACCTCCTAGGCCATCTCATCCTCCACCATTACCGACACACTCTTCAATAGAGAAGATTGTGCAACAAAACCAAGGTGTTGAATCAACACTTGCACCGGTATCCTTTGCTCCATTTCCCTCAAATGGTCCATTTTGGATTATGAGGAATCATCAAAGTCAACCACCCGACCACATGGAAGTTGACACCTCTCTACCTCCATCATCATCATTTGTTGAGCCACCATTGAATGTGCCTCCACCAATCCCTCCTTCTTTTGAGGATCCTCAACCCTCTTCACTTGATCCTCCACTTCAAACCGCTCCATCTTTACCATCACCTTTTCAAAGCCATGACAAGGATTGTTATCATTGTCAACACGTTGAAGGCTTGATACATGAACTACGTGAAGAGCAACGTTTCATGTTTTATCACCTCCTTGAACGTTTCGATGAGGTCAACAAACCTAAACAACCATGAGCTTAAAGGATTCAAGTGGTGTCCTAGTCTTAAGCGTAACTTATATCGTTTAGGAATCACATTTCATGTTTAAATCATTCTCTTTGTTTTAGAGATTTGTTGATCATTTCTCGTAATTTTATTGAATAAAGTTACATGTTATATGCCATGTTGTTTTGAGTATATGTTTGGTGCAATATTACATATCTCATTTTGATGTTGACATCATTTGTTCACATCATCATTGCTGTCTCAAACTTTCAGACAGACGGATCCCTCTGTTTTGCCTTTACGAATCCGTCCAAGGAGGGAACCGTGGGATTCGTGCGACAGAAAACTTGTTTACTACTAACTTGAGTCTTATTTGCAGGAAATTACGCATTATATACTTGTTTTCTAACCTTTGTTTTGTAGATTTTCAATATACACATGAAGACTTTGACACCCTAAGCTAGGGGGAGTTTCGTGTCAAAGCAATACATTGCAAAATCATTCGCAATATATTTCACATTAGGATTATGTTACATGACGTCCTTTTGCAAAGTTGCAATCATCAAGGGGGAGCATATCCGTCACAAAGACGAAACCATTTGCAAACATAGTTACAATGCACTAGTTTAGTATTTCTTCTTACTTGACGCCCTCACAAAGGGATGGACTCGTCAAGGGGGAGCTAGGACGAGAACACTTCCCGTCACTTGCTCTCTATATTTTTTTTTATTTTCTTTCTTTTTACATGTTTTTCTTAAAACAAGGTGTTAGTTTCTTTTCAACGCTCTTTTTGTTTCGACAAAAAGGGGGAGAGGAGAGTAAAAACTCCAATTCAAACTTTTACGAATTTTAGTTTTTCCTTAAAATAATTTTATGTTTTGTCATCAAGAAAAAGGGAGAGATTGTTAATACAAATAAGCCGTAAAAACGTTTATTTATATTTTACGATCTTCTAATGTTTTTTCGATAACAAACGTAAAATCATTTTTACGAAACAAATAAAATACATAAATGGTTTGAGCCAATAGTTTACTAACACACTTACGTTTTCACATAAAAAACTAAACAAATAATAGTGATTTTATGATTTAGTAATACATATGTACAACAACTAGTGTTTACATATTGGGTAGATATATACATAATTAGTATGTATTATAATGGGTAGAAGTTTAAGTGTTTGACCCATTGACCCATGGACTAGATGCACTGCACATACTAGATACATTGTATCTACTTGGATACCATGGTCCAAAGTCTAGGACCCATGACTCATAACCCATGACCCATGACCCAAAACCCATGGGCAAAGAGGAGCGTTCCACGGTTCCTCTATAAATAGTGAGTCATTTCTTCATTTTGGGTGGCCACTCCCACATATACTTTCTCCTAGTATTGTAAACCTTCTAAACTCAGATCCTAAGGATCTCTCTATGTATTTTGTATTTTGTTTTTGTGTGATTCTCTAGGTTCCTCTTAAAGGCGAGATCACCACCTCTTGAAGTCGAGCAAGCTCAAGTCCATGAGTTGCCATGCTTCATCATCATCAAGACTACTGAGGTTCTATTTTTGATAGTTCTTCCTTCCTCTCTGGAAGTTTTGTGTCAAAGGCATTAGTGAAGGGTTCCCAAAGAGTCAAGACGAAGGCATTAGTGAAAGGTGCTTAACGTCCATGTCAAAGGCATTCGTGAAGGATGCCAAAAGAGTCTAGACGAAGACATTAGTGAAAGGTACCGAACGTCCGTGTCAAAGGCATTAGTGAAGGATGCCAAGAGGGTCAAGTCAAAGGCATTAGTGAAGGATGCCAAGGGTGTAAAATCGATAAGGTGTATCGAAGTATAAATAGAGATAGGGTGTATCCAAGGATATTGATATCCTTGATGATGTTGTAATAAGGAGTGGGTCTCCTTTTCTGATAGGTGTTGTGTAGTGTTGGGTAGTAGTTCCTCCTTTGTAATAGAGCTCGGTATTTAGCCTTGTACTGGATAAAGGGTAGGCGACGTTGTGTTAGGTGTGGTTCTACCTTGTGGAAGAACCCGATGTCTAGCCTAGTACCGGAAAAAGAGTAGGCGACGTTGTGAAGGCTTCTCCGCCATAAGGAGTTGGTATCGTGTAGTGATTACAAACTCTCGAGTAGGTGACTCGGGGAGTGGAGTAGGGCAAGGAAGGTGTCCTTGTAGCCGAACCACTATAAACACTCGTGTCGTGGTTTTGTGTTTCTTACTCTTTACCTTTGCATTACACATTTTCATATCTATCTATCAACATCCAACATACACATTTAAATAGATTGAAATAAGTCGATCTAAATATTTTAAAATGAAGTTTTAATCGGTAAAACTATTCAACCCCCCATTCTAGTTTTCCACACCATGAATTCAACCAAATAGGCAAAACTTCCAACAAACTCGTGCAAGTGAGTGACCGCATCAACAACATTATTCCCTTGATAGGCTAACTCATTCACCTTAATTTTATTATTTAAATTCCTTGAGATTAAGTCTAAAGGTAAGAATGAATGCAAGTAAGCATAAAAACTTTCAAATCCTATTTTACAAGGGAATTTCATGTTGAAGGGGCCATCAACCTCAATTCTACACCTAGGGTCAAAACAACGGGAGGGGTCTTCTTCTATCTCAAGCCTAACTTCATCGATGACCTCCCCGTTGTCGATTGCCTCTCCGTCATCAAATTCCTCATCGGAATCCGAATCGTAAAAAGGACTATTATGTTGCCAATTTATTTCATTATGCCCTAGGTGATTTCCAAAGTGGTGAACAGGTGAAAGGTTTTGTGGGATTGCATTTTCCATTGCGGGATTGGGAGCGGGTAGTGCAAAGTTTCTCTGGCGAAAGATGCGAATCATCGTGAGTGATGAGATTTACGAACAAAAAAGGGGGATAGACTAAAAGGAAGCTAATGAAAATGAGAAAAAATCTTACTTGATAGGAATCAAGCAAGGGAACCTAAATGAGATAGAGATCTAATTAGCTATTCTATTCCCCGGCAGCGGCGCCAAAAACTTGATGCGCGTACGAAGGCGCGTTCGGGGTAAAGGAAACTTTTTTTTTGTCGAGCAAGTTTTTCAACCTCCTAGGCAGTGGACCTAATCGTTGTAGTGTAGTATTGGGTAAGCCTCGGGGGTTGATATCATTCTCTAGGAGAATAGGAATGCTAGTAAGAAATGGTATGACGTGAAGGTGGGGTCGAGGATGATTTTTTTTTTAATCTTTTTATTGGTTTTTTAGATAGCTAAGGTAAATATCTCGGGGCAATTGGTTGGTGGGTGGTACTTCTACCTATTACTTCTACTTATCTAATTATCTAGTTACTACGGGTAGCTTATGTCTAATTGAAGTGTGCTCGTATGATGATTAAAAATGTGTTTACATAGATACTATTACTCCCTAGTTATCTTTTATTGGTAGGTTGAATTGCCACACCTTATCTGTCACACCCCCAAAATATCGCAGCGGAACGATAGTGTCATTGGGGTATAACGTCATAGCACAAAGTATGGATACAGAAAACGACCTCTATAATGAGACGTTTTGAAAAGTTTACCATTCGATAAATAAGTTAAAGTTTACAACACAAAAGCAATCCCAAAGTTTGATAATACACTAAGAGTTTACAAAACATGTCGAATGGTAATTGTTAAAAGCACAAGACTTCAATGTATGCCATGCGACCCAAAAGCTCCATGAAATGCTATCACCTTAAGACCTGAGATAAACATGCTAAAAAGTGTCAACACAAAGGTTGGTGAGTTCATAAGTTTGTAATTGCATGATCTAAAATACTTTGAGAAATGTTCACACAGCAAAGGCATTGTAAATCCACTCAGTTCCAAGTTTCGCCCATACAAAACTTGCAACCTGTGTGTTCACAACCCACTGCCTAAAATAGAATGACAATCATGAATATACGCATTAAAGTAGTTAAAAGTATAAAGGTCACCACAAGGGTCTTCCAACAACTCGTGTTGGGATGTTCCTCCAACGCTCACGTTGGGATGTATCCATAAAAATGGCCTTCCAACATATGAATGCTGGGATGTTCCTCCAACTACTCACGTTGGGCTGTATCCAAATTAATGGCCTTCCAACATATAAATATTGGGATGTTTGTTTAAGTCTAGTCGCAACACGCACCAAGTCTAAAGTATAAGTAATATTGTTTAGCAATAGAGTTTAAATGTTTTGATAAATAAGCATGTATCTCGCCCCAAATAGTTTATAAGAATTTAAACGAGTAAAAGCGGGGTATGAACTCACCTGGTGTGATTAATATGCTAACAAAATGATGTGCACGAAAATGAGGCTCGGAAACTATCCGCAACCTAAAATGAATGTTATGACTTGAGTTATGATATGTAATGAGTTATGGTGTTATGATATGCATGCATTTCGTATGTTATTTATACCATTTGCGGGTTTTGAAAATATCACTCGTCGACGAAAAATACTCTTTTGACGTCTTGACCCTTCAAAAATGACCTTACATGTTTTTACGTCAAAATGTCATCCTACAATGGTTTTATAATGATTTTTGGTGAAATTACTACTTTTCGTCGCAAAATAATGTCGTCGGAAAAATCATGAAATCAACAAAAATGGCTCCGGAAAAGTAGTCGTAAAACGGTGTACGTCGATCGTTAGAGAACGAACTCGACGGTTTTGGAAAGTTTGTATCGATATCTAGAAGTTTCAGTTCAGGAGTTTTCGTTCAAAAGGTCTCGATCATAAAGATATCAAAGGCTAAAGATGGTGGTTTTTGCTAATTGTGTGCAGAAAATGAGTTTCGGCCAAGTTTGAACATCCGTAAATAATTTACTATGACTCCGCTTGACAAACGGCTTTTTGTTTTGAAAAAAATATGGCCGATGAACTTGATTTTACTAGAAGACATTTCGTTCTAAAAAGTTTCACATCATAGTTAAAAACAGCCGCAAACATGGTCGTTACAGCTAATGAAATACTTGTAACGTAAAAATAATATAGTTTTTCAGAAAATAATATTTACGGCAACTTTATGAAAACGTGCATATATTTGTCGTTTCAAATCCGTTTTCTACGTTTTATATGTCCTTAGCTTCGATCGAGTAAACTAATATATTTTTGATAAGTCGAAATAATTTGTGAAGCTCAAGGCTCGTTTTTGACCCGAACAAACTAAAAACTGCAAGCTGAATTTTTCTGAAAAGTATTTATTTCGTCGTCAAACTTTAAAAATTCACCACGGCTTCGTTATAACTCCGTTTTTATCCGTTCAAAAGGCCACGGATTCGTTTTAAAGTATATTTTCTAAATATCAAGGCCAAAGTTTCGTACCAACAGTAGGTTTTTCCAGAAATTCGACACAAGGACAGAACCTTTTTATATAGTTATCGAAAATAGTTTTTCTCGGACAAAACCTAATCTAATCCCTTCAAATCAACTCCAAAGCTAATCTAATCCTACCATACACCTTCTTAGGGTGTCATGGGTTCCTAATCACCATCAAGACCAAAGATATCCATGGGAATAATTATAGGATGACCAATATGTAATATAACTCAATAAATCATGAAATAAATGGTATAAATCACATAACATGCATATGAGCTCCAAAAATGAAAAGAAACATATGAAAATGTAAAGGAAACTTGAAAATGATAAAAACATGCTTACAAGTGATATGATGAGGTGATTAGAACCAAGGATAAACCTAAATACTCTAGATTTTTATTTCAAAATCTTAATAAGAGTATTATCTAGATTGTATATAACTTGATCTTGTAAAAATTTTTGATGATTCCTTGATGACAACCATGAAGGCCGGTTCATGTGGAGGAAGAACAAAGAGAGCAAAATTTCTTGACTTGAATTATTAGTTGGAATGAAATGAATGACTTGTGAAAGAGTTGAAGTGTAAATATGGACTTGCAAAGAAAACATTACAACACAATTAATGCATACTCCCCCCCTAGAACCGGTTTTAGGGGGGAGATGTTTCCTCAATATATATTTTTTTTTTCTCTTTTATATTACTTGTAAATATTGTGTAAGATTTGACAAAGTTTATAAGTAAAATGTGTAAATATTAATAACTTGTAAGGTAGATGGTACTTTTAGGTACAAGTAAAATTTTAATAGATCAAAATAGAATATAATGATATTATAAAAATTGTAAGAATACATTCCTTGTAAAATTTGAGTGATAAAATAATTATCGTATAGTTTTTAAGAAAAACGTCGTAATAATAGAAATTTAACGATTTTTGTACTAAATAAATTTAAAACATTGGGTAAACTCAAATTATCATTTTTTATAAACTTAATATAAGTATAAAAGTATATCGGAATAATTTTTGGAAGTATCGGATTAAATGTTCAAATTAATAACTTACGCGATAGCGTTTATTTAATATGAAAATACGTTTAATGTGAAATGCAAAAATCATGAATGAGCCGTTATGAAATGATGAATATGGAGTATGAGAATGACCGGAAAATGAGAATTGTGACATTCTTCCCCTGATAGAAGAATCGCGTCCTCGCGATTCAATCGATGATACATAAGGTTCTACCCTAAGGTTCGCGAAATCAAGTGTATGGTCAAGTGTTTATGTCAAAACTTACGCGTCTAGGTTTCTTATCTAATGAGACTCACTGAATCTGAATAATACGGTGGATCACTTAATGGTCTAGGAAAACGTACCAGTTACGCATTGCGGGCTTCCTCGGTCCCTATATAAAATGCTCGACCTCGAGGTGGACTGATATTGAGTACAGGGTTCGGGTTATTTCCTTCAATTGCCATAGCTAGATGAGCTTGTATCGGCGGCTTATTCAACTGAGGACAATTATTCCGGAAGTGATTCGGGCTGTTACATTCAAAGCAAGTCTTTTGATTATTCCTCATGTTGCCCGTGTTAACCGTTGTTGTTGGTCTTGCACGCTCTCTACACTGGCTTGAAAAATGATTCGACTGATTGCATATTGTACATAAGCGGCAGGGCTTGGTCTTCGGGTGATGATAAGCACACTTAGCACATTTGGGATGCGTACCCGCATACTCTCTTTGTTCAGTACCGGTTGCCACAAAACTCTTGCCCTTTGTTGTCGCTACCACGTCTATCTGCTTATTCGACCCACTTGCTTCCTTCCTCTTATCACTGCTCTTCAACGTACCATTTCTAACCATCTCGTCTGTCAGGGTTCCTGCCTCTCGTATCGCACTTTGTATTGTAGATGGCTCGTTGTTTTCCACGGTTCCACGATTTCAGGTACAAGACCATATATGTACCTCGAGATTCTCTTGGACTCAGGGGTAACTAGATGAGGAACTAGTCTAGCTAACTCATGAAATCGGTCTGTGTAGGCTGCGACCAGCCCTATCATAGAGTGGTGATAAAATTCATCCTCTAGTTTCTGCATTTCATTGTCCGGGCAGTACTCCTCTTTCAATAACGCCTTAAATTCGTCCCATGTCATGCCTATAGCTCGCTTCTCTCCTAGCCTGTAGCTGTGTGTTCCACCATGTCAATGCCTTTTCGATAACAAGCAAGCAGCATACTTCACTCTCTGATGTGTGGCACAATTGCTGATGTCAATCACTGCCTCTGTCTTTTCTACCCATCGAGTATACGCCAAAGCACCTCCTATACCATCAAACTCCACAGGTTTGCATGCCGAAAATTCCTTATATGTGCATCCAATTCCGTTGTTGTTGTTGTTGTTGTCTATATTCTGCCAGCTACATTGTTGGTGTCTCCATACCGTTCCCGTTCCCGTGGTTTCCCGAGTTATTCATATGATTTCCAACTTGTGTGACAATAGTGGGAAGCAAGATTTGAAGTTGTTGAGCGATGATGGCGGCAAAGTCAGGGTTTCCGCCAGTGTTGTTGTCATTGTTACCCATGTTGCTACCGCCTTCTCTACCTCCACGCCCACTGTCATTCCACCCTTGGTACCGCACCACCTCGGCCAGTATCATGCGTGTTACTCTCTTTGGTGCCATTATCTCTGCAAGGAAAGAATCGTTGAATTCCCAATGTCTATACTTAATGTCCTCAAATATAATACCACGCCACAAATTGGTTCCTAAGGTGTCCACACCGATCTACGTATGCGTAGTCGCATATGTCCACGTGAGTTGTGACGCATTTATAATTATGTTGGCCACCATAATTATAATTGCCTCATTTCACACGTGTACATACCACCAAGCATACATGTCCCGGCGATTGGTGTTACTTATATAAGTAGCCAGTCTATCATCCGATTCTTAACAGTGAGAAGGAATTGGGGTAGGTATCTAGAATGAGTCGCACTTGGTGTATAGGAAATTCCGTTAGGTGCTAAAGTCACTATGAGGTTTAGTCTCCGCGCAGTTCCCAAAGTATCCTCAAGAGAACTCCCATCCTCGGGCAAAATCATCAAATCTATCCAGCTTTATAGTAACACTTATTTAGCTCGATCTCGCATCTCATCAAACAAGAACTGTCACGAGATCAAGTTAGATAAGTGCTCATTACTGAGCTCCATATCTTTGATGACCCAACTAGATTTTGGGACTCCCCTATTGGTACAAGGAAACTACGCCATCTAATGAGGTGGTTCTAGAAGGAATACTTAAGAAAACATATGCGCACGAAAAGTGTGTAATGCAATAGGAAACGAAAGGATCGACGTGAGAGCGGTTATAGTCTAGGAACTAAAATGCAACCTAGTTCTCTATAACCAAGTCTCTGATACCAATCTGTCACACACCCAAAATATCGCAGTCGACGATAGTGTCATTGGGGTATAACGTCATAGCACAAAGTATGGATACAGAAAACGACCTCTATAATGAGACGTTTTGAAAAGTTTACCATTCGATAAATAAGTTAAAGTTTACAACACAAAAGCAATCCCAAAGTTTGATAATACACTAAGAGTTTACAAAACATGTCGAATGGTAATTGTTAAAAGCACAAGACTTCAATGTATGCCATGCGACCCAAAAGCTCCATGAAATGCTATCACCTTAAGACCTGAGATAAACATGCTAAAAGTGTCAACACAAAGGTTGGTGAGTTCATAAGTTTGTAATTGCATGATCTAAAATACTTTGAGAAATGTTCACACAGCAAAGGCATTGTAAATCCACTCAGTTCCAAGTTCCGCCCATACAAAACTTGCAACCTGTGTGTTCACAACCCACTGCCTAAAATAGAATGACAATCATGAATATACGCATTAAAGTAGTTAAAAGTATAAAGGTCACCACAAGGGTCTTCCAACAACTCGTGTTGGGATGTTCCTCCAACGCTCACGTTGGGATGTATCCATAAAAATGGCCTTCCAACATATGAATGCTGGGATGTTCCTCCAACTACTCACGTTGGGCTGTATCCAAATTAATGGCCTTCCAACATATAAATATTGGGATGTTTGTTTAAGTCTAGTCGCAACACGCACCAAGTCTAAAGTATAAGTAATATTGTTTAGCAATAGAGTTTAAATGTTTTGATAAATAAGCATGTATCTCGCCCCAAATAGTTTATAAGAATTTAAACGAGTAAAAGCGGGGTATGAACTCACCTGGTGTGATTAATATGCTAACAAAATGATGTGCACGAAAATGAGGCTCGGAAACTATCCGCAACCTAAAATGAATGTTATGACTTGAGTTATGATATGTAATGAGTTATGGTGTTATGATATGCATGCATTTCGTATGTTATTTATACCATTTGCGGGTTTTGAAAATATCACTCGTCGACGAAAAATACTCTTTTGACGTCTTGACCCTTCAAAAATGACTTTACATGTTTTACGTCAAAATGTCATCCTACAATGGTTTTATAATGATTTTTGGTGAAATTACTACTTTTCGTCGCAAAATAATGTCGTCGGAAAAATCATGAAATTAACAAAAATGGCTCCGGAAAAGTAGTCGTAAAACGGTGTACGTCGATCGTTAGAGAACGAACTCGACGGTTTTGGAAAGTTTGTATCGATATCTAGAAGTTTCAGTTCAGGAGTTTTCGTCCAAAAGGTCTCGATCATAAAGATATCAAAGGCTAAAGATGGTGGTTTTTGCTAATTGTGTGCAGAAAAATGAGTTTCGGCCAAGTTTGAACATCCGTAAATAATTTACTATGACTCCGCTTGACAAACGGCTTTTTGTTTTGAAAAAAATATGGCCGGTGAACTTGATTTTACTAGAAGACATTTCGTTCTAAAAAGTTTCACATCATAGTTAAAAACAACCGCAAACATGGTCGTTACACTAATGAAATACTTGTAACGTAAAAATAATATAGTTTTTCAGAAAATAATATTTACGGCAACTTTATGAAAACGTGCATATATTTGTCGTTTCAAATCCGTTTTCTACGTATAATATGTCCTTAGCTTCGTATCGAAGTAAACTAATATATTTTTGATAAGTCGAAATAATTTGTGAAGCTCAAGGCTCGTTTTTGACCCGAACAAACTAAAAACTGCAAGCTGAATTTTTCTGAAAAGTATTTATTTCGTCGTCAAACTTTAAAAATTCACCACGGCTTCGTTATAACTCCGTTTTTATCCGTTCAAAAGGCCACGGATTCGTTTTAAAGTATATTTTCTAAATATCAAGGCCAAAGTTTCGTACCAACAGTAGGTTTTTCCAGAAATTCGACACAAGGACAGAACCTTTTTATATAGTTATCGAAAATAGTTTTTCTCGGACAAAACCTAATCTAATCCCTTCAAATCAACTCCAAAGCTAATCTAATCCTACCATACACCTTCTTAGGGTGTCATGGGTTCCTAATCACCATCAAGACCAAAGATATCCATGGGAATAATTATAGGATGACCAATATGTAATATAACTCAATAAATCATGAAATAAATGGTATAAATCACATAACATGCATATGAGCTCCAAAAATGAAAAGAAACATATGAAAATGTAAAGGAAACTTGAAAATGATAAAAACATGCTTACAAGTGATATGATGAGGTGATTAGAACCAAGGATAAACCTAAATACTCTAGATTTTTATTTCAAAATCTTAATAAGAGTATTATCTAGATTGTATATAACTTGATCTTGTAAAAATTTTTGATGATTCCTTGATGACAACCATGAAGGCCGGTTCATGTGGAGGAAGAACAAAGAGAGCAAAATTTCTTGACTTGAATTATTAGTTGGAATGAAATGAATGACTTGTGAAAGAGTTGAAGTGTAAATATGGACTTGCAAGAAAAACATTACAACACAATTATGCATACTCCCCTAGAACCGGTTTTAGGGGGGAGATGTTTCCTCAATATATATTTTTTTTTTCTCTTTTATATTACTTGTAAATATTGTGTAAGATTTGACAAAGTTTATAAGTAAAATGTGTAAATATTAATAACTTGTAAGGTAGATGGTACTTTTAGGTACAAGTAAAATTTTAATAGATCAAAATAGAATATAATGATATTATAAAAATTGTAAGAATACATTCCTTGTAAAATTTGAGTGATAAAATAATTATCGTATAGTTTTTAAGAAAAACGTCGTAATAATAGAAATTTAACGATTTTTGTACTAAATAAATTTAAAACATTGGGTAAACTCAAATTATCATTTTTTATAAACTTAATATAAGTATAAAAGTATATCGGAATAATTTTTGGAAGTATCGGATTAAATGTTCAAATTAATAACTTACGCGATAGCGTTTATTTAATATGAAAATACGTTTAATGTGAAATGCAAAAATCATGAATGAGCCGTTATGAAATGATGAATATGGAGTATGAGAATGACCGGAAAATGAGAATTGTGACATTATCTTAACGCGTTGTATTCCTGAGGTCATAGGGTATGCGTGCCCCCTAGTTCTTTGAGGTTATCTCTCGTTTATGACATACGAAGTTGGCAAGCCTAAGCTATTTCATCCATAAGCCACACATTCATAAAGCATACTTAAGCATTAAATATAATGAATGATGCCTAGTTGCACTCCTAAGCCAATTTACAATTAAGATAAGAAACAACATAACAATAATCAATAACTAGGTTTCATAGATCTAAGCAAACACACAAGAAATTTTGCTAGACATGGTAAACAAGCAAGCATACACACAATCAATCGAATAAGGGATAGACATAATGTTACTTTGGATTAAAAGACTTATCTCGATGTGTAAAATAGGGTATGGGACCTTAAGATACTGTCCAATTCGGACTACAAACGATTTAGGGTTTTTCTCCAAAAGTCTACCTCCTTAAATGAAGAAAAATTGAATTCTATATATAGATTTACAAATGCGACGGCGTCACCTTTTGCATGGGACGCCGTCAGCTTGCCGTCATTAGGGTTTCGTTTGGGCCAAGTCATCGATGGGACATCGTCACCTTAGAGTTGTGACGACGTCGGTCATCAGTTGGGACGTCCTCTTGATTCTAGATCTGGGTCATCTGAGTTGAAAATTGTGAGTGACGCCCTCCAATATTAAGGTGTGACGTCATCAGGTTATGTGACCAAAATTTCCACTGAGCCGTCGCGTGCATGTTTTGATCAACTCATCATAGAGGGACGGCGTCGCCCTTTGTTTAGGACGCCGTTAGGTACTGTTGATCAGCTTGAGAGGCTTCGATCTTGACTTTGCCATTTTCTTCATGTATTTGCTCCTTTTCGTCCAAATATGCTTCATTCCAGCATTTTGCTTCCAAGAGACCTAAAAAGTGAAAAGGAACAAAATTAAGCAGTAACGGATTTAAAAGTGGTCGATTTAGGGCATAAATGACCCCCTAAAAGCGTACGTTTTAAATCCTTATCAATATCCGCGTCATTGTACATTTTCTTGCATCACAATACCCTTGTTGCCGACAACTTTTCTACTCGATACAACATAGTCATATTCTTATCAATTTTCCTTTACTCTCGAGCTCGTTTACTACTTTTAAGCTCGTTTATACGTATATATTTCTAGGGCTCGTTTAGGCTCGTGAGCATACTCGAGCTTTTTGTACAGAGCTCGGGCTCAAGCTCGATTATTAAATGAGCCCAAAATTAGGCTCGAGCTCGGGCTCGAGCTCGTTTGAGCTTTTTACCGATTCGATCTCAAGCTTTTTACAAGCGGCTCGGCTCGTTTCCACCCCTAAAAGTAAATATGTAAATAATTTTGTTATATCTTCTATGTGGCTATCGGATTAACGATCAAACAAATTAAATTACATTTCATAAATAGGATTTGTTTCATATATAGGGTTTTTCCTTTTTTTTTCTTTTTTTTTAAGGTTTAACAGCAAAGGGAAGTTTAGGATATGAAATAGGGTGTTTTTAATTAAGAGATAGAGAAAGACAAAAAAGAAGATGTCGGTCACGGGTTATGAACATATGTGAGGCGCTTTGCATTTTATTTTCATGGACCACCGTGTTTCAATTGAATCTATAATCTATATCTATACTACTTTATAATGCATTTAGGCCTTTTAAAATTAGAAGGCTTAAAAATTCAGACTTTTTTACTTGCTTATTATGGAAAGATATTTCTACACATAAAAACACACGCTCCCTCTCTCTTCTCTCTACCCTCGCCGGCCACCCTCGCCGGCCACACTCTTCTCCGGCAACCACCGCCGTCGTCCGGCCACCACCAGTGCCGGCAAATTTTTCAGCGAAATCTTTTTCTTGCCGATTCGATAGATCGGTTAACCTATATCATTTCTGGTGATTTTGAGCCTCTGGCTCCCACCAAGCGCCACCCACGCACCACCGCCGCTGTCACCACCATCTCATCACATCACCACCTCAAAACGATAAATCTGACCCTCGTGGTCATTTCTATGCAATGCACGCGCTGTGAGAACCCCTCACACGTGGTACATCTTGAATATAAAGATTCGGGTACGGGTTGTTTTGAGGTGAACGTATCACCACGGCCACCACCGTCGTCTTCCCCCCTTCTCGTGGTCATTAGCACCAAGAACAGCCATATTACTAGAAGAAAAAATAACTATTGAAATTATATCTGTGAAGATGAAATGGTGAAAAGTCTTGGTCGGCTAATATATACAAAAGAAATTAATGTCGCGTGAAATAAGTGAAAGATGTTGTGATGGTGGTGATGAAAAATGTGTATTAGGGTTGTGAAATAAGTAATGTGAATATGGGATTAAGATGTATTATTGGGCGGTAGAGTGTCTATCCGGTTTATGAGGGGTTGGGCTTGCTAATTTGCTAATGGGCTGGCTGATTTATTTGAGTGCGCTACAATTGGTATATAAACATTCGGCTGGTTATTCTTTAGTAGCCGGGAAGAAGCGGAGTTGAAAAGAGATAAAATTACTTGAATTAGACGTAAAAATGAAAAACATTTGTTCGCTACAAAATAGTCATCGGGTACCCGCCGCCGCATTGCGCGGGTACCCTTCTAGAACCTTATAATGTATTTAACACTTTTTAAAGAAAGAAGTATTACTTTTTTAAGCCTACACATCTTATTATAATTAGTAATTTATATAATTAAATTCTACACTATAATAATGGCATTATAATGAACACTAACGACACACTAAATTTAGTATTAAAATGGATGTTACAAACTTACAATAATACAAATTTATAGTTGTAATTTTATCATAAACATTCAAGTTATACAAAGTTCAAATGAGTATAAGTATGGATATCTATATTTGTATTGATATACTTTACGGAAATTCAAATACGAATCTACTCTTTTCGAACTATCAAACTGGTAAACCGTCAAATACTAACTCTCATTGCATACTGCTTAAAGATCAAAATACGAAAAAAAACTAACATGTTAGGTACCTCCGTTGTTTGGCGCGAGTACTATGCTAATTAACTTTAATATGATAAGAGCTTGCAAATTTATGAGTTATTAAAATGTATGGAATCTGGTATAAGGATAATATTTGTTATTTTTTATTATCTTACATAGTATTTTTATTTTTTTCTTAATAAATGTAATGTCATTGCTAAACCTCCTATGTTATGTACTAAACGGGGTAATTACGGATTTCCTCTAATATCATACTAGTTAATTATGTGGAAAACTAGAAGGGGGGGGGGGGGTTGAATAGTTTTACCGATTAAAACTTTGTTTTAAACTATTTAGATCGACTTATGTCAATCTATTTAAATGTGTGTGTCGGATGTTGATAGATAAGTATATAAATAAGTAAAGCAAAGATAAAGAGTAAGAAGCACCAAACCACAACGCGAGTATTTTTAGTGGTTCGGCTACAAGGACACCTTCCTTTCCCTACTCCACTCCCCGAGTCACATACTCGAGAGTTCGTAATCACTACACAACACAAACTCCTTGTGGCGGAAAAGCCTTCACAACGTTGCCTACTCTTTATCCGGTACAAGGCTAGACACCGGGTTCTTCCACGGTGGGAATAGAACCAAACCTATCACAACGTCGCCTACACTTTATCCGGTACAAGGCTAAATACCGAGTTTCATTACAAAGGAGGAACTACTACCCAACACTACACAACACCTATCCCAAAGGATATCAATATCCTTCGACCTAAACTAATCTATCTTGTACATCGACACACCATAACGAATGTACACCCTAGGCACCTTTCACTAATGCCTTTGACACGACTCCTAGGCACCCTTTACTAATGCCTTCAACACGGAATTTCGGCACCCTTCACTAATGCCTTTAATACGGATCTTTGGCACCTTTCACTAATGCCTTCGACACGGATCTTCGGCACCTTTCACTAAAGCCTTCAACTTGAACCTTTAGACATCTTTCACCTATGTCTTCGACACAACACTACTAATGAGAGAGGAAAGAACTATCAACAAGATAACATCAGTAGTCTTTGTTAATACAAATAAGCCGTAAAAACATTTATTTATATTTTACGATCTTCTAATGTTTTGTCAATAACAAACATAAAATCATTTTAACGAAACAAATAAAATACGTAAATGGTTTGGACTAATAGTTTTCTAACACTTACGCTTTCACATAAAACACTAAAACAAGTATAAGTGATTTTATGATTTAGATACATATGTACAACAACTAGTGTTTACATATTGGGTTAAACATATACTTAAACTAAGTATACTAAAATGGGTAAAAACTAAGTGTATGCTAAAATGGGTAAATACAAGTATATACTAAATGGGTAAATACTAGCAAATGGTTTTGACCCATAACCCATGGTTTTATATATACCACTTAACCAAGTTCATTGTATCTAGAAAGAAAACCATGGATCAACCCATAACCCATGACCCATGATCCATAACCAAAAATACCCATGGGCAAAGAGGAGCGGACCACGGATCCCTAGCTTTGTGCTAACTGGATCCCTTGTGGTAGGGATCCGTGGGATCCGGGGAATAGTAGAGGTTTTTCCTCTATAAATAGTGAGCCATTTCTTCATTGTTTCTCACCCCTTTCAAATATACTTTCTCCCCTGAGTTTAATCTCACTAACCTTAGATCCAAGAGATCTATGTTTGTAGTTTTGTTTTTGTGTGATCTTTTAGGTTCCTCTTAAAGGCAAGATCATCACCTTTGAAGTCGAGCAAGCTCAAGTCCATGAGTTGCCATGCTTCCTCATCATCAAGGCTACTGAAGTCTTCTTGTTGATGATTACTTTCTTTCTTCAAAGAAGTGTAGTGTTGAAGACATTAGTGAAAGATGTCTTAAGAGTCAAGACGAAGATATTAGTGAAGGGTATCTATCGTCTATAGGATAAAGCACTTGTGGTAGGTGCTTGGAAGTCAAGACAAAGAAGCATTAGTGAAAGGTGCTTAGAAGTCAAGACAAAGAAGCATTAGTGAAAGGTGCTTAGAAGTGAAGGCACAAGACATTAGTGAAAGGTGTCTTGTAGATCTAGTCAAAGGCATTAGTGAAAGGTGCCTTAGATGTACATTCGATATGGTGTGTTTCGATGTACAAGATAGACTAGTATTAGATCCAAGGATATTGATATCCTTGATGATGTTGTAAAGGAGTAGATCTCCTTTGGGATTAGTCTTTGGTGTAGTGTGGTAGTAGTTCCTCAATTGCAATGGAACTAGGTGCTTAGCCTAGTACCTAATAAAGGGTAGGCGACGTTGTGAAGGTGTAGTTCACCTAAGGTGCGAAAGAACTAGGTACTTAGCCTAGTACCTTATAAAGGGTAGGCGACGTTGTGTATGTGTGGTTCACCTTGGAGTGAAAGAACCCGGTGGTTAGCCTAGTACCGGAAAAAGAGTAGGCAACGTTGTGAAGGCTTCTCCGCCATAAGGAGATTGGTGTAGTGATTACGAACTCTCGAGTAGGTGACTCGGGGAGTGGAGTAGGGCAAGGAAGGTGACCTTGTAGCCGAACCACTATAAATACTTGCGTTGTGGTTTTGTGCTTCTTACTCTTATCTTTTCATTACTTACCTTTATATGTTTGTTTATCAACATCCAACACACACATCCAAATAGATTGACATAAGTCGATCTAAATAGATTAAAATGAAGTTTTAATTGGTAAAACTATTCAACCCCCCCTTCTAGTTTTCCACAATTGGCATCAGAGCTTCGTTACCAAGGTTCTTGAAGTATATTGTACTTTAAAAACTTGATACGATCCATGGTTAATTGAAAACTACAAAGAAGGTTTTTCATAAAAGCAAACACCATGTTTTTCAAAACTATATGTTTGGATGTTGAAGTTGATAACAACATTTTTATTTTAATTGCACTAATCCTCTTTGTCATGTTGATTAGTCAAAGCTCATACCCACCAAGCTTTAGGAGTAGCTTGGTAACAAGAATACCTTCCTTAAGAAGGTATCTTAATCGCAAAGGAGCGGGAATCGTCTAAGTGACATTTGTTGTGTCATTTGTAAAGACATTCCTAAGTGCGCTAGAGGTATGATTCTCCTTTTATTGTGCTTGATAATTAAATATGCCTATTTAGGTATTTATATGATTATCTTTTGTGCTCATACATGTTTTACGTGAAGCTTCATTAGGAAGCCTTTTTCTTACAATACGTGTTATATTTCTCATCTATGGTCATAGTATATAAAACTTATGTTTCTTTTAATCCTATAATAAAACAAAAACAAATTTCAAAATCTCCTTCCCTATTAATAATCTCCAATCACGACCCACTATATCTAATCCTTACTTTTTTCAAATTTCCCATTTCAAAAATTCCTCTCTCATTCAAAACTTCATCTTCCTCCTCATTTCATCTCATCCAAAACCAAGAAGATCCGTCATCAACATGGTTTACATCGCTTTTCGTGCTCATCGCCCTAACACTCATCGCACTTGTGTTCCCTATGATGAAGTTCACATACGGAGACATTTACTTTGTGTTGTTAATCTACATTGGGATCATATACCCAATCCTTTGTATCATCCTTAGTATTGAAATGCAATATTACTAATGATCTAGTTTATCTAGGTTATTGTTATCATAATGTGTTTGTCATTCTTTTTGATTTATATGTTTTATTTTCTTTCGTGATACATTAGAAGTCATGTATGCATGCTAAAAGAAAATATAGGACAAAACATATTTAGGTGGTATAAAAACATGAAACCTATTTTCTTTATCAAAACTGTTTCTTTACTCTGAGACCTGGATCGGAGGATATACTAGCGGATCCCTTTTGTAAAGGAATCGTGGGATCCGTATTACTGGAAAGCATTTTCATGCAAGATTAAAAACCACACTTTCTAACATAATAATTCCACTAGAAAGTCAAAACCTTTAGTTAAGTGTCATTGTTGTTAAAAAACCATTGTTAATAAAAATCTAGTAACAACATTAGATTATCATAAGTTGACCACAAACATCTCCTTTTATTAACTTGTCATTCCTATAGGTTCAACTATGGCGCATGAATATGAGTTTGATTTTTCACTCACTAGCGTCTACACTCCGAACATCTCTCTCGACCCAACACACACGGCAATCATGTCCGTGGGTTCAATAATCTCGAAAACCGTCACTTCCATGAAGGGCGTATTGTAGACACCTCTCTACAATTCGAAGAAGGTATCAATACCTCCTTCGAGCCATAGGACTAGAATGTCTTATTGAAATCAACGAGAAGATATGTCCAAGGTTCATAATGGAATTCTTCGTCAGAGTCGAACTTGTTGTTACGTAGCGAGGATCGCTCTCTATCTCTTTGGTTTTATATCAAAACCAAAAGTTCACTCTAACCCTTGGGCATTTTGCTCACATCCTCCGGATTCCAAATCATGGACAATGTGCCTTCACCCAAGATTGGTCTCTTGATTCTCTCTTCAACTTTCGTGAAGAAAATAGTCCATATTGTTCACACATACCCTCTCAGGAAGATTTAAATCGCATAATATGCAAACCTCGACCATATTACTCCGATCCAAAAATTATCTTTACAAGGGATATTCGAGAAGAGTACAAGCCTCTTGCACTCATCCTACGTGAAAATGTTTGGAGTCTTAAAGGAAATCGAGAAATCCTTCCCGCTTGTTGTGCTCACATGTTGTATTGTTTGCTAATACAACAACCAGACAATCTCGCCTACTTCTTACATGAAGCGATTGCAAATCTTCAAGGCTCCAAGAATAAACTCATCCCTTATGGAATGTTCTTGACACGTCTCTATCATAATGTTATGCACTTCCATCCTCAATTTCAAAGTCCGTTATACGTACTTATGAACAAGATGATGGGAACGCTAAATACATATCTCGCGAAGACTTTCTTCATTCTTGATTCCACCAACACTCATCAATCACATAATGATCCTCCTAGCGAAAACACTCAAGGAAACTAATAGTATTTCAAAATAGGATCAAATCTCTTGTACTCGTGCTTTATCAATGTAATCCATTTCCTTCATGAAATAAAACATTTTACATTTGATATCTTGGTATTAGAACTCTCTTTAGACTATCCTTGAGATATAATGCATTGTCAAGATCATTGCATACCCTTAGTAAAAGGTCTGGCGAGCACATGGGCGGATCCCAAAGATTACTAGAGCGGATCCTATACAGAGAGCAGTGTGGGATCCGGCGAGCAGAAAAAATGCAATTACAAACATTGTATTTCAAACACATTCTTAGAATACCTCACACTATAAGCTAAACATAGTCTTGGTAAGGCAAATTAAGTCCTTATCAAGATAGGTTAATCTTTCCCATTCGCACATATCTACTTGATCC
>OU343222.1:263661099-263740298 GCA_910596185.1 Chrysanthemum makinoi
TTGATTATATACCATTTACTAAGCAATGTGAACAATCATGAATTCACGATAATGTTCATCTGTGACGGATGATGCGTACGTTATTTTGATCGTCAGAACAAAATTTAACGACATCCTGATAAAATCAATGTCGGTCCAAACACACACATGATGACCTTCAAAATGTTATTGTAGATAATGGGACTCATATTAGCAATACTTTTTAGCAAGTTACCGATCACGAATATGCCATTACTTTACAAGATTTTTGATGTAATACTGAAGATTCTACGGATGAGTCAGATGATGTTTATGCTTTTTATGAGCTATATTTGAATATTGATTTCTTTTATTTTGTTACATTTTTTTGACATCTTATGATGTTTATTTAATAGATATATTTGGAGACCAACCATGTTTAACGTAATTTAACACGCTGTGTATATGTAATTTATTTGCAACTACACTTTATACATATACACATAAAATACACATGTAAACTTTCTATATGCTAACAAAATAATTTAGTACACACATAGCTAATCATATTATTTACTAAAGTATTATCCAACCAAATCAAATCACATACATTAGTCAATTTACTTTAAACTCAATGCAAAATGTTTTTTACTACAAATTTTGTATACAACAATATGTATACAAAATTTGTAGTAACTAAGACCTTCAGTTACAATTAAAGATCGTTTCACTCTTATTCTTTTGTTTTTTTAGAGAATGTTCCGGCACCATGTTCGTATATTCATATTTATCTAAACGAATAATTTATTTTTTACATTCATTCCATGGTAAAACAAAAATTATGATTTATTCTTTTAAATGATAGGTTCATCTGTCTCTTTTACACACATTCAACCAACAAGTAATCCAACATTGCCGCTTTCGAACTTAAATTGTAATTAGTACTTATACATTTACATAACCATATAGATATTTTTTCATAATACTTAAGCAACTATTTGCGTTTCATCTACACTAAGTTATTGTATCATTGTTTTACATATATCCTCCATCTATATGATCTCAAATACATTTTAAAGTAACTATAGTTTACTTAATAACAATATGTATACAAAATTTGTAGTATCTAAGACCTTTAGTTACAATTAAATATCGTTTCACTCTTATTCTTTTGTTTGTTTAGAGAATGTTCCGGAACCGATGTTCGTATATTCATCTTTATGTAATAGAATAATTTATTTTTTACATTCATCCCATGTTAAAAGAAAAATTATGCTTCTTCTTTTAAAATGATAGCTTCCTCTGTCTCTTTTACACACATTCAACCAATAACTAATCCAACATTGCCGCTTTGCACCTTAAATTGTAATTAGTACTTATACATTTACACAACCGCGTCACTTTTCTTTCACAATACTTATGCAACTACTTGCGTTTCATCGTTATTGTATCATTGTTTTACATATATCCTCCATGTATATCCGCCACAAATACATTTTAAAGTAACTATATTTTAATTAACAATATGTATACAAACAAATATTTCGTGTAATCAACTTTCAAATAAGTTGTCTACAAATCAAATAAATTATACAACAAATCATTTCCTAATATATTGTCACATTCATATTCTATAAATGTAGGTATGAGAAAATTCTTTAAACCATAATTTATAACATATTCGGGAGTAAAGGAGGAAAAAAGAATGTCAAACTCAAACCATCAAAACGAAGGTATGTTACAATCATAATCGATATTTTTCTGAACTTTTTTTCCGAATTTATATAAATTTAGTTTACGAAACATTTATTTGCCTAAACAATAATACAGTCTATTCCTTTGAATGTATTATAGGACAAAAATTTGCATCTGTTAAAGAAAGTGTTGCACCAAGAAACACTGAATCTGCCAAGGAACATGGTGCAGACAAAACGAATATTATTGGTTTTTTTGAAGCATCAGTCGTTCATGACAAGAAAAATGAAACATCAACCATCTTGGAAAATGATTTTCTATGTGATCCTATGATAGGAAACGACAATCAAAAACCACAACCATTTGAACCTGGAAATAGTACATACTATGATTCCGATGATTCCGTAGATCCATATGATTCCGGTGATCCATATATGCTTAAAAGTATAATTGAGGAGAACTGTCATTGCCCTGTTTGTTCAGGAACTTGCAAATGCCCACCTGGAAAATGCGAATGCTCGTATTGCTCGCCTCCAACGGCATAATTTCGGTTGAATTTTGCAAATGAGAATAATTGTCTTAAACTTTTCAAAGCTATTTATGATTATGATTATGATACAAATTATGCTGAATCAATTTTTTACTTTTAAACAATCAAACCATTGTCTAAAAACCTCACACTTTAATGGCCATAAATCGTTTCTATAATTAGTATAGTGAAATACGCTATAAAAGATGTTCAACACTACATTCTCACCACATTATACACTACAATGCCTCTACGATTCAACAATGGTAATCGTAGGATTAGAGCTTACACGTAAGTTTTGCTGTTTATTTCCCAACGTTGTCGTAATTTACATGCTATCTAATCGTTTACTTTTAGATTCTAATAGTGAATGGGGTGTTGCTCCTCCTACAATTGACATATGCATTCATCATGGAGGTAGAGTTGTAACTACAAATGTTTTTTACGATTATTGGGGCGGAGATGAACTTATGATATGCAATGTGTCAACACACAATTTAACCTACACCAACCTTAGACGATTAGTTCGTCACCATCTAAGTCAATACACTGATGTAATTGCTTACTACTTGCGTGTTCCGACTGTCCAAATGGAAGAAGCAGATAGTCTTCGTAAGATAGAACATGAATGGTATATTGATGGCTGGCTACACAACATTCAACTTGGTCAAGCATTGGATATATACTTGGCACATTATCGTTATCCTACCCTTATTGACCCAAATCGTCAAAGATGGCTGCTAAGAAGATGGGAAACAAACGGCTGGATAAGTTGACATGTTGAAGCGAATCGAAGGGCTGCTCGGTTGTCATCTCAAAGACAGAATTCATCACGTTAATTAGCATTTCCTGTCATATTTGAAGTACACTATCCATTACAATATTTTCATCATTCATGTTTACTTTTTAAATTTATTTGAAAGAACGAGTCATTACAAATAATGATGCTTATTTCCATTTAGAAAGAACATGTAACATTTAAGGATTTGTTCTGCATTTGCAAATGTAAGTAACAAATATTAACATGAATAGGAATGAAACAAATACATTTACACATTTTGTTTTACAGAATCAACATAAGCTTGAAATCATATCAAATTTACAAATAAAATATCTTATTTCTACTATCCTTTCCAAATAGCTACTTGAAGTTCAAAATTTAGATATACACAAAAAAAATTTACAAACAATAGAATCAAAACAAATATTATCATAATAACACATATTTGTTTAGAATATATCTTGATATACTTTCCTATAATACTTAAAATATTGAAACTACATAAATCCCATACTGATTCATACAATTCATTAACAAAAAACATATACGAGTATCAAAGCATGTTCAATAGCAAATCATCATCGAATGTTGTATTCAGTTCTTATTATATAAAATTCAAACGTTTAAGACATTTACATTTACAAACTAACTTTTATTTTTTTGGTCCTTTCAGAGGATTTCCGTCACAAAAAAACGACGAAGACTACTCAAAGATGGCAACCCTGTTGTGGGACGTGTTACTTCTGATAACGATTTACAAAAAGTTGCACACGTATTAGAAAAGGTATGAACATATCAAACACTACTACTAAATTATGTTTACATAGTACCAACTTCTATGATTCATGGTTAAACATCTTGATAGGAATCGGATGATGAGAAACCGATGAGGATAAAGCGCAAAACCAAGTCTACACAAAGGCGTGGAAAAAAGGATGAAGAGAAAGAAGAAGCGAATGATGATTCAGGGATATTCCACAATTCAGTTTACTCTATGTCTAAACAAGCTGATAAAGAGGATGACAAACTATTTGTTCATTCTAATGATCATGTATACCATCTGGACGATTTTAGTGATGACGAACATTTACTTGATAAACAAGACAGTTTGTTTAGTACAAAAGATAAAAAGTTTGCTCTTATTGATGAAGAAGAAGATGCACATATTGAAAACAATAACAACACAAACGACGATGGTGTGTGGGTTAATATCAACGACATTCCACATGAACCTTTTCACTCTTTATATATTCATAACAACTTCATTCATGAAGATGCCGAAAAAAATTTACAACAACCTTACGTGTCCGATGATGATGAATCGATGGGAAGATGTTATACCGGGCATTAACATCACGAAGATGATTTTTGAATACGTTAGCTTGCTAAAACTATGCCAAATTAAGACAACACCTTTATCACTTTTCTTGATACTTGATAGCATAGAGCGATTATCATTTGTCAAGACATGATCATTTAGATTATGAGTTGCTTATGTCATTCTTATAATTAATATTATTAATAAGATTCTAAGTTGATGATTTTTATGTAACTGTTACTTTCTGTGAATTTCTGGTAACTTCATTATCTTCCATGTAGCAAGTCTTTTTTGATTTCAAAATATCATCATATTAAATGATTTAATATAACTGAAATTAATGATATATTTGTTACTCCATTTAAATGATTTGTAAAAGTTACTCTTCACATCATTAGCTAAATTACCTCTTTTTCAAATTCTATATACTTAAATAAACTTGAATGAATGTCTTTTCAACTTCATATCCATAACATATTGTCATACAACAGTTTAGGAAAAACATATCATTGTTTAATTTCTCTAAAACAGAAAACGATTGTAATCGATTATCATCATGGATGATGAAAACACTCCACCAAACACCAGAAAACGTTCGTCAGCTAATCCTGAGAATAGGAAACCTAAAAATGGACAAAGTTCGTCCATGTCCAACAAGAATTTCAAATCGTCGGGAGATGCAACTCAATTTTCAAGTGAGACTTTTGCATAAAATATGATTTTGGATTCCGGTTCAACAAATAGAAGAGTATCGCTGACAGAATTGTTGAATTGTAAGATTATCTTCAATACAAAATTACACATTTTATTCATAACCTTTTTGTACCTATGGTACCTTTGTAACTATTTTTTCTTCATGCATTAGATAATCCTCTACATGTAGATATCGTTTCCAACAGACAGCCAACATCATCGATCAAAAAAAGAGGCAGACAACCATCGGTGTTTAGTCATGAAAGGCAGCCTTTAACTGACGTGACTAATCGTTAGTTTCTTATAAATAATATGCAGTAACAAATTTCAGTTTACTACTACTTGTGTTGTTACTTTAAACTATTCGATAGTCATGCTTTACCACTCAATTTGCTATTTGACATGAGAAATCCACACCGAGTAAATACATCATCTCTGTCACCAATGGCCACTACAAGCTTACCTTTACACATTCATCAAGGTTTGCTTACTTTGCTTATATAAGTTTGTTTAGAAACTTTCTTCAAGTGTAATTGGACATGGCTGGCTCATTTTAATTTTCTAACCTTGATTTAGGAAACGCGGGACAAAATAGAACCACCTTATCGTCCTACAATATTCAACAAAGTCCTTTACAAAATGGTAAACTATAAGCTACAATCTTAATTCATTGCTTTATACTTACCTATGTAGATTACTTACATTATTGTCTATTTATATTGATATAATCTTAGACTTATATGTTATGTTGCAACATCTACTAAAATATCAGCTGAAGCTTACACTCCACCAATGAATAGTTTGCAAAAAAAAACAAGCGCATTTTCAAACATTAACCAAGGTACACATTATACATATTTAACACCCAAGAAATTTTCATTATATGATCATTGATATTCTTCCACTATACTTATCCACCTGTAATTCTTCATACACGCCTGATATACTATTTTGAATGTCAAACGTAGGTAGCAATGGTCACAATAGATGCAACGCGTCGCCTTACAATATTCTCCCAACTCCTTTACAGCATGGTAAACTATAAATAGAATATTTAGTTTTTGTGATTGTATGTTTAAAAGTAATTTGTTTGGTTAATGAGTGTTTTGAATGCGAAAACTGTTACAGCTACATCTCAGGTTGCGCAAAATACTCAAATAACACCACAACGTATCACTACTTCAGTAAATACTCTGCAAAAAAACACTTCACCATTATCAACGCATAACCAAGGTACATATTATACAAATCACAGCCAACCGTAGAGAATTTTATTTGTTTTTGTTCTTCTTTGTTTCAGTTTTTACTTTGTTTTCGCATTATGTTTTTACGAGACTATTATAATATAAATTTCTATATAAATAGGCACCAATTCTGTGAAAAAAAACACTCCTCAATTAACTCATGTTGCCGCACTACGCAAACGACAGACTCCACTTACTAACGTTTCAACGGGTACGTTTCAAAATTAGAGATACTGTTTTCACGCATTTGTTTCACCCATATAATGTAACCATTCTTGAACTATTTTTGTTTTCATAGTTACTTTTCAAACACCTGTGCTTCGTCAACGTAATGCACATCCAAGAAGTACAGAATCGTCTGGGGTTTCAAATGGCATTCATGGTTTAGCAACACAAAAATCAACATTCGAAGCAGGAGAATCTCAAGAAGACAAAAAGGTCTACCAGACCAACGTTACAATCTCGCAGTCCGATTGTTTTCAATCTTGATGAAGATGGACCTGTCAGGAAAGTTTACGACAAATACGTCGGTATATCTGAAGGTATAAGTCAATATTATTCTTCCATAATTGCACAATTTTGATGCTGTTTCTTAGGCAGTTAATTAAAATATATCATTTTACGTGAGTGCAGAGTACTATGACATTGGCGATCCTACGTTCGAGTGTAAAGAATGTCATGCCCTATTATGGGAACCAGAAGCAAAACAAGGGAATTCTAATCCGTTGGGAAAAGCTTATTCCATATGCTGTGGCAAGGGAAAAATTTCTCTTCCACAAGCACCTACTGCTCCAAAACAGTTACTTGATTTATTCTGCAATGACGACATCAAAAGTCAAAATTTCAGAAACAACATTAGAACGTACAACAGCATGTTTGCGTTTACTTCAATGGGTGGCAAGGTTGATGACACAATCAACAGGAAAGGACGAGGTCCCTATGTTTTTCGTTTACATGGTCAAACGTACCATAGTATTGGTAGCTTACTTCCGGAAAACGAGGCTCCTCCAAAGTTCGCACAGTTGTATATATATGACACGCAAAACGAAACTGACAATAGAGCGGCTGCTTTAAGGTAATTTACATTACATGTTTTATTATTGTGTCTGCATTTTTCACAAAAAAAGATTGCTAAATATTCTCTCTTACCTAATGTTTGTCCCGTTACTCTATTAACAGTGGTTCAAAATCTGCTTCGTCTGGCACTTCCAATTCAAAGACACCTATTGATCGAAACATTATCAATGAAGTGAAAGATATTTTGGATACATCAAGTGATTTGGTCAAAACATTTAGAAGGGCACGTGACCGCTACACAGAAGACACCGAGCAAAATATTAGAATAAAGCTCATGGCAAAGCGGGGCAAGAGTGGACGGCAATACAATCTTCCAACTGCCGACGAGGTTGTTGGACTTATCGTAGGTGACTTGGATGCATGCGCTGAAGATAGGGACATTGTGATAGAAAAGTATGGTGAAGGTTTGCAGCGTATCAACATTTTTCATCCTATGTACCTTCCCTTGCAATACCCTTTGTTGATGCCTTCTGCGCAAGATGGGTATTATTTAGGAATACCACAGAGAAATAAATCAGGACAACCGGCAACTGAAAAGAATGAAAAAACAGTTACTATGCGTGAGTGGTTTGCCTATCAGATACAGGACCGCCGGAATACAGAGAATTTATTCATACGTGGAGGTCGTTTGTTCCAGCAATTTCTTGTGGATGGCTTCGCCATGGTTGAGAGAGAGCGTATGTTTTTCCATCGTTCCAAACAGTCTAAACTAAGGTGTGATACGTATTCAAATGTGCGTCAAAGCGTCGCATCAGGAAATACTGACCCGTCCACGGTTTGAAAGCCTATCATTTTGCCTTCTTCTTTCACTGGCGGACCAAGGTACATGCAGCAAAATTATATGGATGCCATGGCATTATGTAGGTGGTATGGTTGTCCAGATTTGTTTATAACGATCACATGCAACCCTAAATGGCCAGAGATTGAAAGATATATGCGGGAGCATAAGCTTTCATCTGCAGATCGACTTATGTGGTATCTGAGTTTTAAATGAAACTCGATCAGCTGATGAAGGATATCAAAGAGTTGCGTTTGTTCGGACGTGTTCAAGCAGGTATGTTCTTTATTTATAGGCCACACCACATTCATCAAGATTGTAGTCTTATACGAAATGTGTATAATTAGAATTACAACTGATATTATGTTTATTTGAACAATATTGTGCAGTTGTATACACCGTTGAATTTCAAAAAAGAGGGCTTCCACACGCACATGTTTGTTTGTTTCTACATAAGGATGACAAACTGCCAAACGCCGAACATATTGACAAACACATATCCGCTGAGATACCAGACCAAAATGAGGATCCCGACCTGCACAAGTTAGTTTCTGATTTTATGATGCATGGCCCATGTGGTGTTGACGACCCAAATCAGGTTTGCATGGATGATTGTAAATGTACCAAACACTTCCCTAAAAGGTTTATGCAAACACGCTCTGTGACTCGGAAGGCTACCCTGTATATAGAAGACGTGATAACGGGATCAATGTTATTACGAGTAGACATAAGTTGCACAACGGTTTTGTTATTCCCTATAACGTTATGTTATTGAAACGTTATCAATGCCACATCAATGTTGAATGGTGCAATCAGGCGGGATCAATAAAATATTTGTTTAAATACATAAACAAAGGTCCCGATAGAGGATCAACACAGTTGTATGAACCAGCAACAACCGAAGACTGTCAACAGAATGATAAACCTGTTGACGAGATAGATTAGGCGTTCTATGATTGCAAGTACCTATCTGCTTGTGAAGCCGCTTGGAGAATATTTGGATTTGAGATACATTATAGAACACCAAATGTTGAACGTCTCTCATTTCATCTCGAAGGCGACCGGCCAGTTGTATTTGGTGAGAACTCTGACCTTGAAACCGTATTCACAAACACGGTGGTGTGCTTCTATGTCCGAATCATGGATGCATATGAACGAAATGTATCCATCAGCAAGGGAGTTAACATATGCTGAGTTTCCTACAAAATTTGTATGGAATCTTGCAAAAAGAACGTGGACACATAGGAAGAAACAATATGCAATTGGCAGAATTCATAATGTGGCAATCTCAGCAGGTGAAGGTTACTATTGTCGGATGCTACTAAATAGTCAAAACGGTTGTCAAAATCACGCTGAGATAAGGAAAATTAACGGTGTAGTTATCCTACTTACAAAGATGCCTGCTACGCAACGGGACTTTTAGATGACGACAAGGAACATATTGAGCGTATTAAAGAGGCAGCCCATTGGTACTCTGCTGAGCATTTGCGCGACCTTTTTGTTACATTATTGTCCCAAAAAGAGCTTGACACACCATTGACAGTTTGGTTACAAACTTGGCATTTGCTATCAGAAGATGTCGAGTACAAGAGAAGAATTCTTTTAGGCATTCCAGGTATAACCACCAACTTAGCTTTGTTACTAACTTTTTCTATAAATTTATACATGAATGGAAATGGTTAATTATTACAAATTCTTGATTCATCATCTCTGTTAAAAGACCATATTTTTGCAAGTCACCTCAATGAAAAAAGTATCTACTGATTCTTACGATATGTATGTTACTTTATAAATATCCTACACTGGTCACTATTTTTGACAACTGTTATTTGCATACATAAGCTATGCCTCATATATGGCTAATTTGATACAGGTTTACGACTAAGCGACGACGAGAAAAAGAATGTTTGTTTGTTCTATATCGAACAACTTATGCGCTCAAGAGGCACCACTTTGAAGGCTTTTCCAGAACTTCCTTATCCAGATGACACTTACATCGCCGACTTTGGTAACAGGCTATTCTTTGCTGAGAGAGATTATAATCCATCAGAGTTACAGGCTGAATACGAGACTCTATATGCCGCGTTAACCACGGAACAGAGAAATGTATATGACACCATCATGACGTCCGTTACAAACGGTAGAGGAGGAAATTATTTTGTATACGGATACGGAGGGACTGGTAAGACATATTTATGGAAAACCCTTGCTGCCGGGATTAGAAGAAATGGTGACATAGTCATAAACGTTGCATCAAGTGGCATTGCATCTTTATTGATTTCAGGTGGACGGACTGCTCATTCGAGGTTCCATATTCCGATAAATATTGATGAGATTTCTACGTGCTCAATAACTCCGCAAAGTGACCTGGTTTAGAGGTTGTAAGGTTTGTTCAAGGTAAGAAAAATATGCTTAGGGATGAGACGCATTTCATTACGAAATTCACTTAGCTTTTGACAACATAGATGTTTGTGGAGGATGGTTGAGCGACCATGAATTGTAGTGGTTGTGGTAGAACATGAGACATACTTCATCACGTAGATCATGAACTAGACCTTTGGACACGTTGATAATGATAGAAATCATCATTATGACTTAGAGGTATGGAAATTGTGGTAGAGGTGATGAAAGGTATCAAGGTGAATCTTTGACTTGGTTGATGACTCAATAGAGGTGGTAGACATGATGACTTTGTGAGTAGTGATAAAAGCGGAGTAAGATGGTTAGGATGATGCAAGATTAGAAATAACAAAAAAAATGTGCGAATGAGCACAACTTGACTTGATGATGAAATCGACCATTGTCATCCTACAAGAATCCAAAAGAGTTAGTACAAAAGGAAAACATTTATACCAATGGATAAATTGTTCACATAAAATCATGAAACAAAAAGGAAGAACACATAAAGACTCATATAAATGCAACTCATTTATAAACATATAGGAAACAGATAATCCTAAGTGTTGAGCAAGAGCTTGTGTGGGAAAAAGGAAATTTGAAATGATTATCTAAAGAGATAAAGTTCCTACTGTTCCACGGTTCCACCGGTTCCCTCACTAGAGGGATCCAGCTAGCTTAAGTCTAGGGATCCGGCTAACAGATGAGGTGAAAAAGAGGTGATTGGGTTCTAGCAAGGTCTAGCACCAACATATCCTAAGTTACTTAGTCTATTAAGTGTCTTATATGAAGATGGACTTGAATGATCAAGAGAGAATGATTGATGGTAGCTTATGATTGGCTTTTATGGAAAATGGGGCTTTATGAGCACCAGTGGATGATCAAAGATGACACTAAGAAATTTGAGAGTTTCAAGTGGTGTTAAATGATCCTAGAGATCAGATGATGACTTAAGAGAGATTTGGAGAATTTCTTAAAAATCATAAGAATTAAAACCTACCTAGTTTTTGGCCTATTTTGAGGTAAGGATGACTAAAATCAATTTGCTAAAATTGAAAGAAATATCAAGCTAAGTGTTTTGAGATGCAAGGAAAAATGTGTAAACATTGGAGCGGAAAGATGGTGAGTTTTGAAGTAATTATAAATCAAAAATACTTTGAATGTGATCCTAAATCATCCATGAGTGAATGTGAGATCAACTGAGCCTAAGGAAAGTTTAAGTGATCCTAATGTAGCATGTTTAACTAGTCCAATATGGTCTAGAATGTTGGATTGATGCAAGGAGGCTAAAAAGGAACTTCTTTCCACCCGGATCCCACGGATCCTTCAATTGAGGGATCCGTCTAGTTACATCTAAGGGATCTGGCGTCAGATTTTCTTAGTAGAATAGTTGCAGAATTTGCTCTATGTTTCGAATTATGAAACTAATGATTTCTACAGCAAGTATACATGTATACACATTAAGCAAAGCAAGGAGAGCATGTAGAGATAACATATAGGCAATCAAATGAGATCGAGCTCACAAATGACACAAAGGTTTAGCAAACTTAACAAGCACTATTCAAGAAGCCCAAAACAGATTTACGGTCTAGATTAGTAAAACATTTACACTAACAATGACATGCAAGGTATGTGTCTAGAAAGAAAATAGCACATAATGGTGTTCAAGACAAAAGAGTTGTGAGGTGTTAGTTTAGGACAATCTAGTCATTACGGATGGTGATTAGCATACAATGAGCTTCATCCATGAAGTCATGTAGCTCTTCTCGATCAAAGCAAGATAATCGCTTGATGAGGCAAGTGGTTGTGATTGACAAATAAGAAAAATTAATTTTAAAACTTGTTTGATTAGTAATCCTAAGACAATGCAAAGTATTTTCATTGTAAACTTACTTTAGGAAAACATAGGAGTATAAATTTCTCAAGTGAGAGAATGAATATGAGACTATTACTAGCGGTGCTCAATTACGGCTAAACACGACCATTTTTACGGGCGATTCCACATACCCAACTTCTCTCAAGGAAGCAATTCAACCGTTAGGTCAAATTAAGTTTCTAGTGCAATAAGTTCTCCAGTATTCATTCTCAAGTTAGGAAAATTTATATTCCTACAATGGCCTATCGAAGAGTAACAATGATGATACTTTGCTTCGTTTATATTAATATTATACTTGAAACAACTAAGGTGACGAAGGTGTCAAAAAATTAAAAGTTGTGCATATGGTGAACAAAAAAAATAGTTGGATGAGCTAGTTCAACATATGTTGTTGGAAAGCTCGAGTTTGGACTTTCGGATATGAACAATTATATTTGCATTGCAAAATAATTTACTTGAGTATATCGGATGAAATAATCAAGTTTTCAATCCTACTATGAAGCTTGGAGAGCGATCATGAAAAGGAAAACGGGAGAGTACATCATCACACACAAGTGTAGGTTATGATACGATGTACATTCTTGTTGTTTTTAGAAAACGATACAAGAAAATATGAAATCAAGAAATCATATAGGCACATAAAACATTTATGTTGCACACATGACAAACTCAATCAAAAAGCCATTTTAGTGTGTTAAATGTTTTAAACATTTTTTCAACTTATAAAACTAATATTTTCGACACAACTAGATGTTATCCCAAACACTCCTTCAAGTAGCACATTGATTAGTAGAAAAATACTAAATCGACAAGAAAGAGAATGAATAGCAAGGTAAGGAAACCACATATGTTAATCAATCAAACAAGCACAAAAGCTATTTGAGATAAGCAAATAATCAAGTAATGCAAATGAAACAATTTATCATTTAGCATAGCATACGAAAGTTCTTTTCATCGCTTTGTGTTAAACATGTATACCAAGCTTGATTAGTATCCTTTATAAATATGATCAAAACCTTAGTTTCAAAAGAGGACAGAATGTTATTCAAAGATGAAAACATCCGTCTCCAATTAGATCAAAAGTTTGTGCAAAAGTTAGGACCGAAAAATGAATTTCTATTATAAATCAATGATTCTGTAAATTTTTGTTTTGAATCAGTTTAGAAAATCATTTTTAAATGAAAGTAGACTCAAATACCTTTAAAATGATAGGTGGCACGACTTCTAACGAATTACGGTTAATTAGTTATGAATTTTTGAAATTCAGACAAAAATTGTCTTCTGTACCACGGATCCCTTACTTGAGGGATCCGTCCAGTGTAACCTGAGGGATCCGCGGATCTGACACAGAATTACAAAAATGTACGTTTTGACCCGACGAAAAGGTTTAACCTTTTTAGACTTTTAAGTGAAGTTATATTAACCATTTTTGCCTTTATTCAAGCTTGATTAACAAGATATCTAACAACAAAACTTCAAAGAGAAAAAGATCAACAAAACACTTTTCATATTATGCTTGACTTCATCAAAAATTTGATACGAGGACCTTACTCGTTTTGAAAACCATTTGTTTTAAAAACTAGAGCCAACCCGCTCTGATACCAATTGTGAAAACGTAGAGGGGGTGAATACGTTTCGTTTCAAACTTAAAACTTTTGTATCAAATATAGTATAAACCATTGCATTTGCTAATCTCGATGCGAGGATGCATTTAACGCATTACGGCATGTAAGGCCAACCCTTAATATCACATAAGATTTCGCAAGATTAATGGTTCATTATAAATCAAGTTTCACCATTATTAGTCCGTTGCTTTTTCTTGATCAAGCGTGTCATAATATGTAAAGTGTTAAATATAGTTTGTGACTATATAAAAGACCAAATATGTGTCACAAACATAGACATCAACCACATAGAGAATAAACAATGTAATGCAAGAATAAGAGTAAAGCGATAAGTAAAAGGATAGACAAACCAACACGAGGATTTATAGTGGTTCGCTACAAGGACACCTTCCTTGCCCTACTCCACTCCCCGAGTCACCTACTCGAGAGTTTGTAATCACTACACCAACTCCTTATGGCGGAGAAGCCTTCACAACGTCGCTTACACCTTTTTCCGGTACAAAGCTAAATACCGAGTTCTTTCACACCAAGGCGAACCATACCTATCACAACGTCACCTACCCTTTATACGGTGCTAGGCTAACCACCGGGTTCTTTCACTCCAAGGTGAACCACACCTACACAACGTCACCTACCCTTTATTAGGTACTAGGCTAAGCACCTAGTTCCATTACTATGGAGGAACTACTACCCATCACAACACAACACCTAATCTCAAGGAGATCCACTCCTTGTTACAACACCATCAAGGATATCACCATCCTTGGATCTAAACAAATACTATATGTATAACGATGCACCTCATCGATTATACGACCTAGGCATTCTTCACTAATGCCATTTACACGATCCTTCAGCACCTTTCACTAATGCCTTCAACACAGATCTTCGGCACTCTTCACTAATGCCTTTGACACATCTATGACACCCGTTATGTTTTGTGGCCCAACATAAAAAACCTTGTGTTTTATGGCACAAACACATAAACCATCTAGTCTAGTCATAGATACAAGAATATGATACTAGACAATATCCAAGACAAAGTGTCTAATGGATATGAACTCCTAGACTAAACATCAAGAACCCAAAGCATGATGTAGTTAGTCTTCTATGAATGAAGATGACAAGTTTCCCAAACTTGTTGTATAAGATCTTCATGTGCTTGTATCTTGTGATGGGTGATCACTTCAGTAGGTAAGGAAGCAAGATCTCTAAGCTTGCTTTGGAGGATCACTTCGGGAGTATGCTTACAACAAATGAGAGTTAGAAGCATTATGATCATATGAGATGAGGGTGGTTTACATGTTTCCTAATGATCTAAATATCCTAGATTTGGTGGAAAGAAACTATGTGTGAAGGTGTGAAGAAATGGTAAGAAGTGGCTTGCTATTTATAAGCAAAAAGACCAAAACCATGTTCTGCCCAGGATCCTTCTGGAGGATCGGCCCTTGTAATTCAAGGGATCCGTGGGCACTTTGAGGGATCCGTAGGACGCTCCCTTTTGCCCATGGTTTTTGGGTCATGGGTGATGGGTTATGGGTTGGTCCCTGGGTATTCCTTTAGATACAATGTATCTAATGAGTACAATGTATCTAGTCTTATGGGTATGGGTCAATACCATGGGTCATGGATATTATCCATATATGACTTATGCATGATGTCATGCAAATGGTTCGTGAGAATTCCCCCCCACACTAGAAATGAATATTGCCCTCAATATTCAAAGTACCGGTTGTTATGCCGAAACTTAGAACTTAAAAGGGAAATATTACGGCCATTATTTGTGATTTTTTTTTGATGTTAGAAAACTTATATACAACAGCGGGGGGCAACTCCCCCACACTAGGGTGGTACACACGGGTGAAAACCCATGATTAACTACTTGTTTTTTATCACCGAGTCGCTAGCTTGACTCGACCCCGAATTAATTTGTTCATGGGGAAGTAAGTGGAAGAGACAATCTCCATCGGACTTTCATTCAAAATGTTTGTATAAACATTTGAAGCACGCGAAAGTTCCACACCGATGAGATATAGAGAGACCCGGCTCACAAATGGTAAATGAAAATGCCGGGGTCAAAGATAGTGTCTTCATTCCCGAAGGAGTGAAGAACAGGAGAAGCCACGGGATAGGTGAAGAAGAGAAAGAAAGTCATGATAAACATCATGACTAACTCATCATCACCCACAGGAGAATTCATAATAGCATGAATCTCATCATTTAAGCTCAATTGGTCTAGACATATCCGGGTGTGTCTAGATCAAAATGGAAGTTATCATACTCCGGTGGAGATATGATATGAGTGAGTTCACCGGCGAACTCCTCGTGAAGAGAATCATTCACGAGATGTAAATCTGTGAATTCTTGTTCCACTGTAGACTCATCACTATCCTCAATCTGAGTATCAAAGAGTGGATTCTCAGAAATTAAAGTGAATTCAGAGTCGAATTCAAATAGAGGATTAGTGAGAGTTGTTTTGAATGCTTTAGGAACAGAGTGATCAACATTCTCTATTGGACTGTTGGGATAAGAAGTGAGTGAACGATCATTAGAAGGGAGACTTTCAATCTCTCCTAGGTCGGCTTCGAAATCAAAGAGATCATCATCACTTTCCGATGAAAGTGGATTGATGTGAGCGAGTTCATCGGTGAACTCCTCAAGAAGAGGATCAGACTGTGGGAGTGATGCCTCAACATACTTGATGTTTCCATAAGAAGCACAATCGTCGCTAAAATCGGAGAAAGTTTCAAAATGATCTAGAGAATACTCAAGAGGGGAAGAAGAATCACACATATGCTCAGAAGTTCCCTGTGACTCTCTCGGGATTGGGACAAGGTTCTCAACACTAGACTTTATGAATTCGTCCGATTCCTTTTCAGGAACAGTGTCAAGATGCTCATCCCCATGTTTAGAGAGTGAGTGGGAGCTTCGGGTGTGATAGCAGTTGTTTGAGAATGAATCTCAACTGCTGGGATATCAACTGATGAACTTGATGAATCTTTATAGAATTGAAGGATATCAAGTGTATCCTCATCATCACTTTCATCAGGAATAAAACGAAATTGAGAGCTAGATCTGGCTGCTTTTTCTTTTGCAATTGATTCCCTAATAGATTTTTTCAAACGCAATTTGGGAATTTATTTTAGCAGCCTGCTCTTCAGCTAGCAATTCTTCCATGGATTTCTCATGTGAATTTTGAATGACGGGACATTGTGGGAGTGGAGATTTGTCAAAACGGGAAGGTTGACATTGATAATCATCATGAGGACCCCCACAATATACACAAGAAAAACTAGGAGCATTTCGAAATGTTGTTTTACTCAATTCCTCAGTTCTTTTCACTAACTCCAGAAGCTCTAGATAAGTGTCTTGTTGGGTTTGCTGAGGATTTTGAGTCATTTGGCACTGTGGAGGTTGGTCGTGATATGGATAGTCGTAATTGTTACAAGGAAATGGATTCCCTGTTTGACAATCAGAGCTGAAATGGGGACCTCCACAGTTCTCACAACAAAATGATTGTTGTGAGGATTTGGTGAATAACAAGGATATTGATCATTTCCAAAGTTCAGAGTGTTATCAGAGATTTGTTCATAGAAAAACGTGTCTCTGGTCTGACACTCAAATCCTTGGTGAGGACCTCCACAAAACTCACAAAGATATGTCAATATCTCATGATGTGGTGGCTGGTAGAATGAATCAGATGTGTCATGGTAAGGATAGGGAGCTTGGTTATAGACAGACCCATCTTCTGATTCTACCATGCTAAAACTGAAACAATTATCATCATTATGAGGGTCACCACACCATTGACAACCAAGAAGGTGAGGATAAGACATAGAAAGAATCAAAGGGTTCCAGAGGGTAAGAAATGAAGAATCAAAAGGGTAAGAGGGTAAAGAGGAATATTTTTGGTATTTTTGAAAAACATTTTGGAAATATAAGAAAGAAAATCTTTTTGGGTTTTTGTGTTCGTTGAAAACTGATTTTAAAATGTTTTCGAAAACCGTTTTGTTTTTATATGATAATAATAAGAAAATATGAACAAGGATGGTAAATATACAATGGATGTCTATCTTTTATTAGTCAACCACTTGTGAATGGTCAACCATAAAAGTCAAACAGTTCAGAACAAAATGCAATTAAGTCCAGAGGAGTATAGTGTTTCCCCGGGTCGTTAAGTCCCAACGAGGTGTGAACACTGTAATACAACGAATCTGTGATCGAGTGATATTGAACAGGAAAGGGGTTATGATTGATTTATACTAAGGAATTTAAATCTAATAAAGACTTTGAAGTCCTTCTAATTCTATATTTAAAAACGTTTAACGATTAAAACCTAAAAACGTAAAACTTAAACTAAAACAAACGTAAACGTGTAAAATAAAAATGTGAAATCAGAAAACTAAAAGACTCATGAAAATGAAAATTACTTTTTAACAATTCTAATACTAAAAGAAAATTTTAAGAAAAAGAAAATTATTTTTAAAACTATTTATCTAATTATTATTAATTAAAAACTATTTTTAACTATTTAAAAATATATTAGAATACAAGAAAATAGGAAATTACCCTAAAAAAATGAAATTATAAATTGGAAAAATCTAAAATATTATAAAACTAATGTTAAAACTGAAAATATATTTTTTAGACTTTTTATGTATTTATTATTAATTAAAAATGATTTAAAAATACTTAAAAACTAATATTAAATAAGAAAAGGACTAAATGAGCTAGGAAAAATCTGGAAATTTTATGGAAAATCTAAAATATTATACTAAGCCTGGGAAAAATATAAAAAGTTAGATAAGCCCACTAATAAGCTGAATTGGGCAAATAAGCAGTTTGAATAAGCACTTGAAATAAGCAATAAGCTATCAAAAAGCTACCATAAGCTACTACAGCCTAAATCTAACCTAAAATGAGCTAATGCAACTGATTGGGACCTAAAAAGCACAAGCTAAATAAAAAAAAAGCTCGAGACCAGATTTCAACTCTCAACATGCCAAACGGCCCTTAATCACCTACTTTGAGCTTACATTAAGCCAGCTAGAAAAATTCCTAAAAATAAACTAAAATGGCCATGATGTCCACAACCAACCAAAGAGCTTAAGTCCTAAATTTCAGCAAGATTGACTCAGAATTGAGTGAATTAAAAATCCACAAAGTTTGGTTAAAAACTGACTTGCCCACCCTTTTTTGTCACTTATTTTCTTTCTTTCTTTTCTTTACTTGCAAATTAAAAATGAGATTAAACCACAATTTTTCACAAAAAAAACTAATCTTACAAACCTTAAAAAAGTGAGCTATTAGCAGCTTAGAAACACAACAAAAATGAAAAAAAAAATGAACTTGAATGGCTGTTTGGATTTGTAGGCTGCCAAAGGAAAGAAAAGCTACAACAAGTTTACCCAATCAAGAACCTATTCTAATCCATTTAAAGGGTATTAATGGAAAACAGAGATAAGCAAATGAAAGAGAAAAATAAGCTGAATTTAAACTCTAAAAGCCCAAAAGCAAACTGTTATAGCTATAGTGGATAGGGGGCTGTTACAGGTCCTAGAGGCTTATAACAAGCTACAAAAGCCACTAACAAGCTAAAAACTAAGTGACACAAACCTAAAACAGCGACTACGAACTAAGATTTATAATAAGCAAAAGCTAAACACCTAAAAAGCTAAAAAAAATGAAAAAGGGGATGCTGATTTGCTGTAACAGTGGGTAAAAACAGAAAATGGAGGACTTTTCAAGGCTAAAAGTAAGCTACGTAACAAGCGCCAAATCCTAATAAGAGCATAAATACATGAAAACTGAATATCTAACTAATAATTGTTACAATTAACTAATCCTAAACCTACCTAAAGTCACCTAAATCTAAGTAAAAAACAAAGGACAGTGGGCTGCTAAGGACATTCAAAACCAAACGAGGCTTCTAAAAAGCTTCAAATAAGCTTGTATCTAATGCACAAACACCTAACTTATCTAAAACACTGAAGGGAAATCTGAACAAGCAATAAGTAGATGAGAGAAGCTAAAAAAAACTAACCAAAGGGGCCCTCAAGGCTGCTGTGGCGCTGTTGCAGTCCCCAAACAGCCCAAATGGTGGTCTTTGTGGGTTATTTTGATTAAGCTAGAGAGTGCATAAGCCCCCAAGCTTTTGGGAGGATGAAACCCACCCACCTAACTCACTTTTGCCCCACTTACCCAGCTTACAAAGAGCTTTTACAAGCTAAATAAGGGCTGCTGATGCAAGACAGAAACATATTAAATAAAAAAAATAACACTACCAAGCTCTTTTTACCTCTAAATTTATGACTTTCACTTTCACCAAATGACTTGCAAAATACTTCACACTTGATTTCAGAACCAAAATGGGTAAAAACATGATTCTTGACCCAAGAATAAGGCAAATCCAAACACCCTCTTACTGGGTCAGAAACACTATGAACTGTTATGAAAACTTGGAAAACTTGAGAACTAGTATCGAGATCATTAACATGAGCTCAAAATGAGCCAAAGCCAACTTGTAACAAGGTTTAGAACACAAATGACAGAAATTTTGAGAACATGTAAAAAAAAATATCAAGGCTGCATAAACTTTTAAAACTGGAAGTAGAATCTCAACTTGAATTAAACTGAAATTAAAAGATTACATTCAAATTAAATCACAAAAAGTAAAATGAGCTAGAACATAAAGATTCTAGACTTGTTTTTACACTAACTTATTACTGCTATTTATAAAAGAAAAATAAAAAAGTGTCTTCTTCTCTTTCTTCTTGGCCATTGGATTGGCCAGCTTCATCTCAGCCCTTTGATCACGTTTTGGCGCCAAAACCTTTATCCCACTTTTCTGATTGCTTGAGAGGGGAAAGTAGTGCATTAATGCATTTGGATGTTGTGGAGGTGGAAGGGACATGGAGTAGAGTTGGTGATGGAAGGTGGAGCTGGGCAGCAAACAGAGCAGTGGGTGGGAGGTGGAAGTGCAAGCAAGTGGTGTGGGAGGTGGAAGTGCAAGGGCTTATTTTTGGTTTTGGGTTTGGGGTTAAAAAAAGGGTCCGGTTGGTTATCAGCTTAGTAACACAAGGACCATTCTTGCAATTCATCCAAACTAAAGGGACTTGAAATGAACTTTTCCAAAAATTATTATAAGGACCATAGATGACAAACTTTATTAACCAAGGACCATAAATAATATTTTCCATTTTTGAAAATCCCGGGAACTTGTTTTGCCATTTTTGAAAGTTGGGGGACCGGAAATGCCAGTTATGCAAACTTTGTTCGCTTTTAGTCGTTTTACTCATTTTGCATTTAAAACATATAAAACGCAATTTTGAGATATTTTCAGTATTTTGATGCATTTCAGAGTGTTTTTAAATGTTTTGCAGTTCAGATTTGACCAAAAATGATGAGTATTTACACACTCATCAGTATGGGTCATGGACTTTGGGTTTTACCCAACTACATTCAATGTATTTGGTCAATGGGTCAAATACTTAATTTTCTACCAATTTATATTACCCATTATAATACATACTAGTTATGTATATATTTACCCAATATGTAAACACTAGTTGTTATACATAAACTATTTAACTAAACATGTTTATTGGTTTGTTGGGGGTTTGATCATAATGCAACATAACAAACATGTACGAACCTGTGTTGTAGCATACAAGGACTTGAGTCGTCGAGAGGTGTTGAGAGTATGTTGAGACAAGATCTAACTACAAGTAACTTATACATTTTACGTTATGTATTACAAGTTACATGTTTGTCATCAACAAAACAAATGAGAATGTATAGATTAAATATCGTAATATTTGCACTAACAGATATACCTGAAGATATTCTAATACATGAAACTAATGATCCCGTACAATCTATTATAGATTTCACTTACCCAAACATTTTTGATAACATAGGTGATCCGTCTTACTTCCAGGAAAAGGCCATTCTTGCTCCAACCAATGAAGTGGTTGATAGTATTAACGATCATTTGCTTCAAACCTTTCCTGGTGAAGAAATGGTTTATCTTAGTTGTGACAACATAGATAAAAATGACCGTGGTGGTGCTATAGACCAAGCCGTGTTTTCACCGGAATTTATCAACGGTTTAAAATTTTCGGGCCCAAACCATAGGCTCGCATTGAAGGTCGGTGTCCCAATAATGTTGTTGAGAAACATTAATCAATCACAAGGTTTATGTAATGGGACAAGGCTTCAAGTGACTAAATTAACGCGTGCGTCTATTCAAGCCAAAATAATTAACGGAACACATTTTGGGAATACGGTTATACTTCCAAGGTTGAAAATTACTCCATCGGATAAACATTTACCACTCAAGATCGTGCGCAAACAATTTCCTGTGTCAGTTTCTTTTGCCATGACGATAAACAAGAGCCAAGGACAATCACTTTCAAAAGTTGGTTTATACCTACCACATCCTGTTTTCACACACGGACAATTATATGTGGCTCTTTCACGCGTAAAAAGCAAAAAGGGTTTGAAGGTTGTTATTTTTGATGCCGATAGTAATTTATTGAAGACTACTACAAATGTAGTCTATAAAGAGGTTCTTCACGGTCTTTGATCAGTTATCAACACGTATGTTCGGATATTCACTTAATGTGATACAATTTCTTTTTACATGTTTATTGTAATTCACACAAATGTTTTACTTATGACTTCATATTAATAAATAATAGATTCACTATTTGTTTTCTTTCATTATTTTTCTTATTTTGTTTACATACTAATTTTTCATCTTTTTGCAACATTTTTTTTTATCTTATTACTTTTATTATCATCTCATTTATCTTTTTTTTTTAAAAAAAACCCGGTGTCAACGGGTCTTATAAGCTAGTATAAATATATATATATATACTAAGGCTTGATAAAAGTTCGAGCCAAGCTATCAAAAGCTTGAGCTTGGCTTGTTATATGTTTCGAGCCAACTTATTGGGATTGAGCTTGATAAAAGCTTGGCTTGATCGAGTCAAGCTCGAGCTCGAGCTCGAGTTGCTTGATAAAAGCTTGGCTTGATTGCAGCCCTAGTCACATCATAAGGGTTTAGTCAAATCGTACAACAGGCAATGCATACTGTATAACTCGGCGATGCGTCCAATTATTGCAAACCCTCCCTATAGGAAGGTGGGGATAACTCACCCCTTACTAGAATTTAAATGCGACTTTCTTTTGAATAGTGAATGTTTAACATTTAATAGCAATAACATTAAAAGCATTTATTAAGAAGAATACATACAATCTTATAAAATTTATTTTGTGAGATAAAGTGAGTGTATATGCCTTATATAAATTGAGAACGTGTCTTATTGTTTTTTCAAAAACATTCACAATGAGTGACATGTTTGTTATTATAATGTTTTTCTTGATCCCGACATGTTCATGTGCTATTTTAGTTGATAACTCTACAGCAGATTGCTTTCTAACTTATGATTGGCATGTATTTGTTACAAATGACATGAACGATAACTTCCAAATGTCTGTATATGAAGTAGATCAACCTCTTTCCCTGCTTTGTATTCCTTGCTCTCCTTGTAATATTTGTTCACCTTCTCCTAGAAGTTTTTATGACTGGTACTTTTGTCAAAATTTAAAATGGTAAGTTGTGGGTAGCCATGCGAATGAATTTATTTGGGGTTCAAAAAAGATTTATGTGGATTTGTTTAGTGCGCACATTAGTAACATTTGCTATAAATACAGTTTTGGGAAAGCTACGCAACATTGTTATTGGTCCGTTAAATCAGATGGATTTTATGTATCTCGAAAAAACTCATCATTTCCGGGATCAGATTGGTTTTTTATTACCCCTGGCCGAAGATGAGTATTGTGTAACAATCGTGTGGCTATATTTTAAACTAGAAAATAAATTAAATATAACGAGGTTTCATTGAATTTATTTGTATTCGATCATTTATTTTCTTTGAGTCAAAATTCTCTAAAAGTGATTCACATTAAAGAAAAGTTATACTAATTTCTTCCGTAAATGGTTATCATAAAAGGTAAAGGGTTATTATACAAAAAAGTCACTAAAGTTTGCGGGAAATTTGTCCTAAGTCACTAAAGTTTAAAAGTTGTCATTCAGGTTACTCAACGTTAAAAATCAACCATGCCTGTAATTTCAGCGATTTTTACGTTTATTTTTATATGAAAAGAACAAAATGTTGTCTTTACAAGTTTCAAGAATCTTGGATGACAACTTTCATAGTTCAAGAATGTTGTTGACAACTTTCATAAAAGTAACCCGAATCAACGTATTTTTAAACTTTAGTGACTTAGGACAAATTTCCCGCAAACTTTAGTGACTTTTTTGTATAATAAGCCAAAGGTAAAAAGCTATATGAGTTTTGTGGAATGCCAAATAGTGATATGATGCACGATACCGGTGACTATAAAAACCATTGTTAAACATCTTAGCTAATCCAAACGCTGTTACAATTTACTTACACAAACACTACCCCTGTACCAAAATTTCTAACCATTGAAAAGAAAACACGCACAACCATTGGTGCTCCGGCGACGTTCGCTGTTACCACCAGAGAGTGAAACAAGTAAAAAAATCATCACTCTCTTCTTTTCATCTCAACTTCCAATCTTGTATAAAATAAATAAATAAATACTTCAATTTATTCGATATATTTGAGTTTGATTTAATGTCTGAATGACAGGTTTTGTGACGAGAATGAGCAAGAGACCTCCACCTGATCCGGTGGCAGTATTGAGAGGCCATCGTGCTTCTGTTATGGATGTTTGTTTCCATCCCACTCAAAACTTACTGTTCTCAGGGTAACCAATCTCCCTTACGTTAAAAAAAAACCCCTTTGTTCAACATATCTCGAATTAGGGTATATTTGGCGCAATAGGCTGGGGCTTATATTATAAGCCGAAAGCTGGAGCTTATATTTTTATAAAGCTAGATTGGCGAATTAGTTGGGACGGAAGCTTATTAATGTAAAATCACATAAAAATACATCAAATTAAATTCAAATATATTTCCGGCTTTTGCGTGATAATCTATTATATTTTGAAGGGTATTTAAGTAAATTTAACGAGCTATAAGCCCTCATAAGCCCCTTTCAATGGCTTGGGCTTATGGAGGCTTATGGCTTATATATAGCCTCCATAAACAAACAAGACTAATTTTGTTAGCCGGCTTATTTTAAAAGTTTAATCCCCATATAAGCCAAAACAGCCAATTGTGTTTTAATAGGGGTCTTGCTGCAGCTCTTCAGACGGTGAATTACGGATTTGGGACAGTGTGCAACATAGGACTATTTCATCTGCATGGTATGACTGCAAGTTCATTTTATTTTTATTTTTTATTTTTTATAATATATGTTATCTTGTTTCGAAAGTGAAGTCATGGTGTTTTAAATGATTATAATGCAGGGTACATAGTGCAGCACATGGGATTATAAGCGTTTCAACTAGCCCTTCAGTTGGAAACAACAAAGTTATCAGGTTTGTATTGCCCAATATCATATTTTCAACTTCGAAGAATGTAGCTGATTTAGGGATTTTTAATGGGCGGTTATTCCAATTGTTGCAGCCAGGGCAAGGATGGAACTGTTAGGTGTTGGGATATAGAAAATGGGGAGTTGTTGAGGTAATTCTCTATGAATTCTGATCGTGGTAGTTGAGAATGATACAAATTTTTTATTGATATATTTATGTATGAGTCCTTTCACTTATTGAAAGAAAGTCCAATTTATCGTATAACTGATATTTAGGTGGTAGTATTTGTCACCGATAGAGTTACTCATGGAGTAGGATGGGCCATGGCCAACCCAAAACCCCTTTCTGAAAGCATTAGTGATATGTTATTTTCTATTTTGGTTTACCTGATATAAGGTTTGGCCCATTATTAAATATTTAAACTTTTCCATACTTTTACAAATATTTCTCCTGCAAGTTTTTTGCTATCATCAAATCGATGTAAGTTAGTAAGTTAACAAAACTAATTGAGCTTCATCTAACATTAATTGCCAATTTGTAGTACTTGATCAATTTGATAACCAGTGCACATATATGATCTATAATTTCTTCTCGTGTGAATATAATGACCAATATATAAGTTTTTTAAACGAATTTTTGGTTTGTGAAGAATTTTTTTGGCCCACCTGATATCGAAATCCTAGCTACGTCACTGGTATCTGTGTTTCTATAAGATAACAAAGTCTAAGTTGTACTATACTCTACCTTAGAGGCTCATAAAGGTTTCTTTTCCTTTTGAAATATTGCATAGAAGATGTTACAGATAAGGAGAGGCTCCTCCATTGATGGCGACTATATCATTGACATGATAATTGCTTCTTTAGTTTCATAAGCTGATTAATAATAAGTTGTTCAGTGCTTGGAAAAATGTTATACAACTAGTGGAATTCCTAGAATATCTTTAAGTGGTGACTTATTAATATTCACTTTTCACTAGAAATTTTGAATCAGACTTTTCATTTATGCGAGTCTCCAGTTGTGTGTAGTGGCTATATTGAATAATGTTCGATATAAGATACTTCTGCGTCTGCTTTGTATTGGGGGAAGAATAATGACCATAAGGTGTTTCTCCTTAGTAGGAGAGTGACACTAATGCCAACAGAAATATAGTATATGATGATAAGAATAAGGAATGTATTATATTATACAATGTCCCTGGGTGCTTTTCTACATGGTAAGGAGGTGCGCAATCCATAAGCGATGGCTCACGTTTGACCTTGACATAAATTTTCCTTGCTCTGAGACATCAATTTACCTTTGCTTATGTCGGTCTTGACACCAGTTTGTGGGGGCGACCAGAAGTGGCCTTTGCTCTTGAACTTGAACAACGTTTAGGGAAAATGCCATCTGAACTGTAAATTGTGTCTCATAAGTTGGGTTTAATGGAAGTAAGTTTGGTCTTGATCTATAACTCTTGGGTTCTGCATAATACAAATTGTTGCATATTATGTCTTGTCTCACTTGAAGTTTTGTGGCTATTAGCTTGTTTTGATATCTTTTTCAAGGGATAATTCACTGCCGAGTCTAAAATCTTTGTTTTATTTCTATCTCAGTCTTAAAATATTCCTCCTAGTAGTCTAAATAGATCTTTAGTCACTTCCCACTATTCATTTCACTTATAAATACTGAGAAGAGGCTTGTCAATATTAATGTCTAAGAACATTGTGATTAAAACCTTCCGGTCTGAAAATAATCTGTTGACTCTAAGTAAAGTTATAGGGAGTGAGAACTGAGAAGGAAAAGGCATGTATTGTGGTCATGTGCCCATTATAAGTTAATCTCTGCATGGCGACTTTTTTCCCACAAAAAGTTGTACAGTTAGTTTCTAGGCATGCAATGTTGGGAGAAAGAAAAGGCATATGGGTTTAAATATATATGTTGCAAAAGGTATGATATACATCATGGCACTATTATATACTATATGCTCCAATTGCCTTTATGTGATCAACTTTGGTCTCCTTATGAACGGAAACTTATATATAAAGTAGACAGACCTTTGCCTCAAGCATAAGAATAGAGGACGCCATCATATATTATTTAGATATTCTCCTTGCTGTTTCCATTCCTTTTAAATTCTTAAATGTATTTATAATTAAACATAAGGATTTTCATCAATTGTTGATGGAGGGTGTAATACAATTGAATAGAAGAATGAAGATTTTCTTGATGATCTTAAACCATAAGTTGTTTTGACCTGACAGGACACCTTGTGTCTCAGTTGATGCAAATACTTATCACTTTTGCAAGCTTTCGTTAGTAAAGAGGCTTTCTGCTGACACACAAAAAGCTGAAAAAACACGAAGTCATAGAAGCAGGTCAAGAAATCTCTCATGACAACCAAGAAGAATGTGCAAATTCCAACATATTAAAAGGTAATTTTTTCTCCTCTTTTTAACCATTTTGTAGATGCTTTACCCTTCAGTTATCCACGTTTTGTTTGATTATTTTTTAAACAAAGTTTATCATGCATTATTATCTTTTAGACTCTTTTTAACTCTTACTTGTATGGCGTTAATTTACAATATATTTTGTTTATCCACCATTCATAAAGTCGGATCTCATTTCCATGTTTTGTAGAATAGACAATGGTACATGTTATTATTTAGAATAACCGCCACCAAATGGCCTAGTGGTAAGGCACCTCCTCACAAGAGGTCTAGGCTCAAACCTCACCGGGTACACATTTTGGGGGGGGGGGGCAGGGAAAGGGTCGGAAACGGTCACGGTGATACCTCGGTTAGGCCGCATACATCGGAGTCAAAGACTTGCCCTCCCCGGGTAACCTAGGGAAGACCTCACCCGTTTACTTGTAACGGTACATATTATGTCGCTGATTAGCATATATATTGTCATCTTAATGATCATAGTAACTTTGAGTCATTTGGCTATGCAAATAATACTACTTTACATGATTAATATGGCCCTTCTTGAAATCCAATTGATATTGTACCAAAGTGTACTTAAAAATGTGGCCATTACATGTCAAGATTGAATTGAACAACATCTAATATAATATTCTGTTATCAGGTGACGGCTGTGTAGGAGGATATCCATATGTAGCCATGGCAGGGATGGAAAGCTCTGATGTATGATTGTTAAATTCCTTCTCTTCTTTATGATCCTTTGCTCCATAATATTTACTTGAAATATTAATTAAAAAAGGTTGAAGTATGGGATCTCAATACTGCAGAAAGGTTTGCACGGTTCCCACATTCTTCTGGTGCATCTACAAGTAATTTCACCAAAGGAAAAGGTACCTACATTCTAAAAATATTTAGAACTAGAAATGAGATGGTTTCCTGAGCTCACCTTGAGTGGTCATGATTTTACAAACGGTTAAGATTGTGCTGAAGGTACCAAGAACGAAGTAATTGTTTAACTTTGCTGTATATATATGATATAATAAAAATAAATTGCCTTAAATTTAAATGGTGCTTTAGCTATTTACTAAACCTCTGAGATAAGGATTTTCTAGTAATCTGAATCATGAAAACTAAGAAAGAAAATATAAACAATGATGAAACTTAGAAATATGCTTAGCACATGGTGTCCAATGTATCCATTTCCATATATCTACATGTTCTAAGAACTTAGTATCTAACATCAGTACCAAAGTTTTCTTGGTCAACATAGGTGATAGGTCACACAAGTATGGATATCTGCAATTGTAGTTCCCTACGTCTAGATATAACTTCAAGATTTCCTGTTTTGGCAAATTTCCAATCTAAACTTACTTACCTCGTTTCCATCAGTCACCATTACAAAGGAATATTGATATCAGTTTACAATATATCCTTGGATTTTTGAGTAATTCTCGGATACTTTCTTTAAGATGGCCAACTACCTAATATGAGAAACTGTTATGTTTCATTATGATATAATTATTGATGTTTGTGATACATCCTATATATAATGCTTCTTGAGCCTTGTCAATTGTCATTGTTGTTTCATAGGTATGTGCATGGCAGTTCAGGCCTTTTTGCCTTCTGAATCACAAGGATTTATACATGTCCTTGCAGGGTTTGTTTTCATTTCACTTATCCTGGATACCTTTCTTTCTTTCAATGACGTTTTATGATCCTCATGATCATTTCTATTATGTATGCAGTTATGAGGACGGAACAATGGCTTGGTGGGATTTAAGGAATCCCGGGGTCCCGTTGACATCTGTACGCTTCCATTCAGAGCCAGGTTCGTGGTGACTACAACGCCCAAATTTTATCATGAAACCTTGATTCTCATTTTTTGTGGAGCTTTGCAGCCTCATTATATTATACAACTACGCTAATTAAAGGATATTGTCATGCACCAGTCTTAAGCTTGTGTGTGGATGGGACGTTCAATGGGGGCCGGAGGTGCAGATGACAAAATTGCTATGTGTACTCTGGACCAATCGCTGGTATGTATCCCGTATTAATGTTGAGATTAACTTCTATATATCGCTTTTTACTGTTAACTTAGCCAGGTTATGGCTTGTGTAGTTTAAAGATACTACATATGATCAATCTATGATTATCCTTGATATCATATTAGATAAAATGCTTCTAAGTTTTTCTTGTCATTTATTAGGGTTCTTGCCTGGTGAAGAAAGAAATAAGTTTGGAGCGACCCGGCATAGCTGGAACTTCTATTCGTCCAGATAGCAAAATATTCGGGACTGCTGGATGGGATCACAGGTTAGCATTATATACTCTAGTAAGTTTTAGTGATCAGGGTTGGGTCAACCCTGTTCACCCACATTTTAAATTGATAGGTATAATTTATGGTTTCATAACTCATATGTTGAATAAAACCAAGCCGTCGTGTTTCTATTGATTTTGAATGGTACAAGAAACGTTTTTTAACAAAAATTTTCAGTTTATATATATGCAACTAAACTGCCTCTATAGATCAATGATTAATTTCCGTTTCGATGTGATAACAGGATCAGGATTTACAATTACAAGAAAGGAAATCCTTTGGCTATACTGAAGTATCACCGTGCCACGGTATGCCATCCGCACTTTCTGTTCATACTTGCTTTAATACACTTGGCAACTAGAGTTTCTGATTCTACTTGTTTTATCTCCACCACTAGATTGCACGTTATTGTTAGAACTCAAGTGAAAATCTCGATCCATTTACTGTCTTCTATATCTATATCTATATCTATACTATATATAAAGGAAAAACCATATTCTTGAAAGTGAAAAATTAAGAAAACTATATATGGAAACCATAAACTTTTATTATTATTTTTGTTTATAACCCATAACCCATATTATTTTCATTCAGTTTAAATCGTGTTTAATCCCCAATTCTTAAACTTTTATTATTTTTCGTTTATAACCCATAAGTTTTTATCACTACAACTATCTGCCGCTATAAAATCCCTATGCACGAGTACTGCCTAGTCTTAAGAATATGTCTATCAGGTTAAACGGGTCAAATGGGTCAGTCGAGCTGAACCAGGCCTAAAGTGTATGTTTAAGGCATAAAACCTCCCAATTGATTTTATAAAGGAATTTAGATTATTATCGAAATAGAGTATAGCGGCAGATAACAAAAGAATTTTGTTTAATTGAAACAAAATGTTCATGCAGCATGGAAAAAACTACCAGTTTTTCAAATCTAGTTATTATGTAAATTGTTAAGTTTCTAGTTATCGTCATCTAAATTTGGTTCGCTTCTGCAGTGCAATGCAATTTCATTCGCTGCAGATTGTAAACAAATGGCTTCGGCATCTGAAGATACTACTGTGGCACTTTGGGAACTTTATCCTCCTCAGTCTTCCACTTGACATGGTTATTTAATTGTATTGACCTGTGATACATTTGTCAACAATTTTTAGTGACTTTCTCATCTTAAATACAACAGCTTTTAGGTTCTAACCTCTTATAGATCCAATAGTTATTCCTTCCAAGAAAATAGATTCTGCGATGATGCGCGTAATCGATCTCTTATTAGGTTATTAAAAAGTCATTTCTAGAGGAATGGGTCATGGAAGACTAAGAGAAGAGAACCTGAAATGAAAGGTCAGATAGTGAAAGATGAACAAGAAGCCACAGCTCGAAGGCTAATTCATGCTTTGCCAATGAGTGACTGAACTTTCCATAAATCGGCTCAGGAAAATATTACCAGAGGAGGCACAATGGGTAAAGGTTGGTTGGGTAACTGGTAATTACTCCGTGCAGTTAAATTACGATAGTCATTGCTTCTTGCCATCAGTTAGGTATTTCAAAATGATGTATTGCCCCGTTCCATACTTGCGAATTGTGTTCTACAAGTTGGTACAGTAAAACCTCTATAAATTAATACTCGATAAATTAATAACCTCGATAAAATTAATAATTTGTCTAGTCCCAACTTGGACCAGTACGAATTTAGACCACAATCGATAAAATGATAAGATAATAATTATTTTGAAACCCCAGTGTATATATATTAGTCTCAACGAAACTATAAATTAATAATTACTAAAAATTTCATATATATATATATATATATATATATATATATGCCATACGTAATTGGAACTTGTACAAATTCAAATAATTCAATTAAGGCCATACGTAACTGGAACGAAACTAACTTTTTACTTATTAAAAAACAATGAACTTGACAAATCCAATTAATTTGTGAATGTGAATTTATAAAATGATAATTAGAACCTGTTTTTCTGATTTATGTTTCACCTCTAACTATTAGACATTGTAACTAGTATATTGCAGATGGAAATTTAAAAATTATACGTAAAATCTCTTTAAATTAATAAATTATTAATTTATTGATATAATAATATCTCGCTAAATTAATAAAATATCTCAGTCCCAACACTATTAATTTATAGAGGTTTTACTGTAATTGATTACTCTTTTACTAACCAAAAATAAAAAACATAACTTTTGTTCAAACTTAAATTTTCTTTGTATATTTTATATTTTATAACTGTCTCTGTAGACATATTAATTTCCAAAATTTATATTTTATTCTGTTGTGGGAAGAAAAAGAGCAAGTAATAGGCATATTTTTCTTTGAAAGTTGATTTGCCAACTTGCTATTGAGGAAAGAAGATTGACAATGCCAAATACTCGTTTAGGCAAAATTCAAATTTGATGTTAATGACCGTCTTTCATTTTACATATACTTAATTACCTAAACGGCATGATTATCTAAATCTGTTACAAGTCATTCTTTGATTCTTGAGTTTACCATACTTTTGGTCAATGAACAAACGTATTTAGTTAGGCTAACCAATTAATGATTGGATGAAACATTTCCCTTTGAAGTAGACATTTCGAAAATTACATATAAGCATTTTGGCCGCAGACGCATTTTTCTTCAGCTACATATTGCCAATGCCATGAACATATTGTTAATTGTTTAACCATTTTGTATTTACTTAATTTGTGTGTGTTCGACAAAATTTTGACAAAGTCGGAAAATAATCAAATGTCTTTATCAATATAAGAAATGAACATTTAATAATCCTAAACACAAAGGCGGAAAGTTTTGTAGTGAAAATTTATTTTTGCAAAAACAAACATCTTAGAGCATCCACTATGGTCATTTTGAAATATTCGAGAGATGGGTCGTTAAAAAGTTCAACTCGGCTTCTAAAAAAAAGAAAAATGTTCAAGTTCCGCAAATACATGCGCACCTCAAAAACTTATGGAATCCTTCCTTCAAGTTGTATAACTGTACGTATATATTCTTCCTTTAAGAGCTGGTGAGGTGCCAATATCACCGAAAGCCATTCAAATACACAATGAAATTCCAAGGGAATCCATTCATCATATTCGCTTAGCTGCAAATGCAATAAACACTATTCACCTAGCGATTTTTATGTTCTCTTTTTAGTTTCCAAAGAATATTTACTCTTTTAGGTTGTCATTATGACATTACATAAACTTTAGAGAATATTTCACTTTGTTGCAACTTGCATTTTGGAATCAAATCTATATTATCCAATCACAATTAATATTTCTAGCTAGTGTATATATTGTACAGTAATATGTAATGAATATCTGTGATATCTTTCATGTCGATTAACTAATTTTAAACTTTATTTTTATAAAACTTGAAATGTGATTATACTTGAGCTGGTTTCGTGTGTTAGTCGACATATTCGTATAAGGGATTTTTAACTTGTACCATGGTGGCACAAGTTTAAAGACATAAAACAAAGTAAAATTGCTATATTTACATGTTAGGTAATATTAATAGTTTCTTTAATTAACAATGTTTACTAAATTTATCATTGTTTTATATGGAAATCAAGTTTTTTTAGAAAATTAATGTGTTTATTAAATACTTTAAACTTGTACCACGCATAAGTTAAAACCCGTTGTTTAATGGGCTAAAGCGAGCTTTTAGAATAATCTTTGTCATGAATTGGTGGAAATACCTCGACTTTCGGTAGTTTTTGGTATCAGACGGGCATCATTCATCTCACAATGAATTCCTGAACTCTCCCCGACTCAAAAGGGGGACTAACTCGAATAGGCAGGAGCCGAGATTGAACCCTTAACCTTTATCCACAAAATCTCGGCAGTAGGCCCATGAATTTTACGAAAGTGGGTACCAACTGAGCCACAACCCGATTAGACCCGAACCCGATAACCCGATTTCTTATCGGGTCGGGTTGCGGGTCATATTTCTAATAGTCAAAACCCGATTCAACCCGACCCGATAAACCCGATAACCCGACAACCCGACCCGATAACACTCCTAATTGTAATCTATGTAATGTATCGTTCTCTTTGTGATAATGCATTGTAAGAGTTGAGATCAACATAGATCTCATATTTACCATAAATGTAATAAATCAATCTTAGCCATCCATTTTTTATCAAAGTTAATAAAAAAACCATTTTCCACCTTTTTTTAAAACAACATATCTTCAAACTATAAAAATACATCGCTGATTAAATTAAATTATCTTTATATTAATATGCACTTTTCTATATTTTCGACAAACATTTTTTTTCAAAAATTCCGCCCAGAAAAATCATATACGATTTTTAAAAATCGAATCATATATGATTTTCACAAATCATATATGATTTGTAAAAATCGAATCATATATGATTTTTCTGGGCCGAAATTTTGAAAAAAAAATTGTTAAAAGTAAATATTAGTGCATATCTATAGAAAGATAATTTTATTCTCGTCGCGATGGTATGATTTTTATCGCGTAACACTTAACGGTTTGCGAGATATTTAATTTTTAAAAAAAGGTGAAAGTTTATTTTAATAAAAAAATGAATGGCTATTATTGGTTCATTTGATATATGGTAAATTTAAGATCTATATTGAACTTTTTCCTGCATTGTAATTCACTCTAATATATCACAACCTACTTAGTAAGAACACTTCAACACAATCGTCCTTAACTTTTTCGCTTTATTAAGCATTATCACAAAAAGAACGATACATTATATATACAAGCAGGGTACCCGCGCGTTGCGGCGACGGATACTTTGAAATAAAATTTACGGTGAATCATGTATTTTAGTTTATTATGTTCTTTTTGACAATAAATTTACGGATATCAAGAATTTCGTTTAGCCCGTTTCGCCGCGCTTCGGTCGGCTCGAGCCCGTTTGGCCCGCACCAGTTCGGGCTTAAGCCCATTTTGCCCGTTGACCGTTTGGGCTTGAATATCTGTATAATGTGCTTTATTATTTGTATTAGTGACATTTAATCGCAGGTTCCGCTTGCGGCGAATACCCTGAAATAAAATTTTCCGGTGAATCATGTATTTTAGTTTATTATGTTCTTTTGATAATAAATTTACGGATTTCAAGATTTTCGTTTACTACTGCTTTCGCCGGCTCAGCCCGTATTACCGTGCCCACTTTGCTCAACCCGTCGCCGTACCGCCGTGCTGTTTGGATTGTACTGCTCGCTACCATTTGGACCGTGGCCGTTCGGGTTGAATATTTGTATAATATTCTTTATTATTTGTATTAGAATGCATGAATTATGTTTAAGTTGGTAGTACAATATGCTTGATAATTTGTATTTCTTGTGTAAGGGGTGTTTTAATAACTGCATTAATTGTATTTATTGACTAGTTAATTAATTAACTAAATTAAATATCTTGACCAGTGCGTTGTATTTTGTACATTAAGCTTTAAGACTTGTAAGTCTTAAAATTAAAATTAATGAGAAAGATTATTAATAGTGCATTATGTATTTTACATTAGGCTTTGTATTTTGTAAGTCTTAATTTTAAGACCATGAGGAGAGAGATTTATTCATATATTATAAGTAGTATAGATAATATATAAAGGCAAAAATGCATATATATCCCTCCCAAAGTGAATAATTGCATATATATTTTTTGTACAAGTTTTTTATGCACATAATACAATAGTTTTTATGCATGCTTTGGATATATATGCAATTTTGTCGACTAACATTGAGTACTAATTAGTTAAGGTATTTATACAACTTTTTGCCAAATACTTTATTAAACTATCTCCTTAGCTAGCAATCAAAGTTTATTCCCCTAAAATCATTTTTTTTTTAAATTTATTTCAAGTGATCAAAAAGTTCAAATATGAACTTTATTAGGCTTTTCTTTATGGTCAAGTATTGTCTTATAGATCTCTGTATACGCAAAGTTGATAAAATGATGTTGATTTTTTAAAAACTTTAGCAAAGAATAGAAAGGGTTTGGAAGGTTTCCTTTTAAATTTGTGACCATAAAAAAGAGGAATAAGAACTCGTGATGGATGTATAGTCAGAAAACTCGAAAAGATACACATGCTAGAACTCCATCATGAAATAATTCGAAAATTATTCAAGTTTGTACTTTAACTTCATCTATTTATATATAATCGAAGCTCGTTGTTGTGCTTGAATTTGAACTTTCTACATCTCGACCGGAACGAGCTCAAGTTAAGTTTGATTGCAAATAGTTCAATCTCAATAAAAGTTTGAAAATTTTGTGGACCTAATCCAAACCATTCCATTTTGAGAATTTTGCAATCAATTAGGTTGTGTTTGTTTTTTCAGATATTTTATATCTAAGTTGTAAAGGCATGCCTTCAAAAGTATGTAATTTAAAGTCTTTACTTAATATACAAGAAGTGAGAATCGGACAAAAAAAAAAATCTACAAAATTGAAGGGGAAAAAAAAGAAAATCATTTTTGACTATTTTATCCGAAAATAAATACAAACTTTTTTCAATTTCTCTTCTTACTTGCAAACATAAGAGAAAAAACATACACCATTATTTCGTTTCATCTTCCCGCTGCAAACATATGAGGAAAAAAACACACTTTTCTCATTTTTTTTTGTTTCTGTTTGCACAAAAAAAATAATAATAAAATAAAATAAAAAATGCCTAAGTTGGCCTAAGTTGAACTAATCAGGCAATCACCAATGTAAAGCTAGACTAATTCAAAATGCGATATAAAATGTCTTTCCTAATGTACCAAAATGGTGTATTAAGTAAATCAAATAGTTTTGGATGAATAATTAAGTTGGTTAATATGTAGTATAGTAGACAGTTTTGTTTGGCCATGACCCACTCGATCATCTATGTAGCGACGCCACTGAAATGTTCTTAACTTTCAAATATACTTTACTTTAGAGTTCAATGATTTGAAAGTTATACAAAAATACTAAATTCAAAGAGATTGCCACCTTACATGGTGCTAACACTTTACACCATCGCAAATAGTATTTAAACCTGTTACCAAACTTCATTGCGCCATCACGTCCAAAAATGTATCACCATTTTCTCCTTGTCCTCATGGTCATACTTCACCATGCACAATATCGAGCGATGGTCCCGGGATCATGGTCCTTACTCCTGCCGTCTATTGGCATATCTGCCATGCACATGCAACTCCTCCCAAATGATCGTGTAGTCATTTATGACCGCACGGACTTTGGTACGCCCAACATTTCTTCCTAATGGCAGATGTCGCCCAATTCGACGATTGTTCCGCCACTTGGTGGAGTATGATGTTGGGCGTAACTCAATACGCCCCTCGATGGTTCTCACCGATGTCCGGTGTTCATCGGGGACGTTAATCCGATGGGAGTCTAGTCCAAACCCATGGTGGCAAGAGGGTGATCATGTTGTTAGAATATATAAATCATGTGATACATGTGATTGGCGGAAATGATATCCGGTTAAGTCAACCTAGATGGTATGCCACCAATCACATGTTACCTCGATGGCCGCCGATTATTATGGCGTCGTCGGCATTTAATTACGAGTTTTATCCAAAAAGTCGGCAAATGAGGATGCTATCGATTTGCCTTTTTGGTTGAGACTAATAATTACCGATGTTGAAAATAATTTATACCCATTTGTGTTTTAAACACGGATGGAAATCTTTTATTTACGAATGATCATGCTATTTTATTCGATTATGGTAAGAACCAAGTTGTCAAGACTTACCGATAATACCCTGGCGCACAGAAACTACCCAAGTACGGGTCGGCGACTACTGGTAAGGCGTCTTGTACAAGGGAAAGTAGCTGATGTTGAAATTTTAGTTTGTGGAGGTGCACCTAAAGATGCATACGCTAATGCAAATACTGAGAAATTTGATAAAGCTTTGGATACCGGTTCGAATTAAATATCCCACCCGGATCCACAATGGGTCATGGAGACCATGCCTTTAGCACGCGTCATGGGTGATATGTTATTGCTACCAAATGGTAACGTTTTGTTCATCAATGGTGTGTCCGGGTCAGGATGGGAGTCAAGGATCCAGCCTCCCAAGTAATTTACCGACCGAAAAGCTAAATACATGTCGATTTGAGGTACAAAATGCAAGCACTATTCCTCGGGTGTACCATTCGACTGCAATTTTGCTTCGAGATGGTCGGGTACTTGTTGGTGGAAGTAACCCACATGATAAATATGAATTTTCGGACGTATTTTTCCCCACGAACTAAGCTTTGAAGCGCCGCCTCTTTACTTAGATCCAAGTTTATCGGGTTTACGACCAAGTATAATCTCCCCTAAATTTAAAACCCTTCATCATGGGACATGACTAGCTTCAAAATGGCCCATAGACCCTGGTATGGGTCACGATGGTCTCACCATCATTTAACACACACTCGCTGATGAATCAAAGGTTGCTTATCTCGGAAGGCGGAAACACCTCTGTTTCACTAGGAAAATCTCTACCAAGTCGGTGTGAAGGTACCACCATCGGTAACATTGTTCCCATTATCTTCTGTTTGTGGTTCATCTCGAGATTCGAGTGAAGGCATTTGGTTCGCATACAATGATGTTCTCTATTCGAACTTCACGCCGCTTGAAGTCTTTTTGCTTTCTATTGTTTTGAAATATACACTCACTTATTAATTGTAGATAATTCTTTGATGTGTTTGTAAGCTGAGAAATAATATCAATTTTTTTGAAAGAAGAAAGAGAGCAAGTAATAGGCATATTTTTCTTTATATATTTTATAACTGTCTCTGTAGACTTTCCAAAATTTGTATTTTATTCTGTTGTAAGAAGAAAGAGAGCAAGTAAGAGGCATATTTTTCTTTGAAAGTTGATTTGCCAACTTGCTATTGAGGGAAGAAGGATGGCAACGGCAAATAGAGACAACGCCACGACTACAACCTTTTGGCGAAATATATGTATTTGTGAATGTACATTCGGCAAACTATTTGATGTCGATGATTGTCTTTCATTACATATTCTTAATTACCTAAACGGCATTGTTATCTAAATCTGTTATTAGTCATTCTTTGTATCATGAGTTTACCATACTTTTGGTCAATGAACAAACGTATTTAGTTAGGCTAACCAATTAATGATTGGATGAAACATTTTTCTTTGAAGTAGACATTTGAAAAATTACATATAACCATTTCTCGCTACGTGACGCCAAAGAACATTGCCATAAACATATTGTTGAATGTTTAACCATTTTGTTTTACTTACTTTGTGTGGTGTTCGACATTTTGACAAAGTCGGAAAATAATCAAATGTCAATATAAGAAATGAACATTTAATAATCCTAAATACAAAGCGAAAATTTTGAGGTGAAAATTTATTTTTCCAAAACAAACATCTTAGAGCATCCACTTGGTCATTTTAAAATATTCTAGAGATGGTCGTTAAAAGTACAACTCGCTCCTAAAGAGAAAAATGTTCAAGTTTCAAGAAATACATGCGCACCTCAAAAACCTATGGAATCCTTCCTTCAAGTTGTATAACTGTACGTATATATTCTTCCTTTAAGAGCTGGTGAGGTGCCAATATCACCGAAAGCCATTCAAATACACAATGAAATTCCAAGGAATCCATTCATCATATTCGCTTAGCTGCAAATGCAATAAACACTATTCACCTAGTGATTTTTATGTTCTCTTTTTAGTTTCCAAAGAATATTTACTCTTTTAGGTTGTCATTATGACATTACATAAACTTTAGAGAATATTTCACTTTGTTGCAACTTGCATTTTGGAATCAAATCTATATTATCCAATCACAATTAATATTTCTAGCTAGTGTATATATTGTACAGTAATATGTAATGAATATCTGTGATATCTTTCATGTCGATTAACTAATTTTAAACTTTATTTTTATAAAACTTGAAATGTGATTATACTTGAGCTGGTTTTCGTGTGTTAGTCGAATATATTTCAGATATAGTGGATTTTTAACTTGTAATGCCACAAGTTTAAAGCCATGGCAAACAAAAGTAAAATTGCTATATTTACATGTTAGGTAATATTAATAGTTTCTTTAATTAACAATGTTTACTAAATTTACCATTGTTTTATATGGAAATCAAGTTTTTTAGGAAATTAATGGTTTATTAAATACTTTAAACTTGTACTTCACCACGCTAAGCTTAAAAACCTCTATTTAATGGGCTAAAGCGATCTTTTGTAAATAATCTTGTCATGAATCGTGGAAATATTCGACTTTCGCTGTTTCGGCATCACTATCATTCATTCACAATGATAGTTCTCAAAACTCTTGACTCAGCCAAGCACCAACTCAATAAAAGCAGGAAATGCAGACTGAACCCTAACCTTATCCACAAAATCTCAAGCAGCAGCTCCATGAATTTTACTTAAAAGTGGGTACCAACCGAGCCACAACCCGACAGACCAACCCGAGCAACCCGAGCTTATCGGGTCAAGTTGCGGTCATATTTCTAATAGTCAAACCCGACCAACCCCGACCGACAAAACCCTAATAACCCCTAATCTCGATAACATTCCTAATTGTAATCTATGTAATGTATCGCTCTTTGTATAACGATTGTAAGAGTTGAGATCAACATAGCCATATTTAATATAAATGTAATAAATCAATCTAAATTTTCCATTTTTATCAAAGTTAATAAACCATTTTCACATTTTTAAACAACATATCTTTCAAACTATAAAAAATTACCATGAGCCTAGAAATTAAATTATATCTTTCTATAAATACGCACTTTTCATATTTTTCGACAACATTTTTTCAAAATTTCCTACCGAAAAATCATATACCATTTTAAAAATCAATCATATATGAGCCACAAATCATATATGATTTTAAAAATCTAATCATATATGATTTTTCTCGGGCCGTAAATTATGAAAAAAAATCGCTAAAAGTATATAAGAAATGCATATCTATGAAAGATAATTTTATTTTCGTCAGCGATGGTATGATTTTTATCACAGAACACTTAATCAAAGGTTTGGTGATATTTAATTTTTAAAAAGTGAAAGTTTATTTTAATAAAAAATGAATTCGCTATTATCTGTTTACTTGATATACAGAAATTTGGATTTATATCAACTTGCCTCAGATTGAATTCACTCTAATATATCACAACCTACTTAGTAAAAACACTTCAAACACAATCGCCCTTAACTTTTTCGCTTTATTAAGCATTATCACAAAAAGAACGATACATTATATATACAAGCAGGTACCCGCTATGGCGACGATACTTTGAAATAAAATTTACTGAATCATGATTTTAGTTTATTATGTTTTTCGACAATAAATTTACGGATATCAAGAATTGCTTAGCCTGCGTTCGTCGTTCGCTCGAGTCCGCTTGGCCCCAACACTGCCGGGCTAGCCCATTTTACCGCTGAATCGCCGCCAATATTGTTTAATGTGCTATTATCAGATAATGACATTTAATGCAGGGTTCCCCGCCGCCGTCAGCGGCCATACCCTAAAATAAAATTTTCCGTGAATCATGTATTTTAATTTACAGTTCTTTTGATAATAAATTTACGATTTCAAGAATTTCGCTTGGGCCATGCCGTTCTGAGCCCAGATGGCCATGCTTCAATTCTGCTCAACCTCGTCAGTTCGCGTCTTGCTGGACGCGACTGTTTCCTCGCAAATTATTTGGAACACTGCTGGCTTGCTCAGAATATTTCAGATAATATTCTTTATTTGTATTGAATGCATGAATTATGTTTAAGTTTTGGTTGCATAACATGCCATTTGTATTTAAGTGTAAGGTGTGTTTAAATAACTGCATTAATTGTATTTATTGACTAGTTAATTAATTAACTAAATTAAATATCTTGACCACATTAATAGTGCGTTGTATTTTGTACATTAAGCTTTAAAATTAAAATTCATGAGAAAGATTATTAATAGTGCATTATGTATTTTATATTAAAATTTGATTGTGTTTTAATTTTAAATACCAGAGAGAGATTATTCATATATTATAGTAGTATAGATAATATATAAAAGGCAAAAATATCATATATCCCTCCCAAATAATAATTACATATATATTTTGTATTAAAGTTTTATGCACATAATACAATTCAAGTATGCACGCTTGGATATATATGCAATTTTGTCGACTAACATTGAGTACTAATTAGTTAAGGTATTTATACAACTTTTTGCCAAATACTTTATTAAACTATCTCCTTAGCTAGCAATCAAAGTTTATTCCCTAAAATCATTTTTTTAATTTATTTCAGTGATCAAAAGTTCAAATATGAACTTTATTAGGCTTTTCTTTATGGTCAAGTATTGTCTTATAGATCTATGTATACGCAAAGTTGATAAATGATGTTGATTTTTAAAAAACTTTAGCAAAGAATAGAAAGGGTTTGAAGGTTTCCTTAAATTTGTGACCATAAAAAAGAGGAATAAGAACTCGTGATGGATGTATAGTCAGAAAACTCGAAAAGATACACATGCTAGAACTCCATCATGAAATAATTCGAAAATTATTCAAGTTTGTACTTTAACTTCAGCTATTTATATATAATCAAAGCTCGTTGTTGTGCTTGAATTTGAACTTTCTACATCTCGAATCGAACGAAAGCTCAAGTTAAGTTTGATTGCAAATAGTTCAATCTCAATAAAGTTTGAAAATTGTGGACCTAATCCAAACCATTCCATTTTGAGAATTTTGCAATCAATTAGGTTGTGTTTGTTTTTTCAGATATTTTATATCTAAGTTGTAAAGGCATGCCTTCAAAAGTATGTAATTTAAAGTCTTTACTTAATATACAAGAAGTGAGAATCGGACAAAAAAAATCTACAAAATTGAAGAGGAAAAAAAAAAAAAAAATCATTTTTGACTATTTTATCCGAAAATAAATACAAACTTGTTTCTGTTTGCACAAAAAAAAAATAAATAAAAAAAATAAAAAATGCCTAAGTTGGCCTAAGTTGAACTAATCAGGCAATCACCAATGTAAAGCTACACTAATTCAAAATGCGATATAAAATATCTTTCCTAATGTACCAAAAATGGTGTATTATAAATCAAATAGTTTTGATGAATAATTGTTGGTTAATATGTAGTATTGTAGACGCTTTTGTTTGGCCATGACCCACTGATCATCTATGTAGCGACCACCTAAATGTTCTTAACTTTCAAATATACTTTACTTTAGAGTTCAATGATTTGAAAGTTATACAAAAATACTAAATTCAAAGAGATTGCCACCTTACATGGTGCTAACACTTTACACCATCGCAAATAGTATTTAAACCTGTACCAATAAACTTCATTGCGCCACCACATCCAAAAATGTATCACCATTTTCTCCTTGTCCTCATGGTCATACTTCACCATGCACGCAATATCGAAACGATGGTCCCGGATCATGGTCCTTACCTCGCCGTTTATTGGCATATGTGCCATGCACATGCAACTCCTCCCAAATGATCGTAGTCATTTATGACGCTACGGACTTTGGTACGCCCAACATTTCTTCCTAATGTCGATGTTGCCCCAATTCCGACGATTGTTCCGCCACTCGGAGCGGCGATGTTAAGGAACTCAATACGCCCCTCGATGGTTCTCACCGATGTCCGGTGTCCATCTGGGACGCATCGCCCTGATGGGAGTCTAGTCCAAACCTACGTGGGTGGCAAGAGGGTGATCATGTTGTTAGAATATATAAATCATGTGATACATGTGATTGGCGGGAAATGATATCTGGTTAAGTCAACCTGATGGTATGCCACCAATCACATGTTACCGATGGCCGCCGATATTATGGCGGCAGTGGCATTTAATTACGAAGTTTTATCCAAAAAGTCAAGAAATGAGATGCTACCGATTTGCCTTTTTGGTTGAGACTATACACCCGATGTTGAAAATAATTTATACCCATTTGTGTTTTTAAACACGATGGAAATCTTTTATTTACGCTAATGATCATGCTATTTTATTCGACATGGTAAGAACCAAGTTGTCAAGACTTACCCGATAATACCCGGTACAATTAGAAACTACCTGTGCACGGCTATGGGTATTACCAATCGCTATGCCTGTATAAGGGAAAGTAGCTGATGTTGAAATTTTAGTTTGTGGAGGTGCACCTAAAGATGCATACGCTAATGCAAATAACAGAAATTTGATAAAGCTTTGGATACCCGTGTTCGAATTAAAATATCCCAAACTGATCCACAATGGGTCATGGAGACCATGCCTCAGACGCCGCCATGGGTGATATGTTATTGCTACCAAATGGTAACGCTTTGTTCATCAATGGTGTGTCACCGGGTCGCAGGATGGGAGCTTGGGCGGATCCAGCCGTACCGGAATTTACCGACCGAAAAGCTAAATACATGTCGATGGGAGTTTACAAAATGCAAGCACTATTCCTCGGTGTACCATTCGACCGCAATTTTGCTTCGAGATGGTTCCGGTATTTGTTGGGAAGTAACCCACATGATAAATATGAATTTTCGGACGCATTTTTCCCACGTAACTGCTTGAAGCCGCTTTACTTAGATCCAAGTTTATCTGGGTTACGTATCAAGTATAATCTCCCCTAAATTTAAAACCCTTCATCATGGGGACAAGTTGACAATTAGCTTCAAAATTTCGTGCCCCATAGACCCTAACTTGGTATGGGTCACGATGGTCTCACCATCATTTAACACACACTCGTTTTCGATGAATCAAAGGTTGCTGATCCTGGAAGGCGGAAACACTACTGTGGCGCCATTTAATCATGATGTGGTATGTGATATTGTAATCATCGATTATTTGATTCGGTGTTTGCCTTAAGTAATCAAATATATATGGTGATTTTGAGCATTTAACTCATTAACATGTCATTAACTTTGGTTCCCCCCTTTTTAGTATATTTACATAAAACTTATAGATTTTTTCCAGTTTTTAAGTATATGTTTTTTTTATTCGCGTTCGTAGTCTTCGGATTGAAATAGATGAGGTCGCTGAGGTTGTATGTAACACCCCAAAATTGGGTTCACGAAGCATAGAACCTTGGGTGCTACCATCTTGGTATCACAACGTAAGGTACAAAGAATGGTTTTATTCCAATAATTTAGAATAAAATACATTAGGAAAACATTAAGTTTTCATTATATGAAAATAGTGTGGAAATAGGCCTAAAAAGAAGTTTAAAGCGGTCCTGATTATTCATCAGAGTCGCCAATGACCATGCCCCTTGCCAAGCGTCTTCCAATAGTGAGCTATCGCCTTAAACCTGAGAACACATGCTAAAACGGGCCAGCTTACGCTGGTGAGTTCATAGAGTTTATTTACAAAATTTAGTAGTGGAACTGATAGAGATAAATTGCTATTTACGACTAAGGCAGATATACAATAAACGTTCCAACAACAAATCATTCCAACAATCATCCAACAACACAATCGAGATCTCGCCAGGCCCCAAGAAACTCTAGACGCATAGTTGTAGTAAGGCCTAGAACAATGCTACCCTGGTCTAGATGGGATACAAATGTCTATTCTTAGCTAGGCATCACGTTATAGCAAAGGAATGTTACCCTAGTCTAAGTCAACATCTGTCGCGTGTCTAACATTTCCTAGTCAACACATTAGCAATTCTAAAGAGTAGTGGCAGGTCCAAGAAATTGTTTACACTCACATTTACTTCAAATAAACACATAAGGCTTCAATCACCAAATCAAATATTCCAATCAACAGTCATTCTCAAATAACGTTCACTTATCCAATTATGGTTAGTTAAAACCAGCATATATTCTCCCCCAAAATAGTTATGAAAACCTTTGAAAATAGGGGCTATGAAACTCACCTTAGCCACAGTAATGCACTATTCACAACTAACACGACTGGCATCTAAAGCTAATCTCCACGGCATCCAGAAGAAGGTACACGAAGTACGATAGAATAGAAACGGCGCAACCTAATGCGTATATGATTACCTTAAAATACGGCTCATATGATAAAGAAGTCGATAAAAGATAATGTGTCGTAGTTTTTGTGGATTTATTCGTGTCATTACTTTCAAAAGTCCATTATTAATATTCAAAAGTTCATAATTAATATCTCAAAAGTTTAGTTTTGACGTTTCGTGTGGTGGTAAGAAACATAGACGCGACATACAACTCACGCGAAAGAGGATAAGACGTCGACACAGTCGAGACATACTAATTAGAACGCACGCCAAAAGGAAAAGACATCGACAAAGTCAAGAAATACTGACAATACTCAAGCTAGTCAAAGAAGACTAGGAAAATGACGACAACTATTTATGTAATATAAATAGGTTAACTTTCGGTAATTTCCCCATAATCCCAAACGTACATGCTTATAATAAAAGATAAGTTTCCATTTATCGCTTGATTAATAAAGGTTTCACAATCGTTACTCGTAATTATACAAGTTTATAATAAAGTACGTCATATAAGGTATACTATGTAGTATTTTATAACGACGCGTTCGTTTATTCAACGTTCCCAAACCATTACGACTTTAATAAATTGTCTTATCAAAATAACCTTTCCCAACAAGTTTATAAAAGTTAACTTGTATTTATAAAACACGAGTTACTATCTTAATTGATAAAGGTTTATAATTAAATAAAACTGTATCCGTCGTCAATATATAGCTAATTATCTTGTTATTAGTTAATACATGACAATTGAATATTTAGGCTCGTCGCGAATCAAATATATTAAATTCAATTTGAGTCTAATATATCGTATTCTTTTAAGTCCAAAATGTCCAATTTGTCCAACATTAACGATCTCATTGTATCAATATGTCCAAATCGTAATCCGTAATTCAAAATCCCATAATTATCCGTAATGGCCAATGTCGATCATCAATTCCAAATAACCGATACGTACCAACGATCACAATTAACCAAATAATTACACGTCAGTCCAATTTATTATCCGAAAACATTATTACTGGTTCCGTATATTATTATAACCCTTTTAATAAACTTTAATCATTCTTACTTATTATTTGTGGGCTAGGAACCCATAGACCAACATGTACTCCCATTTTCAGACTTTCCAACAAGAATGAGCAACAAAATGCTAAAAGCAATCCATAAATCAAACAAGACCAAACCGGGTCTCGACCCGTAACCCATACGGTTCCAAGACGACCGAGACCAAACCAATTCTAAACCGAGGCTAAGACGCAAACGCAGCACCCCTTGTCTCTTATTATCGGCCAAACACAAAACAACAAAACAACTATAATTCTTGACTAATGTTGGTATTTTTGCTCTATAACTTAAGGTTTGTCTATGGTTCGAGGTTTTGACGAGTTTTCGTGTTTTACTAGTCCTTTTTGATGAGGTTCCCTTTTTACGAATGAATCATAATTTGGGAAGTTAAGAATCATGACAAAATACTATTTTATCATGATATGAGAAGTTTCACATGGACACTATTGACATGGATGAAATGCCAACAACCTTATGTGAGAAATGATAATCAAGGTTTTCGAATAGCCAAGATATCATTATGAGGTAAAATGACTAGTTTATAGTTTTGTATATAGAGATCAACCAAGAATGCTATTCTTGATGATGTGTTCAATATAGATAACAACTTTAGTGATATTGAAGTATGTGTATAGAGTCTACGATTCTTAACGTGTTATAAGAAATGATATTATTAATTAAGTTAGGAATAATAATTTATTTATAAGTAAGTTATTAAAGAACATACCTTTGATATATATATTTTTTTATGATTTAAAAAATCATAGACGCGAAATTCTTCATGATCTTCTAAGATGCTTAATATCCTAGTATGAAGAATTCTTAAAAAGAAAACGTTAGAATGATCTATCATTATCCAACATTTAAAATATGATGATTTCTAAAAACATGACTTTTTGTTTTAAGAAATTTCCATCTTTGTAGTTTTCAAACATACACGGATCGTATCAAGTTTTTAAAGTACAATATACTCTAAGAAACTTGGTAACGGCTCTCCAATTGTGGAAAACTAGAAAGGGGTTGAATAGTTTTACCGATTAAAACTTCGTTTTAAAATATTTAGATCAACTTATGTCAATCTATTTGATTGTGTGTGTTGGATGATGATAGATAAAGCATATAAGCAAATGAAGCAAAGATAAAGAGTAAGAAACACAAACCACGACTCGAGTGTTTATAGTGGTTCGGCTACAAGGACACCTTCCTTGCCCTACTCCACTCCCCGAGTCACCTACTCGAGAGTTCAGAACACTACACAACACAAGCTCCATGTGGCGAGAAGCCTTCACAACGTCGCCTACTCTTTATCCGGTACAAGGCTAGACACCGGGTCCTTCCACGAGGTAGAACCAAACCTATCACAACGTCGCCTACACTTTATCCGGTACAAGGCTAGATACCGAGTTCCATTACAAAGGAGGAACTGCTACCCAACACTACACAACAACTATCCCAAAGGAGACACACTCCTTATAACAACATCATAAGGATCTCACTATCCTTTAACCCAAACTAATCTATCTTGTACATCGATTCATCATATCGAATGTACACCCTTGGCACCTTTCACTAATGCCTTTGACACGACCCTTTTGCACCTTTCACTAATGCCTTTGACACGACCCTTTTGCACCTTTCACTAATGCCTTTGACACGAATCTTCGGCACCCTTCACTAATGCCTTTGACACGACCCTTTGGCACCCTTCACTTATGCCTTCGACATGGACCTTTGGCACCTTTCACTAATGCCTTTATCACAACACTTCTAAGGAGGGAGGAAAGAACTATCAACAAGATAACTTCGGTAGTCTTGATGATGACGAAGCTTGGCAACCCATGTACTTGATCTTGCTCGACTTCAAGAGGTGGTGATCTCGCCTTTAAGAGGAACCTAGAGAATCACACAAACACAAAACTACATAGAAAGATCCTTTGGATTTGAGGTTAGAGAGTTTACAATACTAAGAGAGAATATGTGTAAAAGGGGTGAGTTGCAAGAGAGAAATGGCTCACTATTTATAGGCAAATTTCTCTACTGTTCCTCAGATCCCACGAATCCCTCCCCAGAGGGATTCGGCTAGTGCAATCCAAGGGATCCGTCAGTCTGGGTCAGCTTAAGTCTGGATTTTGGGTTGCAAACCGGGTTATGGGTTATGGGTTATGAACCATGGGTTATACAAGATGCAATGTATCTAGACATTGGGTCATGGGTCATGGGTCATGGACCATGGATAATACCCAACATGACTTCATGTATGATGTCATGCAATGGGTCATGGGTTATGGATCAAGCTCCATGGGTATGGGTCATGGACTTTGGGTTTTACCCAACTACATTCAATGTATCTAGTCAATGGGTCAAGTACTTATATTTTTACCCATTACATTACCCATTACAATATAAGTATGCACATTTCCATATTATGTAAACACTAGTTGTTATACATATGTATTTCTATAAAATGTAAACACTATTACTTGTTTAGTGTTTTATATGAAAATGTAAGTGTGTTATTAAACTATTGGCTCAAACTATTTACGTATTTTATTTGTTTCGTTAATATGATTTTACGTTTGTTATCGACAAAACAATAGAAGATCGTAAAATATAAATAAACGTTTTTACGGCTTATTTGTATTAACAACCATGTCCTAGATCTACAACCTAGACCAGGGTCCACCCACCCAAATCGGTCGACCAATGTAATCTCGAAAAATCTTACAAAACAAGTCCAATTCCTCGCTTAATCCATATTTTAATCCATAAACTTAGTACTCATTTTATTAACTTTGATTCCACCTAAAACATAACATAAAATTATATATATATAATCGGTCAAAAACTTAAAAGTAACAAGATATATATATATATATATATATATATATATATATATATATATATATATATATATATATATATATATATATATATATATATATATATGGTTATATATATATATATACGTATATATATATACGTATATATATATATATACGTATATATATATATATATATACGATACGAACGGTCTTGGCTTACCGAGGGAAAGGAGAACGAGGGTCGTTGATGGTGGTGTCTTTACGAGTACAACTTATAACCAAACCCAAGCAACAACCCCTTTGAAAATGTCTACTATTAAAACCCTAACATCCGAACCTTATAACTTAGATCTAGAACGCGTGGTAAAGTTTTATGGCGCGCGGTGGTATGAAACCGTGACCACAAAGGCCCGATCTATCGATTGAGATGGGCGATGTAAGTAGTGGAGGTGGCCGGAAGTTATTGAATCCGGCGACAAATTGGAACCCTGAGAGGGTGGTGGCCGGATTTTCTAGTGAGAGGGAGAGAGAATTAGGAGAGAGAAAGAGTAGGTGTATTATGAGAGGAGTGGGAGAGGTTTGGGGTATTTATAACCCTGGAGGGACCAATTGTGTAATTAAACCAAGAGAGGAAGGCGACGGTGTAACTATCACAGGGACTAAACTTGTAACTTTGTTATCTTTTGTAGTTTAATAATTTAGGGCTCGTTTAGACTAGTAAATGATGGATTTGTGACTCGGGAGTTACGCCAACGCTCGAATAATATTTACAATAAAATGATTATAAATACGACTGTATCTCAAATTAGAGGGAAAGGTCACTCTAATTGTCGCTTTCTCCATTTAAGGCGAGAGGAAATTACGGGTTGTCACATGGCCTAAGTTCGCTGCATGACCAAAAATATGTGAGGTTGTTCAAAAGATGATTGAATGTAAGTTATGGCTTCTTAAATGAAAACACGAAGATAACTGAATTATCTGATTCAATGGTTGTGTTTACTGGATCTTTTAAGCATTTTGTAAGTTAAAAAAAACAACGTGGTGTCTGCTCTTATTTTCACAGAATACGGTTCAGAAAATATATATTAGTCATTAGGTTTCAATAAATATACCTGATTAACTTATTGTTATTGATCGGGTACGGTTAGTACCGATGTAACTTATGAAACAAACCATTCACTAAAAAAACGTACTTTCACTTAATTGTTTCATTGGTTTTCTAAACCAGCTGATGCGTTTTAGGTAGAAAGCTTTAAAATTTTCAGCCTTGAACCGGAGTTTGGTTTCGCGAAGAAGATGATGTATCAATGTGTATTTTTTTCTGATGCTGATGAGGTAAAGGGTATGACGAAAATAATTTTACACGTATAGATTCTTTGTTTTATCTATTTTTTACATTCAAGTTTTGTAACCAACCCACGTAAAGTATCACCTATAATTAACCCACATCTTTACTTGGATTTTACATATAGTATTAATCCATTTCTAAACGCCAAGCCATGAATAAAGCTCACCCATTAGATAATCAAGCACAACCCATGCGAGCCATTTTTTTTATATACTTACGAATGGGGTAATACGTTGGTTTTATATCAAGTAAGTGACATTGGTCAAAGTACACGTATTACAATTGTTGACGGCCACTATGTAGATCGTGATCGATGACTAAGTCGTCATGGACGGCAAGAAATGGTATATATTTAGTAACTACACTGTCGCTTCAATGACAAGAGAGGGTACATTTTATATAATTTTTTTTAATTGAATTTGCATTCTTGCGGAGTATTGTTGTGCCTTCTTCACCGAGTATTGTTGTTGTTGTTGTTGTTGTTACGTTAGGAGTCAGAAAGATCATAATTGACATAATTACATTTACGAAATAACTAGTGTTAGTTGTGATATTGAAACACGTGCACATGCTGAGTCTTAACCACCTTGATTGTAAATCTTGACAGGATTGTTCTGGCAACGACATCGGTGTTTCTAAGATAGTAGCTGGTCTCAAAAAGGGAGAAGGCCCCTGATTGGATTTTGTTAGTAAAGGTATTCAGAACTTTATTTCAAGTGAATAGATGATCAGTTTATCATGTTTGTATATAGTCATATCCGCTTCTTTGCAGGTGAAGTGAATTGTTAGGAATAAGCAATCTTTGTAGTCACATTCTATATGTTCAAGTACGTAGAACTTCATAGAGGCGCAATATTTAGAAAAGTTATCGCGTCATATTTTTTAGCTATCTGGGTCTAAAATAATAAAAACTTGTTGAAGAATTGGACTTTTGCTTAGGTTTATATAGAAGTAACGACCGCGTAATGGACTGACCCCCAAAAAGGCCGTTTTTTATTAGCACAGTTCAATTTTAGCATACTGCATTTTATTCTTATCTTTTTCTTTACATGCGAAGCCTTTTTCTACTTGCAACATGTATACTATAACTCGACCCTTTTGTGTAGGTGTGTTAACCAGAGCAAGACTGCTGAATTTGCATTCGATGTTAAGTCTGTTGCATGAAACAGGCAAGTATATCTTCCTTTTTGTTTTTCGTTTATCCACATATATTGAGCTATATTATATTCATTCTATCGTCGACATATATTATAACCTCTAGCCGTTATGCATCATCGAATTTGGATAATGCTTATGGAAACCGTATGCATAAACCGACAATGGCAAAAAGAAGTCCGCCGGTTTCTAACAATCGGTTGATAACAGATTACGTGCCTACGGATCTTTCTTTTGTGCTGAAGAAACGGTTTATTAAAGGAAGGAAGCCTTATGAGACGACCACTTTATCTGATACACAACTGCGGTAGTGGATACAGGTGTGCGCTCTTATTTGCATACGAATGTACCTATTCATTCACCTAATGATACGCATGTCTATATGTAATATGGTTATAATAGTAAAAATTTTCATTTGAATAAAATATAAAAGACGGTTTAACTTACACAAATAGTTGATACTTTTTTCAGCATTTGCTTTGTTTATTTTGCATAGTTTTGTTTCTTTAATTGTTATATATTCATATGCGGGAATGAATCCTTGAGTATTGTAAAATTTGCTCACCTATCGGACCAATGTACGCACATTTAACTTTGTCCTTATTGTTTTCAAACCCGAGTTACCAACGCTGTTGTTTCATTTTCATTTGTTTCTTCAGGAAAAAGTAAATGAAGCCGCATCAGGTGATGCTTCGTCCATACTTTTTAGTCACCTATAACGGTAGCTGATAAACGACAAGGATAAGATGTCACCGTCTCAAGAACGATTGACGAAATTATCGGCATGTATCTTTTTTGTATTCACTTTTCAGCCCTTTCCTTTGTTGATTTGTGTTGTATACAGTCATGTTATAAATAAAATAGAGGTTGTAATAGATTAAATGGGTTGGAAAATGATTAGTGTAACTACAATAAAACGGGTCATAGATAACGAAATGATTTTCTCACTTATGTGTTAACAACTACATTTTATATTGTCACAGGAAGAGGTAGTTAATATGCAAGGTCTTAACAATTTACTACTACTTGTGTAAAACTATAAAAATCTAAAACGTGTGAAAAGACTATTTTGCCCATATAATTTAATACTTATGAAATACGTAAAATACGTCAAGCTCATTAAATGTAATGCTAACCTAACTCGTAAATATGCAAATTGTACAAGATAATAAAACCGACACACTTATGTCTCTAATATATATATATATATATATCACACGTTATAAAGTTACATGGACCGAATTATATACAAGTTTACAAAACACATTTAACTTAAATAAAACCACTACATTGTAAGTTGGGAAAATTGATTTTGTCTTTAATTTCCCCCCCCCCCCCTTGTTTGGCCGACTTTACCTCCCCCCTTAACTCCCATTTATTCCATTTCCTTTCATTTGTAACCTATCATTTACACACTCTCTAAAACACATACTAAACCCAAAACAAAAAGTGACTAGTCCTTTTTCCTCCCATTCGATTCAAGGTGATCGGAGGTTGGTCGTGGAGTTTCTAATTCGAGGGAAGAGGTGTGGCTATGATCGTGGGCTTTGATTCAAAGGTTGTGGGTGTTGGTTTCGAATTCGTTTGGTTTCTTGTCTTCCTCCCAAACGTATTAACGCAACTAGGGTAACGTATCTATCTTGGAAATTTCCTCCAATTTGTTATCTTGATCGTATGGGTTGTAATCCCATTCGAATGCATGTAATCGATTGATACCTCACATAAAATGATAAACTCGCCACATAAAATCATAACCTAAGTCACATGAAAAATGGTATGAGATGTCCCATTTATTCGACCCATATGAAAACCCATTGAATTGAATATGTTCGACCTACCCTTGTACGACCTAAATCATGTTTCGTCTATGTCCTATCGAGTTAAAATGATATAATATAATCGCGTTTATGTCTTGGCTTATTTTGTGTGTCGATAATATTTAAAAAGGGCCTCGATTTGTTTTTGTTTGTGTCGTGGGAATTGATTAGTCATGGACATGTCACAACTAGATTAAATCATATGAGAGGGTCGTATATTTGTTTGGGATTAGGGTTCGACATGGTTTAAAATGGGAATGTATAATCGGAATGGATTAGGGTTTTCAAAATGGTATTCGGTTCTAAATCAAAGATAAGGGTTGCTTTTGTGAATAATGAAACTTGAAGGGTTGGCTCGTTAATGAGGTAAAAGAATGAACTAAGTCGTAAAATAAGTAAACTTGTGATATTTACACTTTTAACCCTATACTTTGTGATAATGACATTTTAGACCCTAAATTATTGTAACTTGTATAATAATAATCATTTTCATCATTTTAGCCTAATTTGACATTAATTACATCATAAATGACTAAACCTGCTAATTATGGAAAACTGCTATTTTGGAAAGTTACTTATTATGGAAACTTACTAAATCGGGAAACCGGCCTAAAATAGAAAGCTGCCTAAAATGGAAAGTTACTTAAAGTGGACACTTACTAAGCAAGGAAAGTTACTATATTTGGAAACTTACTAAAAATGGAAAGATTATCATAAACCCTAAAAGACTTAATCGAAAGTAAAACCCTTTAACTGCGTCTAATAAATGTATATCCGTTCACTTCTGTAGATTCCCCGAGGAAGGAGTGACCTTCCGTGTCTTGTGATTTCATCTACTTGTGTTTGTCTTTGCTGTTGAATGAGGTACAGATATTCTATCCTTTTTCAGTAGGGATTTCTCATGACTTTCCGATCCTTAACTTTATTTCACTTATGATATTCCATTGCTATGATTTCCTTTACAGATATTCTATCCTTTTTCAGTAGGGATTTCTCATGACTTTCCGATCCTTAACTTTATTTCACTTATGATATTCCATTGCTATGATTTCCTTTACTATGATCCTTTTAATATGATCCTTTGATATGATTCTATTCGCTATGATATTCGTATGTTATGATTATGATCCCTTCAGTTGATATGTTTCATTTGATATTGAACCTTGATATTGAGCCTTTGCTATACACCCTTTAGATTGGTGAACCTTTGATATTGAACCTTGCTTTGAATCTGTGATATGAACCTTTATGTTATGACCTTGTTGACCCTTCGTTTGACAAGCCAATATGTTTCCTAGCCATGAAGGTAACATGGCCGTGTCATTGATGCACCAATGGCATGACTCTAGTGTGGTTGAGTGATGTTCCACACCGCCTTTTTATGATATTATGCGCGCTTTATGTTATGATTATGGCCACTATGATTTATATGGGGCGTATGGGTTGATCCATGAGTTATGGATATTATCTATGTATGATATAAGCATGATGTCATGCAATGGGTTATGGGTCAAGCTCCATGGGTCATGGGCTTTGGGTTGTACCCAACTACATTCAATGTATTTGCCCAATGGGTTATGATACTTAAGTTTCTACCCATTTATATTACCCAATATACTACATACTAGTTATGTGTATATTTTACCCAAATATGTAAACACTAGTTGTACCTGTCCCACATATGTAATATAAATCATAAAATCACTTATACTTGTTTTAGTTTTTATGTGAAAATGTGAATATGTTAGAAACTATTAGTTCAAACCATTTACGTATTTTATTATTTTCGTTAAAATGATTTTACGTTTGTTATCGACAAAACATTAGAAGATCGTAAAATATAAATAAACATTTTTACGGCTTATTTGTATTAACAGAACCATTATATGATTATTGGATTCATGTGTTGACTATGCTATTATATGATTTATGTGACTATCTGTTACCCTACTATTACATGACATATGTGATTATCATTACCATGTTATTATGTGACTAATTGATTTACCCGTTTGCCATGCTAGTATGTAATTATCGACTCATCCATTTACATGTTATACCTCGTCAGTTACTTTTGTGGGCTATGATTATCATTTAGTATTCCTATTTGCTATTTGTGACTACCATGCTTGTACATCATTTGGTACTTTCTGATGCTTATGTTGTTAGTTCGACATATAATTGATGTTTACTGCCTTGTTGATCTTCATGTTTACACTTTTGTATGCTTTGTTTGATAACCAAAATGGTTCAACTTATGTTGGTTGTCTAGCTGACTTGTTTAGTTGCCACGCTATGTCCTTGTTTAGTTAATTCATTCAATTATGATGTTCGTTATGTATTTCTACCTGATACATGTGGCTACCATGTTTATACTGATGTTAGTATTTCCACTATTTATGATACTTGTTATGTTATTAACTGTGGGTTATCTGACTTGTGTGATTGCCATGCTTACGTTCAATTTAATTGCTTCCGCCTGCTGATAGATGCCCGCTTGGCTTATATGTATTCTGATTATCTGATTTAATTGGGTGCCCTATTTATGTTTAGTTGATACGTTGTCTGCTACGTTGGTCATTGTTTGGTTACTTGTTTTGATTATGATACTGTTCATTAACTCCTATTTGATATATGTTACTTGTATGTCTGGTTATTTATATGTACTTATGTATGTTCATCGATCGCATGCTCTGCTTTGGTCTCCTTTGATTTATGTCCTTCGATTATCTATTGATATTGTGTTCTGCAGGTTCCTCATTGACTCATTGTGCTCATTTCGATGCGACTTTGTTATCAGTCTCCTTTGTTTCATTTTGTATTTCTGATTTTGTTTAGATTTTATTTTGTTATCTCTTGCTCGGGCTTTTTAAGCTCAGCCGCATTTCTTTTCCATGCGGCAGGTACCAAGTAGGATGCCGGGCTTTGTTGGGCTGAGAGTAGAGCATTGAGTGATCCAACCCTAGTTTCCCTTATCATTTTGGACTAATTTGAAGAGCAATGGTTTTGATGTTTCGTTTCATTTTTGACATTTTGGATTTTGTATTTTCCTTGTAAGTCATTCGTTTTTATGACTGGATATTTTATTTCATAAGACTTCCGCTTGCGATTGTTTTATGTATGTTCTGATATGACACCATAACGTGATACTTCTACCCTTTCCAGGTTGGGGTGTTACAACTTGAATCCCAAGGTACGTCAAAACCTGATATAATAATCTAGAACTATATGTAAGATTAACAAACTGTCACCACTTTGGTTAACATATATTAATGGGCATAGGTCAAAGCACTTACTTTTTTTTGTAAGGGTTGCATCAGGCTAGGCAGGTGGGGTATCCAACAACCATTTTATGGACTTTTTATTAAATGGTTAACATGTTAAATACGATTTTAGGTCTGTATTATTGTTTTTTAAACTACAATGAACACGTGATCTAATTAGAAACACAAGATAAGGACTAAGAGAGTGATTATGAGCCAACCCAAACTGACCTTAGGTTTCCATAATTCTTGGAAATGCCATCTATTTATAGGAGAATATTCGCTTACATCGCACACGATCTGCATACCTAATTCGTTATGGTAACGACTAGCGACTAGCGAGATTCATCTCCTTTTATGGGTGGGAGCAATCATATGTCCCACCTTGGGACCTTCGTGCCTTAAAGGCTTTTTTATAATAGAATATGTATGTGTTAGGACCTTCAATTATGGTGGTTAAATTTGTCAATATTCACCCATATTTTATATTAGGAAGTTCAGGTGGTTTGTATCTTCTATGTTCCTATTTATAATAAAATCATTGACTCCTTGAAAGGAAGAACATGTGACTTGATAATGGAGCTTGATGTATTTGGTAAACAAATAGTTTATGTCGATGAAATGATTAGAGAAGATAAGAGTTGGATTAGCCTTTTGATACGAGTAGATGAAGCTACAAGCCCATTGAAGTTCAAGATATAAGTGAGTGGTTATTCAACTGTTTTAGATGCAATGGCGAATCATATATGACGTTGATCTTAACTGAATCGTAGGATTCTAGCATCAATATATAACTTTTTTCTTAACATATTTATATATTTCTTTAATAATAAAATTGTGTTTTTATGGATACTTTGGAAGAGTGTTTTGACTATCTTCTTTGGGTTGCTTGAATTTTATGGATGGAAGTGGATGGCTTATGAAATAAATGTTTTCGTACGTTAATCCAACACAAGCCAGCTATAAAGAGAGGGAAAATGTATATGGGAAAAAAAAAGCGCGCCTTGGGCGGTACGCATTTTCCTTGTTTATCACATTTTACATCAAATTTTTAACCTTATCACTTTAAAATACTCACATAACCTTTCATTTTCACGTCTCTCCCCACAAATCAAATCTTCATCAGGTTCTTCACGTTCATACCACAAGTTTCAACAAGATATTATTAACAGAACACATTGTGATTGTCGGTTTTCAAGTGAAGAGCAGGTTTCTTGGACTAACAAAAATCCAGGAAGGTTCAAGGCATGCCCCATTTATGTAAGAATTTAATTTCAAAGTTACTACAAAAATGTTAGTTAATAAATCCGAATATAACTTTATATTCATTTGGTTATTGATAGGATGAGGCTAAAATATGTGAAGTTTACGGGGTTTCTTGATCTTGAGCTTCGATCAAAATGCCACAAAGATTTAAATTTCAATTTGCATGAGGAGAACAAACATTTGAAGAGGGTTAACAAGATCTCAGGTGAGAAACAAGTTTCAAACAAGTTGATGGGAAAAATGAAGGAAGAGTTGACTTTCATCAAGTCAAAACTTAAAGTGTATGATAGGCTTATGTTAGTCTTTATTTTGTTTGTTGTCTTCTTTAGTTTTATAATAGCATTAGTTGTTATGAATAAATATCAAGTTCAGTTTTATTCAAATGATATTTTGTTTTCTTTTGGCATTAAATGTATCTAATGTGATGGTTTAATAAGTGATAACAACAATAATCTGCTAAATGAATATACATAAAAGGAGTAAAAATTCATCACTATTATTATATCAGTTAAAACATAGTTACATGATAATGCCCATTCATGAACAAAAGAGGCCATGGAAATGGCCTCAAATAGCATCACTAAATGGTAGTTGGCTACATGTTTACCAATTATCATTGCATCTAATTTAACAAAAGTAACATCCTGCCAGATGATAAGAACTTTGGTTGATTTGCGAACAACATACACATACACAAAATGTGCACAAGATATTTTTCAAAAGTTACATACAAATTATCAAATGAAAGACAACTAGTCCAAATTTTGGGAATTGGTACTTGATCAACCAGTAACAAAATGACACTTTCCAAGTTTCTTTTTAAGAATTTACTCACTTCTAGGCCTTGGTCTCACAAAGTTTCCTCTTATATTATTTGTGATTCTTTGCATTTCTTAACATCAACTTCCTTTGGACTCTGGACTTTTCCCTTGTGAATCTGAGTTCTTTGCATCTATATTTTTGCATGAAATTGAGATTGTTGTGTAAATGGTTCATTTGCTTTAGAATTATCTATTGGATCAGAAGTAAGATCTTTATCTCCAATCCAAACCATCTGCCAAGTCTACTTAGCATTGTAGTAGGTGCTAACCTACCTCTTTTCCATATCACCCCTCTCATTCTCACCCTTAATGACTTTCCCAATCTTCATGTTCCAACTTTTTTCACAAAATTAACCCTCTGTGTACCCAGCTTACATGTGCTTGCACTAGATCCGTCTACTAAATTATTGAATCCTCCTACAGTACTAACATTTTGTATTAAACCATGTTCCTCAACTACTATACTAACACCGTCTTGATTTTTCTTAGGTCTACCTTTCTTACTTCGTTGTTATGTTAGGTTTAACAAATGTTGGCGCAGTACAAGAAGATTTGTTGTGACCTTTTTTTATAACAATTTTGACATGTCATCTTCACAGGACCTAGACACTTTATTTGTGTATTTTATTTCATAAGGTGCTCTAATTCTCTGTTTCCTTGCCTACCAAATTTTTTGTAGGCTTTGGTGGTAAGACCAGACATTTAAGTAAATCAGGCCAAAGGTCATCTACCCATCTGAGTCAAGTATTGATGATTCTCTTCTAGCCTCTACTTTATTTTGAAAATTACATAATTTACATGAGTACATGACAAACCTGATAGAAGCCACATTATATAGCTACATCTTCTTAAATGTTCATCAATTCTAAATTTCTCTGAACCATTTCTCACCTCATACATGCTCCATACAATAGGTATAACATGCCAAAACCTGCATTAATTTAACCAAATTAAAATAAACAATCAATTACTTACTCAGTCAATAAATGATTAAGGAGTTAAGCATGCCTTTGTTGGACAAATGTCCTCATTCCATTATCCAACACATTCCACATTGTATTCAACCTTTCCATTACAATCACCCTCATTGCCTATAACATGTTAATCAGTGGCTTATTCCTTACACGAAACAAGACCGAGTTGAAACACTAACTAAAACCATTTCCAAAAGCTTCACAGTTTCTACCTATTAAAAAAAAGCTCTAGACCATTTTTTGGGATTTTGTTAAGTATGTATTGACGTGTATTTCGATTGGCTCTTTTGATTTTCTCTATTAGCATGTTGAAAAGTTTAAGATAACTAGTTTTTGATGTTGCCCTCATTGTATTCAACCTTTCCGTTACAATCACCCTCATTGCATATAACATGTTAATCAGTGGCTTATTCCTTACATGAAACAAGACCGAGTTGAAACACTAACTAAAACTATTTCCAACAGCTTCACAGTTTCTACCTATTTAAAACAAAACAAAACAAAACTCTAGACCATTTTTTGGGATCTTTGTTAAGTATGTATTGACGTGCATTTCGATTGGATCTTTTGATTTTCTCCATGAGCTTGTTGAAAAGTTTAAGATAACTAGTTTTTTATGTTGCTCAAAACAAGCTTTTGAAATATACTACACTAAATTGCTTTCTAAATCCCTAATATAAGTGCCTAGCACACTGTTTATGCTCACCCATTAATAACATCTTCGTTGCCTCAATCAATCCCTACAAACCATTAGCTAAAAACAAACATATAATTGCTCTCCATTATTTACCATATAATACATTAAAATAAATCAAGTAAAGCTTAATGATCATAACTTATGTTGATCGAAACTAAAAGTCAATCCATTTTGTTTCGAAAGATTATGTCATCCCCAAGTAATTAAAGAAATCAAATCTAATTATCCTTATTCTTAACATTTACAATTCCTCAAGCCACAAGAAATATGTGGCGATTCCCATCCTTCCCAATAGCAGTTAAAATTCCACCCTCATTAGGTTTCTTAAGAAAACAACCATTTAATTCTATCACTTTTCAATAACCTAGTATAATCCCTCTTTTAATCATTTGGAACAAACAAAGAACCTATCAAGGTAAGTCTTATCATCTGGATTCACTGTGACACCAACCTTTACTGTTGAACCGTCATTAGACTCTAAAATTGCCTTACCATATGATCTAATTAAAGCATAATGGTCCTCAATTGTTGTTTCTCCTTCATTCAAAGAATTTTTTTTTGTATTTCTACATTAAGTAATGCTTACTATGCATTTTTACTCTTTCATTACTAAATCAACAATCTCATGTCATTTAGTATTTGGATTCTTCCTATTCTTGTTACCAAAATGTTTTTCAATCCACTTGTGGTTAGCTAATGTTGCATACTTCAAATTATTAACACAAGTGTGCTTATCAATCATAGATACTACCCGGAAAGATGATTAAGTGCATATGTTTACCATAACACCTCCAAGGGCATTTAGAGTACTTAATTTCACTTGCAATGGGATAACCTATTCCGCTTATTTTGATTTCCTTTTTAAGGTTCCTTAAGCTTTTTGGGCCTCAACCTATACTTTGAAATAGCCTTTTCCTGAGCTTCGTAAAACCATAATGAAAACCCATCTTCCAGGCATAGTATGTAAGGCATTCTTTCAATTGGTCACATTAATAAACCTTTCACCATACTTTAAGCAAACGAACATTTTAAATTAAACCAGGTATGTAAATATTTGTTGTTAACAAATACGAAAAGTATTCAGTAATCTATACCTGTGGTTTCTTCATTTTCTAGTGTGTTTCCTCATCATTTATTAAAAACTTTTTAACCTTAGTCTCAACTATTTTAAATCGATCAATTACACCATCATTACCATCTCTCAACTTCCACATCATATCATCCATAAACTCCTCATGGTCTATCACAATATCACTTTCGCCAACATCATATACCCTATTTGGTCTTGAATATCTAGCCTTCTCAGAATCTAAGTCTTTGTATTTTGGTTAGTTGTCCTAGGAGCTTCTTTTGCCTCACTCTTTCTTTTCTTAAGCTTTGTCAGATCATCCTCTCCTTCAGATGGGTAATTAAAAGACTTGTCAAAGTATTCGATCTTAGTTTGTATACGTATTGAAGTTATAACCTTGTTCTATATCTGATGCGCGTACGGAGGCGCGTTCGGGGTGAAGGAAAATTCCTTTTCGTCGAGCAAGTTTTTCAACCTCCTAGTCAGTGAACCTAATCGTTGTAGTGTAGTATTGGGTAAGCCTTAGGGGTTGATATCATTCTCTAGGGGAATAGGAATGCTAGTAAGAAATGTATGACGTGAAGGTGGGGTTGAGGATGATTCTTTTTTTTTTTTTTTTTTTTTATCTTTTTATTGGTTTTTTAGAAAGCTAAGGTAAATATCTCGAGGCAATTGGTTGGGGGTGGTACTTCTACCGATTACTTCTACTTATCTATTTATCTAGTTACTACGGGTAGCTTATGTTTAATTGAAGTGTGCTCGTATGATGATTAAAAATGTGTTTATCTAGATACTATTACTCCCTAGTTTTCTTTTATTAGCCGGTTGAATTGTCATGCCTTATCTTAACGCGTTGTATTCCTGAGGTCGTAGGGTATGCGTGCCCCCTAGTTCTTTGAGGTTATCTCTCGTTTATGACATACGAAGTCGGCAAGCCTAAGCTATTTCATCCATAAGCCACACATTCATAAATCATACTCAAGCATTAAATACAAAGAATGATGCCTAGTTGCACTCCTAAGCCAATTTACAATTAAGATAAGAAACAACCTAACAATAATCAATAACTAGGTTTCATAGATCTAAGAAAACACACAAGAAATTTAGCTAGACATGGTAAACAAGCAAGCATACACACAATCAATCGAATAAGGGATAGACATAATGTTACTTTGGATTAAAAGACTTATCTTGATGTGTAAAATAAGGTATGAGACCCAAAGATATTTTCCAATTTGGACTACAAACGATTTAGGATTTTTTATCCAAAAGTCTACCTCCTTAAATGCAGAAAAATCGAATTCTATATATAGATTTACAAATGCAACGGCGTCACCTTTTGCAAGGGACGCCGTCAGCTTGCCGTCATTAGGGTTTCGTCTGGGCCAAGTCATTAATGGGACGGCGTCAACTTAGAGTTGTGACGTCGTCGGTCTTCAGTTGGGACGTCGTCTTGATTCTAGATCTGGGTCGCCTGAGTTGAAAACTGTGAGTGACGCCCTCCAATATTAAGGTGTGACGTCGTCAGGTTATGTGACCAAAATTTCCACTGAGCCGTCGCGTGCATGTTTTGATCAAGTCATCATAGAGGGACGGCGTCGCCCTATTTTGGGACGCCGTCAGGTACTGTTGATCAGCTTTGAGAGGCTTCGATCTTGACTTTGCCATTTTCTTCATGTATTTGCTCTTTCTCGTCCAAATATGCTTCATTCCAGCATTTTGCTTCCAAGAGACCTAAAAAGTGAAAAAGGAACGAAATTAAGCAGTAATGGATATAAAAGTGGTCGATTTAGGGCTTAAATGACCCCCTAAAAGTGTACGTTTTAAATCCTTATCAAATATCCCTACACTTGGTATTTGCTTGTCCTCAAGCAAATGTGCTTTTGGCTAATCAATTTATAAGTTAGAGGGCATGAAGCATAGGTTTAAAATAATTCATAACAAGTAAAAGCACCGCAATAGTCATAACAAGCACGGAAATCATACACTAGCACCTCACAAGTGGTGTTTGGATTTTCTCATCTCTCGGGTTTATATGAAATATAATAAATGGAAATGGAAGATAAACACTCATTACCTGGCATAGTACATAGATTACCATAAGCTTGATACTAGATCAAACCTCCACAGCTTTGGCGTAAGCACCTAGGAACAACTATCTAAGAGGTCTTTACAAGGGTTGTAACGTTAGGCTTACGGTAGGGAAACAAAGGGTTTTGTTGGATAGGGGATATTTAGTGGTGGCAAGTCAAAAATCTTATGTTACAAGCATGAAAAGCGTGGCGTTGTTAAGCCAAGACTCGACTCACTAAACTCTAGATAACTTGAAACAAAACAAACATAAATTTAAAGACATAAACATAAAAATAGATGTAGGATGGTAGCCCATATGTTTTTTCTTCATTTTTTTCATTTTTTTAGACACTCTCTTTTTCGATTTTTTTCATACATTTTTACTCTACCATCCTCTACGATAACATCAAAATATAAGGGATTTATAGGAGCATACTTACACTTGAGTTTTTATTTCTCTAACACTAATTGACCCGATTTGAAAAGATCAAAACACTTGGAGTATTTAATTACGTAGACAAAGGGAATTTGAATTTGTCGTTCTTTCCCGTTACTCCATAAAATATTACTTTTACCCATGAGTCCCAATCATCCCAAAACTGTGTACAAAAGATATGACTTGACTTAGCAACCATGCAAGTAACTAGATATTTAAACTAAGGGTTTAGTAATGATAACAATAATGCACTAAAGATGAGTGCATACAAGGTAGGCTAAGACGATTTGGGTGTACCTTTGGGGGTGGATTGTAAACAATGCTCTTAATTGATATTCCAGAAAATACAAACATCACGAGAACCGCGAAAAGGATAGGCTCTGAGGGGTTAACTAGGGGTATCGTGTACTAAAGATGAGTATATCGCAAGGGTGTGGGGTAATTAAAGCGACCGATGTGGAAAATGTAATAATAGTACAGGTTTCAAACAAGGGTTATCCTAATGCCTCTTTTCATTTAGTTATTCCTAACTACACAAGTGTAGTCTCACTAGCGATCTCGGAATGCATCACAAAACAAGTTCTAGAATATATTATACTACCGGTACACTCTCTAAGCATTAAAGGTGAATGCTTTTATTCCTAAAGATCTAAGGGCGAACCTCACATTTTTGGGGTGAAATTTGAGTGGTAAACAGTTTTTGTGCTAGTCATATAATTCCTATCCATGAGACGCTTTATTAAGACTAAAGTTTAGCTCGTACATGTCATAAAAAATTTTAAATTTGGTGCTAAAATTGCCCTAACGAATATTTCTCATAGTTTATTACACAAATTACCAAGGACAAGACAAATAATCAAGTGAGTGAATAGTTTCTAAGTTCCCGTTTTATTCTCCCTCCCTACACTTAAACTGAACATTGTCCCCATTGTTCTCCGAAAGTATCAAAGTTATGATAAATGAAGGTAAGTAAGGAAAAGAAACTAGTACTCCCCTGATTAGCTCGGTAGGATCCGTGTGAAGTTGCGGTTAAATTCTTTTTCAAGAAGAATGCATAAGTGATAAGCTTCATCCAATATTGTGTTTCTTCTTCATGCCAAATATAACCTGCACACTTAAGAAAACAAACGAAACATTCGCGTAAAATCGGCGGTAAAACTATATATGACACACAACTACACTAGAAAGCAAGTAAGATATAATGCTTGTGGAATGGATGTTTGCAGTTTTTCTGGAAAATTAAGACTTGGGAATTTTCAAAAATTTATAAGTAGCACAGAAAATGAAAAAATGATAAACTGTTTATGCATAGCCTGATGTAGTCAGGCTTTAATCTTAACACCGTCAGGTTGTCCTGACAGAAAGTGGTCTGCTGCGTTTTTCTGGAAAAATTACATATTTAAATCCTGGAAAAATTCCTGCAAAACATCCATTATGACTCGATACAAGCATTTGACTCTAACAAGCACACATATATATCAATTTCACTTAATTGTAATTCTCATGTTCAAGTTCTTTAAAAACGTATGTGATCTTCCCTACACTTATCTTTTTGTAAAATGCCTTTATATGTAATTAAGACGATGTTAAAGACAAAATAAAGCATTTTCATAAAATCTAACATGAGAATAAACAACAATGAAAAAGATATAAGACACACAAAACAAGCAAACAATTAAGCATGGGTTGCCCCCTACGAAGTGCTTTTATTTATTTATAAGTCTTGTAGCTAGACTCAAATTCGTGCTCCTACGTTGTCTCATGCACGCTCCCGTGCTCATACCTAAGCCACTCTAGTGTTTTCTCATCTTTTTTGTAATCATCTCCTAATTCTAGGCACTTTTTGTAGTACCTTTCATTCTTTTCATAAGTATGTTTAAGTCCCCATTTTTTGTCCCTTTCACTAAGTATCGGAATGGGAGCCATCCGATTACATGCCTCTATATCCTTGTGTTTAAACCTAGGGTGCGTACGGGGCATTTGATAGACAAAATCCACAACTTCACTAGAGAATTTGACTAAACCATCAACCATCCGTTCATTCAACTTAGTCATTCTCTTAAAGGATGTTCCAAATATCACTTGAGTGAGGCTTCCATCAATGAATTCTCCTAAATTTTCTAAAACCATGTGTTAATACAAATAAGCCGTAAAAACGTTTATTTATATTTTACGATCTTCTAATGTTTTGTCGATAACAAACATAAAATCATTTTAACGAAACAAATAAAATACGTAAATGGTTTGAGCCAATAGTTTACTAACACACTTACGTTTTCACATAAAACACTAAACAAGTAATAGTGATTTTATGATTTAGTAATACATATGTACAACAACTAGTGTTTACATATTGGGTAGATATATACATAATTAGTATGTATTATAATGGGTAATATAATGGGTAGAAGTTTAAGTATTTGACCCATTGACCAAATACATTGAATGTAGTTGGGTATAACCCAAAGTCCATGACCCATACCCATGGAGCATAACCCATAACCCATTGCATGACATCATGCATAAGTCATGAATGGGTATTATCCATGACCCATGGATTTAACCCATAACCCATGGACTAGATGCATTGCACATACTAGATACATTGTATCTACTTGGATACCCATGGTCCAAAGTCTAGGACCCATGACTCATAACCCATGACCCATGACCCAAAACCCATGGGCAAAGAGGAGCGTCCCACGGTTCCCCCAGTTTACACTGGACGGATCCCTCAAGTAAGGGATCCGTGGAACAGTAGGCTATTTTCCTCTATAAATAGTGAGTCATTTCTTCATTTTGGGTGGCCACTCCCACACATACTTTCTCCTAGTATGGTAAACCTTTTAACCTCAGATCCTAAGGATCTCTCTATGTAGTTTGTATTTTGTTTTTGTGTAATTCTTTAGGTTCCTCTTAAAGGAGAGATCACCACCTCTTGAAGTCGAGCAAGCTCAAGTCCATGAGTTGCCATGCTTCGTCATCATCAAGACTACTGAGGTTCTCTTGTTGATAGTTCTTCCTTCCTCTCTAGAAGTGTTGTGTCAAAGGCATTAGTGAAGGGTGGCCAAAGAGTCAAGACAAAGGCATTAGTGAAAGGTGCTTAACGTCCGTGTCAAAGACATTAGTGAAGGATGCCAAAAGAGTCTAGACGAAGGCATTAGTGAAAGGTGCCGAACGTCCGTGTCAAAGGTATTAGTGAAGGATGCCAAGAGGGTCAAGTCAAAGGCATTAGTGAAGGATGCCAAGGGTGTACAATCGATAAGGTGTATCGAAGTACAAATATAGATAGGGTATATCCAAGGATATTGATATCTTTGATGATGTTGTAATAAGGAGTGGGTCTCCTTTTTGGATAGGTGTTGTGTAGTGTTGGGTAGTAGTTCCTCCTTTGTAATGGAGCTCGGTATTTAGCCTTGTACCGGATCAAGGGTAGGCGACGTTGTGTTAGGTGTGGTTCTACCTTGTGGAAGAACCCGGTGTCTAGCCTAGTACAGGAAAAAGAGTAGGTGACGTTGTGAAAGGCTTCTCCGCCATAAGGAGTTGGTGTCGTGTAGTGATTACAAACTCTCGAGTAGGTGACTCGGGGAGTGGAGTAGGGCAAGGAAGGTGTCCTTGTAGCCGAACCACTATAAACACTCGTTTCGTGGTTTTGTATTTCTTACTCTTTACCTTTGCATTACACATTTCCATATCTATCTATCAACATCCAACATACACATTTAAATAGATTGACATAAGTCGATATAAAAATTTTAAAACGAAGTTTTAATCGGTAAAACTATTCAACCCCCCTTTTAGTTTTCCACAATTGGTATCAGAGATTCGTTACCAAGTTTCTTAGAGTATGTTGTACTTTAAAAACTTGATACGATCCGTGTATGTTTGAAAAATACAAAGAAGGAAATCTTTTTAAAAAAAATTGCTTCTGTTATGTTGGATAATGATAGATTATTCTAACATTTTCTTTTCAATAAATCTTCATGCTAGGATCTCTCCAAAGTCTTCATTTCTATTCAAAGAACAATGAAGTCAACTTTCAAGGAAGAACCTAGAAGTAATCGCAATCTACTTATTCTAAGTACAATTGATTACTTTAAAAGCTCATGAAGTATTTCGGTTTTATGGTCTCCATAAACCATACCAAGAGCGTAGAGGTATGTTCACTTATCCTTAGCTAGTTTACGTCTACATGAATATGTTGATATTATTTTCTTATTTAGACGTTAATAATTGCTAGTTTCTAAAAAGTCTCTTTTCGCCACTTTCCCGACTTACTCATCATCGGGAATAGTATTCCTCTTTGATTTTCTAAAATGATCGTCAAACTAACGCCGCCTTCATAAATAGAACCTTTATAATTAACTTATCAAATCCCGTTGACTAAACATCTATTCATTTAGGAACTTCAAAGTTATTTTTGTTCCATAAGCTAGTGTATAACTTATTACAAAAATAACACCAAACACCCTCTTTCTGTCCACAGTAGCCGGATCCATCAAGTTGCACTAGCCGGATCCCAATTTCAAGGGATCCGGGGGAACCGTGCAACAAAAAGCAACCATACGCTTTTCAAAACCAATTCTTCTCTTCTCTCTCTCCTTACAAAACTAAAAAACGACCCAATTACTGCTTTCATCATCATAGGGGTTCATATCATCAAGCATCTTCCTCTAGAACATCATTGTAAGTAATTACACTCATATGTTCTAATCTTCATCATCCTCACCCTAGGGTTTATGGTTTTCAATTTTTCTTAATCAATTGATGAAATTAGGTTTTGCAAAATTGATCACTAGAAAAGGTTTTCACATAACTAAGATTACATTGTGCTTACAACATTGTTAATACAAATCAAAACCATAAACCCATCTCAACAAATTTTACCTAATTGTAATATTTGTTTTTCTAGGACCAACCATGCCTAAAGCTACCCAACAAGACCACCATGATACCGTTCACTACCTCACTAAATACTATCGAAAAGATGGGTTGTCAAAAACCGATCGTAAAGTCTTCAAAAGACTTGAAAAACGACTTATCCACGAAGGTCGAGTGGTCAACGAATGTTTCCTTGAAAATACCGACATTCGTCAAGTCTTCTCGGCAATCAACTTTGATTGTCTCCTTGATATTGATGAACAAATTTATCCGGTTTTCATCTTTGAATTTTACAAAAGCGTTAGGATCATTCGAAATAGTGATGATATCATTTCAATCACTTTTATCATCAATAAACAAAAGTTTACTCTACCCCTCAACACATTTGCACAAATCCTTCGCATTCCTTGTAAAGGAATTTGTATGTACTCCCAAGATTGGGCAATATCCACTCAATCCTTTGCACTTGATTCCTAACCAATCTACCGTACCCCTCTTGATGACCCCGCAATTGTTCGAGACACAATTTTCCAAAGTAGAGCCGACCAATCTCGCTTCAACCGCAACAAGGAGCTTATTCCGTGATCCCTTTCAAATGGAACTCTTCGAAATGCATCCCATCTATAGAAAGTGGGAAGAAATTCTTAGGGAAAATGTCATTAGTTTGGTCGGAAACAAAGACCATCCAAATGCATGTCTTGTCCAAATGATATATTGCCTCATTCACCAAAGGCCATTTAATCTTGCCTATTACATGGTGAAGAGAATGGCCGGTGTATTCAAAGTCGCCAACATGGTACTTCCCTATGGTATGCTCCTAACACGACTCCGTGAGTATGTTAGTGCAATGCAACCATCTCCAATCAACGATGATCATTTCCTTTCCGATCACGTCATGGTACCACTTACCAAACAACCCTCTAAACGGTTCATGGTCAATGGAAGAAAACCTCGGGATCTCCCGAACTCCTCGGACAAAGAGGAAGTAAATGTCAACCCCGCTGCCAACGTCGACTTGGACCCCATAACCTACTTTGAACAACTTCCAACTCTTCCAAACGAGACCGAAGAATTCAAACAATTGAAGGGTATGATCCAATGCCTAACTAACTACGTCGTGAAGTCGGGAAAGTGGAAGAGAAAAGATTGACAAAAGAGACATTAGGATTTTGGTTGTTTTTAGACTTTTTGTTTATCATTTTACAATGAATGCTTATGTTTGTGAAATACTTTAGTTTGGTTGTTTGGATATTATCATTACTACTCTTATTTATGATATGGCTTATTAGATGTTTTGCTTGTTTTGTTGTTTTTTTTAGTAGAGACCAATAGAAATAGGTATACATAGTATAGTGCAAAATCTGCATTCTTTTCTGTGATGCTTCTGATATGCAGTTGCCGGATCCCTAAGTATGTACTAGACGAATCCCTCCTTTTAGGGAACCGTGGGATCCGTGGTGACAGATGTACGATGCAGAATCCCACACATCAAAACAGCTCACTAGATCACTTCACACTAGCTAAACATAAGGCCTTAGGACCACTTGAGTCTTCTTCAAGCTTAGTAAGGTTCACACTCACTTATAGCTCATTTTAGGATCACACTCAAAGTGCTTTTTAATTTATCACATCACCAAAACTCATCATCCTTCCGCTCTTATACTCACACATCATCTATCACATGTCAACACGTCTAGTTTTGTAGATCTCTCAATTTTAGCAAATTGATTTTAGTCATCTCTACCTCAATTCTCATATTTTTTAAAGAATTTTCAAATTTTATTCCAAGTTGCTATCTGATCTCTAGGATCATTTAACATCACTTGACACCACTAAAATTCCTAGTGTCATCCTTGATCATCCATTGGTGGTCATAAAGTCCCATTTTCCTTCCATAAAAGGCAATCATTAGCTACCATCACTTATTACCCTTGATCATTTAAGTCACACCTTATTTAAAACACTTAAGAAGACTGAGACACTCAAGATGTATAAGTATTAGCCTCTACCAACATCATTTTCCTCCATTCTTGACTGCTGATAGCCGAATCCCTAGGATTAGCCTAGACGGATCCCTCATTTGAGGGAACCGTGGGAACTGGTTGGCAGATTCAGCAAATCCCACCTAAAACAATCATTTCAAGTTCTCCTTGCTAACTTGAACACTCCATCTTGTCTTAATTAAACTCATAGATCAGTGCAAATCTGTAGCTGACCCTTGTGCATGCAAATCATCACATTTCTAAGGATCTTAGTGGCTTAAGTCTTTAATGCACTTTCCAAATCCTTCCCTTTATAAGTCATTTTGTTAGAACTCCTTAGTCATCAACCACAACTTAATTCTCAGCTTTTAGAAACCTTTCTCTTAGTCACTTCATCATGAGGAAAGCTCCTAGTGCTAACTCATCCACCAAAGGACCACCCAAGAAACTTGCTCGTGTTGTACATGAAATTTCCTTAACCGAATCATCTCCCGTTAAATCCACAATTGCTAGGATTTCTCCTCCACCAACTCAACCAATCAAACCAATCCCCAAAAGGATTGTTCCCACAAAAATATCATCACCAAACACCACAATTCCTACTAAACCAAACACACCAATTTTCACCCAACCATCATTTTTGGTGCCTAGAGCCATATCATTTACCACCTCACAATCATCTCCACATCTCTACAACTTAGAGGACTTACCTCCTAGGCCATCTCAACCTCCACCATTACCAACACACTCTTCAATAGAGAAGATTGTGCAACAAAACCAAGGTGTTGAATGAACACTTGCACCGATATCCTTTGCTCCATTTCCCTCAAATGGTCCATTTTGGATTATGAGGAATCATCAGAGTCAACCACCCGACCACATGGAAGTTGACACCTCTCTACTTCCATCATCATCCTTTGTTAAGCCACCATTGAATGTGCCTCCACCAATCCCTCCTTCTTTTGAGGATCCTCAACCCTCTTCACTTGATCCTCCACTTCAAACCGCTCCATCTTTACCATCACCTTTTCCAAGCCATGACAAGGATTGTTATCATTGTCAACACGTTGAAGGCTTGATACATGAACTACGTGAAGAGCAACGTTTCATGTTTTATCACCTCCTCGAACGTTTCGATGAGGTCAACAAACCTAAACAACCACGAGCTTAAAGGATTCAAGTGGTGTCCTAGTCTTAAGCGTAACTTAGATCGTTTAGGAATCACATTTCATGTTTAAATCATTATCTTAGTTTTAGAGATTTGTAGATCATTTCTCGTAGTTTTATTGAATGAAGTTACATGTTATATGCCATGTTGTTTTGAGTATATGTTTGGTGCAATATTACATATCTCATTTTGATGTTGACATCATTTGTTCACATCACCATTGCTGTCTCAAACTTTCAGACAGACGGATCCCTCTGTTTTGCCTTTACGGATCCGTCCAAGGAGGGAACCGTGGGATCCGTGCAACAAAAAACTTGTTTACTACTAACTTGAGTCTTATTTGCAGGAAATTATGCATTATATACTTGTTTTCTAACCTTTGTTTTGTAGATTTTCAATATACACATGAAGACTTTGACACCCTAAGCTAGGGGGAGTTTCGTGTCAAAGCAATACATTGCAAAATCATTCGCAATATATTTCACATTAGGATTACGTTACATGACGTCCCTTTGCAAAGTTGCAATCATCAAGGGGGAGCATATTCGTCACAAAGATGAAACCATTTGCAAACATAGTTACAATGCACTAGTTTAGTATTTCTTCTTACTTGACGCCCTCACAAGGGGATGGACTCGTCAAGGGGGAGCTAAGACGAGAACACTTCCCGTTACTTGCTCTCTATATATTTTTTATATGTGTTCTTTCTTTTTAAATGTTTTTCTTAAAACAAGGTGTTAGTTTCTTTTCAACGCTCTTTTTGTTTCGACAAAAAGGGGGAGAAGAGAGTAAAAACTCCAATTCAAACTTTTACGAATTTTAGTTTTTCCTTTAAATAATTTTATGTTTTGTCATCAACAAAAAGGGGGAGATTGTTAATACAAATAAGCCGTAAAAACGTTTATTTATATTTTACGATCTTCTAATATTTTTTCGATAACAAACGTAAAATCATTTTAATGAAACAAATAAAATACGTAAATGGTTTGAGCCAATAGTTTACTAACACACTTACGTTTTCACATAAAACACTAAACAAGTAATAGTGATTTTATGATTTAGTAATACATATGTACAACAACTAGTGTTTACATATATACATAATTAGTATGTATTATAATGGGTAATATAATGGGTAGAAGTTTAAGTATTTGACCCATTGACCCATGGACTAGATGCATTGCACATACTAGATACATTGTATCTACTTGGATACCCATGGTCCAAAGTCTAGGACCCATGACTCATAACCCATGACCCAAAACCCATGGGCAAAGAGGAGCGTTTCACGGTTCCTCTATAAATAGTGAGTCATTTCTTCATTTTGGGTGGCCACTCCCACATATACTTTCTCCTAGTATTGTAAACCTTCTAACCTCAGATCCTAAGGATCTCTCTATGTAGTTTGTATTTTGTTTTTGTGTGAATCTCTAGGTTCGTCTTAAAGGCGAGATCACCACCTCTTGAAGTCGAGCAAGCTCAAGTCCATGAGTTGCCATGCTTTGTCATCATCAAGACTACTGAGGTTCTCTTTTTGATAGTTCTTCCTTCCTCTCTAAAAGTTTTGTGTCAAAGGCATTAGTGAAGGGTTCCCAAAGAGTCAAGACGAAGGAATTAGTGAAAGGTGCTTAACGTCCGTGTCAAAGGCATTAGTGAAGGATGCCAAAAGAGTCTTGACGAAGGCATTAGTGAAAGGTACCAAACGTCCGTGTCAAAGTATTAGTGAAGGATGCCAAGAGGGTCAAGTCAAAGGCATTAGTGAAGGATTCCAAGGGTGTACAATCGATAAGGTGTATCAAAGTACAAATAGAGATAGTGTGTATCCAAGGATATTGATAGCCTTGATGATGTTGTAATAAGGAGTGGGTCTCCTTTTGTGATAGGTGTTGTGTAGTGTTGGGTAGTAGTTCCTCCTTTGTAATGGAGCTCGGTATTTAGCCTTGTACTGGATAAAGGGTAGGCGACGTTGTGTTAGGTGTGGTTCTATCTTGTGGAAGAACCCGGTGTCTAGCCTAGTACCGGAAAAAGAGTAGGCGACGTTGTGAAGGCTTCTCCGCCTTAAGGAGTTGGTGTCGTGTAGTGATTACAAACTCTCGAGTAGGTGACTCAGGGAGTGGAGTAGGGCAAGGAAGGTGTCCTTGTAGCCGAACCACTATAAACACTCGTGTCGTGGTTTTGTGTTTCTTACTCTTTACCTTTGCATTACACATTTCCATATCTATCTATCAACATCCAACATACACATTTAAATAGATTGACATAATTCGATCTAAATATTTTAAAATGAAGTTTTAATCGGTTAAACTATTCAACCCTCCATTCTAGTTTTCCACACCATGAATTCAACCAAATAGGCAAAACTTCCAACAAACTCGTGCAAGTGAGTGACCGCATCAACAACATTGTTCCCTTGATAGGCTAACTCATTCACCTTAATTTTATTATATAAATTCCTTGAGATTAAGTTTAAAGGTAAGAATGAATGCAAGTAAGCATCAAAACTTTTAAATCCTATTTTACAAGGGAATTGCATGTTGAAGGGGCCATCAACCTCAATTCTACACCTAGGGTCAAAACATTGGGAGGGGTCTTCTTTTATCTCAAGCCTAACTTCATCGATGACCTCCCCGTTGTCGATTGCCTCTCCGTCATCAAATTCCTCATCAGAATCCGAATCGTAAAAAGGACTATTTTGTTGCCAATTTATTTCATTATGCCCTAGGTGATTTCCAAAGTGGTGAACAGGTGAAAGGTTTTGTGGGATTGCGTTTTCCATTGCGGGATTGGGAGCGGGTAGTTCAAAGTTTCTCTGGCGAAAGATGCTAATCATCGTGAGTGATGAGATTTACGAATAAAAACACGAAGAAGTGGATATACTACAAGGAAGCTAATGAAAATGAGAAAAAATCTTACTTGATAGGAATCAAGCAAAGGAACGTAAACGAGATAGAGATCTAACTAGCTATTCTATTCCCCGGCAGCGGTGCCAAAAACTTGATGCACGTATGCAGGCGCGTTCGGGGTAAAGGAAATTTTTTTTTCGTCGATCAAGTTTTTCAACCTCCTAGGCAGTGGACCTAATCGTTGTAGTGTAGTATTGGGTAAGCCTCGGGGGTTGATATCATTCTCTAGGAGAATAGGAATGCTAGTAAGAAATGGTATGACGTGAAGGTGGGGTTGAGGATGATTCTTTTTTTTTTTTTTTTTTTTTTTTTTTTTTTTTTTTATCTTTTTATTGGTTTTTTTGAAAGCTAAGGTAAATATCTCGGGGCAATTGGTTGGTGGGTGGTACTTCTACCGATTACTTCTACTTATCTAATTATCTAATTATCTAGTTACTACGGGTAGCTTATGTCTAATTGAAGTGTGCTCGTATGATGATTAAAAATGTGTTTACATAGATACTATTACTCCCTAGTTATCTTTTATTGGTCGGTTGAATTGTCACACCTTATCTTAACGCGTTGTATTCTTGAGGTCGTAGGGTATGCGTGCCCCCTAGTTCTTTGAGGTTATCTCTCGTTTATGACATACGAAGTCGGCAAGCCAAAGCTATTTCATCCATAAGCCACACATTCATAAAGCATACTCAAGCGTTAAATATAACGAATGATGCCTAGTTGCACTCCTAAGCCAATTTACGATTAAGATAAGAAACAACCTAACAATAATCAATAACTAGGTTTCATAGATCTAAGCAAACACACAAGAAATTTTGCTAGACATGGTAAACAAGCAAGCATACACACAATCAATCTAATAAGGGATAGACATAATGTTACTTTGGATTAAAAGACTTATCTCGATGTGTAAAATAAGGTATGGGACCTTAAGTTACTGTCGAATTCGGACTACAAATGATTTAGGGTTTTTTCTCCAAAAGTCTACCTCCTTAAATGCAGAAAAATCGAATTCTATATATAGATTTACAAATGCGACGGCGTCACCTTTTGCATGGGACGCCGTCAGCTTGCCGTCATTAGGCTTTCGTTTGGGCCAAGTCATCGATGGGACGGCGTCACCTTAGAGTTGTGACGACGTCGGTCATCAGTTGGGACATCGTCTTGATTCTAGATCTGGGTCGTCTGAGTTGAAAACTGTGAGTGACGCCCTCCAATATTAAGGTGTGACGTCATCAGGTTATGTGACCAAAATTTCCACTGAGCCGTCGCGTGCATGTTTTGATAAAGTCATCATAGAGGGACGGCGTCGCCCTTTGTTTAGGACGCCGTCAGGTATTGTTGATCAGCTTTGAGAGGCTTCGATCTTGACTTTGCCATTTTCTTCATGTATTTGCTCCTTCTCGTCCAAATATGCTTCATTCCAGCATTTTGCTTCCAAGAGACCTAAAAAGTGAAAAGGAACAAAATTAAGCAGTAACGGATTTAAAAGTGGTCGATTTAGGGCTTAAATGACCCCCTAAAAGCGTACGTTTTAAATCCTTATCAATATCGGTGTCATTGTACATTTTCTTGCATCACAATACCCTTGTTGCCGACAGCTTTTCTACTCGATACAACATAGTCATATTCTTATCAATTTTCCTTTACTCTCGTCAACTACACTATAAACTAGAATGTCTTCTTCAACACTTTATTCTTACCCTTGTCAACTACCCTTGTAACTGCAAGTCCTCAATCAATATACCCTTGCACTTGTCAACCCTTGAATCAATTGTGACTCATTAACAACTGTCTGAAAATTCATCCTATCATCTATAATTGGTGTGCTACTCTGATATTCTTTTCTAACTATTCTACGCTTTGGTGGTGAATATAGGTTTTGAGCTTCTTCATCAACCCAATCAACACGTTCTTCAAAAGACATTTTACTGGCATCTTTTTTCCTAATTTCATGAGACCTTCTTCTAGATGTAACCTCATCCCCAAACGCATCAAAGCACAAAATTTCAAAATAGAACTTTGTTAAGCTGTGAGGAATGTGTGACATGTACATATCTATTTTTCTATAAGTTTCATCATAGTCATACATTGAAAATGGATCCATACCATTTTTCATTATTTTCAAACCTTTTTCTAGTGTACATTATCGGAATCTGAAGAGCATAAAAGTTTTGGTATGTCTGTTCTTTTAAACACTCACGAGTAATTACATAGTCAAATTTTTTATTATAGGGAACCTTCCCTTATTTAATACACAACCATTTTCATACCTTAGTTGTAAGAAAAAGTAGACGTCATCGTTATATACACCAAATAAGATAGCATATGATCCTGAAGGTGTCATCTTCAAAATACTAATAAAAAAATTAATTGATAATAAAACTTAATCAGTATGTATATGTAAACAATATTTATGGAAAAATCAAGGAATAGATAAATAGAAGATAATATATAGTACCTTTTGAACCGATTAATTTTGAGAAAGCACTGAAAACAACACTCAATTTGGAACTTAGCGATGATTTTAAAATGACGGTTTGTCGATATTGTGTGAGTTAAAGTGAAATGATAAAGAGTTAAGTGAGAGTATAGGGATAAGGAAACTTTATGCACTTCTACAGAACTGATATGGTTTATACAATATAACTTAGACTAAGGATCAAATGAGAAGAATCCTTAAAATAGAAGGATGATAAATAACTATAACTACACATTAGGGAAGCATCAATTTGAATTAGATGCATCCCTAACGTTTTAGATGCATCATAATATATTTTCTAGCTAAAAGTTAGATGTATGTACATATATTAGGTGCATTTTATCAAGTTAGACAAATCCTATGTATTTTTCGTCCTCTACGGGTCAAATTTGTTGATGTACTACTGTGCATCGTTTTCAATTCAAAATCACTTTTGAAACTAATTGTGATGCATCTAAATGAATAGAGATGCATCTAATTCAAGTCGATGCATTTCAAATATGGAGTTATAGTTATTTCTCATTTTATGTTTTCTTCTCACTGGATCCTTACCCAATAACTTATTGTGATCCAGCGTGGCAAACAAGCTGAGTTGGAATCCCACGTGGATTTTTTTTTATCAAAAGTTAAATTACGAAGGGTAACCGGTTATTAGTTGGGCGAGTCACGGGATACACATATAAATCAAAATTTGAAAGTTTTATAGTATATATAAGCAAAGAAAAAAAGATGACTACACGATGTAGAAAAATAGACAAGTTAAATACATTGTTAGGTGATTATCCTTTGAGTTAATTACATAAATGCTAACTATGGTTTGTTAGGTTTTATGTGCCTAGTCATTGTACTTTTTTTTCGTCGGGTCACATCACTGTGGTTTGTGTATGTTCTGA
>OU343222.1:263740398-263868077 GCA_910596185.1 Chrysanthemum makinoi
ATGATTGGCTTTTATGGAAAATGGGGTTTTATAGTGCTTAGTGGATGATCAAAGATGACACTAAGAATTTTGAGAGTGTCAAGTGGTGTTAAATGATCCTAGAGATCAGATGATGACTTAAGAGAGATTTGGAGAATTCCTTAAAAATCATAAGAAATTAAAACTAGTTTTTGGCCTATTTTGAGGTAAGGATGACTAAAATCAATTTGCTAAAATTGAAAGAAATATCAAACTAAGTGTTTTGAGATGCAAGGAACAATAATGTAAATATTGGAGCCGAAAGATGGTGAGTTTTGAAGTAATTATAAATAAAAAATACTTTGAATGTGATCCTAAATCATCCATGAGTGAATGTGAGATCAACCGAGCCTAAGGAAAGTTTAAGTGATCCTAATGTAGCATGTTTAACTAGTCCAATAAGGTGTGGAATGTTGGATTGATCTCTTGAGGCTAAAAAGAAAACTTCTTTCAACGGATCCCACGGATCCTTGATTGAGGATCCGTCTAGTTACATCTAAGGGATCCGGCGTCAGAGATTTTCTTAGTAGAATAGTTGCATAATTTGCTCTATGTTTCGTGTAAGAAACTAATGATTTCTACGACAAGTATACATGTATACACATTAAGCAAAACAAGGAGAGCATGTAGAGATAACATATAGGCAATCAAATGAGATCGAGCTCACAAATGACACAAAGGTTTAGCAAACTTAACAAGCGCTATTCAAGAAGCCCAAAACAGATTTACGGTCTAGATTAGTAAAACATTTACACTAACAATGACATGCAAGGTATGTGTCTAGAAAGAAAAGAGCACATAATGGTGTTCAAGACAAAAGAGTTGTGAGGTGTTAGTTTAGGACAATCTATTCATTACGGATGGTGATTAGCATACAATGAGCTTAGATCCATGAAGTCATGTAATCTTCCGATCAAAGCAAGATAATCGCTTGATGAGGCAAGTGGTTGTGATTGACAAATAAGAAAAATTAATTTTAAAACTTGTTTTGATTAGTAATCTAAGACAATGCAAAATATTTTCATTGTAAACTTACTTTAGGAAAACATAGGGTATATAAATTTCTCAGTAGAATGAATATGAAATTTGTCTGCTTGATGCTCAATTCTGACTAAACTAGCGACCATTTTTATGAAGATTCCACATACCCACTATATCGAGGAAGCAATTCAACCATTAGGTCAAATTGAGTTTCTAGTGCAATAAGTTCTCCAGTATTCATTCTCCAGTTAGGAAAATTTATATTCCTACAATGGCTTTATCGAGTAACAATGATGATACTTTGCTTCGTTTATATTAATATTATACTTGAAACAACTAAGGTGATGAAGGTGTCAAAAAATTAAAAGTTGTCCATATGGTGAACAAAAAATGGTTGGATGAGCTAGTTCAACATATGTTGTTGGAAAACTCGAGTTTGGACTTTCGGATATGAACAATTATATTTGCGTTGCAAAATAATTTACTTGAGTATATTGGATGAAATAATCAAGTTGTCAATACTACTATGAAGCTTGGAGAAGCGTCATGAAAAAGGAAAACGAGGAGAGTACATCATCAACACAAGTGTAGGTTATGATATGATGTACATTAGAACTTTGTTTTAAACGATACAAAAAGAAAATATGAAATCAAGAAATCATATAGGCACATAAAACATTTATGTTGCACACATGACAAACTCAATCAAAAAACCATTTTAGTGTGTTAAATGTTTTAAACATTTTTCAACTTATAAAACTAATATTTTTCGACACTGGCCTAGATGTTATCCCAAACACTCCTTCAAGTAGCACATTGATTAGTAGAAAAATACTAAATAGACAAGCAAGAGAATGAATAGCAAGGTAAAGGAAACCACATATGTTAATCAATCAAACTAGCACAAAAAGCTATTTGAGATAAGAAAATAATCAAGTAATGCAAATGAAACAATTTATCATTTAGCATAGCATCTGAAAAGTTCTTTTCATAACTTTGTGTTAAACATTTATACCAAGCTTGATTAGTATCCTTTATAAATATGATCAAAACCTTAGTTTCAAAAGAAGGACGGAGAATGTTATTCAAAAGATGAAAACATCCATCTCCAATTAGATCAAAAGTTTGTGCAAAAGTTATGACGAAAAATGACTTTCTATTATAAATCAATGATTCTGTAAATTTTTGTTTTGAATTAGTTTATGAAATCATTTTTAAATGAAAGTAGAACTCAAATACCTTTAAAATGATAGTGGCGACTTAACAATTACGGTTAGTGGTTATGAATTTTTGAAATTCGGACAAATTGATAATACGTACCCAGCATCCCACGGATCCCTTGCTTGAGGGATCCGTCCAGAATTAACCTCGAGGGATCCTGGCGGTCGACGCGAATTACAAAAATGCGTTTTGACGCGTGAAAAGGTTTAACCTTTGTAGACTTTTAAGTGAAGTTATATTAACAATTTTTGCCTTTATTCAAGCTTGATTAACAAGATATCTAACAACAAGCGAAAGAGAAAAGATCAACAAAACACTTTTCATATTATGCTTGACATCAAAAATTTGATACAAGGGCCTTACTCGTTTTGAAAACCATTTGTTTTAAAAACTAGAGCCAACCCAAACAAACCAATTGTGAAAACGTAGGGGGGGTAAATACGTTTCCGTTTCAAACTTAAAACTTTTGTATCAAATATAGTATAAACCATTGCATTTGCTAATCTTGACGTGAGGATGCATTTAACGCATTACGGCATGTAAGGCCAACCCCTTAATATCACATAAGATTCCATAAGATTAATGGTTCATTAAAAATCAAGCACCATTATTAGTCCGGTTGCTTTTTCTTGATCAAGCGTGTCATAATATGTAAAAGTGTTAAATATAGTTTGTGACTATATGAAAGACCAAGTATGTGTCACAAACATAGACATCAACCACATAGAGAATAAACAATGTAATGCAAGAATAAGAGTTAAGCGATAAGTAAAAGGATAGACAAACCAACACGAGGATTTATAGTGGTTCGGCTACAAGGACACCTTCCTTGCCCTACTCCACTCCCGAGTCACCTACTTGAGAGTTCGTAATCACTACACCAATCTCCTTATGGTGGAGAAGCCTTCACATTAAACACACCTTTTCGATACAAAGCTAAATACCGAGTTCTTTCACACCAAAGTAGAACCATACCTATCACAACGTCGCCTACCCTTTATACGGTGCTAGGCTAACCACCGGGTTCTTTCACTCCAAGGTGAACCACACCTACACAACGTCGCCTATCCTTTATTAGGTACTAGGCTAAGCACCTAGTTCCATTACTATGGAAGAACTACTACCCATCACAACACAACACCTAATCTCAAGGAGATCCACTCCTTGTTACAACACCATCAAGGATATCACCATCCTTGGATCTAAACAAATACTATATGCATAACGATGCACCTCATCGATTATACGACCTAGGCATTCTTCACTAATGCCATTTACACGATCCTTCAGCACCTTCCACTAATGCCTTCAACACGGATATTCGGCTCTTCATGCCTTTGACACATCTATGACACCCGTTATGTTTTGTGGCCCAACATAAAAAACCTTGTGTTTTATGGCACAAACACATAAACCATCTAGTCTAGTCATAGATACAAGAATATGATACTAGACAATATCCAAGACAAAGTGTCTAATGGATATGAACTCCTAGACTAAACATCAAGAACCCCAAGCATGATGTAGTTAGTCTTCTATGAATGAAGATGACAAGTTTCCCAAGCTTGTTGTATAAGATCTTCATGTGCTTGTATCTTGTGATGGGTGATCACTTCAGTAGGTAAGGAAGCAAGATCTCTAAGCTTGCTTTGGAGGATCACTTCGGGAGTATGCTTACAACAAATGAGAGTTAAAAGCATTATGATCATATGAGATGAGGGTGGTTTACATGTTTCCTAATGATCTAAATATCCTAGATTTGGTGGAAAGAAACTATGTGTGAAGGTGTGAAGAAATGGTAAGAAGTGGCTTGCTATTTATAGGCAAAAGACCAAAACCATGTTCTGCCCCAAGGATCCCTTCGGGGATCCCGCTTGTAATTCCGGGATCCGTGGGCACTTTGAGGGATCGAGTAGGGCGCTCCACTTTGCCCATGGTTGGGTCATGGGTGATGGTTATGGGTTGGTCCATGGGTATTCCTTTAGATACAATGTATCTAATGAGTACAATGTATCTAGTCTTATGGTATGGGTCAATACCATGGGTCATGGATATTATCCATATATGACTTATGCATGATGTCATGCAAATGGGTTATGGGTCATGGACTTGGGTTTTACCCAACTACATTCAATGTATTTGGTCAATGGGTCAAATACTTAAGTTTCTACCCATTTATATTACCCATTATAATACATACTAGTTATGTATATATTTACCCAATATGTAAACACTAGTTGTTATACATAAACTATTTAACTAAACATGTTTATTGGTTTGTTGGGGGTTTGATCATAATGCAACATAACAAACATGTACGAACCTGTGTTGTAGCATACAAGGACTTGAGTCGTCGAGAGGTGTTGAGAGTATGTTGAGACAAGATCTAACTACAAGTAACTTATACATTTTACGTTATGTATTACAAGTTACATGTTTGTCATCAACAAAACAAATGAGAATGTATAGATTAAATATCGTAATATTTGCACTAACAGATATACCTGAAGATATTCTAATACATGAAACTAATGATCCCGTACAATCTATTATAGATTTCACTTACCCAAACATTTTTGATAACATAGGTGATAGTCTTACTTCATTCTTGCTCAACCAATGAAGTGGTTGATAGTATTAACGATCATTTGCTTAAACCTTTCACAGTGAAGAAATGGTTTATCTTAGTTGTGACAACATAGATAAAACTGACCGTGGTGGTGCTATAGACCAAGCCGTGTTTTCAGGAATTTATAACGGTTTAAAATTTTGGGGTGTCCCAACCATAGGCTCGCATTGAAGGTCGGTGTCCCAATAATGTTGTTGAGAAACATTAATCAATCACAAGGTTTATGTAATGGGACAAGGCTTCAAGTGACTAAATTAACGCGTGCATCTATTCAAGCCAAAATAATGCGGAACACATTTTGGGAATACGGTTATACTTCCAAGGTTGAAAATTACTCCACCGGATAAACATTTACCAGATCGATGCGCCAAACAATTTCACCGTTTTGCCATGACGATAAACAAGAGCTAAGGACAATCACTTTCGAAAGTTGGTTTATACCTACCACGTCTGTTTTCACACGGACAATTATATGTGGCTCTTTTGGCGTAAAAGCAAAAAGGGTTGAAGGTTGTTATTTCGATCCGATAGTATTTTATTGAAGACTACTACAAATGTAGTCTATAAAGGTTGCGGTCTTTGATCAGTTATCTCAGCGTATATATTCGGATATTCACTTAATGTGATACAATTTCTTTTACATGTTTATTGTAATTCACAAAATTTTACTTATGACTTCATATTAATAAATAACAGATTTCACTATTTGTTTTCTTTCATTATTTTTCTTATTTTGTTTACATACTAATTTTTCATCTTTTTGCAACATTTTTTTCATCTTATTACTTTTATTATCATCTCATTTATCTTTTTTTTTTTTTAAAACCCGGTGTCAACGGGTCTTATAAGCTAGTATAAATATATATATATACTAAGGCTTGATAAAAGTTCGAGCCAAGCTATCAAAAGCTTGAGCTTGGCTTGTTATATGTTTCGAGCCAACTTATTGGGATTGAGCTTGGGCGAAGCGATAAAAGCGGCGGATCGAGTCAGCGACTCGAGCTTCGAGTTGCGATAAAAGCGGCGGTGCAGCCCAGTCACATCATAAGGTTTAGTCAAATCGTCAACCCGCAATGCATATGTATAACTTCGGCGTCGTCCATTATTGAAACCACCCATAGGAAGGTGGGATAACTCACCCCTTACTAGAATTTAAATGCGACTTTCTTTTGAATAGTGAATGTTTAACATTTAATAGCAACATTAAAGCATTTATTAAGAAGAATACATACAATCTTATAAAATTTATTTTGTGAGATAAAGTGAGTGTATATGCTTTATATAAATTGAGCGTGTCTTGTTTTTCAAAAACATTCACAATGAGTGACCTCTTTGTTGTTATAATGTTTTCTTGATTCATGTGCTATTTTAGTTGATAACTCTACTGGCAGTTGCTTTCTAACTTATGATTGGCATGTATTTGTTACAAATGACATGAGCGATAACTTCAAATGTCGTATATGGTAGATCAACCTCTTTCCTGCTTTGTATTCCTTGCTCTCCTTGTAATATTTGTTCACCTTCTCGTATTTATGGTAGTACTTTTGTCCGCGAAAAATGGTAAGTTGTGGATAGGCGAATTTATTTGGGGTTCAAAAAAGATTTATGTGGATTTGTTTAGTGCGCACATTAGTAACATTTGCTATAAATCGGTTTTGGAAAGCTACGCTTTATTGTTATTGTCCGTTAAATCGGATGGATTTTATGTATCTCGAAAAACTCATCATTTAGGATCGGTGGTTTTATTACCCACTGGCGAAGATGAGTATTGTGTTATTTCAAATGGGTGTGGCTATATTTTAAACTAGAAAATAAATTAAATATAACGAGGTTTCATTGAATTTATTTGTATTCGATCATTTATTTTCTTTGAGTCAGAATTCTTCCGTAAATGGTTATCATAAAAGTAAAAAGCTATATGAGTTTTGTGGAATGCCAAATAGTGATATACCGGTGACTATAAAAACCATTGTTAAACATCTTAGCTAATCCAAACGCTGTTACAATTTACTTACACAAACACTACCCCTGTACCAAAATTTCTAACCATTGAAAAGAAAACACGCACAACCATTGGTGCTCCGGCGACGTTCGCTGTTACCACCAGAGAGTGAAACAAGTAAAAAAATCATCACTCTCTTCTTTTCATCTCAACTTCCAATCTTGTATAAAATAAATAAATAAATACTTCAATTTATTCGATATATTTGAGTTTGATTTAATGTCTGAATGACAGGTTTTGTGACGAGAATGAGCAAGAGACCTCCACCTGATCCGGTGGCAGTATTGAGAGGCCATCGTGCTTCTGTTATGGATGTTTGTTTCCATCCCACTCAAAACTTACTGTTCTCAGGGTAACCAATCTCCCTTACGTTAAAAAAAAACCCCTTTGTTCAACATATCTCGAATTAGGGTATATTTGGCGCAATAGGCTGGGGCTTATATTATAAGCCGAAAGCTGGAGCTTATATTTTTATAAAGCTAGATTGGCAAATTAGTTGGGACGGAAGCTTATTAATGTAAAATCACATAAAAATACATCAAATTAAATTCAAATATATTTCCGGCTTTCGCGTGATAATCTATTATATTTTGAAGGGTATTTAAGTAAATTTAACGAGCTATAAGCCCTCATAAGCCCCTTTCAATGGCTTGGGCTTATGGAGGCTTATGGCTTATATATAGCCTCCATAAACAAACAAGACTAATTTTGTTAGCTGGCTTATTTTAAAAGTTTAAGCCCCATATAAGCCAAAACAGCCAATTGTGTTTTAATAGGGGTCTTGCTGCAGCTCTTCAGACGGTGAATTACGGATTTGGGACAGTGTGCAACATAGGACTATTTCATCTGCATGGTATGACTGCAAGTTCATTTTATTTTTATTTTTTATTTTTTATAATATATGTTATCTTGTTTCGAAAGTGAAGTCATGGTGTTTTAAATGATTATAATGCAGGGTACATAGTGCATCACATGGGATTATAAGCGTTTCAACTAGCCCTTCAGTTGGAAACAACAAAGTTATCAGGTTTGTATTGCCCAATATCATATTTTCAACTTCGAAGAATGTAGCTGATTTAGGGATTTTTAATGGGCGGTTATTCCAATTGTTGCAGCCAGGGCAAGGATGGAACTGTTAGGTGTTGGGATATAGAAAATGGGGAGTTGTTGAGGTAATTCTCTATGAATTCTGATCGTGGTAGTTGAGAATGATACAAATTTTTTATTGATATATTTATGTATGAGTCCTTTCACTTATTGAAAGAAAGTCCAATTGTCGTATAACTGATATTTAGGTGGTAGTATTTGTCACCGATAGAGTTACTCATGGAGTAGGATGGGCCATGGCCAACCCAAAACCCCTTTCTGAAAGCATTAGTGATATGTTATTTTCTATTTTGGTTTACCTGATATAAGGTTTGGCCCATTATTAAATATTTAAACTTGTCCATACTTTTACAAATATTTCTCATGCAAGTTTTTTGCTATCATCAAATCGATGTAAGTTAGTAAGTTAACAAAACTAATTGAGCTTCATCTAACATTAATTGCCAATTTGTAGTACTTGATCAATTTGATAACCAGTGCACATATATGATCTATAATTTCTTCTCGTGTGAATATAATGACCAATATATAAGTTTTTTAAACGAATTTTTGGTTTGTGAAGAATTTTTTTGGCCCACCTGATATCGAAATCCTAGCTACGTCACTGGTATCTGTGTTTCTATAAGATAACAAAGTCTAAGTTGTACTATACTCTACCTTAGAGGCTCATAAAGGTTTCTTTTCCTTTTGAAATATTGCATAGAAGATGTTACAGATAAGGAGAGGCTCCTCCATTGATGGCGACTATATCATTGACATGATAATTGCTTCTTTAGTTTCATAAGCTGATTAATAATAAGTTGTTCAGTGCTTGGAAAAATGTTATACAACTAGTGGAATTCCTAGAATATCTTTAAGTGGTGACTTATTAATATTCACTTTTCACTAGAAATTTTGAATCAGACTTTTCATTTATGCGAGTCTCCAGTTGTGTGTAGTGGCTATATTGAATAATGTTCGATATAAGATACTTCTGCGTCTGCTTTGTATTGGGGGAAGAATAATGACCATAAGGTGTTTCTCCTTAGTAGGAGAGTGACACTAATGCCAACAGAAATATAGTATATGATGATAAGAATAAGGAATGTATTATATTATACAATGTCCCTGGGTGCTTTTCTACATGGTAAGGAGGTGCGCAATCCATAAGCGATGGCTCACGTTTGACCTTGACATAAATTTTCCTTGCTCTGAGACATCAATTTACCTTTGCTTATGTCGGTCTTGACACCAGTTTGTGGGGGCGACCAGAAGTGGCCTTTGCTCTTGAACTTGAACAACGTTTAGGGAAAATGCCATCTGAACTGTAAATTGTGTCTCATAAGTTGGGTTTAATGGAAGTAAGTTTGGTCTTGATCTATAACTCTTGGGTTCTGCATAATACAAATTGTTGCATATTATGTCTTGTCTCACTTGAAGTTTTGTGGCTATTAGCTTGTTTTGATATCTTTTTCAAGGGATAATCACTGCCGAGTCTAAAATCTTTGTTTTATTTCTATCTCAGTCTTAAAATATTCCTCCTAGTAGTCTAAATAGATCTTTAGTCACTTCCCACTATTCATTTCACTTATAAATACTGAGAAGAGGCTTGTCAATATTAATGTCTAAGAACATTGTGATTAAAACCTTCCGGTCTGAAAATAATCTGTTGACTCTAAGTAAAGTTATAGGGAGTGAGAACTGAGAAGGAAAAGGCATGTATTGTGGTCATGTGCCCATTATAAGTTAATCTCTGCATGGCGACTTTTTTCCCACAAAAAGTTGTACAGTTAGTTTCTAGGCATGCAATGTTGGGAGAAAGAAAAGGCATATGGGTTTAAATATATATGTTGCAAAAGGTATGATATACATCATGGCACTATTATATACTATATGCTCCAATTGCCTTTATGTGATCAACTTTGGTCTCCTTATGAATGGAAACTTATATATAAAGTAGACAGACCTTTGCCTCAAGCATAAGAATAGAGGACGCCATCATATATTATTTAGATATTCTCCTTGCTGTTTCCATTCCTTTTAAATTCTTAAATGTATTTATAATTAAACATAAGGATTTTCATCAATTGTTGATGGAGGGTGTAATACAATTGAATAGAAGAATGAAGATTTTCTTGATGATCTTAAACCATAAGTTGTTTTGACCTGACAGGACACCTTGTGTCTCAATTGATGCAAATACTTATCACTTTTGCAAGCTTTCGTTAGTAAAGAGGCTTTCTGCTGACACACAAAAAGCTGAAAAAAACACGGAAGTCATAGAAGCAGGTCAAGAAATCTCTCATGACAACCAAGAAGAATGTGAAAATTCCAACATATTAAAAGGTAAATTTTTCTCCTCTTTTTAACCATTTTGTAGATGCTTTACCCTTCAGTTATCCACGTTTAGTTTGATTATTTTTTAAACAAAGTTTATCATGCATTATTATCTTTTAGACTCTTTTTAACTCTTACTTGTATGGCGTTAATTTACAATATATTTTGTTTATCCACCATTCATAAAGTCGGATCTCATTTCCATGTTTTGTAGAATAGACAATGGTACATGTTATTATTTAGAATAACCGCCACCAAATGGCCTAGTGGTAAGGCACCTCCTCACAAGAGGTCTAGGCTCAAACCTCACCGGGTACACATTTTGGGGGCAGGGAAAGGGTCGGAAACGTCACGGTGATACCTTGGTTAGGCGCATACATCGGAGTCAAGACTTGCCCTCCCGGGTAACCTAGGGAAGACCTCATCCGTTTACTTGTAACGGTACATATTATGTCGCTGATTAGCTTATATATTGTCATCTTAATGATCATAGTAACTTTGAGTCATTTGGCTATGCAAATAATACTACTTTACATGATTAATATGACCCTTCTTGAAATCCAATTGATATTGTACCAAAGTGTACTTAAAAATGTGGCCATTACATGTCAAGATTGAATTGAACAACATCTAATATAATATTCTGTTATCAGGTGACGGCTGTGTAGGAGGATATCCATATGTAGCCATGGCAGGGATGGAAAGCTCTGATGTATGATTGTTAAATTCCTTCTCTTCTTTATGATCCTTTGCTCCTTAATATTTACTTGAAATATTAATTAAAAAAGGTTGAAGTATGGGATCTCAATACTGCAGAAAGGTTTGCACGGTTTCCACATACTTCTGGTGCATCTACAAGTAATTTCACCAAAGGAAAAGGTACCTACATTCTAAAAATATTTAGAACTAGAAATGAGATGGTTTCCTGAGCTCACCTTGAGTGGTCATGATTTTACAAACGGTTAAGATTGTGCTGAAGGTACCAAGAACGAAGTAATTGTTTAACTTTGCTGTATATATGTGATATAATAAAAATAAATTGCCTTAAATTTAAATGGTGCTTTAGCTATTTACTAAACCTCTGAGATAAGGATTTTCTAGTAATCTGAATCATGAAAACTAAGAAAGAAAATATAAACAATGATGAAACTTAGAAATATGCTTAGCACATGGTGTCCAATGTATCCATTTCCATATATCTACATGTTCTAAGAACTTAGTATCTAACATCAGTACCAAAGTTTTCTTGGTCAACATAGGTGATAGGTCACACAAGTATGGATATCTGCAATTGTAGTTCCCTACGTCTAGATATAACTTCAAGATTTCCTGTTTTGGCAAATTTCCAATCTAAACTTACTTACCTCGTTTCCATCAGTCACCATTACAAAGGAATATTGATATCAGTTTACAATATATCCTTGGATTTTTGAGTAATTCTCGGATACTTTCTTTAAGATGGCCAACTACCTAATATGAGAAACTGTTATGTTTCATTATGATATAATTATTGATGTTTGTGATACATCCTATATATAATGCTTCTTGAGCCTTGTCAATTGTCATTGTTGTTTCATAGGTATGTGCATGGCAGTTCAGGCCTTTTTGCCTTCTGAATCACAAGGATTTATACATGTCCTTGCAGGGTTTGTTTTCATTTCACTTATCCTGGATACCTTTCTTTCTTTCAATGACGTTTTATGATCCTCATGATCATTTCTATTATGTATGCAGTTATGAGGACGGAACAATGGCTTGGTGGGATTTAAGGAATCCCGGGGTCCCGTTGACATCTGTACGCTTCCATTCAGAGCCAGGTTCGTGGTGACTACAACGCCCAAATTTTATCATGAAACCTTGATTCTCATTTTTTGTGGAGCTTTGCAGCCTCATTATATTATACAACTACGCTAATTAAAGGATATTGTCATGCACCAGTCTTAAGCTTGTGTGTGGATGGGACGTTCAATGGGGGCGTTTCGGGAGGTGCAGATGACAAAATTGCTATGTGTACTCTGGACCATTCGCTGGTATGTATCCCGTATTAATGTTGAGATTAACTTCTATATATCGTTCTTTTTTACTGTTAACTTAGCCAGGTTATGGCTTGTGTAGTTTAAAGATACTACATATGATCAATCTATGATTATCCTTGATATCATATTAGATAAAATGCTTCTAAGTTTTTCTTGTCATTTATTAGGGTTCTTGCCTGGTGAAGAAAGAAATAAGTTTGGAGCGACCCGGCATAGCTGGAACTTCTATTCGTCCAGATAGCAAAATATTCGGGACTGCTGGATGGGATCACAGGTTAGCATTATATACTCTAGTAAGTTTTAGTGATCAGGGTTGGGTCAACCCTGTTCACCCACATTTTAAATTGATAGGTATAATTTATGGTTTCATAACTCATATGTTGAATAAAACCAAGCCGTCGTGTTTCTATTGATTTTGAATGGTACAAGAAACGTTTTTTACCAAAAATTTTCAGTTTATATATATGCAACTAAACTGCCTCTATAGATCAATGATTAATTTCCGTTTCGATGTGATAACAGGATCAGGATTTACAATTACAAGAAAGGAAATCCTTTGGCTATACTGAAGTATCACCGTGCCACGGTATGCCATCCACACTTTCTGTTCATACTTGCTTTAATACACTTGGCAACTAGAGTTTCTGATTCTACACATTGTTTTATCTCCACCACTAGATTGCACGTTATTGTTAGAACTCAAGTGAAAATCTCGATCCATTTACTGTCTTCTATATCTATATCTATATCTATACTATATATAAAGGAAAAACCATATTCTTGAAAGTGAAAAATTAAGAAAACTATATATGGAAACCATAAACTTTTATTATTATTTTTGTTTATAACCCATAACCCATATTATTTTCATTCAGTTTAAATCGTGTTTAATCCCCAATTCTTAAACTTTTATTATTTTTCGTTTATAACCCATAAAACTTTTCTTTTTATCACTACAACTATCTGCCACTATAAAATCCCGCTGCTATGCACGAGTACTCGTCTAGTCTTAAGAATATGTCTATCAGGTTAAACGGGTCAAATGGGTCAGTCGAGCTGAACCAGGCCTAAAGTGTATGTTTAAGGCATAAAACCTCCCAATTGATTTTATAAAGGAATTTAGATTATTATCGAAATAGAGTATAGCGGCAGATAACAAAAGGATTTTGTTTAATTGAAACAAAATGTTCATGCAGCACGGAAAAAACTACCAATTTTTCAAATCTAGTTATTATGTAAATTGTTAAGTTTCTAGTTATCGTCATCTAAATTTGGTTCGCTTCTGCAGTGCAATGCAATTTCATTCGCTGCAGATTGTAAACAAATGGCTTCGGCATCTGAAGATACTACTGTGGCACTTTGGGAACTTTATCCTCCTCAGTCTTCCACTTGACATGGTTATTTAATTGTATTGACCTGTGATACATTTGTCAACAATTTTTAGTGACTTTCTCATCTTAAATACAACAGCTTTTAGGTTCTAACCTCTTATAGATCCAATAGTTATTCCTTCCAAGAAAATAGATTCTGCGATGATGCGCGTAATCGATCTCTTATTAGGTTATTAAAAAGTCATTTCTAGAGGAATGGGTCATGGAAGACTAAGAGAAGAGAACCTGAAATGAAAGGTCAGATAGTGAAAGATGAACAAGAAGCCACATCTCGAAGGCTAACTCATGCTTTGCCAATGAGTGACTGAACTTTCCATAAATCGGCTCAGGAAAATATTACCAGAGGAGGCACAATGGGTAACGGTTGGTTGGGTAACTGGTAATTACTCCGTGCAGTTAAATTACTATAGTCATTGCTTCTTGCCATCAGTTAGGTATTTCAAAATGATGTATTGCCCCGTTCCATACTTGCGAATTGTGTTCTACAAGTTGGTACAGTAAAACCTCTATAAATTAATAACCTCGATAAAATTAATAATTTGTCTAGTCCCAACTTGGGACCAGTACAAATTTAGACTCCAATCGATAAAATGATAAGATAATAATTTTTTTGAAACTCTAGTGTATATATATTGGTCTCTACGAAACTATAAATTAATAATTACTAAAAATTTCATATATATATATATATATATGCCATACGTAATTGGAACTTGTACAAATTCAAATAATTCAATTAAGGCTATACGTAATTGGAACGAAACTAACTTTTTACTTATTAAAAAACAATGAACTTGACAAATCCAATTAATTTGTGAATGTGAATTCATAAAACGATAATTAGAACCTGTTTTTCTGATTTATGTTTCACCTCTAACTATTAGACATTGTAACTAGTATATTGTAGATGGAAATTTAAAAATTATACGTAAAATCTTTTTAAATTAATAAATTATTAATTTATTGATATAATAATATCTCGCTAAATTAATAAAATATCTCAGTCCCAACACTATTAATTTATAGAGGTTTTACTGTAATTGATTACTGTTTTACTAACCAAAAATAAAAAACATAACTTTTGTTCAAACTTAAATTTTCTTTGTATATTTTATATTTTATAACTGTCTCTGTAGACATATTAATTTCCAAAATTTATATTTTATTCTGTTGTGGGAAGAAAAAGAGCAAGTAATAGGCATATTTTTCTTTGAAAGTTGATTTGCCAACTTGCTATTGAGGAAAGAAGATTGACAATGCCAAATACTCGTTTAGGCAAAATTCAAATTTGATGTTAATGACCGTCTTTCATTTTACATATACTTAATTACCTAAACGGCATGATTATCTAAATCTGTTACAAGTCATTATTTGATTCTTGAGTTTACCATACTTTTGGTCAATGAACAAACGTATTTAGTTAGGCTAACCAATTAATGATTGGATGAAACATTTCCCTTTGAAGTAGACATTTCGAAAATTACATATAAGCATTTTGGCCGCAGACGCATTTTTCTTCAGCTACATATTGCCAATGCCATGAACATATTGTTAATTGTTTAACCATTTTGTATTTACTTAATTTGTGTGGTGTTCAGACAAATTTTGACAAAGTCGGAAAATAATCAAATGTCTTTATCAATATAAGAAATGAACATTTAATAATCCTAAACACAAAGGCGGAAAGTTTTGTAGTGAAAATTTATTTTTGCAAAAACAAACATCTTAGAGCATCCACTATGGTCATTTTGAAATATTCGAGAGATGGGTCGTTAAAAAGTTCAACTCGGCTTCTAAAAAAAAGAAAAATGTTCAAGTTCCGCAAGTACATGCGCACCTCAAAAACCTATGGAATCCTTCCTTCAAGTTGTATAACTGTACGTATATATTCTTCCTTTAAGAGCTGGTGAGGTGCCAATATCACCGAAAGCCATTCAAATACACAATGAAATTCCAAGGGAATCCATTCATCATATTCGCTTAGCTGCAAATGCAATAAACACTATTCACCTAGCGATTTTTATGTTCTCTTTTTAGTTTCCAAAGAATATTTACTCTTTTAGGTTGTCATTATGACATTACATAAACTTTAGAGAATATTTCACTTTGTTGCAACTTGCATTTTGGAATCAAATCTATATTATCCAATCACAATTAATATTTCTAGCTAGTGTATATATTGTACAGTAATATGTAATGAATATCTGTGATATCTTTCATGTCGATTAACTAATTTTAAACTTTATTTTTATAAAACTTGAAATGTGATTATACTTGAGCTGGTTTCGTGTGTTAGTCGACATATTCGTATAAGGGATTTTTAACTTGTATCATGGTGGCACAAGTTTAAAGCCATAAAACAAAGTAAAATTGCTATATTTACATGTTAGGTAATATTAATAGTTTCTTTAATTAACAATGTTTACTAAATTTACCATTGTTTTATATGGAAATCAAGTTTTTTTTAGAAAATTAACGTGTTTATTAAATATTTTAAACTTGTACCACCATGGCACAAGTTAGAAAAACCCGTTGTTTAATGGGCTAAAGCGAGCTTTTAGAATAATCTTTGTCATGAATTGGTGGAAATACCCTGACTTTCGGTGTTTTTTGGTATCAGTCATTGTCTATCTCACAATGAATAGCTCCGGCAACTCTCCTGACTCAGTGGGGCACCAACTCGAATAGGCAGGAGCCGAGACTTAAACTCTTAACCTTTTATCCACAAAATCTCGGCAGTAGGCCCATGAATTTTACGAAAGTGGGTACCAACTGAGCCACAACCCGATTAGACCCGAACCCGATAACCTGATTTCTTATCGGGTCGGGTTGCGGGTCATATTTCTAATAGTCAAAACCTGATTCAACCCGACCCGATAAACCCGATAACCCGACAACCCGACCCGATAACACCCCTAATTGTAATCTATGTAATGTATCGTTCTCTTTGTGATAATGCATTGTAAGAGTTGAGATCAACATAGATCTCATATTTACCATAAATGTAATAAATCAATCTTAGCCATCCATTTTTTATCAAAGTTAATAAAAAAACCATTTTCCACCTTTTTTTAAAACAACATATCTTCAAACTATAAAAAAAAAATACACCATCGTGACGAGAATTAAATTATCTTTCTATAAATATGCACTTTTCTATATTTTCGACAAACATTTTTTTTCAAAAATTCCGCCTAGAAAAATCATATACGATTTTTAAAAATCGAATCATATATGATTTTCACAAATCATATATAATTTGTAAAAATCGAATCATATATGATTTTTCTGGGCCGAAATTTTGAAAAAAAAATCGTTAAAAGTATATAGTAGTGCATATCTATAGAAAAATAATTTTATTCTCATCGCGATAGTATGATTTTTATCGCGTAACACTTAACGGTTTGCGAGATATTTATTTTTTAAAAAAAGGGTGAAAGTTTATTTTAATAAAAAAATGAATGGCTATTATTGTTTCATTTGATATATGGTAAATTTGAGATCTATATTGAACTTTTGCCTGCATTGTAATTCACTCTAATATATCACAACCTACTTAGTAAATACACTTCAACACAACCGTCCTTAACTTTTTCGCTTTATTAAGCATTATCACAAAAAGAACGATACATTATATATACAAGCAGGGTACCCGCGCGTTGCGGCGACATATACTTTGAAATAAAATTTACGGTGAATCATGTATTTTAGTTTATTATGTTCTTTTTGACAATAAATTTACGGATATCAAAAATTTCGTTTAGCCCGTGCCCGTTCGGTTCGGGCTCGAGCCCGTTTGGCCCGCACCAGTTCGGGCTTAAGCCCATTTTGCCCGTTGACCGTTCGGGCTTGAATATCTGTATAATGTGCTTTATTATTGTATTAGTGACATTTAATGCAGGGTTCCCGCGCGTTGCGGCGGCGAATACCCTGAAATAAAATTTTCTGGTGAATCATGTATTTTAATTTATTATGTTCTTTTTGATAATAAATTTACGGATTTCAAGAATTTCGTTTAGCTCGTGCTCGTTCGGGCTCGAGCCCGTATGGCCCGTGCCCACTCGGGCTCAACCCCGTTTGGCCCGTGCCTGTTTGGATCATACCCGTTCTGGCTCGGGCCCATTTGGACCGTTGCCCGTTCGGGCTTGAATATTTGTATAACATTCTTTATTATTTGTATTAGAATGCATGAATTATGTTTAAGTTGGTTGTACAATATGCTTGATAATTTGTATTTCTTGTGTAAGTGGTGTTTTAATAACTGCATTAATTGTATTTATTGACTAGTTAATTAATTAACTAAATTAAATATCTTGACCACATTAATAGTGCGTTGTTTTGTGTACATTAAGCTTTAAGACTTGTAAGTTTTAAAATTAAAATTCATGAGAAAGATTATTAATAGTGCATTATGTATTTTACATTTGGCTTTGTATTTTGTAAGTCTTAATTTTAAGACCATGAGGAGAGAAATTTATTCATATATTATAAGTAGTATAGATAATATATAAAGGCAAAAATGCATATATATCCCTCCCAAAGTGAATAATTGCATATATATTTTTTGTACAAGTTTTTTATGCACATAATACATGGTTTTATCATCTTTGGATATATATGCAATTTTGTCGACTAACATTGAGTACTAATTAGTTAAGGTATTTATACAACTTTTTGCCAAATACTTTATTAAACTATCTCCTTAGCTAGCAATCAAAGTTTATTCCCCTAAAATCATTTTTTTTTTAAATTTATTTCAAGTGATCAAAAAGTTCAAATATGAACTTTATTAGGCTTTTCTTTATGGTCAAGTATTGTCTTATAGATCTATGTATACGCAAAGTTGATAAAATGATGTTGATTTTTTAAAAACTTTAGCAAAGAATAGAAAGGGTTTGGAAGGTTTCCTTTTAAATTTGTGACCATAAAAAAGAGGAATAAGAACTCGTGATGGATGTATAGTCAGAAAACTCGAAAAGATACACATGCTAGAACTCCATCATGAAATAATTCGAAAATTATTCAAGTTTGTACTTTAACTTCAGCTATTTATATATAATCGAAGCTCGTTGTTGTGCTTGAATTTGAACTTTCTACATCTCGACCGGAACGAGCTCAAGTTAAGTTTGATTGCAAATAGTTCAATCTCAATAAAAGTTTGAAAATTTTGTGGACCTAATCCAAACCATTCCATTTTGAGAATTTTGCAATCAATTAGGTTGTGTTTGTTTTTTCAGATATTTTATATCTAAGTTGTAAAGGCATGCCTTCAAAAGTATGTAATTTAAGGTCTTTACTTAATATACAAGAAGTGAGAATCGGACAAAAAAAAAATCTACAAAATTGAAGAGGAAAAAAAAAGAAAATCATTTTTGACTATTTTATCCAAAAATAAATACAATTTTTTTTTTTTCATTTTCTCTTCTTACTTGCAAACATAAGAGAAAAAACATACACCATTATTTCGTTTCATCTTCCCGCTGCAAACATATGAGGAAAAAAACACACTTTTCTCATTTTTTTGTTTATGTTTGCACAAAAAAAAAAATAAATAAATAAATAAAATAAAAAATGCCTAAGTTGGCCTAAGTTGAACTAATCAGGCAATCACCAATGTAAAGCTAGACTAATTCAAAATGCGATATAAAATATCTTTCCTAATTTACCAAAATGGTGTATTAAGTAAATCAAATAGTTTTGGATGAATAATTAAGTTGGTTAATATGTAGTATTGTAGACAGTTTTGTTTGGCCATGCATGACCCACTCGATCATCTATGTAGCGACGCCACTGAAATGTTCTTAACTTTCAAATATACTTTACTTTAGAGTTCAATGATTTGAAAGTTATACAAAAATACTAAATTCAAAGAGATTGCCACCTTACATGGTGCTAACACTTTACACCATCGCAAATAGTATTTAAACCTGTTACCAAACTTCATTGCGCCACCACGTCCAAAAATGTATCACCATTTTCTCCTTGTCCTCATGGTCATACTTCACCATGCACAGGAATATCGAGCCGATGGTCCCGGATCATGGTCCTTACTCCTGCCGTCTATTGGCATATCTGCCATGCACATGCAACTCCTCCCAAATGATCGTGTAGTCATTTATGACCGCACGGACTTTGGTACGTCCAACATTTCTCTTCCTAATGGCAGATGTCGCCCCAATTCCGACGATTGTTCCGCTCACTCGGTGGAGTATGATGTTGGGCGTAACTCAATACGTCCCCTGATGGTTCTCACCGATGTCTGGTGTTCATCGGGGACGTTAATGCCTGATGGGAGTCTAGTCCAAACCGGCGGGTGGCAAGAGGGTGATCATGTTGTTAGAATATATAAATCATGTGATACATGTGATTGGCGGGAAATGATATCTGGGTTAAGTCAACCTAGATGGTATGCCACCAATCACATGTTACCTGATGGCCGTCAGATTATTATTGGCGGCCGTCAGGCATTTAATTACGAGTTTTATCCAAAAAAGTCGGCAAATGAGGATGCTATCGATTTGCCTTTTTTGGTTGAGACTAATACGCCCGATGTTGAAAATAATTTATACCCATTTGTGTTTTTAAACACGGATGGAAATCTTTTTATTTACGCGAATGATCATGCTATTTTATTCGATTATGGTAAGAACCAAGTTGTCAAGACTTACCCGATAATACCCGGTGGCGACCCGAGAAACTACCCAAGTACTGGGTCAGCGGTACTACTACCGTTGCGTCTTGTACAAGGGAAAGTAGCTGATGTTGAAATTTTAGTTTGTGGAGGTGCACCTAAAGATGCATACGCTAATGCAAATACTGAGAAATTTGATAAAGCTTTGGATACCTGTGCTCGAATTAAAATATCCGACCCGGATCCACAATGGGTCATGGAGACCATGCCTTTAGCACGCGCCATGGGTGATATGTTATTGCTACCAAATGGTAACGTTTTGTTCATCAATGGTGTGTCAGCCGGGGTCGCAGGATGGGAGCTTGGGCGGGATCCAGTTCTCAGCCCGGTAATTTACCGACCTGAAAAGCTAAATACATGTCGATTTGAGGTACAAAATGCAAACACTATTCCTCGGGTGTACCATTCGACTGCAATTTTGCTTCGAGATGGTCGGATACTTGTTGGTGGAAGTAACCCACATGATAAATATGAATTTTCGGACGTACTTTTTCCCACAGAACTAAGCTTGGAAGCGTTTTCGCCTCTTTACTTAGATCCAAGTTTATCAGGTTTACGACCAAGTATAATCTCCCCTAAATTTAAAACCCTTCATCATGGGGACAAGTTGACAATTAGCTTCAAAATTTCATGCCCCATAGACCCTAACTTGGTATGGGTCACGATGGTCTCACCATCATTTAACACACACTCGTTTTCGATGAATCAAAGGTTGCTGATCCTGGAAGGCGGAAACACTACTGTTTCACTAGGAAAATCTCTCTACCAAGTCGGTGTGAAGGTACCACCATCGGGTAACATTGCTCCCCCGGGTAATTATCTTCTGTTTGTGGTTCATCTCGAGATTCCGAGTGAAGGCATTTGGGTTCGCATACAATGATGTTCTCTATTCGAACTTCACAGTTCGCTTGAAGTCTTTTTGCTTTCTATTGTTTTGAAATATACACTCACTTATTAATTGTAGATAATTCTTTGATGTGTTTGTAAGCTGAGAAATAATATCAATTTTTTTGAAAGAAGAAAGAGAGCAAGTAATAGGCATATTTTTCTTTGAAAGTTGATTTGCCAACTTGCTATTGAGGGAAGAAGGATGGCAACGGCAAATAGAGACAACGCCACGACTACAACCTGTTGCGCAAATATATGTATTTGTGAATGTACATTCGGCAAACTATTTGATGTCGATGATTGTCTTTCATTACATATTCTTAATTACCTAAACGGCATTGTTATCTAAATCTGTTATTAGTCATTCTTTGTATCATGAGTTTACCATACTTTTGGTCAATGAACAAACGTATTTAGTTAGGCTAACCAATTAATGATTGGATGAAACATTTTTCTTTGAAGTAGACATTTGAAAAATTACATATAACCATTTCTGCTACAGACGCTTTTTTCTTCAGCAACATTGCCATAAACATATTGTTGACTGTTTAACCATTTTGTTTTTACTTACTTTGTGTGGTGTTCAGACAAATTTTGACAAAGTCGGAAAATAATCAAATGTCAATATAAGAAATGAACATTTAATAATCCTAAATACAAAGGCGGAAAATTTTGAAGTGAAAATTTATTTTTGCAAAAACAAACATCTTAGAGCATCCACTTTGGTCATTTTGAAATATTCGAGAGATGGGTCGTTAAAAACTACAACTCGGCTCCTAAAAAAAGAAAAATGTTCAAGTTCCGCAAATACATGCGCACCTCAAAAACCTATGGAATCCTTCCTTCAAGTTGTATAACTGTACGTATATGTGCCAATATCACCGAAAGCCATTCAAATACACAATGAAATTCCAAGGGAATCCATTCATCATATTCGCTTAGCTGCAAATGCAATAAACACTATTCACCTAGCGATTTTTATGTTCTCTTTTTAGTTTCCAAAGAATATTTACTCTTTTAGGTTGTCATTATGACATTACATAAACTTTAGAGAATATTTCACTTTGTTGCAACTTGCATTTTGGAATCAAATCTATATTATCCAATCACAATTAATATTTCTAGCTAGTGTATATATTGTACAGTAATATGTAATGAATATCTGTGATATCTTTCATGTCGATTAACTAATTTTAAACTTTATTTTTATAACACTTGAAATGTGATTATACTTGAGCTGGTTTCGTGTGTTAGTCGACATATTCGTATAAGGGATTTTTAACTTGTACCATGGTGGCACAAGTTTAAAGCCATAAAACAAAGTAAAATTGTTATATTTACATGTTAGGTAATATTAATAGTTTCTTTAATTAACAATGTTTACTAAATTTACCATTGTTTTATATGGAAATCAAGTTTTTTTAGGAAATTAATGTGTTTATTAAATACTTTAAACTTGTACCACCATGGCACAAGTTAGAAAAACCCGTTGTTTAATGGGCTAAAGCGAGCTTTTAGAATAATCTTTGTCATGAATTGGTGGAAATACCCTGACTTTCGGTGTTTTTTGGTATCAGTCATTGTCTATCTCACAATGAATAAACAAAGCTCACTCTCCTGACTCATTCGGGGCACCAACTCGAATAGGCGGAGCGAGATAAACTCTTAACCTTTATCCACAAAATCTCGGCAGTAGGCCCATGAATTTAAAGTGGGTACCAACGAGCCACAACCCGATTAGACCCGAACCCGATAACCCGATTTCTTATCGGGTCGGATTGCGGGTCATATTTCTAATAGTCAAAACCCGATTCAACCCGACCCGATAAACCCGATAACCAGAAAACCCGACCCGATAACACCCCTAATTGTAATCTATGTAATGTATCGTTCTCTTTGTGATAATGCATTGTAAGAGTTGAGATCAACATAGATCTCATATTTACCATAAATGTAATAAATCAATCTTAGCCATCCATTTTTTTATCAAAGTTAATAAAAAAATCATTTTTCACATTTTTTTTAAAACAACATATCTTCATTTATAAAAAAATACTCCATCGTGACGAGAATTAAATTATCTTTCTATAAATATGCACTTTTCTATATTTTCGACAAACATTTTTTTCAAAAATTCCGCCTTGAAAAATCATATACGATTTTTAAAAATCGAATCATATATGATTTTCACAAATCATATATGATTTGTAAAAATCGAATCATATATGATTTTTCTGTGCCGAAATTTTGAAAAAAAATCGATTAAAGTATATATTAGTGCATATCTATAGAAAGATAATTTTATTCTCGTCGCGATGGTATGATTTTTATCGCGTAACACTTAACGGTTTGCGAGATATTTAATTTTTAAAAAAAGGGTGAAAGTTTATTTTAATAAAAAAATGAATGGCTATTATTGGTTAATTGGATATATGGTAAATTTGAGATCTATATTGAACTTTTGCGTGCATTGTAATCACTCTAATATATCACAACCTACTTAGTAAAAACACTTCAACACAATCGTCCTTAACTTTTTCGCTTTATTAAGCATTATCACAAAAAGAACGATACATTATATATACAAGCAGGGTACCCGCGCGTTGCGGCGACGGATACTTTGAAATAAAATTTATGGTGAATCATGTATTTTAGTTTATTATGTTCTTTTTGACAATAAATTTACGGATATCAATGAAATTTCGTTTAGCCGTGCCTCGTTCGGTTCGGGCTCGAGCCCGTTGGCCCGCACTGGGTTCGGGCTTAAGCCCATTTGGCCCGTTGACCGTTCGGGCTTGAATATCTGTATAATGTGCTTTATTATTGTATTAGTGACATTTAATGCAGGGTTCCCGCGCGTTGCTGCGGCGAATACCCTAAAATAAAATTTTCCGGTGAATCATGTATTTTAATTTATTATGTTCTTTTTGATAATAAATTTACGGATTTCAAGAATTTCGTTTAGCTCGTGCCGTTGGGCTCGAGCCCGTATGGCCCGATGCCACTCGGGCTCAACCCGTTTGGCCCGTGCTGTTTGGATCCTACCCGTCGTCGGGCCCATTTGGACCGTTCGCGTTAGAACTGAATATTGTATAATATTCTTTATTATTTGTATTAGAATGCATGAATTATGTTTAAGTTGGTTGTACAATATGCTTGATAATTTGTATTTCTTGTGTAAGTGGTGTTTTAATAACTGCATTAATTGTATTTATTGACTAGTTAATTAATTAACTAAATTAAATATCTTGACCACATTAATAGTGCGTTGTTTTTTGTACATTAAACTTTAAGACTTGTAAGTCTTAAAATTAAAATTCATGAGAAAGATTATTAATAGTGCATTATGTATTTTACATTAGGCTTTGTATTTTGTAAGTCTTAATTTTAAGACCATGAGGAGAGAGATTTATTCCTATATTATAAGTAGTATAGATAATATATAAAGGCAAAAATACATATATATCCCTCCCAAAGTGAATAATTGCATATATATTTTTTGTATAAGTTTTTTATGCACATAATACAATGGTTTTTATGCATGCTTTGGATATATATGCAATTTTGTCGACTAACATTGAGTACTAATTAGTTAAGGTATTTATACAACTTTTTGCCAAATACTTTATTAAACTATCTCCTTAGCTAGCAATCAAAGTTTATTCCCCTAAAATCATTTTTTTTTTAAATTTATTTCAAGTGATCAAAAAGTTCAAATATGAACTTTATTAGGCTTTTCTTTATGGTCAAGTATTGTCTTATAGATCTATGTATACGCAAAGTTGATAAAATGATGTTGATTTTTTAAAAACTTTAGCAAAGAATAGAAAGGGTTTGGAAGGTTTCCTTTTAAATTTGTGACCATAAAAAAGAGGAATAAGAACTCGTGATGGATGTATAGTCAGAAAACTCGAAAAGATACACATGCTAGAACTCCATCATGAAATAATTCGAAAATTATTCAAGTTTGTACTTTAACTTCAGCTATTTATATATAATCGAAACTCGTTGTTGTGCTTGAATTTGAACTTTCTACATCTCGACCGGAACGAGCTCAAGTTAAGTTTGATTGCAAATAGTTCAATCTCAATAAAAGTTTGAAAATTTTGTGGACCTAATCCAAACCATTCCATTTTGAGAATTTTGCAATCAATTAGGTTGTGTTTGTTTTTTCAGATATTTTATATCTAAGTTGTAAAGGCATGCCTTCAAAAGTATGTAATTTAAGGTCTTTACTTAATATACAAGAAGTGAGAATCGGACAAAAAAAAAATCTACAAAATTGAAGAGGAAAAAAAAAGAAAATCATTTTTGACTATTTTATCCGAAAATAAATACAAACTTTTTTCAATTTCTCTTCTTACTTGCAAACATAAGAGAAAAAACATACACCATTATTTCGTTTCATCTTCCCGCTGCAAACATATGAAGAAAAAAACACACTTTTCTCATTTTTTTGTTTCTGTTTGCACAAAAAAAAAATAAATAAAAAAAATAAAAAATGCCTAAGTTGGCCTAAGTTGAACTAATCAGGCAATCACCAATGTAAAGCTACACTAATTCAAAATGCGATATAAAATATCTTTCCTAATGTACCAAAATGGTGTATTAAGTAAATCAAATAGTTTTGGATGAATAATTAAGTTGGTTAATATGTAGTATTGTAGACAGTTTTGTTTGGCCATGACCCACTCGATCATCTATGTAGCGACGCCACTGAAATGTTCTTAACTTTCAAATATACTTTACTTTAGAGTTCAATGATTTGAAAGTTATACAAAAATACTAAATTCAAAGAGATTGCCACCTTACATGGTGCTAACACTTTACACCATCGCAAATAGTATTTAAACCTGTTACCAAACTTCATTACGCCACCACGTCCAAAAATGTATCACCATTTTCTCCTTGTCCTCATGGTCATACTTCACCATGCACAGGAATATCGAGCCGATGGTCCCGGATCATGGTCCTTACTCCTGCCGTCTATTGGCATATCTGCCATGCACATGCAACTCCTCCCAAATGATCGTGTAGTCATTTATGACCGCACGGACTTTAGTCGTCAACATTTCTCTTCCTAATGGCAGATGTCGCCCCAATTCCGACGATTGTTCCGCTCACTCGGTGGACTATGATGTTGGGCGTAACTCAATACGTCCCCTGATGGTTCTCACCGATGTCTGGTGTTCATCGGGGACGTTAATGCCTGATGGGAGTCTAGTCCAAACCGGCGGGTGGCAAGAGGGTGATCATGTTGTTTTAATATATAAATCATGTGATACATGTGATTGGTGGGAAATGATATCTGGGTTAAGTCAACCTTGATGGTATGCCACCAGTCACATGTTACCTGATGGCCGTCAGATTATTATTGGCGGCCGTCAGGCATTTAATCTGAGTTTTATCCAAAAAAGTCGGCAAATGAGGATGCTATCGATTTGCCTTTTTTGGTTGAGACTAATACGCCTGATGTTGAAAATAATTTATACCCTGTAACACCCCAACCTGACAAGGGTAGAAGTGTCACATTCTGGTGTCATATCAGAACATACAAATAAAATATTTACAAACGGAAACCTTAAAAATGAGGTATCAAAACATATACACAATTGACTAATAAAGAAAATACAATATCCAAAATGAAATAAAATCCTAAAACAAAAGTTCTTCAAAATAAGTCCCAAAGTACTATGGTACTAGGGTTGGTCCACTAAGATACTCTAACTCTCAGCCCATTGAAGCCCATCTTCAAACTAAAACCTGCGCAGGAAAAGAAATGCGGCTGAGCTTAAAAGCCCAGTGAACGGATATAACAAAGCGAAAGCTAAACAAAAGCGAAATCTGAAATGAAACAAAGGAACAATAGCAAGGTTGCAACGGAAAGGAAACAATGAGTCACTGAGGATCCTGCAGAACACAATTATACAGATATCCAGCAAGAACATCGATCAAGGAGAACACAGCAAGCAACGCATCCATGACATATATATAATCACATATAAGCAAACAGACATACAAGCACCGAAAACAAATCAAGAATACCGGGCGTCGCATCCACTCAACATAAGAATAGCACGCATTCAGATCAGAAATCGAATATAAATAAGCCAACAGGAAAACTAAAAGCAAGCGGAAGCTATTAATTAGGAAGTGAGCATCGCAATCGCACGTTAAAAAGCCTTAGATGAAAACATAACAAGTATCATAACAGCGGAAGTACTAACAGCAGTCCGAACATGGCAGTCCACACATAACAAGTAGGAATACAATATGAGCATTATAATTGAATGAATTAGAGACATAGCAAGGCAATTAAACAAGTTAATAAGCCAAACATCATAAGTTGAACCATTTACCCAAATCAATCCATAGCATAGACAGAAGTGTAAACATAGCAGGTCAACAATAAGCAGATAAGGATACACGGATGGTCAAAGTCCATGAGATTAACCGAACGAAGTATATATAATGAACAGACAAAATTATTGATTACACATTAGCATGGTCACCAAACAATTCAGAGGGTCACATAACAGTGAGATCGCATATCGTCAGACGACAATAGGTAACTCAAATAACCGCATATTAATCATATCATAGCAGAGTAATCAGTAGTCACATAAACATGAATAGCATAATCAAATTCAATAAACATATAATAACCCGGTACGTGAATGGAATGATAGTCTGAAGCAACGGAATGAGAGTGTGACAGATCAAAGCAATAGAATATATATATATATCTCTTGGTAGTATGGTGAGTCATATAAGAATACTGAGTAATGAACAGATAATACAGAGTATGGTGTATTGGAAAATACAGGGGTACAATATAGGTATATCAAAAGTGTAAGGGTTGTCAGAAATGTACCACGAGCCCGGAAACATATCATATCGTATCATATCATATCATAAGTAGCCATTGTATTCGAAGGGGTGACCTCGAAATACCAAACCAATAGGAGGGGAGACCTCAGTAACCAATGGAGTAGCTAGCTCCCAGATTGTGAAGACGCGTATTGCACACGACATCATTCACCAGACAAATCATATCACAACATATCAGATAACAGAACAAATCTAGGATGCATCCATACGCCCCTGCAGACAAATAGTGGCCATACAATATATATCGAGCTCATAATCAGATAACAGAAAGGGACGGTGTGGAACATCACTCAACCACACTAGAGTCATGCCATTGGTGCATCAATGACACGGCCATGTTACCTTCATGGCTAGGGAAACATATTTGGCTCGGGTATCAAACGGAAGGGTCAAAGCATAATCATATCATAAGGGTTCATAACAAAGGTTCATATCAAAGTCCGTATCATAAGTCCATATCAGAGGTACATATCACAAGTTCATATCAAAGGCTCATAATCTGAAGGTTCATAATCAAAGGTTCAAAATCAAACATTTCACATAGGAGATCCAATCAAAGGGGACATAGCAAAGTTATAGGGAAACCTTAATAAAAAGGCTCATAGCAAAGGATAACAGTTCAAAACCAATATCGAAAGATGTAAAAGAATCATGAGAAACCCCTACTGAAAAGGGATAGAATTTCTGTACCTTAGCAACAAAACGAAAACAAACGGGAAGGTAACACCGGAAAGCAACGCGTATCTTCTTCAACGAATCTACACGAATTGATATCATATATTACTTATATACTCATTTTATAAGCTTCTTATGCATGTGTAAGTGTTTTACTTATTGATATCCTCTTTTTATCTTTCATTTTCTTAAATTCACATCGGGACCAGAATTTAACGATTTTTATAAAATACTTTCTTAGCTCAAATAAAATCAAGGAAATTCCCAGGGGTTCCCATATGAGTTAAAAGACTCTCCAAAAATTGAGGGGTTCTATTTCCAAGTAAAATGGCCTATGGAAAATCATAAGTCCAGACCAGAAAATACACCTTAAAAGTTTGCGCTTATTAGACATGTTTAGACACCTTAGAAAAACTCCCAAAACTCCCAGAAATTCATTTATAACCTAAATGTCACTTCTGTAAAAGGAGAGCTCCCAATTCCTTATGGTTTGAAAATGAAAAATCAAACAATACAACTAAATTTCAGACCCGTTTTCTCAGCTTTGACACTTGATCTTGTAAAATTCAAAAATACGACTTAGACAACTCCAAATTCGACCAAACCACTTGGAAAACTTAACTAAGACATAAAATAAACTTTTCCAACAAAAACCCAGATTATTACACTTATAAAATTTGATCTATGACACACACAAATTCGACATATGATGCTGTCCAGTTTTAGGGTCCATTAAAACCATTATAAGCACATGTTTTACCTATCCAAACGCACCCATTGTCACACCCCCAAATTACCTGTTTTGCAGCGGAATGGAATTCCTGGGGACTGACTGTCATAGCATCACAATCACAGTTATATTGAACGACCTAAAGTGTCGTTTGGAAAATACATCGCTTGATTTAATAGAAACATTCAGAGTTACAAAGATAGGTCCCAAATGAAAGTTACTATGCACGGAAAATAAGTTTAGTACAAGTCAAACGATGTTTTTAAAGTTCATAAAACCCAAGTGAGACGCGTCGTCACCGCGACTCCATGATGTGTCCAAATGCATGCCATGAATTGAATGCCTTAGATACCTGAGATAAAACATGCTAAAAAGGTCAACACAAAGGTTGAGTGAAATCCATAGGTTTAATTAATTCGTTTGAACACAATCATCGTAGTGTGAGTTAAATGGTTCACACTCATCGTTGAAAACAAAATCGTATTTATTTCACTAAGTTCATGACACCAAAGCGTAACATCGCACCAATAAAAATTGGTAATCATCGTTTCATCGCCGCCCTAATAGGTAAACTTGCCAATTTACCTTACTGGTTCAAATATAGTGCGCTCGATTTCCCCTAACTGGGTCAATAAGAGCGGGAGTGTTAATTCCAATAGGCCTATTCACAATATTCGCGCTCACTCGCAAGTGACTAATGGTGCATGATGTAGGGACTTCGAACATGGCAAATACTTAGTGACAATAAAACATTTGGATATAGCATACAGTTCAAAGCATTTGTGTTCGATTAAAAATATAGCATGTATCTCCCCCAAGAGTTGTAAAACAGTTAAAAGAGTAAAAGTGGGGCTATGAACTCACCTGTTGCAATGATTACGATGACAAAAGTGGATACACTGAAATATAGCGTGAATCTCGAAAATGACCTATTATGAATGATATGATATGTAATGAGTTATGATGTAATGTTATGCATGCATTTCGTATGTTATTTATACCATTTGTGAGTTTTGAAAATAATATTTATCGTCGAAAAATACTCTTTTGACGTCTTGACCATTCTTAAATCACTTTACAAGTATTTACGTCAAAATGTCATCCTACAATGGTTTCGTAATGATTTATAGTGAAATTATCACTTTTCGTCGTAAAATAAAGTCGTCGGAATTTCATGAAGGTGACAAAAATGGCTTTGAAAGACTAGTCGTAAAATGGTGTACGTCGCACGTTAGGAAACGAACTCGACGGTTTTGGAAAGCTTGTATCAAAATATAGAAGTTTTAGTACATGAGTTTTCGTCATAGAGGTCTCGAATATAAAGATAATAGAGGTTAAATATGGTGATTTTGTCCAAAATGTAGTTTAAAAAGTGAGTTTCGGCAAAGTTCAAACAACCGTATATAATTTATTACAACTCCCCTATACAAACGGTTGGTCGTTTTGAAAAAATATGCTTGGTGATCTCGATTTTATTAGAAGACATCTCGTTACAAAAAGTTTTACATCATCATTAAAAACAGCCTTCAACATGGTCGTTTTAGTTACCGTAACACTTGTCTCGTAAAAATTATATAGTTTTTCTAAAAATAATAGTTACGGCAATTTTTATGAAAACGTGTATATCTTAGTCGTTTCAAATCCGTTTTCTACGTATTATACGTCCTTAGCTTCGTATCAAAGTGTACTAATATATTTTTGATAAGTCGAAATAATTTGTAAAGCTTAAGGCTCGTTTTTGACTCGTACAAAACTAAAATACCTTGCTGAAATTTTCAGAAATTATATATTTCATCGTCAAACTTGAAAAATTCATAACTTCTTCGTTATAACTCCGTTTTAATCCGTTCAAGCGGCCACGGATTCGTTTTAAAGTATATTTTCTAAATATCAAGGCCAAAAATTCGTGCCTACTGTCGGATTTTCCAGAAAAACAAAATAAGGACAGATCACTTTTAATACTTGTCGAAAATAGTTTTTCTCGTACTAAACCTATTCCAATCCCTTCAAATCAACTCCAAAGCTATTCTAATCCTACCATACACCTTCTTAGGGTGTCATGGGTTCCTAAACATCATCAAGACCAATATATAACAAGGGAATAATTATAGGATGACTTTTATATATCAAACTCTAAAAATCAATGGAAAAATGGTATAAATAAACACAAGTCTTGCATGTTTGCCAAGAAAATGATGAAATAAGTATGAAATGAAAATGAAAGAGGTAAAATGAAAGTAATATGCTTACAAGCTACCATGATGAGGTGATTAGAACAAGGATTAACCTAAACACCCTAGGTTTTTATTTCAAAACCTTAAATAAGAGTGTAATCTAGATTGTTATAACTTGAAAATGGAAAACTTTGGATGATCCCTTCTTAACCTTGTATGTGGCCGGTTCTAGAGAGCAAGAGAGAAATATCTTTGAAAGTGTGTGAAAATTATTGAGGTGAAGTGAATGAATGAAATAAATGAAATATATAACTTGGAGTGTAAATCTATACATTCAAGAAAATAATACCAACTCATTTATTGCCTACCCCCTCCCCCTTGGCCGGTTTTTAGGGGCTATTTGTCCACAAAATATCTTTTTTTTTTTTTTATAATGTGTATAATTTGTAATAAGTGTAAGAAAAATGTGTAGGTAAAATAACTTGTAAGGTTTTATATACATTAGTGTATTTAAGGTAGTTTTAGGTAAAAGTAACTTTTAATAGATCAAAGTAGAGTATGATGAGATCATAAAAATTGTAAAAATATATTCCTTGTAAAATTTGAGTGATATAATAATTATCGTGTAGTTTTTAAGAAAAGTGTCGTAATAATATAACTTTAACGATTTATATGCAAAATAAATTTAAAACACTAGGTAAACTCAAAATATTGTTTTTATAAACTAAATGTAAGTATAAAAATATATCGGGATCATTTTTGAAAGTATCAGATTAATTGTTCAAAATAATAACTTACGCGATAACGTTTATTTAATATAAAATTTACGCGTTTAATGTGAAATGCAAAGTCATGAATGAACTAACATGATGCAAATGATGCTAGTGAAATGTAGACTAAACTTAGTCTATATGAAATGTCCGTGATGATATGATCATGAATTCGCCGCTAAACCATTAAGGTTACGCGAATTTGGAACACGCAAACCTAGTTTACGATAAATGATGAAATGGTGAAGCATGAATTGTTTTGAGAAATGACCTGAAAGTACGAGGTGTCACACCCATGACCCATGTAAGCTACACAACCTGATTTAATATCGTCATAGTAAGTTTATCATTCCATATTTTCTGTCTTACAAAAATTATATACACCCTTTAAACAACCCATGCGACACATTAATTAACCAAACGAAACCCTAGTTTTTAAATCATGAATTCCCTTTACGACATAAATATTTTAGCCTCGATTAGTACAAGTTTATACGACCCTATTATGAACACTATATTTAGTCGAGATACCCCTCCCCAAATCAGATATATACGCCCCTTATATCATCCCAACAAACCCTAAATCTTGTTATTCGGCCCAAATTAATACCAATTCAATACATAAGTTTCAATCCCATTTAGCCTTGAAAATAGACATGTAATGATCGTATCATGAGGGTGTTAATAAAACAGATTTGTGGACCAGATTATACACTTGATCTAAATACATATAAAGGGTTTGATTCATGATTTATATGTAGCCATAACACTTGGTTCTCTATATTAAAGTTTAATATTTAAACGAGTCATGATTTAAGGTTCAAAGGTATGTATATGGTGACCATATACACACGACCAAGACCAGAAACAAAAGAAAAAAAACGAATTGATGAGGAATTACTCTTTAATGCGTGAACTGAGGAAGAAAACAGATCAACAAAACAATTCCAAGCACTCCTTGTGAGCCTTAGACTCCACGATAGCTACAGTAGTAACTCACGACTAGACCTAAGCAAAAACCCACGACAGCAGGTCCAACCTCACCTCGATCACAGCCTCTTGGATGCTCTTGATGTTTTGATTTTCGAATGGGATGGGGGATAAGCATCATTGCCGTCATTTTTTTTTTGGTTGAGGAGGATTAGGGTTTTGTAGTGTGTGAAAAAAAACGTATAATGAAAAGGAAGAGGGGAAAACACCGGTTTTCACTTTGAGCGAGCCAAAGGGAGGGGAAACATGGGCTAAGTCCAACTTCCAAATTAGATGGGCCTTTATATTAACAATAACATGCGTTTGTACTTTGTAAGTTTTCGGTTCATGTAACGAGAGACGTGTAATGAAATATTAAATGTAAACGTAAATAAATCTCAGATATTTGATTTTGTGAACAATTTATAAGGTAGGTTAAATTCTACATTTACTGAGCTTGACGGGTTTTTACGTATTTTATAGATATTAAATAGAGGGGCAAAATAGTCTTTTCATGCGTTTATGATTTTTAGGGTTTTACAACTCTTCCCCTCTAAAAGAAAATTTTCGTCCTCGAAAATTGAAGTCGCAGAGGTATACAGAGACGTACAAGTTTAAGGTAGACATAGCAATCCATAGTTTCACACAGATCATAACGATTTTAGGTCCAAAGCGTACAAAACTTACACGTAACAGATGTCGGTGAGAATCTCACAAAGAGGTACAGAATTCCAATCGAACATGAGGAGTGACAAATAACGGAGACAAGTCATATTCCATTCACATACCAACCCCAGAAATTTCCCTAGATGTCGTATGATTTCAATAAGTTCAAATTATATGATCTCGGTAATATCACGTTGATCAGGGGTCATAATACTTGCATCACATAACAAGTCCTTATTGTCATCATATTCTGCCTCAGGTCATGACAAACCACATAACCAATATCACATCAAAACAGATAACATACAGATAACAAGTAACATACCAAAACAGGCCAGATCACATACATACAACATATATTACATCAAACAACTTACCATATCACCAAAGAAGAAGGCCACCAACTTGCTCGAATCGGTCCCTCATGACTCATTACGGCGATCTAAAAGAAAAGCTGAGATATTAACAAAATGCCAAACGATAAAACTTCACGATTCAAACCGAGTTTCGAACAAATCAAGAAAAGCAATACCGATCAGAATCACTTAACAGAATATCAAACCGCCTCAAAACGCATGACAAACGAATCGGAGTAACATAAGTCGTGCCCAAATCATATGAAGTAGATGAACCCTCTCAGCCACCGGTTGAATCTTGTTTCCGTCTTTTGCGTCTTTGGTTGGTCCGTCCAGCTTCCTCCAGCAAGCATCCGATGCCTCCAGCGCACGGCAGTCGGGTGTGCTTCGCTTCACGAACCTCTCCATTTCGGGACTGTTGCAGCGATGCAGGGTCGACACCATCAACTTCGGCTCCACGGGTAGTCTCCATCTAACGGTCGACAAATGGATGTACGAAGACAAAATAACAAAGTTCGACGCGAAAAGAAGAAGGCCAAAACAGTGAAGACGAAAGATTATCGAAGTCAAATCTGAATGACAATCAAAAGGAATCGGAAGAGATCAGAACAGACAGAAACCTAGTGTCTACCCAAGTCCTCACAGGTCAATGCTAAGGTCAACAAGACGAAACCTGGCTCTGATACAATAATTGTAACACCCCAACCCGACAAGGGTAGAAGTGTCACATTCTGGTGTCATATCAGAACATACAAATAAAATATTTACAAACGGAAACCTTAAAAATGAGGTATCAAAACATATACACAATTGACTAATAAAGAAAATACAATATCCAAAATGAAATAAAATCCTAAAACAAAAGTTCTTCAAAATAAGTCCCAAAGTACTATGGTACTAGGGTTGGTCCACTAAGATACTCTAACTCTCAGGCCATCGAAGCCCATCTTCAAACCTAAAACTGCCGCAGAAAAGAAATGCGACGAGCTTAAAAGCCCAGTGAACAGATATAACAAAACGAAAGCTAAACAAAAGCAGAAATACGAAATGAAACAAAGGAACGATAGCAAGGTTGCAACGGAAAGGAAACAATGAGTCACTGAGGATCCTGCAGAACACAATTATACAGATATCCAGCAAGAACAACGATCAAGGAGAACACAGCAAGCAACGCATCCATGACATATATATAATCACATATAAGCAAACAGACATACAAGCACCGAAACCAAATCAAGAATACCAGACGTCGCATCCACTCAACATAAGAATAGCACGCATTCAGATCAGGAAATCAGAATATAAATAAGCCAACAGGAAAACTAAAAGCAAGCGGAAGCAATTAATTAGGAAGTGAGCATGGCAATCGCACAGATTAAAAAGCCTTAGATGAAAACATAACAAGTATCATAACAGCGGAAGTACTAACAGCAGTCAAAACATGGCAGTCACACATAACAAGTAGGAATACAATATGAGCATTATAATTGAATGAATTAGAGACATAGCAAGGCAATTAAACAAGTTAATAAGCCAAACATCATAAGTTGAACCATTTACCCAAATCAATCCGTAGCATAGACTGAAGTGTAAACATGGCGGTCAACAATAGCGGATAACGATACACGGATGGACAAAGTCCATGAGATTAACCGAACGAAGTATATATAATGAACAGAAAAAATTATCGATTACACATTAGCATGGTCACCAAACAATTCAGAGGGTCACATAACAGTGAGATCACATATCGTCAGACGACAATAGGTAACTCAAATAACCGCATATTAATCATATCATAGCAGGGTAATCAGTAGTCACATAAACATGAATAGCATAATCAAATTCAATAAACATATAATAACCCGGTACGTGAATGGAATGATAGTCTGAAGCAACGGAATGAGAGTGTGACAGATCAAAGCAATAGAATATATATATATCTCTTGGTAGTATGGTGAGTCATATAAGAGTATTGAGTAATGAACAGATAATACAGAGTATGGTGTATTGGAAAATACAGGGGTACAATATAGGTATATCAAAAGTGTAAGGGTTGTCAGAAATCTACCACGATCCCGGAAACATATCATATCGTATCATATCATATCATAAGTAGCCATTGTATTCGAAGGGGTGACCTCGAAATACCAAACCAATAGGAGGGGAGACCTCAGTAACCAATGGAGTAGCTAGCTCCCAGATTGTGAAGACGCGTATTGCACACGACATCATTCACCAGACAAATCATATCACAACATATCAGATAACAGAACAAATCTAGGATGCATCCATACGCCCCTGCAGACAATAGTGGCCATACAATATATATCGAGCTCATAATCGGATAACGAAAAGGGACGGTGTGGAACATCACTCAACCACACTAGAGTCATGCCTTTGGTGCATCAATGACACGGCCATGTTACCTTCATGGCTAGGGAAACATATTTGGCTCGGGTATCAAACTGAAGGGTCAAAGCATAATCATATCATAAGGGTTCATAACAAAGGTTCATATCAAAGTCCGTATCATAAGTCCATATCAGAGGTACATATCACAAGTTCATATCAAAGGCTCATAATCTGAAGGTTCATAATCAAAGGTTCAAAATCAAACATTTCACATAGGAGATCCAATCAAAGGGGACATAGCAAAGTTATAGGGAAACCTTAATAAAAAGGCTCATAGCAAAGGATAACAGTTCAAAACCAATATCGAAAGATGTAAAAGAATCATGAGAAACCCCTACTGAAAAGGGATAGAATTTCTGTACCTTAGCAACAAAACGAAAACAAACGGGAAGGTAACACCGGAAAGCAACCCGTATCTTCTTCAACGAATCTACACGAATTGATATCATATATTACTTATATACTCATTTTATAAGCTTCTTATGCATGTGTAAGTGTTTTACTTATTGATATCCTCTTTTTATCTTTCATTTTCTTAAATTCACATCGGGACCAGAATTTAACGATTTTTATAAAATACTTTCTTAGCTCAAATAAAATCAAGTGAAATCCCAGGGGTTCCCATATGAGTTAAAAGACTCTCCAAAAATTGAGGGGTTCTATTTCCAAGTAAAATGGCCTATGGAAAATCATAAGTCCAGACCTGCCCAGAAAGTGATCAGAAAATACACCTTAAAAGTTTGCGCTTATTAGACCTGTTTAGACACCTTAGAAAAATTCCCAAAACTCCCAGAAATTCATTTATAACCTAAATGTCACTTCTGTAAAAGGAGAGCTCCCAATTCCTTATGGTTTGAAAATGAAAAATCAAACAATACAACTAAATTTCAGACCCGTTTTCTCAGCTTTGACACTTGATCTTGTAAAATTCAAAAATACGACTTAGACAACTCCAAATTCGACCAAACCACTTGGAAAACTTAACTAAGACATAAAATAAACTTTTCCAACAAAAACCCAGATTATTACACTTATAAAATTTGATCTATGACACACACAAATTCGACATATGATGCTGTCCAGTTTTAGGGTCCATTAAAACCATTATAAGCACATGTTTTACCTATCCAAACGCACCCATGACCCATGTAAGCTACACAACCTGATTTAATATCGTCATAGTAAGTTTATCATTCCATATTTTCTGTCTTACAAAAATTATATACACCCTTTAAACAACCCATGCGACACATTAATTAACCAAACGAAACCCTAGTTTTTAAATCATGAATTCCCTTTACGACATAAATATTTTAGCCTCGATTAGTACAAGTTTATACGACCCTATTATGAACACTATATTTAGTCGAGATACCCCTCCCCAAATCAGATATATACGCCCCTTATATCATCCCAACAAACCCTAAATCTTGTTATTCGGCCCAAATTAATACCAATTCAGTACCTAAGTTTCAATCCCATTTAGCCTTGAAAATAGACATGTAATGATCGTATCATGAGGGTGTTAACAAAACAAATTTGTGGACCAGATTATACACTTGATCTAAATACATATAAAGGGTTTGATTCATGATTTTTATGTAGCCATAACAATTGGTTCTCTATATTAAAGTTTAATATTTAAACGAGTCATGATTTAAGGTTCAAAGGTATGTATATGGTGACCATATACACACGACCAAGACCAGAAACAAAAGAAAAAATAACGAATTGATGAGGAATTACCAAATTAGATGGGCCTTTATATTAACAATAACATGCGTTTGTACTTAGCAAGTTTTCGGTTCATGTAACGAGAGACGTGTAATGAAATATTAAATGTAAACGTAAATAAATCTCAGATATTTGATTTGGTGAACAATTTATAAGGTAGGTTAAATTCTACATTTACTGAGCTTGACGGGTTTTTACGTATTTTATAGATATTAAATAGAGGGGCAAAATAGTCTTTTCATGCGTTTATGATTTTTAGGGTTTTATAGATATTAAATAGAGGGGCAAAGTACTGGGTCGGCGGTACTACTACCGTTGCATCTTGTACAAGGGAAAGTAGCTGATGTTGAAATTTTAGTTTGTGGAGGTGCACCTAAAGATGCATACGCTAATGCAAATACTGAGAAATTTGATAAAGCTTTGGATACCTGTGCTCGAATTAAAATATCTGACCCGGATCCACAATGGGTCATGGAGACCATGCCTTTAGCACGCGCCATGGGTGATATGTTATTGCTGCCAAATGGTAACGTTTTGTTCATCAATGGTGTGTCAGCCGGGGTCGCAGGATGGGAGCTTGGGCCGGATCCAGTTCTCAGCCCGGTAATTTACCGACCTGAAAAGCTAAATACATGTCGATTTGAGGTACAAAATGCAAGCACTATTCCTCGGGTGTACCATTCAACTGCAATTTGCTTCGAGATGGTCGGGTACTTGTTGGTGGAAGTAACCCACATGATAAATATGAATTTTCGGACGTACTTTTTCCCACAGAACTAAGCTTGGAAGCGTTTTCGCCTCTTTACTTAGATCCAAGTTTATCGGGTTTACGACCAAGTATAATCTCCCCTAAATTTAAAACCCTTCATCATGGGGACAATTTGACAATTAGCTTCAAAATTTCGTGCCCCATAGACCCTAACTTGGTATGGGTCACGATGGTCTCACCATCATTTAACACACACTCGTTTTCGATGAATCAAAGGTTGCTGATCCTGGAAGGCGGAAACACTACTGTTTCACTAGGAAAATCTCTCTACCAATTCGGTGTGAAGGTACCACCATCGGGTAACATTGCTCCCCCGGGTAATTATCTTCTGTTTGTGGTTCATCTCGAGATTCCGAGTGAAGGCATTTGGGTTCGCATACAATGATGTTCTCTATTCGAACTTCACAGTTCGCTTAAAGTCTTTTTGCTTTCTATTGTTTTGAAATATACACTTACTTATTAATTGTAGATAATTCTTTGATGTGTTTGTAAGCTGAGAAATAATATCAATTTTTTTGCATTTGTTATTTTAACGGTATTTGTTTGGATTTTTTACATTTGCTAAGAAAGAACAACAAAGATATCATATTGCCAACTTAAAACACATTTAACACAAGTTTTAGAATCATGTGTACACAAAGAGTATATTTTCGAAAATCACCTTACAACTTTGTTGTATTACAGAATTTTGAAGCATAGTGAAGAATTAAAAAACAGAAAAAGAAACAAGATAATTAATATTTTATAATAATGATAATCCTCTAAAAATATATATAACTTGTCAATTTTTCTAGTTTTATGCAGTCGTTTTTTTTCTTTATAAATCACAAAACTTTTAAGTTTCGATTTTTATTTGTAGCGCGTGACCGCATACCTTCCATCCAGTGTTATGTTTGCAAGAGAAGGTGTGATCGTAGGAGCTCAACCTGTTGCCGGTGGTTTGAGACATAACCGCTGCTAGAGGAATAAAAGGCCCAAGTCCTTCTATTTATATATACTATTAAAGCACATTGTTGGTGGGTTTTTTATAAACGTTGTATGCAATTTTTTATTGTTTTCTTTAGTCCATTGTGCTGCAATATTGGGCCCAACTTTACAGCCCAATAGTTGCCTTAATATTTTATCGTAACTTCATGAACCGGATAAGTATAATATAGCTGTAAATATTCCACCACTTTATACACGACATACAAAAAAACTCAGATCTGAGGAGCATGAAGAACTTTTACGCCCAACATTTTATTTTTGTGTTGAGTATTTTTGGTGATCAACAATCAAATGTACTTTTTAGTTTTATTGTTTGGGGTTTTTTGTTTCGAATGGTTTATTTTCAACGAAAATTTTGGTTCAAATATTCAGAGGAACATCGACATCTTCAATTGTAGAAGTATTCTTTTAATTTTTTTTCTTCAGATGATTGCTTTTTTTCCAATTGCTTATCTGATTATTTTTGTACTTTTGCATTGGGTATCGAGTTTGTGGCGCCATTTAATCATGATGTGGTATGTGATATTGTAATTACTGATTATTTGATTCTTGAGGGTGTTTGCCTTAAGTAATCAAATATATATGGTGATTTTGAGCATTTAACTCATTAACATGTCATTAACTTTGGTTCCCCCCTTTTTAGTATATTTACATAAAACTTATAGATTTTTTCCGGTTTTTAAGTATATGTTTTTTTTTATTCGCGTTCGTAGTCTTCGGATTGAAATAGATGAGGCTGCTGAGGTTGTGGCGTGTAACACCCCCAAAATTGGGTTCAGCGGAAGCATACGAACCTTGGGGTGCTACCATCTTGGTATCACAACGTAAGGTACAAAGAATGGTTTTATTCCAATAATTTAGAATAAAATACATTATTGAAAACATTAAGTTTTCATTATATGAAAATAGTGTGGAAATAGGCCTAAAAAGAAGTTTAAAGCGGTCCTGATTATTCATCAGAGTCGCCAATGACCATGCCCCTTGCCAAGCGTCTTCCAATAGTGAGCTATCGCCTAAACACGAGAACACATGCTAAAGCGGGCCAGACAATTTTACTGGTGAGTTCATAGAGTTTATTTACAAAATTTAGTAGTGGACCTGATAGAGATAAATTGCTATTTACGACTAAGGCAGATATACAATAAACGTTCCAACAACAAATCATTCCAACAATCATCCAACAACACAATCGAGATCTCAGCAGGGCCCCAAGCAACTCTAGACAGGCATAGTTGTAGCAAGGCCTAGAACAATGCTACCCTGGTCTAGATGGGATACAAATGTCTATTCTTAGCTAGGCATCACGTTATAGCAAAGGAATGTTACCCTAGTCTAAGTCAACATCTGTCGCGTGTCTAACATTTCCTAGTCAACACATTAGCAATTCTAAAGAGTAGTGGCAGGTCCAAGAAATAGTTTGCACTCACATTTACTTCAAATAAACACATAAGGCTTCAATCACCAAATCAAATATTCCAATCAACAGTCATTCTTAAATAACGTTCACATATCCAATTATGGTTAGTTAAAACCAGCATATATTCTCCCCCAAAATAGTTATGAAAACCTTTGAAAATAGGGGCTATGAAACTCACCTTAGCCACAGTAATGCACTATTCACAACTAACACGACTGGCATCTAAAGCTAATCTCCACGGCATCCAGAAGAAGGTACGACGAGTACGATAGAATAGAAACGGCGCAACCTAATGCGTATATGATTACCTTAAAATACGGCTCATATGATAAAGAAGTCGATAAAAGATAATGTGTCGTAGTTTTCGTGGATTTATTCGTGTCATTACTTTCAAAAGTTCATTATTAATATTCAAAAGTTCATAATTAATATCTCAAAAGTTTAGTTTTGACGTTTCGTGTGGTGGTAAGAAACATAGACGCGACATACAACTCACGCGAAAGAGGAGAAGACGTCGACACAGTCGAGACATACTAATTAGAACGCACGCCAAAAGGAAAAGACATCGACAAAGTCAAGAAATACTGACAATACTCAAGCTAGTCAAAGAAGACTAGGAAAATGACGACAACTATTTATGTAATATAAATAGGTTAACTTTCGGTAATTTCCCCATAATCCCAAACGTACATGCTTATAATAAAAGATAAGTTTCCATTTATCGCTTGATTAATGAAGGTTTCACAATCATTACTCGTAATTATACAAGTTTATAATAAAGTACGTCATATAAGGTATACTATGTAGTATTTTATAACGACGCGTTCGTTTATTCAACGTTCCCAAACCATTACGACTTTAATAAATTGTCTTATCAAAATAACATTTCCCAACAAGTTTATAAAAGTTAACTTGTATTTATAAAACACGAGTTACTATCTTAATTGATAAAGGTTTATAATTAAATAAAACTGTATCCGTCGTCAATATATAGCTAATTATCTTATTATTAGTTAATACATGACAATTGAATATTTAGGCTCGTCGCGAATCAAATATATTAAATTCAATTTGAGTCTAATATATCGTATTCTTTTAAGTCCAAAATGTCCAATATGTCCAACATTAACGATCTCATTGTATCAATATGTCCAAATCGTAATCCGTAATTCAAAATCCCATAATTATCCGTAATGGCCAATGTCGATCATCAATTCCAAATAACCGATACGTACCAACGATCACAATTAACCAAATAATTACACGTCAGTCCAATTTATTATCCGAAAACATTATTACAGGTTCCGTATATTATTATAACACTTTTAATAAACTTTAATCATTCTTACTTATTATTTGTGGGCTAGGAACCCATAGACCAACATGTACTCCCATTTTCAGACTTTCCAAGAAGAATGAGCAACAAAATGCTAAAAGCAATCCATAAATCAAAACAAGACCAAACCGGGTCTCGACCCGTAACCCATACGGGTTCCAAGACTGACCCGAGACCAAACCAATTCTAAACCGAGGCTAAGACGCAAACGAGCACCCCCCTTGGGTCTCATTATCAGGCCAAACACAAAACAACAAAACAACTATAATTCTTGACTAATGTTGGTATTTTTGCTCTATAACTTAAGGTTTGTCTATGGTTCGAGGTTTTGACGAGTTTTCGTGTTTTACTAGTCCTTTTTGATGAGGTTCCCTTTTTACGAATGAATCATAATTTGGGAAGTTAAGAATCATGACAAAGTACTATTTTATCATGATATGAGAAGTTTCACATGGACACTATTGACATGGATGAAATGCCAACAACCTTATGTGAGAAATGATAATCAAGGCTTTCGAATAGCCAAGATATCATTATGAGGTAAAATGACTAGTTTATAGTTTTGTATATAGAGATCAACCAAGAATGCTATTCTTGATGATGTGTTCAATATAGATAACAACTTTAGTGATATTGAAGTATACGTATAGAGTCTACGATTTTTAACGTGTTATAAGAAATGATATTATTAATTAAGTTAGGAATAATAATTTATTTATAAGTAAGTTATTAAAGAACATACCTTTGCTATATATATTTTTTTATGATTTAAAAAGTCATAGACGTGAAATTCTTCATGATCTTCTAAGATGCTTAACATCCTAGTATGAAGAATTCTTAAAAAGAAAACGTTAGAATGATCTATCATTATCCAACATTTAAAATATGATGATTTCTTAAAACATGACTTTTTGTTTTAAGAAATTTCCATCTTTGTAGTTTTCAAACATACATGGATCGTATCAAGTTTTTAAAGTACAATATACTCTAAGAAACTTGGTAACGAAGCTCTGGTACAAATTGTGGAAAACTAGAAGGAGGGTTGAATAGTTTTACCGATTAAAAATTCGTTTTAAAATATTTAGATCAACTTATGTCAATCTATTTGATTGTGTGTGTTGGATGATGATAGATAAAGCATATAAGCAAATGAAGCAAAGATAAAGAGTAAGAAACACAAACCACGACTCGAGTGTTTATAGTGGTTCGGCTACAAGGACACCTTCCTTGCCCTACTCCACTCCCCGAGTCACCTACTCGAGAGTTCGTAAACACTACACAACACAAGCTCCTTAATGTGGCGGAGAAGCCTTCACAACGTCGCCTACTCTTTTTCCGGTACAAGGCTAGAACACGGGTCCTTCCACGAGGTAGAACCAAACCTATCACAACGTCGCCTACACTTTATCCGGTACAAGGCTAGATACCGAGTTCCATTACAAAGGAGGAACTACTACCTAACACTACACAACAACTATCCCAAAGGAGACACACTCCTTATAACAACATCATAAGGATCTCACTATCCTTTAACCAAAACTAATCTATCTTGTACATCGATGCATCATATCGAATGTACACCCTTGGCACCTTTCACTAATGCCTTTGACACGACCCTTTTGCACCTTTCACTAATGCCTTTGACATGACCCTTTTGCACCTTTCACTAATGCCTTTGACACGAAACTTCGACACCCTTCACTAATGCCTTTGACACGACCCTTCGGTACCCTTCACTTATGCCTTCGACATGGACCTTTGGCACCTTTCACTAATGCCTTTATCACAACACTTCTAAGGAGGGAGGAAAGAACTATCAACAAGATAACTTCGGTAGTCTTGATGATGACGAAGCTTGGCAACCCATGTACTTGAGCTTGCTCGACTTCAAGAGGTGGTGATCTCGCCTTTAAGAGGAACCTAGAGAATCACACAAACACAAAACTACATAGAAAGATCCTTTGGATTTGAGGTTAGAGAGTTTACAATACTAAGAGAGAATATGTGTAAAAGGGGTGAGTTGCAAGAGAGAAATGGCTCACTATTTATAGGCAAATTTCTCTACCGTTCCTCGGATCCCACGAATCCCTCCCCAGAGGGATTCGGCTAGTGCAATCCAAGGGATCCGTCAGTCTGGGTCAGCTTAAGTCCGGATTTTGGGTTGCAAACCGGGTTATGGGTTATGGGTTATGAACCATGGGTTATACAAGATGCAATGTATCTAGACATTGGATCATGGGTCATGGATCATGGACCATGGATAATGCAATGGGTCATGGGTTATGGATCAAGCTCCATGGGTATGGGTCATGGACTTTGGGTTTTACCCAACTACATTCAATGTATCTAGTCAATGGGTCAAGTACTTAGATTTTTACCCATTACATTACCCATTACAATATAAGTATGCACATTTCCATATTATGTAAACACTAGTTGTTATACATATGTATTTCTATAAAATGTAAACACTATTACTTGTTTAGTGTTTTATATGAAAATGTAAGTGTGTTATTAAACTATTGGCTCAAACCATCTACGTATTTTATTTGTTTCGTTAAAATAATTTTATGTTTGTTATCGACAAAACAATAGAAGATCGTAAAATATAAATAAACGTTTTTACGGCTTATTTGTATTAACAACCACTGTCCTTAGATCTACAACCTTAGACCAGGGTCCGACCTGACTGTAATCCGCTCGAAAAATCTTACAAAACACAAGTCCAATTCCTGCTCTTAATCCATATTTTAATTCCATAAACTTAGTACTCATTTTGATTAACTTTGATTCCACGAAAACATAACATAAAATTATATAAATATAATCGGTCAAAAACGTAAAAGTAACAAGATATATATATATATACGAACAGGTCTTGGCTTACCGAGGGAAAGGAGAACGAGGGTCGTTGATGGTGGTGTCTTTACGAGTACAACTTATAACCAAACCCAAGCAACAACCCCTTTGAAAATGTCTACTATTAAAACCCTAACATCCGAACCTTATAACTTAGATCTAGAACGCGTGGTCAAGTTTTATGGCGCGTGTGGTATGAAACCGTGACTACAAAGGCCCGATCTATCGATTGAGATGGGCGATGTAAGTAGTGGAGGTGGCCGGAAGTTGGCTGGAATCCGGCGACAGCGCTGGAACCCTAGGAGAGGGTGGTGGCCGGATTTTCTAGTGAGAGGGAGAGAGAATTAGGAGAGAGAAAGAGTAGGTGTATTATGAGAGGAGTGGGAGAGGTTTGGGGTATTTATAACCCTGGAGGGACCAATTGTGTAATTAAACCAAAGAAGGAGGGCGACGGTGTAACTATCACAGGGACTAAACTTGTAACTTTGTTATCTTTTGTAGTTTAATAATTTAGGGCTCGTTTAGACTAGTAAATGATGGATTTGTGACTCGGGAGTTACGCCAACGTTCTCAGAATAATATTTACAATAAAAATGATTATAAATACGACTCGTATCTCAAATTAGAGGGAAAGGTCACTCTAATTGTCGTTTCTCCATTTAAGGCGCATTGAGGAAATTACGGGTTGTCACATGGCGCCTAAGTTCGATGCGCATGACCAAATATATGTGAGGTTGTTCAAAAGATGATTGAATGTAAGTTATGGCTTCTTAAATGAAAACACGAAGATAACTGAATTATCTGATTCAATGGTTGTGTTTACTGGATCTTTTTAGCATTTTGTAAGTTAAAAAAAACAACGTGGTGTCTGCTCTTATTTTCACAGAATACGGTTCAGAAAATATATATTAGTCATTAGGTTTCAATAAATATACCTGATTAACTTATTGTTATTGATCGGGTACGGTTAGTACCGATGTAACTTATGAAACAAACCATTCACTAAAAAAATGTACTTTCACTTAATTGTTTAATTGGTTTTCTAAACCAGCTGATGCGTTGTAGGTAGAAAGCTTTAAAATTTTCAGCCTTGAACCGGAGTTTGGTATCGCGAAGAAGATGATGTATCAATGTGTATTTTGTTCTGATGCTGATGAGGTAAAGGGTATGACGAAAATAATTTTACACGTATAGATTCTTTGTTTTATCTATTTTTTACATTCAAGTTTTGTAACCAACCCACGTAAAGTATCACCTATAATTAACCCACATCTTTACTTGGATTTTACATATAGTATTAATCCATTTCTTAAACGGCCAAGCCATGAATAAAGCTCACCCATTAGATAATCAAGCACAACCCATGCGAGCCATATTTTTTTATATACTTACGAATGGGGTAATACGTTGGTTTTATATCAAGTAAGCGACATTGGTCAAAGTACACGTGCATTACAATTGTTGACGGCCACTATGTAGATCGTATCGATGACTAAGCTGTCATTGGACGGCAAGAAATGGTATATATTTAGTAACTACCTGTCGTTCAATGACAAGAGAGGGTACATTTTATATAATTTTTTTTAATTGAATTTGCATTCTTGCGGAGTATTGTTGTGCCTTCTTCACCGAGTATTGTTGTTGTTGTTGTTGTTGTTACGTTAGGAGTCAGAAAGATCATAATTGACATAATTACATTTACGAAATAACTAGTGTTAGTTGTGATATTGAAACACGTGCACATGCTGAGTCTTAACTTTTTAACGAATGAAATTTATGGATATCAATCTTTGTACCTGCTTTCACCTTGATTGTAAATCTTGACAGGATTGTTCTGGCAACGACATCGGTGTTTATAAGATAGTAGCTGGTCTCAAAAAGGGAGAAGGCCCTTGATTGGATTTTGTTAGTAAAGGTATTCTGTAACTTTATTTCAAGTGAATAGATGATCAGTTTATCATGTTTGTATATAGTCATATCCGCTTCTTTGCAGGTGAAGTGAATTGTTAGGAATAAGCAATCTTTGTAGTCACATTCTATATGTTCAAGTACGTAGAACTTCATAGAGGCAGCAATATTTAGAAAAAAAGTTATCGTCGTCATATTTTTTTAGCTATCTGGGGTCTAAAATAATAAAAATCCTTGCTGAAGAATTGGACTTTTGCTTAGGTTTATATAGAAGTAACGACTGCGTAATGGACTGACCCCCAACAAGGCCGTTTTTTATTAGCACAGTTCAATTTTAACATACTGCATTTTATTCTTATCTTTTTCTTTACATGCGAAGCCTTTTTCTACTTGCAACATGTATACTATAACTCGACCCTTTTGTGTAAGTGTGTTAACCAGAGCAAGACTGCTGAATTTGCATTCGATGTTAAGTCTGTTGCATGAAACAGGCAAGTATATCTTCCTTTTTGTTTTTCGTTTATCCACATATATTGAGCTATATTATATTCATTCTTACTGTCTGACATATATTATAACCTCTAGCCGTTATGCATCATCGAATTTGGATAATGCTTATGGAAACCGTATGCATAAAACTGACAATGGCAAAAAGAAGTCCGGCCTCGGTTTCTAACAATCGGTTGATAACAGATTACGTGCCTACGGATCTTTCTTTTGTGCTGAAGAAACGGTTTATTAAAGGAAGGAAGCCTTATGAGACAACCACTTTATCTGATACACAACTGCGGTAGTGGACACAGGTGTGCGCTCTTATTTGCATACGAATGTACCTATTCATTCACCTAATGATACGCATGTCTATATGTAATATGGTTATAATAGTAAAAAGTTTCATTTGAATAAAATATAAAAGACAGTTTAACTTACACAAATAGTTGATACTTTTTTCAGCATTTGCTTTGTTTATTTTGCATAGTTTTGTTTCTTTAATTGTTATATATTCATATGCGGGAATGAATCCTTGAGTATTGTAAAATTTGCTCACCTATCGGACCAATGTACGCACATTTAACTTTGTCATTATTGTTTTCAAAACCGAGTTACCAACGCTGTTGTTTCATTTTCATTTGTTTCTTCAGGAAAAAGTAAATGAAGCCGCATCAGGTGATGTTTCGTCCATACTTTTTAGTCACCTATAACGGTAGCTGATAAACGACAAGGATAAGATGTCACCATCTCAAGAACGATTGACGAAATTATCGGCAGGTATCTTTTTTGTATTCATTTTTCAGCCCTTTCGTTTGTTGATTTATGTTGTATACAGTCATGTTATAAATAAAATAGAGGTTGTAATAGATTAAATGGGTTGGAAAATGATTAGTGTAACTACAATAAAACGGGTCGTAGATAACAAAATGATTTTCTCACTTATGTGTTAACAACTACATTTTATATTGTCACAGGAAGAGGTAGTTAATATGCAAGGTCTTAACAATTTACTACTACTTCTGTAAAACTATAAAAATCTAAAACGTGTAAAAAGACTATTTTGCCCCTATAATTTAATACTTATGAAGTACGTAAAATACGTCAAGCTCATTAAATGTAATGCTAACCTAACTCGTAAATATGCAAATTGTACAAGATAATAAATCGACACATATGTCTCAATATATATATATATATATATATATATATATATATATATATATATATATATATATATATATATATATATATATATATATATATATATATATATATATATATATATATATATCACACGTTATAAAGTTACATGGACCGAATTATATACAAGTTTACAAAACACATTTAACTTAAATAAAACCACTACATTGTAAGTTGGGAAAATTGATTTTGTCTTTAATTCCCCTTGTTTGGCCGACTTTACCTCCCCCCTTAACTCCCATTTATTCCATTTCCTTTCATTTGTAACCTATCATTTACACACTCTCTAAAACACATACTAAACCCAAAACAAAAAGTGACGACACAGTCCTTTTTCCCTCCCATTCGACTACAAGGTGATCAAGGAGGCTGGTCGTGGAGTTTCTAATTCGAGGGAAGAGGTGTGGCTATGATCGTGGGCTTTGATTCGAAGGTTGTGGGTGTTGGTTTCGAATTCGTTTGGTTTCTTGTCTTCCTCCCAAACGTACACGCAACTAGGGTAACGTATCTATCTTGGAAATTTCCTCCAATTTGTTATCTTGATCGTATGGGTTGTAATCCCATTCGAATGCATGTAATCGATTGATACCTCACATAAAATGATAAACTCGCCACATAAAATCATAACCTAAGTCACATGAAAAATGGTATGAGATGTCCCATTTATTCGACCCATATGAAAACACATTGAATTGAATCTGTTCGACCTACCCTTGTACGACCTAAATCATGTTTCGTCTATGTCCTATCGAGTTAAAATGATATAATATAATCGCGTTTATGTCTTGGCTTATTTTGTGTGTCGATAATATTTAAAAAGGGCCTCGATTTGTTTTTGTTTGTGTCGTGGGAATTGATTAGTCATGGACATGTCACAACTAGATTAAATCATATGAGAGGGTCGTATATTTGTTTGGGATTAGGGTTCGACATGGTTTAAAATGGGAATGTATAATCGGAATGGATTAGGGTTTTCAAAATGGTATTCGGTTCTAAATCAAAGATAAGGGTTGCTTTTGTGAATAATGAAACTTGAAGGGTTGGCTCGTTAATGAGGTAAAAGAATGAACTAAGTCGTAAAATAAGTAAACTTGTGATATTTACACTTTTAACCCTATACTTTGTGATAATGACATTTTAGACCCTAAATTATTGTAACTTGTATAATAATAATAATCATTTTCATCATTTTAGCCTAATTTGACATTAATTACATCATAAATGACTAAACCTGCTAATTATGGAAAACTGCTATTTTGGAAAGTTACTTATTATGGAAACTTACTAAATCGGGAAACCGGCCTAAAATAGAAAGCTGCCTAAAATGGAAAGTTACTTAAAGTGGACACTTACTAAGCAAGGAAAGTTACTATATTTGGAAACTTACTAAAAATGGAAAGATTGTCATAAACCCTAAAATACTTAATCGAAATAAAACCCTTTAACTGCGTCTAATAAATGTATATCCGTTCACTTCTGTAGATTCCCCGAGGAAGGAGTGATATTCCGTGTCTTGTGATTTCATCTACTTGTGTTTGTCTTTGCTGTTGAATGAGGTACAGATATTCTATCCTTTTTCAGTAGGGATTTCTCATGACTTTCCGATCCTTGACTTTATTTCACTTATGATATTCCATTGCTATGATTTCCTTTACTATGATCCTTTTAATATGATCCTTTGATATGATTCTATTCGCTATGATATTCGTATGTTATGATTATGATCCCTTCAGTTGATATGTTTCATTTGATATTGAACCTTGATATTGAGCCTTTGCTATACACCCTTTAGATTGGTGAACCTTTGATATTGAACCTTGCTTTGAATCTGTGATATGAACCTTTATGTTATGACCTTGCTTTGACCCTTCAGTTTGATACCCGAGCCAATATGTTTCCTAGCCATGAAGGTAACATGGCCGTGTCATTGATGCACCAATGGCATGACTCTAGTGTGGTTGAGTGATGTTCCACACCGCCCCTTTTATGATATTATGCGCGCTTTATGTTATGATTATGGCCACTATGATTTATACTGGGGCGTATGGATGCATCCAAGATTTGTTATGATATGATATGATATGATATGATTTATATGGTAACTAATGTTGTGTGCAATACACGTCTTTCACATTCTGGGAGCTAGCTACTCCATGGTTACTTATGATATGATATGATATGTTTGGGCTCGTGGTATATTTCTGACAACCTTTACACATTTGATACACCTATATTGTACCTTCTGTTATTCCACAATGCACCATATTCTGTATTTCTCATCTTTAGCTTTCCGTTGATTACTCATTTCATTCTGTATCCTTATGTGATTCATCCGACTACCATATTATACTCCAGTTCATTTGATTTATCATACTCTTATTCGATTTTAGTTGTCTATCAGGCTTATACTTCAAACTATCATTCCATCCACTTACTGAACCATTATATGATTATTGGATTCATGTGTTGACTATGCTATTATATGATTTATGTGACTATCTGTTACCCTACTATTACATGACATATGTGACTATCTGTTACCATGTTATTATGTGACTAATTGATTTACCCATTTGCCATGCTAGTATGTAATAATCTGACTCAGCCGTTTACCATGTTATACCTCGTCAGTTACTTTTGTGGGCTATGATTATCATTTAGTATTCATATTTGCTATTTGTGACTACCATGCTTGTACATGTGTTTGGTACTTTCTGATGCTTATGTTGTTTGTTCGACATAGTAATTGATGTTTACCTGCCTTGTTGATCTGTCATGTTTACACTTTTGTTTATGCTACTGTTTGATAACGGAAATGGTTCAACTTATGTTGGCTGTCTAGCTGACTTGTTTAGTTGCCATGTTATGTCCTTCTTTAGTTAATTCATTCAATTATGATGTTCGTTCTGTATTCCTACCTGATACATGTGGCTACCATGTTTATATTGATGTTAGTATTTCCCCTGTATATGACACTTGTTATGTTATTAACTGTGGGTTATCTGACTTGTGTGATTGCCATGCTTACGTTCAATTTAATTGCTTCCGTCTGCTGATAGATTCCAGCTTGGCTTATATGTATTCTGATTATCTAATTTAATTAGGTGCCATATTTATGTTTAGTCGATACGTTGTCTGCTACGTTGGTCATTGTTTGGTTACTTGTTTTTCTTACGATATTGTTCATCAACTCCTATTTTATTATGTTACGGTACTTGTATGTCTGGTTATTTATATGTACTTATGTATGTTCATCGATGCGCTGCTCTGCTTTGGTCTCCTTTGATTTATGTCCTTCTGGTTATCTGTTGATATTGTGTTCTGCAGGTTCCTCATTGACTCATTGTGCTCATTTCGATGCGACTTTGTTATCAGTCTCCTTTGTTTCATTTTGTATTTCTGATTTTGTTCAGCTTTTATTTTGTTATATCTGTTCACTGGGCTTTTTAAGCTCAGCCGCATTTTTTTTCCATGCGGCAGGTACCAAGTAGGATGTTAGGCTTTGTTGGGCTGAGAGTAGAGCATTGAGTGATCCAACCCTAGTTTCCCTTATCATTTTGGACTTATTTGAAGAGAAATGGTTTTGATGTTTCGTTTCATTTTTGATATTTTGGATTTTGTATTTTCCTTGTAAGTCATTCATTTTTATGACTGGATATTTTATTTCATAAGACTTCCGCTTGCGATTGTTTTATGTATGTTTTGATATGACACCATAACGTGATACTTCTACCCTTGCCGGGTTGGGGTGTTACAACTTGAATCCCAAGGTACGTCAAAACCTGAGATAATAATCTAAAACTATATGTAAGATTAACAAACTGTCACCACTTCTTAAGTCACGGGTTGGTTAACATATATTAATGGGCATAGGTCAAAGCACTTACTTTTTTTTGTAAGGGTTGCATCAGGCTAGGCAGGTGGGGTATCCAACAACCATTTTTATGGACTTTTTATTACATGGTTAACATGTTAAATACGATTTTAGGTATGTATTATTGTTTTTTAAACTACAATGAACACATGATCTAATTAGAAACACAAGATAAGGACCAAAAGAGTGATTATGAGCCAACCCAAACTGACCTTAGGTTTCCATAATTCTTGGAAATGCCATCTATTTACATCTGCACACGATGCTGCATACCTAATTACGTTATGGTAACGACTAGCGACTGCAACGAGATTCATCTCCTTTCGTATGGGTGGGAACAATCATATGTCCCAGCCTTGGGACCTTCTGTGCCTTAAAGGCTTTTTTATAATAGAATATGTATGTGTTAGGACCTTCAATTATGGTGGTTAAATTTGTCAATATTCACTCATCTTTTATATTAGGAAGTTCAAGTGGTTTGTATCTTCTATGTTCCTATTTATAATAAAATCATTGACTCCTTGAAAGGAAGAACATGTGACTTGATAATGAAGCTTGATGTATTTGGTAAACAGACAGTTTATGTCGATGAAACGATAGAGAAGATAAGAGTTGATTAGCCTTTTGATCACAGTAGATGAAGCTACAAGCCCATTGAAGTTGAAGATATAAGGAGTGGTTATTCAACTGTTTTGATGCAATGGTGAATCATATATGACATTGATCTTAACTGAATCATAGGATTCTAGCATCAATATATAACTTTTTCCTTAACATATTTATATATTTCTTTAATAATAAAATTGAGTTTTTATGGATACTTTGGAAGAGTGTTTTGACTATCTTCTTTGGGTTGCTTGAATTTTATGGATGGAAGTGGATGGCTTATGCAATAAATGTTTTCGTATGTTAATCCAACAAAAGCCAGCTGTAAAGAGAGGGAAAACGTATATGGGAAAAAAAACCGCCGCAACGCGGGCGGGCGCATTTTCCTTGTTTATCACATTTTACATCAAATTTTTAACCTTATCACTTTAAAATACTCACATAACCTTTCATTTTCACGTCTCTCCCCACAAATCCTAGTTATGAAATCTTCATCAGGTTCTTCACGTTCATACCATAAGTTTCAACTAGATATTATTAATAGAACACATTGTGATTGTGCGGTTTTGGTGAAGAGAGGTTTTTGGACTAACAAAAATCCAGGAAGGTTCAAGGCATGCCCCATTTATGTAAGAATTTAATTTCAAAGTTACTACAAAAATGTTAGTTAATAAATCCGGATATAACTTTATATTCATTTGGTTATTGATAGGATGAGGCTAAAAAATGTGAAGTTTACGGGGTTTCTTGATCTTGAGCTTCGATCAAAATGCCACAAAGATTTAAATTTCAATTTACATGAGGAGAACAAACATTTGAAGAGGGTTAACAAGATCTCGGGTGAGAAACAAGTTTCAAACAAGTTGATGGGAAAAATGAAGGAAGAGTTGACTTTCATCTAGTCAAAACTTAAAGTGTATGATAGGCTTACGTCAGTCTTTATTTTGTTTGTTGCCTTCTTTGGTTTTATAATAGCATTAGTTGTTATGAATAAACATCAAGTTTAGTTTTATTCAAATGATATTTTGTTTTCTTTTGGCATTAAATGTATGTAATGTGATGGTTTAATAAGTGATAACAACAATAATTTGCTAAATGAATATACATAAAAGGAGTTAACATAATTCATCACTATTATTATATCAGTTAAAACATAGTTACATGATAATGCCCATTCATGAACAAAAGAGGCCATGGAAATGACCTCAAATAGCATCACTAAATGGTAGTTGGTTACATGTTTACCAATTATCATTGCATCGAATTTAACAGAAGTAACATCCTGCCAGATGATAAGAACTTTGGTTGATTTGCGAACAACATACACATACACAAAATGTGCACAAGATATTTTTCAAAAGTTACATACAAATTATCAAATGAAAGACAACTAGTCCAAATTTTGGGAATTGGTACTTGATCAACCAGTAACAGAATGACACTTTGCAAGTTTCTTTTTCATAATTTACTCACTTCTAGGCCTTGGTCTCACAAAGTTTCCTCTTAGATTATTTGTGATTGCTGCATTTCTGTTAACATCAATATCTGCTTTCGGACTACTGGAACTTTTCCTGCTTGTGAATTCTGAGTTGCTGCATCTATATTTTTGCATGAAATTGAGATTGTTGTGTAAATGGTTCATTTTCTTTAGAATTATCTATTGGATTAGAAGTAAGATCTTTATCTCCAATCCAAACCATCTGCCAAGTCTACTTAGCATTGTAGTTGGTGCTAACCTACCTCTTTTCCATATCCCCCCTCTCATTCTCACCCTTAATGACTTTCCCAATCTTCATGTTCCAACTTTGTTCACAAAATTAATCCTCTGTGTACCCAACTTACATGTGCTTGCACTAGATCCGTCTACTAAATTATTAAATCGTCCTAAAGTACTAACATTTTGTATTAAACCATGTTCCTCAACTACTATACTAACACCCTCTTGATTTTTCTTAGGTCTACCTTTCTTACTTCGTGGTTATGTTAGATTTAACAAATGTTGGCACAGTACAAGAAGATTTGTTGTAACCTTTTTTTTATAACAATTTTGACATGTCATCTTCACACCAGACCTAGACACTTTATTTGTGTATTTTATTTCATAAGGTGCTCTAATTCTCTGTTTCCTTGCCCTACCAAACATTTTTGTAGGCTTTGGTGGTAAGACCCTAGACATTTCAGTAAAATCAGGCCAAAAGGGCATCTTACCCATACGAGTCAAGTATTGATGATTCTCTTCTAGCCTTACTGTTTATTTTGAAAATTACAGAATTTACATGAGTACATGGCAAACCTGATAGAAGCCACATTCTATAGCTACATCTTCTTAAATGTTCATCAATTCTAAATTTCTCTGAACCATTTCTCACCTCATACATGCTCCATACAATAGGTATAACATGCCAAAACCTGCATTCATTTAACCAAATTAAAATTAACAATCAATTACTTACTCAGCCAATAAATGATTAAGGAGTTAAGCATGCCTTTGTTGGACAAATGTCCTCATTCCATTATCCAACACATTCCTCATTGTATTCAACCTTTCCATTACAATCACCCTCATTGCATATAACATGTTAATCAGTGGCTTATTCCTTACACGAAACAAGACCGAGTTGAAACACTAACTAAAACCATTTCCAACAGCTTCACAGTTTCTACCTATTTAAAAAAAACAAAACAAAACTCTAGACCATTTTTTGGGATCTTTGTTAAGTATGTATTGACGTGCATTTCGATTGGATCTTTTGATTTTCTCCATGAGCTTGTTGAAAAGTTTAAGATAACTAGTTTTTTATGTTGCTCAAAACAAGCCTTTGAAATATACTACACTAAATTGCTTTCTAAATCCCTAATATAAGTGCCTAGCACACTGTTTATGCTCAGCCAGTGGCATAACATCTTACGTTGCCTCAATCAATCCCTACAAACCATTAGCTAAAAACAAACATATAATTGCTATCCATTATTTACCATATAATACATTAAAATAAATCAAGTAAAGCTTAATGATCATAACTTATGTTGATCGGAACTAAAAGTCAATCCATTTTGTTTCGGAAGATTATGTCGTCCCCAAGTAATTAAAGAAATCAAATCCAATTATCCTTATTCGCAACATTTACAATTCCTCAAGCCATAAGAAATATGTGGCGATTCCCATCCTACCCAATAGCAGTTAAAATTCAACCCTCATTAGGTTTCTTAAGAAAACAACCATCTAATGCTATCACTTTTCTATAACCTAGTTTAATCCCTCTTTTAATCAATTGAAACAAACAAAGAACCTATCAAGGTAAGTCTTATCATCTGGATTCACTGTGACACCAACCTTTACTGTTGAACCATCATTAGACTCTAAAATTGCCTTACCATATGATCTAATTAAAGCATAATGGTCCTCAATTGTTGTTTCTCCTTCATTCAAAGCATTTTTTTTGTATTTCTACATTAAGTAATGCTTACTATGCCTTTTTACTCTTTCATTACTAAATCAACAATCTCATGTCATTTAGTATTTAGATTCTTCATATTCTTGTTACCAAAATGTTTTTCAATCCACTTGTGGTTAGCTAATGTTCCATACTTAAAATTATTAACACAAGTTTGCTTATCAATCATAGATACTACCCGGAAAGATGATTAAGTGCATATGTTTACCATAACACCTCCAAGGGCATTTAGAGTACTTAATTTCACTTGCAATGGGATAACCTATTCCATTTATTTTGATTTCATTTTTAAGGTTCCTTAAGCTTTTTGGGCGTCAACCTATACTTTGAAATAACCTTTTCCTTCGAGCTTCTGTAAAACCATAATGAAAACCCATCTACCAGGGCATAGTATGTAAGGCATTCTTTCAACTGGTCAGCATTAATAAACCTTTCACCATACTCTAAGCAAACTGAACATTTTAAATTAAACCAGTATGTAAATATTTGTTGTTAAAAATACGAAAGTATTAATCAGTAATCTATACCTGTGGTTTCTTCATTTTCTTTTGTGTTTCCTCATCATCAATTAAAAACTTTTTAACCTTAGTCTCAACTATTTTAAATGGATCAATTACACCATCATCACCATCTCTCAACTTCCACATCATATCATCCATAAACTCCTCATGGTCTATCACAATATCACTTTCGCCAACATCATATACCCTATTTGGTCTTGAATATCCAACCTTCTCAGAATCTAAGTCTTTGTATTTTGGTTAGATGGCCTAGGAGCTTCTTTTGCCTCACTCTTTCTTTTCTTAAGCTCTGTCAGATCATCCTCTCCTTCAGATGGGTAATTAAAATACTTGTCAAAGTATTCGATCTCAGTTTGTATACGTATTAAAGTTATAACCTTGTTCTATATCTCTTGGCGTACGGGCGTTTAGGTGAAGGAAACTTCCTTTTCGTCGAGCAAGTTTTTCAACCTCCTAGGCAGTGAACCTAATCGTTGTAGTGTAGTATTGGGTAAGCCTCGGGGGTTGATATAATTCTCTAGGGGAATAGGAATGCTAGTAAGAAATGTATGACGTGAAGGTGGGGTTGAGGATGATTCTTTTTTTTTTTTTTTTATCTTTTTATTGGTTTTTTAGAAAGCTAAGGTAAATATCTCGGGGCAATTGGTTGGGGGGTGGTACTTCTACCGATTACTTCTACTTATCTAATTATCTAGTTACTACGGGTAGCTTATGTCTAATTGAAGTGTACTCGTATGACGATTAAAAATGTGTTTACCTAGATACTATTACTCCCTAGTTATCTTTTATTGGTCAGTTGAATTGTCACGCCTTATCTTAACGCGTTGTATTCCTGAGGTCGTAGGGTATGCGTGCCCCCTAGTTCTTTGAGGTTATCTCTCGTTTATGACATACGAAGTCGGCAAGCCTAAGCTATTTCATCCATAAGCCACACATTCATAAATCATACTCAAGCATTAAATACAAAGAATGATGCCTAGTTGCACTCCTAAGCCAATTTACAATGAAGATAAGAAACAACCTAACAATAATCAATAACTAGGTTTCATAGATCTAAGCAAACACACAATAAATTTAGCTAGACATGGTAAACAAGCAAGCATACTCACAATCAATCGAATAAGGGATAGACATAATGTTACTTTGGATTAAAAGACTTATCTCGATGTGTAAAATAGGGTATGGGACCCTAAGATATTGTCCAATTCGGACTACAAATGATTTAGGGTTTTTTATCCAAAAGTCTACCTCCTTAAATGCAGAAAAATCGAATTCTATATATAGATTTACAAATGCGACGGCGTCACCTTTTGCATGGGACGCCGTCATCTTGCCTTCATTAGGGTTTCGTCTGGGGAAAGTCATTGATGGGACTGCGTCACCTTAGAGTTGTGATGTCGTCGATCTTCAGTTGGGACGTCGTCTTGATTCTAGATCTGGGTTGTCTGAGTTGAAAACTGTGAGTGACGCCCTCCAATATTAAGGCGTGACATCGTCAGGTTATGTGACCAAAATTTCCACTGAGCCGTCGCGTGCATGTTTTGATCAAGTCATCATAAAAGGACGGCGTCGCCCTATGTTTGGGACGCCGTCAGGTACTGTTGATCAGCTTTGAGAGGCTTCGATCTTGACTTTCCCTTTTTCTTCATGTATTTGCTCCTTTTCGTCCAAATATGCTTCATTCCAGCATTTTGCTTCCAAGAGACCTAAAAAGTGAAAAGGAACGAATTAAGCGATAGCGAACGGATATAAAAGTGGCCGATTTAGGGCTTAAATGACCTCCTAAAAGCATACGTTTTAAATCCTTATCAAATATCCCTACACTTGGTATTTGCTTGTCCTCAAGCAAATGTGCTTTTGGCTAATCAATTTATAAATTAGAGGGCATGAAGCATAGATTTAAAATAATTCATAACAAGTAAAAGCACCGCAATAGTCATAACAAGCACGGAAATCATAAACTAGCACCTCACAAGTGGTGTTTGGATTCTCTCATCTCTCTGGTTTATATGAAATATAATTAATGGAAATGGAAGATAAACACTCATTACCTGGCATAGTACATAGATTACCATAAGCTTGAGACTAGATCAAACCTCCACCACTTTGGCGTAAGCACCTAGGAACAACTATCTAAGAGGTCTTTACAAGGGTTGTAACGTTAGGCTTACGGTAGGGAAACAAAGGGTTTTGTTGGATAGGGGATATTTAGTGGTGGCAAGTCAAAAATCTTATGTTACAAGCATGAAAAGCGTGACATTGTTAAGCCAAGACTTGACTCACTAAACTCTAGATAACTTGAAACAAAACAAACATAAATTTAAAGACATAAGCATAAAGATAGATGTAGGATGGTAGCCCGTATGTTTTTCTTCATTTTTTTAGACACTCTCTTTTTCGATTTTTTTTACCATACATTTTTACTCTACCATCCTCTACGATAACATCAAAATATAAGGATTTATAGGAGCATCCCTACACTTGAGTTTTTATTTCTATAACACTAATTGACCCGATTTGAAAAGATCAAAACACTTGGAGTATTTAATTACGTAGACAAAGGGAATTTGAATTTGTCGTTCTTTCCCGTTACCCCATAAAATATTACTTTTACCCATGAGTCCCAATTATCCCAAAACTATGTACAAAAGATATGACTTGGCTTAGCTACCATGCAAGTAACTAGATATTTAAACTAAGGGTTTAGTAATGATAACAATAATGCACTAAAGATGAGTGCATACAAGGTAGGCTAAGGCGATTTGGGTGTACCTTTAGGAGTGGATTGTAAACAATGCTCTTTATTGATATTCCGGAAAACCGAAATATCACAAGAACCGTGAAAAGGATAGGCTCTGAGGGGTTAACTAGGTATCATTATTACTAAGATGAGTATATCGCAAGGGTGTGGGGTAATTAAAGCGACCGATGTGGAAAATGTAATAAAAGTACAGGTTTCAAACAAGGGTTATCCTAATGCCTCTTTTCATTTAGTTATTCCTAACTACACGAGTGTAGTCTCACTAGCGATCTCGGAATGCATCACAAAACAAGTTCTAGAATATATTATACTACCGGTACACTCTCTAAGCATTAAAGGTGAATGCTTTTATTCCTAAAGATCAAAGGGCGAACCTCACATTTTTTGGGGTGGAATTTGAGTGGTAAACGGTTTTTGTGCAAGTCATATAATTCCTATCCATGAGACGCTTTATTAAGACTAAAGTTTAGCTCGTACGTGTCATAAAAAAATTTAAATTTGGTGCTAAAATTTCCCTAACGAATATTTCTCATAGTTTATTACACAAATTACCAAGGACAAGACAAATAATCAAGTGAGTGAATAGTTTCTAAGTTCCTGTTTTATTCTCCCTCCCTACACTTAAACTGAACATTGTCCCCAATGTTCCCCAAAATATCAAAGTTATGATAAAGGAAGGTAAGTAAGGAAAAGAAACTAGTACTCCCCTGATTAGCTCGGTAGGATCCGTGTGAAGTTGCGATTAAATTCTTTTTCAAGAAGAATGCATAAGTGATAAGCTTCATCCAATATTGTGTTTCTTCTTCTTGCCAAATATAACCTGCACACTTAAGAAAACAAACGAAACCTTCGTAAAATCGCGGTGGCTATATATGACACACAACTACACTAGAAAGCAAGTAAGATATAATGCATGTGGAATGGATGTTTGCAGTTTTTCTAGAAAATTAAGACACGGAATTTTCAAAAATTTATAAGTAGCACAGAAAACGAAAAAATGATAAACTATTTACATAGCTTGATTACGTCGACTTTAATCTGACCAGTAGAATTTATCTGACGAACCGGAAAAATGTGTTAGTGTGGTTCTACCTTTGGAAGAACCCGATGTCTAGTAGTCTTTGGAAAAAGTAGGCGGCGTTGTGAAGGCTTCTCCGCCATAAGGAGTTGGTGTCGTGTAGTGATTACAAACTCTCGAGTAGGTGACTTCGGGGGTGGAGTAGGGCAAGAAGGTGTCCTTGTAGTCGAACCACTATAAACACTCGTGTCGTGGTTTTGTATTTCTTACTCTTTACCTTTGCATTACACATTTCCATATCTATCTATCAACATCCAACATACACATATAAATAGATTGACATAAGTCGATCTAAATATTTTAAAACGAAGTTTTAATCGGTAAAACTATTCAAACCCCCTTCTAGTTTTCCACATTTGGTATCAGAGATTCGTTACCAAGTTTCTTAGAGTATGTTGTACTTTAAAAACTTGATACGATCCATGTATGTTTGAATACTACAAAGAAGGAAATCTTTTTTAAAAAAAATTGCTTCTGTTATGTTGGATAATGATAGATTTTTCTAACATTTCTTTTTCAAGAAATCTTCATGCTAGGATCTCTCCAAAGTCTTCATTTCTATTCAAAGAAAAATGAAGTCAACTTTCAAGGAAGAACCTAGAAGTAATCGCAATCTACTTATCCTAAGTACAACTGATTACTTTAAAAGCTCATGAAGTATTTCGGTTTTATGGTCTCCATAAACCACCAAGGCGTAGAGGTATGTTCACTTATCCTTAGCTAGTTTACGTCTACATGAATATGTTGATATTATTTTCTTATTTAGACGTTAATAATTGCTAGTTTCTAAAAAGTCTCTTTTCGCCACTTTCTCAACTTACTCATCATCGGGAATAGTATTCCTGTTTGAATTTCTAAAAGATCGTCAAACTAAGCCACAAATAGATCCTGATAATTAACTTATAAAATCCCGTTGACTAAACATCTATTCATTTAGGAACTTCAAAGTTATTTTTGTTCCATAAGCTAGTGTATAACTTATTACAAAAATAACACCAAACACCCTCTTTCGTCACGATGGCGGATCCATCAAGTTGCACTAGCTGGATCCCAATTTCAAGGGATCCGGGGGAACCTTGCAACAGAAAGCAACCATGCGCTTTTCAAAACCAATTCTTCTCTTCTCTCTCTCCTTACAAAACTAAAAAACGACCCAATTACTGCTTTCATCATCATAGGGGTTCATATCATCAAGCATCTTCCTCTAGAACATCATTGTAAGTAATTACACTCATATGTTCTAATCTTCATCATCCTCACCCTAGGGTTTATGGTTTTCAATTTTTCTTAATTAATTGATGAAATTAGGTTTTGCAAAATTGATCACTAGAAAAGGTTTTCACATAACTAAGATTACATTGTGCTTACAACATTGTTAATACAAATCAAAACCATAAACCCATCTCAACAAATTTTACCTAATTGGAATATTTGTTTTTCTAGTACCAACCATGCCTAAAGCTACCCAACAAGACCACCATGATATCGTTCACTACCTCACTAAATACTATCGAAAAGAGGGGTTGTCAAAAACCGATCGTAAAGTCTTAAAAAAACTTGAAAAATGACTTATCCATGAAGGTCGTGTGGTCAAGAAATGTTTCCTTGAAAATACCGACATTCGTCAAGTCTTCTCGGCAATCAACTTTGATTGTCTCCTTGATATTGATGAACAAATTTGTCTGGTTTTCATCTTTGAATTCTACAAAAGCGTTAGGATCATTCAAAATAGTGATGATAGCATTTCAATCGCTTTTATCATCAATAAACAAAACTTTACTCTACCCCTCAATACATTTGCACAAATCCTTTGCATTCCTTGTAAATGAATTTGTATGTACTCCCAAGATTGGGCAATATCCACTCAATCCTTTGTACTTGATTCCAAACCAATCTACCGTACCCTTCTTGATGACCCCGCAATTATTCGAGACACCATTTTCCAAATTAGAGCCGACCAATCTTGCTTCAACCGCAAAAAAGAGCTTATTCACGTGATCCCTTTCAAATGGAACTCTTCGAAATGCATCCCATCTATAGAAAGTGGGAAGAAATTCTTAGGGAAAATGTCATTAGTTTGGTCGGAAACAAAGACCATCCAAATGCATGTCTTGTCCAAATGATATATTGCCTCATTCACCAAAGGCCATTTAATCTTGCCTATTACATGGTTAAGAGAATTTCTGGTGTACTCAAAGTCGCCAACATGGCACTTCCCTATGGTATGCTCCTAACACGACTCCGTGAGTATGTTAGTGCAATGCAACCTTCTCCAATCAACGATGATCATTTCCTTTCCGATCACGTCATGGTACCACTCACCAAACAACCCTCTAAACGGTTCATGGTCAATAGAAGAAAACCTCGGGCTCTCTCGGACTCCTCAGACGAAGAGGAAGTAAATGTCAACCCCGCTGCCAACGTCGACTTGGACCCCATAACCTACTTTGAACAACTTCCAACTCTTCCAAACGAGACCGAAGAATTCAAAAAATTGAAGGGTATGATCCAATGCCTAACTAAATACGTCGTGAAGTCGGGAAAGAGGAAGAGAAAAGATTGACAAAAGAGACATTAGGATTATGGTTGTTTTTAGACATTCTGTTTATCATTTTACAATGAATGTTTATGTTTGTGAAATACTTTAGTTTGGTTTTTTGGATATTATCATTACTACTCTTATTTATGATATGGCTTATTAGATGTTTTGCTCGTTTTGTTGTTTTTAATAGAGACCAATAACAATTGGTATACATAGTATAGTGCAAAATCTGCATTCTTTTCTGTGATGCTTAATCTGGGTTGTTGGATCCCTAAGTATATACTAGACGGATCCCTCCTTTAGGGCTGTGGGATCCGTGGTGACATGTACAATGAGAATCCCACATCAAAACAGCTCACTAGATCACTTCACACTAGCTAAACATAAGGCCTTAGGACCACTTGAGTCTTCTTCGAGCTTAGTAAGCTTCACACTCACTCATAGCTCATTTAGGATCACACTCAAAGTGCTTTTTAATTTATCACTTCACCAAAACTCATCATCCTTCCTTCTTATACCACATCATCTATCACATGTCAACATGTCTAGTTTTGTAAATCTCTCAATTTTAGCAAATTGATTTTAGTCATTTCTACCTCAATTCTCATAATTTTTAAAGAATTTTCAAATTTTATTCCAAGTTGCCATCTGATCTCTAGGATCATTTAACATCACTTGACACCACTAAAATTCCTAGTGTCATCCTTGATCATCCATTGGTGGTCATAAAGTCCTATTTTCCTTCCACAAAAGGCAATCATTAGCTACCACCACTTATTACCCTTGATCATTTAAGTCACACTTCATTTAAAACACTTAATATGACTGAGACACTCAAGATGTATAGGTATTAGCCTCTACCGACATCATTTTCCTCCATTCTTGACTGCTAATAGCCGGATCCCTAGGATTAGCCTAGACGGATCCCTCATTGGAGGGAACCGTGGGAACCGGCTGGCGGATTCAGCAAATCCTACCTAAAACAATCATTTCAAGTTCTCCTTTCTAACTTGAACACTCCATCTTGTCTTAATTAAACTCATAGATCAATGCAAATATGTAGCTGACCCTTGTGCATGCAAATCATCACATTTCTAAGGATCTTAGTGGCTTAAGTCTTTAATGCACTTTCTAAATACTGCCCTTTATAAGTCATCTTGTTAGAACTCCTTAGTCATCAACCTCAAATTAATTCTCAGCTTTTAGAAACCTTTCTCTTAGTCACTTCATCATGAGGAAAGCTCCTAGTGCTAACTCATCCACCAAAGGACCACCCAATAAACTTGCTCGTGTTGTACACGAAATTTCCTCAACCGAATCATCTCCCGTTAAATCCACAATTTCTAGGATTTCTCCTCCACCAACTCAACCAATCAAACCAATCCCCAAAAGGATTGTTCCCACAAAAATATCATCACCAAACACCACAATTCCTACTAAACCAAATACACCAATTTTCACCCAACCATCATTTTTGGTGCCTAGAGCCATATCATTTACCACCTCACAATCATCTCCACATCTCTACAACTTAGAGGACTTACCTCCTAGGCCATCTCATCCTCCACCATTACCGACACACTCTTCAATAGAGAAGATTGTGCGACAAAACCAAGGTGTTGAATCAACACTTGCACCGGTATCCTTTGCTCCATTTCCCTCAAATGGTCCCTTTTGGATTATGAGGAATCATTAAAGTCAACCACCCGACCACATGGAAGTTGACACCTCTCTACCTCCATCATCATCCTTTGTTGAGCCACCATTGAATGTGCCTCCACCAATCCCTCCTTCTTTTGAGGATCCTCAACCCTCTTCACTTGATCCTCCACTTCAAACCGCTCCATCTTTACCATCACCTTTTCCAAGCCATGACAAGGATTGTTATCATTGTCAACACGTTGAAGGCTTGATACATGAACTACGTGAAGAGCAACATTTCATGTTTTATCACCTCCTCGAATGTTTCGATGAGGTCAAAAAACCTAAACAACCATGAGCTTAAAGGATTCAAGTGGTGTCCTAGTCTTAAGCGCAACTTAGATCGTTTAGGAATCACATTTCATGTTTAAATCATTCTCTTTGTTTTAGAGATTTGTAGATCATTTCCCGTAATTTTATTGAATGAAGTTACATGTTATATGCCATGTTGTTTTGAGTATATGTTTGATGCAATATTACATATCTCATTTTGATGTTGACATCATTTGTTCACATCACCATTGCTGTCTCAAACTTTCAGACAGACGGATCCCTCTGTTTTGCCTGGACGGATCCCTCCAAGGAGGGAACCGTGGGATCCGTGCAACAGAAGACTTGTTTACTACTAACTTGAGTCTCATTTGCAGGAAACTATGCATTATATACTTATTTTCTAACCTTTGTTTCGTGTCAAAGCAATACATTGCAAAATCATTCGCAATATATTTCACATTAGGATTACGTTACATGGCGTCCCTTTGCAAAGTTGCAATAATCAAGGGGGAGCATATTCGTCACAAAGACGAAACCATTTGAAAACATAGTTACAATGCACTAGTTTAGTATTTCATCTTACTTGACGCCCTCACAAAGGGATGGACTCGTCAAGGGGGAGCTAAGACGAGAACACTTCACGTCACTTGCTCTCTATATTTTTTTTATTTTCTTTCTTTTTACATGTTTTTCTTAAAACAAGGTGTTAGTTTCTTTTCGACGCTCTTTTTTTTCGACAAAAAGGGAGAGAGTAAAAACTCAATTCAAACTTTTAAATTTTAGTTTTTCCTTAAAATAATTTTATGTTTTGTCATCAACAAAAAGGGGGAGATTGTTAATACAAATAAGCCGTAAAAATATTTATTTATATTTTACGTTCTTCTAATTTTTGTCGATAACAAACGTAAAATCATTTTAACGGAACACATAAAATACGTAAATGGTTTGAGCCAATAGTTTACTAACACACTTACGTTTTCACATAAAATACTAAACAAGTAATAGTGATTTTATGATTTAGTAATACATATGTACAACAACTAGTGTTTACATATTGGGTAGATATATACATAATTAGTATGTATTATAATGGGTAATATAATGGGTAGAAGTTTAAGTATTTGACCCATTGACAAAATACATTGAATGTAGTTGGGTAAAACCCAAAGTCCATGACCCATACCCATGGAGCATAACCCATAACCCATTGCATGACATCATGCATAAGTCATGAATGGGTATTATCCATGACCCATGGATTAGATGCATTGCACATACTAGATACATTGTATCTACTTGGATACCCATGGTCCAAAGTCTAGGACCCATGACCCATCACCCAAAACCCATGGGCAAAGAGCAGCGTTCCACTGTTCCCCCAGTTTACACTGGACGGATCCCTCAAGTAAGGGATCCGTGGGATCCGTGGAGCAGTAGGCTATTTTCCTCTATAAATAGTGAGCCATTTCTTCATTTTGGGTGGCCACTCCTACACATACTTTCTCCTAGTATTGTAAACCTTCTAACCTCAGATCCTAAGGATCTCTCTATGTAGTTTGTATTTTGTTTTTATGTGATTTTCTAGGTTCCTCTTAAAGGTGAGATCACCACCTCTTGAAGTCGAGCAAGCTCAAGTCCATGAGTTGCCATGCTTCGTCATCATCAAGACTACTGAGGTTATCTTGTTGATAGTTCTTCCTTCCTCTCTAGAAGTGTTGTGTCAAAGGCATTAGTGAAGGATGCCTAAAGAGTCAAGACGAAGGAATTAGTGAAAGGTGCTTAACGTCCGTGTCAAAGGCATTAGTGAAGGATGCCAAAAGAGTCTAGACGAAGGCATTAGTGAAAGGTGTTGAACGTCCGTGTCAAAGGCATTAGTGAAGGATGCCAAGAGGGTCAAGTCAAAGGCATTAGTGAAGGATGCCAAGGGTGTACAATTGATAAGATGTATCGAAGTACAAATAGAGATAGGGTGTATCCAAGGATATTGATATCCTTGATGATAATGTAATAAGGAGTGGGTCTCCTTTTGGGATAGGTGTTGTGTAGTGTTGGGTAGTAGTTCCTCTTTTGTAATGGAACTCGGTATTTAGCCTTGTACCTGATAAAGGGTAGGCGACGTTGTGTTAGGTGTGGTTCTACCTTGTGGAAGAACCAGGTGTCTAGCCTAGTACCGGAAAAAGAGTAGGCGACGTTGTGAAGGCTTCTCCGCCATAAGGAGTTGGTGTTGTGTAGTGATTACAAACTCTCGAGTAGGTGACTCGGGGAGTGGAGTAGGGAAAGGAAGGTGTCCTTGTAGCCGAACCACTATAAACACTCGTGTCGTGGTTTTGTGTTTCTTACTCTTTACCTTTGCATTACACATTTCCATATCTATCTATCAACATCCAACATACACATTTAAATAGATTGACATAAGTCGATCTAAATATTTTAAAACGAAGTTTTAATCGGTAAAACTATTCAACCCCCCTTCTAGTTTTCCACACCATGAATTCAACCAAATAGGCAAATGATCTGTGCTGAACCGTCAAGTTTTCTCACACAAGCTAGCCACTTGTGAATGGCTAACCGTAAGAAACTTAAAACAGTTCAGACACAAATGCAATGAAGTCCTGGAGAATAGAATGAATTCCCGGGTCGTTAAGTCCCACGGAGACTCAATGGTGTGTAAACACTTTCAGACGATAGAATGATCACTAAGGATAGTGATCAGCAAGGATTTTGATGGATAACTATACCTAAAGAAAAAGATTAATAAATTACAGCGACTTAAATGCAAATTAAAAGAAATTAAAAAGTTAAAATATATTAAATAAACGCTATCACTATTTTTACAATGATGTTTTTGTGATTTTATAAAACAAAATAACTTAAATAAACTATTTTAACTAAAACGTAAACTTAAATTATCTAAAAACGTAACTTAAAATGAAAACGTACGTTATTTATAAAAATTACGAAAAGTCTTGCAGCAAAAGCGTAAAATTTATGAAATAAAAGTCCTACAAGTGTAAAAACAATTTTATTACGTACTATATGATAAAAGAAAATTTTAGAAAAAAGATTTATATTTTTTAGACTTTTATATTTTTTATTATGAATTAAATAAGATTTTACACTAATTAAATGTTAAAAAATACTAAAACTATTGAGAAAAATCTGAAACTTTTTTATAAAATACTTAACACTAATACAGATTTATGAAAATTAAAAAACTTGAAAAAGCTACTTTAAATAAGCTCGAAATAAGCTAAATACACCCAATAAGCTAAACTGGATAATATGTATATAAGAGATTAATTGTGCAAAACTAAACCAGTAAAAAGACCCAAGGCAATGGTTACAGGTACACATTCACTATCCCAAGGGGGAGGTCTCAGGTTAAAGCTTCTACCCCCTTTTGCTAAACATTTTTTTTTTGAATTTTATTTTGAGACTTATTAAACTCAACAAGATAAGCAATTCTAATAACTATGACTTTTACACATACAACGAATAAGCACTGATTTAAGCAATGATTTTATCACAGTGAACTTTTTGAAAATGAATAAACACACGGATAAGCTAAAATGAGTATTAAGCTAGAAATGAGCAAAAGCTAGACTGAAATAAGCTTAGTAATCTATAAATAAGCTAGTATGAACACTTAATAAGCACAATTACTTATGAAATAAGCACAACAAATTCACAATAAGCACTTATTGGAACAGGTTACACGCGATTACCTTGTTGGTTTCACAAGGCACCTTCTAGCTACTTTTTAAATACTTTAATAAGCTACAAAATGGAAAAGAATTATGGGACTAACAAGTAGACCAGATAAGCTATCCAAAAAGCTAGATTACAAAGATTGGTGTGCTATATTGAGCTTATGAGAAGCTTTTGAAAAATTGGAAAACACTGAATAACTGATTAACTTTAAACAAAATGGACAAAACTAAAAAGCTATTGCAGGCAAGGTAAATAAGCTAATTATGGAAATTAAGCACTTGGTACCTTGAGTTAGCTAGGTGAGCTTCTCAAAAAGCCAAAATACACAATTTGAAGCTAACTAATAAGCTCTATAAGAGCTTGTTAAATAAGCTTCCAAATATGTGCACATGGCACTTTTCAGAAAGGGTATCCAAAATAAGCTAACAAATAAGCACTTTACAAGCTAATTAAAACTGAACCAGTATTTTTCTAATTTTGTTGAGCAGCTAAATTTTAATAATCCAAAAGCTTATAAGCTGAATCCTACTAATAAACACACAGTGAAATTATCTTTTTTATTCAAAAACGACCAATTGCAACTTTTGACTTTTTAAGAAGAACTAAAGGTTTGACCAAGATGAACTTTGAACTGATTTTAAGCACTGATTATGTTATGTTAAGTTGAAATAAGACTGATTTAATCAATATAAACAACTTATAAACACAAATCCATGGTCATGATTCATTAAAATCCAACAGTGAGCACAAACGATTAGATCAAAGATTATTTTGACTTTCCAATAACAAGGACTGATTTTTATGACTGATATGAGTTATTAAGACCAAGTTAAACAAACTTCAAACAAGGCCAATGACCATAGCACTTTCAAACACAAAGAACCAAACACCCACTTATATTTCTGCATTTATGGAATTTTTCAAAGCAAACCACAAATGTAAACCATAAAACTGATTTCAGACTTTGTATAATCCTATATTAGAACTACTGAAGCCTAAAACAACAGCCATAACAACCTTAAACTCTCGAAATGATCTATATGCTATTTTAACTGTCAAGACTAAGTTTTTATAAACTACAATTTTAAAAGAACAACCACTTGATTTTAATGTTTAAATACACTTAATTATAACTAATAAACAATAAAACACAAGAATTAAAGCTACTGAATAATCAAAACAGTGAAATGCAAAAAATGAGTAAAAGGCTTACAAATGGCTATCCAATGGCGAGATCAAGGACCAATGAACACCCCTATTAGCTTACCACTAAGCTTCTAACCCAAGTCCATCCATGATTTACCTGCTCAATTTTGTGTACATCACTTCCATATGATTTTTGATTTTTTAACTATTTAATTTGTATTTTTTGGTGATTTTTGACTTTTGCTACTAAACTGTATTTTATTGTTTCTAAAAGCTTGAAGAAGCTTTATAGGAGCTTATATGAGCTAACTCAGTCCATACAAACAACTAAAAACAACATTTGAAGCATATGAGATTTTCTAAGGAAAAATTGCATAAACTGAATTGGACTTTAAAACTTGTAATTGCTTATTAAAAGAGATTCACAATACACTGAAAAACTTAAACAGAATGCTTGAAAGCTTTAAAATACACTGAAACTTGAAAAATACTTAAAACGACATTAAGAAATTGAAATTACACTAGATACTATGATACAATACATCTAAGCTCCTCTTTATAGACTTTTATGACTCAATCATGACCTCTGAATCTTTCCCACCACTTCTGAGCCATTGGATTGGCTAAAACCATCATATCCGTCCACTTGGATTTTTGGCGCCAAATTCTTCAAGGCAGGTTTTGATATTAATTGGAGTTGGTTTCAATCAATTAAGAGTCTTGGGTGTTAGTGGAGGTGGAGGGGACAAGGTAAGGGGGGGGTTGAGAAAAAGGTGGGAAACCATGACTGGTTTTGGTGTTTCAGTGGTGGTGAGGGAGAGCTACAGTAGAAGTGGTTTTTAGGCGCGTTTGAGGCGGATTTGACTTTTGTTGACCGGAGTTTAATAATACCAGGGGGGTTCACAATTGGTTTTGGCTGGGGCCAAATTGGATTTTTGACCTAGCTCAAGGGTCAAGCCAAATGGGTCAAGGGTCAAGGGGAGTTGGGCTAAGGTTGGGCCAGCTGGTTAGATTGGATTTGGGCTTTGATATTTAAAATGGATCCGTTTGGTTTTAGAATAAGCACAAGGACCAAATTTGCAATTTATCCAAACTTCAAGGACTAAACTTGACACTTTTCCAAACTTTAAGGACCTTTCCTGCCATTTGACCAAAGAATCATTCAAGGACCAATTTTAACAACTTAGAATATTTCAGGGACCTTGAATGAAAAATTCCACATTTTGAATTCAGGGGACTAGATTTGACAACTTTTAAAACTTGGGGGACTAAAACTGCCAATTTTGCAACTTGAATCATTTTTCATCTGATTTTGATATTTTTGCATTTAAAACTCATAAAACACTGATTTGTGATATTTTCATCATTTTGATGCGTTTTTGAGTGTTTTCAGATGATTTTGCAGTTTAGATTGTACAAAAATGATGAGTATTTAGACACTCATCAGCAAACTTCCAACAAACACGTGCAAGTGAGTGACCGCAATAACAACTGTTAGGAATTAGAAATTCCAGGTATTAAAGAGTCGGTCACCTCAAGTATATGTAGTCGTTAGAAAGCTCATAGTCGTAGTTATTTTAAGTTAAGTAGTATTTAGTTAAGTAACACCGTGGAGGACGGACGAGTCTTTACCCTTGTATGCCGATCCACGAGCCGTTGTGTGGCGTTTTATTGTAAGACTATAAATACTCTCTACCTTCCAAGGTAGAGAGTTGGAGCTCATAATAAGATCTTTTCTTTCTCTCACTAAGTTCCCTAAACCTCTAACTTTCTCTCTCTAAAACATTCTTGTACGCCTCTTGTGATCATGGTTTAGTGTGTATGTTGAAATCAATATCTTACAATTGGTATCAAGAGCCATGGTTAGATCATCTCTTACATATCTTTGGATTTCTAGTGGTTTTAGGAGGTTTTTGAGTTTGAAAAAGTTTAGTGGTTTTGCATCATTTGGTTGATTTCTAGTGTTAAAGTTTGGATTTTGATTGTATTTTTGTGTTTAGAATCATCACAAGTGTTTAGGTTTTGATTTAGAAGGCTTGAATCATCGTGGTTGGATTGTTTTTGGATTGAAAAGTGGTGTTTATGTGTTTTTTTCATGCTAGCGACTTGAACCACGGAAAAGTTTTCTTGGTAGCGACTTGCTTTGCAATTTGGTAGCGAGTTATTGTTAAAGGAATTAGCGAGTTGGGTTAGCGACTTGTCTAGTGAGACAAGCCGACAAAAAGTACACGTAGTGGATTCTCCACTACACGTAGCGACTTGGTGTAAGTTAGCGACTTGTACTTTATTTTGTTAGCGACTTGGTGTTAGCGAGTTGGTACCTAGCGAGTTGCTATTTAGCGACTTGACAAATCAGCGACTTGGTGCTAAGCGAATTGCTGTCAAAATTTTGCTAGCGACTTGGATTGTAGCGAGTTGTTATATAGCGACTTGGGACTATAGCGACTTGGCACTTAGCGACTTGGTTCAAAGTTTCCTAGCGACTTGGGACTATAGCGACTTGGCACTTAGCGACTTGGTTCAAAGTTTCTAGCGACTTGAGTGATATCCTTTGAATATGGTTTTCTCTTGATTTAGTAAAATCCTGTGAAAGAATCTATTTTCCGGTTTAATCATAGAGTTATAAAATCCCGTTTAATCAGCATCATGTCTACCAACGCTCCTACAATCATCTCCCATTTCGAGGATGTTCAAGCAAATGGTTCAGATACTCGTCCACCCATGCTTGTGAGCGGACTACTTGACTCTTGGGCTCAAAGAATCAGAGTGTACTGTCTTGGAAAGGAAAATGGGGTCAACATTCTCAAATCGATTGATGAAGGACCATATCTGGTTGAGACTACTAGAGACATAATTGATACATCTGAAGATGGTACATTGATTTACGGAATGGACGGACCAAAGATGTATGATGAGCTCAATGATAAGGAGAAGAAGAGATTCGATGCGGATATCGGGGCTTCTAACATCATATTGCAAGGTCTTCCAAAAGACATATACAAGCTTATCAACCACAACACCGAAGCAAAGGCTGTATGGGATAATGTTAAGATGCTTCTCTCGGGTTCGAATTAACTATGGAAGACAGAGAATCTCAACGCTATGATGAATTTGAGCACTTCAAGATGAAACCAGATGAGAGCGTCTATGAGTACTATGTGAGATTCCATAAGCTGGTGAATGACATGAGGAACATCAGAATGACCATGCCTAACATTCAGTTGAACTCAAAGTTTGTTAACAACATGAATCTGAATGGCACAAGTTTGTCACTTCGTGAAGCTCACTAAAGGATTGAGAATACAAACTATGAGCAACTCTATGCCTTCCTTCTTGAATGAGAGACATGCCATGTTTGAAAAGAGGATTCTTGAACAATTCAAAACAAATCAAGGAGAGATAAGCTCATCAAATGATTCAACTACCTTCTACTCAAACATTGGGATTACCACTAAAGCTTCACAAGTTGTACCCATGGGTGATGGAACTCACAAACTCATTCCCGATCCAAAATTCAAACAAGTTGATCTTTGATACACACGTGGGAAACATCATTAGTCAACTAGCCCTCATGATCAGTCAAAACATGAACACTCTCCCACATACCAACAACAACCTCGAGCGACATCCAATCCACACAATCAAGCTATTGTTAGAGAAGGGAAGGTTATTGTGCAGCCAATCCAAGAAAGGCGGTATGATCGAGAGAAGGGTGGAGGCTATGAAGGAAATCAGAATTAGGGAAGGAATGGAAATCAAGGACAAGTCAAGACAGTTAAGTGTTACAACTGTGGGGTGAGGGACACATTGCAAGGAATTGCACATCTCCAAAACGTCCTTCGGAATGCTAAATACTTGGGATAAGATGTTGCTAGTACAAGCTCGGGACAATGGAGCAACCTTGGATGAAGAGAGAGTTGTTTCTTCTTTGAAGGGAATGCTAAGACGTATGATGCGGATGTGGATGAGCATCCTATTAGGAGATAGGTCACAATCATCGAATGCCTTTCAAGTAGCTGAGTGATGCATACTCGATGTTGATGATGGACCTTCTGCACAAACAATTTTCATGGCTAGCATTTCTCCAATGGTCTCTCCTAAGATCTCATCTCCACCACAAGCTGGTCCATCCAAAGACAAACTCATTTCTGAGGTACTAAAACTATACGATGATGCTGATATGCAAAAGATGTTGGATCGATATACTTTAATCAAACTAACTTAACTAGCTTGTTAAGGTTTAATAACCTCGGATAAATCCTAAGATATTAACAAAGAAACAGAGCAATCTTTTCTGCGGAATTTACTTAACAAAGCTAAGAAGAAAAACTTTTATAATAAACTCTAAATGCTTATTTATACTCTAATACAACTCTAAGATAATCGAACTTTTCTCTAAAACTAATTCGAAATCGTATGTAATCGCCTCTAATGCCAATCTAGGGGTCCTTTTATAGGCTCAAGGATATCCTAGTCGGTTTACAATTGATAACCTTGTTCGACAAGTAATCTAAACATAGAATACAATTCTTTCCATAAACGAATAACAGTTCTTTAGTTCTTTCGATCTTTGACTTCATATGCGATTTGACTTTGTCTTTAGCAGTAGCTTTGATTCTTTGACTTTCCAAGATTCTTTCTACCGGTACTTTCATATCTTCAGTACTTTAATGTCTTCAGCACTTTCATATCCCAACAAAAGATGCATGACAAAGTACAATCAACTGAAACTATTGAGTCAAATATTGAAGATATGGGTAATATCAATGTTGTCCCATATGATCAATATGTGAAACAAAGTAAAAGTGAAGTTGTACCAAGTGATGCATCTTCTGCAATCAACGATGACTTTGTTTTTGATGAATACACCGCATGTGCCTCTGATTATTCTGTTATCTCTGAACTTAATGCCTATAAAGAACATGTTGCTATTTATGAACAACGTGCTAAATTTGAGTTGACCACCATTGGCGTGAGCGGAAATGGATGACCAAATGCGTACAACTATTAGAAAAAGTAGGTTTAGAGAAGAAGTATTAAAACAAGAGTTAAACTCCTTACAAGAAAAGCTTTCAAAAGCTGCTAAGCAAAAACAAGAACTTCAAGAAAATGTTAAATTGCTTAAGCAAGAATTTAGCATTAAGGAATCAAAACTTTTGAATGATTTTTCTAATCTAAAAAATTTGAAGAACAAGCTTGAAAATAAGTTGTATGCATACAAGGAAATACCATTCATTTGCTCACTTAATCACTAAGCAAAGAGTTTTGAGTGATAAGCATAGTACTCCCCTTGTTGAGGAACCAAATCCAGAAGTTGTTAAAAAGGCTAGAGTTGCCCATAAGGTTATTTATGATGGCAATGAAATTCTTAAGCCTAGACAGAAACCTAGTTGCGTTGAGTGCACCGAGGAAGATAAGAAATCAGATGAAGTCACTAGGGAAAAGATGAACAAGAAACTAGATGATCCTAAATGTAAAGAGAAGAAAATAAATATCACACCCCATGATTACAAGAAGGAGAATTGGATTTCCCTGAACAAGTTTAAGCCTCAGACATTGTTAACACCCGAACAAGTGTTCTGGAAAATGGATTTAGATAAGCAAAAGCGAGAATCTTGTTGTAACAAACCCACCCTTTAGGAAAATGCCTTCACGACGTGTATCCTCCCAATACACCAATGCATTTAGTTCCTAGGACTATTGCCACTAAAAGCAAGACCTTAATCAGTCAATATGTTATTCTTCAACTATTTGTCGATTTTGAGAAAACTAGTAAAAAAAGGATCACACCCTTTGGGATAGCGGAAGGGAAAGGGGTTTTGAACAAACAAAAGAATGCTATCTAACCGAGGTAATGCCTTTCTTCAAACTACTAAAAGATCATTTTGAGAGTCTTAAAAAGGGGATAAATTCAGATATTAAAGGAATGGAAAAGGAATTTGATGCAATGATAGTTGAGGTTAGTGACTATGAGCGAGCATTAAAATATAATGAGATTGAGAGGAAGAACTTGCATACCTTGAATGAGAATCTTATTTCTGAATGTATTGCTCAAGTTTTGTTTTACACTGCTACGAATTGCTCTATTAATGCTTCTCAATTTCATGAATTATCTGTTGCTCTGAAAGTTTCTCATGATCGTGTCATTGAGCTTGAAAAGATTAATTCGAAACTTAATGAGAAAATTGATCGGGATGATCACGATAATTTGGTAAAGCATCTTTCTAAACTAGAAGTTGAACATTTTGATTTACAACTAAAATATCAACATCTAAAAGAAAATGTTAAAACCTCAAATATCAAGACATCCTTGGATGTTCTGAATTTGATGCAGTTTTTGAAATTAGCAAACGTGATGAACAGATTCAAGCTCATTGTAACACGATCAAAAAGTTGAAAGCCCAAATCTCTCAATTGAAGGGTGAAAAGAACAATGTGACTGGATCCCAAATGCCTCCTCCTTTAGATTCTCAGTACTCTCAAACTTTTCATCTTCAAAACTTAGTTAATGCCTTACAAAAGGAAAACGAGAGTTTTCTAGAAGAAAATGAAAAAGTTAAACGACACTTTAAAGAGTTATATGATTCAATGAAAGTCACCCGTGACCAAAACAACGGAAAAATAACGTCTTTACAAAAGGAAATTGAGAATCTGAGAAGTCAGGAAATGGGAAAGCGCCACTTGTTTTAATAAGAATGTTGTTTCAAAGTCACCCTTAAAATGCAAATATATTGTGACGGTTAAATATATTCCTCCTCATCTTAGGAATAATGAACCTGCGTTTCATGACTATTGTGCTCACCTTAAGGATAGTCTAGAATGTCTCCGTGAGATTGTTGAAGAGGACTTCATTAATAAACCTCTTGATAGAGAAATTAGGTTTGCTTGCCTCCAGGCCAAACGATCTCAAGAGCTGCTTGAATGTGTAATTGCAACATGTCCAAAATCCTTAGGTGAAAAAGGCAAAGCTGTGAAACCTTGTTCTATGCCTAGTGCCAAGCAGGAAATCCGTTCTATGCCCAGTCTTAAGAAAGTAAACACTAATGTGCCTTCAAGTAGTTCAGATTCCAGATATGTTAGTGCTAAGAAAGTGAACTTTAGTGTGCCTGCAAATAGCTCAAATCACAGTTTTAAGAAAGTAAACACTAATGTGCCTTCTAGTAGTTCAGATCCTTGCACATCAAGTTCGGGAATGCAAAAATTAGATCAAACAACTAATGTTCCCATTCCCTATACAGAGTAATCAGGTGACATTAAAGCGGCGAGGTCAAAGTCTCAAGACAATACAAGGAATGATAGGACCTTGCAAGCTAAGAATGTGCATTGGAAGAGAGTAGAAGACCAATCTAGGAACTTTAAGCTTGAGTTGAATAAAGCGAATCATGTTGATTCTAGTATTAGCCCTAATGCATCTTGTAATTAATTCAATTCGATACTATTTGCAAACCTTGTAATGATGTCCGCTTGAATTCATTTGCTAATCATGAATGTGGTGTGAATGCTTTGTCTAATCTTGTCAAATGCCCGTTAAAATTGTTAACGCTAATAATTGTGCAAATAAGGCAAAAAGGCAAAAACGAAAGATTGTTAGAAAAGCATTGGAAACCCACGGGAAGAACATTTATAAAGATAGGTTATTATTGGATACCTTTTAGCCATAAGAATAATCGGTTTGCTCTCAAAGCTGCTAAGACTATGCCCACTAGAAAATGGATGCCTCTTGGTAGAACTATTCCCTTAAGAAGTGAACATACTTTGAATAGGTCAAATACTGACACCAACATTGCATCTATTCCCAATGATTCCATTGCTTCTACTTCCGATATGGATGTTTCTATTTCTGATGTGGGTGTTCCAATTACTGTTACTAACCAAGTGGAACCCTTTCTTGCATGGGGATCCCAATTATCATGTTATCCATTCTTGTCTGTGTTCAACTGCAGATCGTTCAAATCGTTACGTGGTACCTGGACTCGGTCATTCCAAGCATATGACTGGAGACGGTCGCGGCTCATGAACTTCGTGAGCAAATTCATCGGGACAGTTAGATTCGGTAATGATCATTTCGGTGCAATTAAGGGTTATGGAGATTATGTTGTTGGTAAAAGTGTTATCTCCAGGGTATATTATGTGGAAGGTCTTGGTCATAACTTGTTCTCTGTTGGTCAATTCTGCGATTACGATCTAGAAGTAGCTTTTAGAAAACATACATGTTTTGTTAGAGAACTTGATGGTAAGGAACTTTTAAGAGGAACACGTGGTTCAAACCTATACACCATCTCTATCGAAGATATGATGAAGTCTTCTCCAATTTGCTTGTTGTCAAAGGCTTCAAAAACAAAGTCATGGTTATGGCATCGTCGTCTCAATCACTTGAACTCCGGCACCATCAATGATCTCTCCAGAAAGGACTTAGTTGTAGGTTTACCTAGACATAAGTATGAAAAGGATCATCTTTGTTCAGCATGCCAATTGGGAAAAAGCAATAAGTATGCCCACAAACCCAAACCTACAAACACGTCTCGAAGTTCTTCATAACAATTCACATGGACTTATGTGGACCCATGAGAGTGCAGAATATCTTTGGAAAGAAATATGTGTTAGTTGTGGTTGATGATTTCTCTAGATTCACTTGGGTAAAGTTCCTAAGGTCAAAGGATGAAACTCGAGATATCATCATCAAACTCATCAAACAGCTGCAGGTTCGTCTTAACAAAAGCGTCGAATCATCGAGCGGACAATGGGCGAGTTTGTTAACAAACAACTTGGTGAGTTTTATGAAAGTATTGGAATTAGTCACCAAAGAAGTGTTCCTCGAACTCCTCAACAGAGCGGTGTAGTTGAAAGACGAAATCGAACTCTTGTGGAAGCCGCAAGGACTATGCCGATTTACTCAAAAGTTCCAATGTTTCTCTGGGGTGAAGCCATCACCATTGCTTGCTACACCCAAAATCGATCCCTAATTCACACTGCTCATGGAAAAACTCCATATGAACTTGTCCACAAAGAAAACCGATCTTTCATTCCTTCGTGTGTTTGGTGCCTTATGTTATCCAACTAATGATGGTCAAGATTTAGGAAAACTGAGAGCTAAAGCGGACATTGGAGTTTTGTAGGCTATGCACCAAACAGAAAAGGTTACCGAATCTATAACAAGAGAGCCCGAAATATCATGGAAACAATTCACGTCACGTTTGATGGTGACCGGTCAAATGGCTCTGGACATTCCAGGTTATGGACCCGCACTTCAAAACAGTCCCATTGGTTCATTTCTTGTACCAAACTCCTCATCAGCAACTCCATATGTACCCCCCTCAGAAGATGATTTAAAGAAACTGTTTGATCCAATGTTTGATGAACAATATGAGCCAAGTAACAATGATATGTCAATCCAATCAACAGAGGCTGCTTCTATCCCTGTCAATGAAATTAACCCTTCAACTTCTATGTCATTAAGCCAAGAAGCGCCTGCTGCTGACCAATCTAGTTCATCAACAAATCTTCAATCATCAAGTGTACATCATGGAAATGCCTCTGATTCACAGGATGAAGTCAATCCCTTTGCTACTCTCGAAGATGCTCCATTTGAAAATATATTTGCTCTGAATCATCATCGAACCATCTTCTACAGGAGACATCGACTCTGCTACTTGATCCCTCAACAACACCACATGAACACCTCGAGAAAATGGACTCACGATCATCCATTAGACAACATCATTGGAAATCCCTCTCGTCCGGTATCCACACGGAAACAACTTGCAACCGATGCCTTATGGTGCTTCTTCAACTCCGTACTCTCTAAGATCGAACCAAAAGATGTTAAAACCGCCATGAATGAAGACAGCTAGTTCAATGCCATGCAAGAAGAAATTCATGAGTTTGATCGACTCGATGTATGGGAATTAGTACCCGCTCCAGATTGTGCTATGATCATTGCTCTCAAGTGGATCTTCAAAGTAAAGCTTGATGAGCATGGTGATGTTTTCAAGAATAAGGCTAGATTGGTTGCAAAAGGATACCGTCAGGAGGAGGGTATAGACTTTGAAGAATCATTTGCTCCAGTGGCTCGAATCGAGGCAATCAGAATATTCTTAGCTAATGTTGCAAGTAAGAACATGGTAGTCTATTAGATGGATGTAAAGACGGCATTTCGACGGAGATCTTAAAGAAGTCGCTCGTCGCCAACTGAAGGCTTTGTGAATTCAGAGCATCCTACTCACGTTTATCGTTTGAAGAAAGCTCTTTACGGTTTAAAGCAAGCTCCAAGGGCATGGTATGATACGTTATCAAAGTTTCTTCTCTCTGGATTCAAAGCAAAGGGCGATTGATCCAACATTGTTCACCAGAAAGTCGGGCAAACATTTAATTCACGTTCAAATTTATGTTGATGATATTATCTTTGCCTCGACTGACCCCAATGAATGTGATCGGTTTTCAAAAGAAATGGGTTCCAAATTTCAAATGTCAATGATGGGACAAATGTCATTTTTCTTGGGATTACAAATTTCACAAAGTCCCGGAGGCATTTTCATAAATCAATCTAAATATGCAAATGAGAGTTTAAAGAAATTTGGATTTGATTCAAGTGACCCGTTGACACTCCCATGATTGAACGAACCAAGCTTGATGAGGACCACTCGGGGATCATGGTAGACCAAACAAAATATCGTAGCATGATTGGATCCACGATGTACCTCACAGCCAGTAGACGTGATATTACGTTCGTTGTATGCATGTGTGCTAGATACCGGCTAAGCCTACCAAAAGCACCTTGAAGCGGTTAAGCGGGTCTTTCGGTATCTCCAAGGAACCATCAATATGGGACTTTGGTACCCGAAGGACTCTGGTATGTCACTAACGGCATATCACGATCATGCGGGGTGTCAAGATACTCGTCGAGTACATCCGGAGGTGCTCGGTTTTTGGGTGATAAGCTTGTGAGCTGGTCTTCAAAGAAGCAAATGAGTACTTCTATTTCCTCTTGAGAGGCTGAATACATAGCCATGTCATCTTGTTGTGCTCAAATCCTATGGATGAGATCTCAATTATCTGACTATGGCTTTAAATTCAACAAAATCCTCTCTCTTGTGATAATAAAAGTGCTATTGCTCTCTCATGCAACAATGTTCAACACTCAAGAGCAAAGCATATCGACATCGACATCATTTCATCAGGGAACAAGTGGAAAGAGGTGTGGTGGAACTCTATTTTGTGAGGACTGAATACCGGTTAGCAGACATCTTCACCAAAGCTCTTCCAAGAGAACGTTTTGAGTTTATTCTTCCACGACTTGGATTGAAAAGCCTTCAACCGAAACACTCAAGCGTCTTGGGAGGAAGGACGAGGAGTAAAGGTCTTTCCTTCATCTATCTCTTGTATATATTTTTTCGAAAAACAAAATACAAAATTATAAAATCTTCAAAAATCAAATAGAAAATTATAAAACTTGAAAATTCCAAAAATATCATCATTTTATCTTATTTTTCTCGATTCGAAAAATATCTACGGTTTTTTTTTTTGCTGTCATTCAAAGAATGACACGGGACTTTAGATATTGTTCGAATGTTCATAAAAAAAATTGAGAGAAAGAGAAACAAATGGTTTATTGTCATTTCAGGCAGTAACCCGCTTTTGAAAGACAAAACGAGCCATACTTTATCATGTTTTCAAATTCCATGCTCGATTCTTTAAACAATTATCTCAATGAAAACTAATTTTTTGAAAAATAACTCGGACTCTATTTTTGATAATCATCTGGACTTATTTGTCAAAATATCAATATCTCAATCAACAACCTATGTCATTGATTGAGGGGGAGAATGATTTCAATTAAATTAAAAAGTTATTTGGCATTCAATTGTTTTCAAAAGATATTCATGCATGTTTAATCAATGGAGTTTAAAGTCTTGATATTCGATCCTTATCAGTTAAAGCGCTTTCATAATCAAGTCACAATTCTCCTTAAAAGCTTTCAAAATCAATTTAAATCTATAAGAGATCACAATTCTCAAATGATTTGATAATTGTGATCGGGGGAGAATTTGTGATTTAAATTGGATTTAAAATGATAATTCGGTAAATGGTTTTATAAGGATGTACAAGCTCTCTTTCCACATGTGCAAAACGATTTCAAATTTTCAAATTTTCCATGCACATGTTGAGGGGGAGCATTTATCTTAAACCACAAAGATCCTAAACGTGATCAATTTATATCAATGTGCATGTTCCCTCTAATATGTGTAAAACATTCTCATACATCTATGCACATATTGAGGGGGAGCAAACTTGTGAAAACCTCATCCTTCCTTAAAATGTTTTATCTACTAAAATTGATTAGGAAGTGATGATGATCATTTTAGAAAATGTTAATCAAAATATTGGACCTTTCATTCTCAATCTAACGATTTCTAAGATCTCTTGCCTCCATGTGCTAAACAATTTCTAAATTTTTATGCATATGTTGAGGAGGAGCATTTCTAAAATATCAAAACAATTAAGATACAAAATGCTTTGATTATATATCACAAGTATCTTGATTGATTTTCAAATGGTTTTCAATTGGTTCCAATGGCAGATGAACAATACCAAAAGACCGACCAACTTTACTTTATGTATGGTGATATAAGGATGATAAGGTTAGGTTGAGGTCCCATGATCCGCCAGAACGGGAGGGATCTACCGGGGACAATCCACTAGATAGTGTAGAAGTCCTTAGGTATGATGAAAAAAGGAGAAAAGTAAGATATGGGAAAAGTGCGAGACTGAGCTAGTCTGGAATAAACCCAACAAGGTTCTAGTAATGAAGTCTCGGTAAGAATCTGAAGGGGTTGAAGAATGAAAAAGAATTGAATGTGAAAAGGGTGAAAAAAATAGCCCTCCATTTATTCAACCTTAGAGGCAGAAACGGGTTCAATTCATATACTCTTGGTGGTTACCAAGGTAACATCGGTATTGAAGACAAGAGTCATGGACCCGGTGGGCCTTGCACTTCAACTTTCCAAACCACTCAAGTTCCTTTTAAAAGGGCTTGTTTCATTCTCACAGGAACCTACATAATCTATCGACTTTCTCTTAGAGATTGTTGATATTGAAGAAGGAGACCCTCTCCCTAGTCTCCAGCATAGGAACCAAATATGCACAAATTGAGTCTAGAGCCACGAGATCATCAATAAATCTCCTTAGGACACGTTCAATGAAGACTCTCTGTTTCACACAATGTGGGAAGAGAGATTATATCTTGAGTCCTTCGCAGTATCCTTGTGGTATTGCCAGAACATCTGAGTGATATGCAATCATATTCACAATGAAGATGGAAAGCCTTCTGGAGCCAACATCAAACAAGCTCCTGGTAGGTGGCATGTGAGATCTATTATATAGATCAACCATGTGACAACTGAATAGAAACAATGGGGCGATTCAATCTCTTGAATCAATCCAGGTTCAGGTTATGGATTGACGGATACCTTTGAAAAACCGGTCTTTGTGCGTAAAAACTCTTTTCTTTGGCACATCGACCGTGTACTAATTTTTCAAATCAAAAGGTGTTTTTATGATTGATAATTGATTTTAATTAAAACCTTCGTTGTATTGCAAAAAAATTTCTATTGAGCAATACACGATTGTTGTTCAAATCTCTTTTCATCAATCGTGGACTTAAATTATTTGGTTCACTCTCTCCGTGTTGTCTTCTTTGAGGACGTTCGGTTTGAAAACGGCTAGAGCATTGCGAAACCCGTCAAGGAAATTCTTGAATTATACGATCACGAGCGTATATCTGATCAGCGGGGAACCGTGGGGCGTGTACCTCAATTCAACGAAAGTGATCAAAGACACTTTCGTGCGCTTTATTGCTAACTGTTGTATGTTGGTACGCCCGACGTTTCGGGTTGATCGAATGATGCGGTCAATCCTTAGCCGCATGCTCACACCACTCATTCACCTCGAAAGAAATCATGTTAGTGCATCAATGACTCGATATTTTCACTCCATGCTTCTACTACGCTTCTGCTAGCGCCAATATCATGAATCAACGAATTCTTCCGCTACTCTGATGAGAAGATATCATGATCCAGAATGTGAGCACTTCGGTCCATAAGTCACAACACCACAATGGAAGAATTAGAGGTGTATTATTGCTGATGATCTCAAAAGATGACTCAAAATTATTATCACGTGGATCAGTAAAAGACCTCCACTTGGAGTAACCAAACATGCAATGAGAAGAATCAATGACTACGAGCTTCGGAGCAATGTACTACATCAAGAATGCAAGAACAATTTTTTAATGTAATATCTGTTTGTATTCAATGTAAGTTTAGTACATGATTGAGGTGACCTCCCTTAGGGGGAGATTGTTAGGAATTAGAAATTCCAGGTATTAAAGAGTCGGTCACCTCAAGTATATGTAGTTGTTAGAAAGCTCATAGTCGTAGTTATTTTAAGTTAAGTAGTATTTAGTTAAGTAACACCGTGGAGGACGGACGGGTTGTAAAGCCCCTTTATCACGAATACCTTATCACAATACTCACGTTCCCAACAGCAAGAATACGTATAACATAAACAGATGTGTTATGCGTAGAAGAAAGATTAAGAGAAGAACTTGGTGACTTGAATGATATATTAGGCGTGTATGTTTAGAGAGATAGAGAGAAGAAGGGAAACTTTATTCCAAAGAAAACATACACACACACACTCAAGCACACCCCTCAAATGAGACTTTGAGGGTTTATATAGTACAAGTAGAAGATGCCTAATGGGCTTGGCATGGGCTCTTTTTGGATTGGATTGGACATGGATTAATATAAGGTAGCAACATAACTTCTAACCAATTAGCTTAGCCCAATCCACGAGCCCGTTGACTATTCTATCACGATATCTAACACGCGTTACAAAGTTCCTAAATGTGAATGACCATCACTTCTAATAAAAACTATTAAGGCTAACAATCTCCCCTAAGGGGTGGTCATTCAAATGATGCTCCACTTGATTAGGTCTTTACTTTTATCGAGCTTGAACTTTGTGTGTAGATATAGAATAGTCATGATTCTTTGTTCCTTCATGCTTTGTGATAAGTTAATGTGGTTGTGTCCTTAGTTGTCAACCGTTGGTTAGGTGTCTCCACGTCATCTCTATTCCCAATTTTTCTTTCTTTGCTAACAGCACCCTGTACTTGAGGTTCTGAGGTAGCATACTGAACCGACGATACCCTGAATCTTGGCTTTGAGGTTCGGAGGTAGAATTCTGAACCGAAGTCATAAAGATTATTCCCATTTTGATTTCCCATATTGATATCCCATATTACGATTCACAATCGACTCTCGATGTCCATCAAAGCGCCTCAGCATATTGCATCGATTCCCCATTTGTATACCCATAGCAAATCCATTCGATTCCCAATAACATCAACGTTTGTCCTCCTTGACCCATATGCATACTCGGTTGAGCGGTATGGATTATACGATGAAATCCATTGGTTGTTGTTATTTGGTGTAGTTGGACTAGTGTTTTGGTCATTGAAGAATGAATCAAAGCGAGCTTTGAGACGATCGCGAGTTGCCATTGAGGAAGGTATGTATGATAAGGTTGATGTAGGATCTATTCAACGATAAAGGAGTTGTGGTTGATGAAGATTAAGCTCGGTTTGAAGTTTTTCCAAAGTCGTTTAACCTTGGTTCTTAGGCATAAAAAATTTCTCCCAAAATTTAAAATTCACTATAAAATCAATTCTAAGGTCGTTATGAAAAATTTGAGTTATGACAATTTTGGCGCTTAAATTTGACTGAAAAATTTGAATTTAGGCCCAAAATTTTGAATTTTTGACCAAAATTTTCACAGTTAAACCAATTTTTTTTTTTTTTTTTTTTTTTTTTGAAAAATGAAGAGCTTAGGCGTAGACACACGAAGTTACGAGTAGACGATGCTTAGGTGTAGAGATTGTGCTTAGTAGGATTCCTTATCGTGAGACCTATCTTACGCGTAAACTTAAGGCTTAGAAGCGTAAACAAAATGCTTAGGCGTAGAAATCTTATCGCGTAAGTGGAACTTATCGTGGATTCTGCACGCGTAGAAAGCGTTATGCTTATCGTAATGTAGGTTTAGAACCAAAATCCTTTACACTATCACAGTACGTAAAAGATATCCACAAGTCGAAGTGTTCCACACACTTATCCAAGTGAGGAAGCAGAGCCTTACTGATGCTCAAGATTCTTAGCCAAAAAGTTATGCGTAGGAAGTTATGCGTTAGAAAAGGGTGTTGACTTTTCTTACTGCGTAGAACTAGGGTTTTGACCTCAGCGTAAAATTTCCAAAGATTCAACCCGATTTAGATGCAGGATAACCGTAAAAACACTCAAATAACACGAAAGTGTTGATCGTTTTCACCCAAAAAGCTTAGAAAACTTACGAGTAGAAATGACCAATGAACCAAAAACGAGTTCAAAAATGATTTAAAAAACGTAAAGCTTCGAACTTTTTGCAAAAAATTGAAACTTTAGCACCAAATAAACCTTAAACCACAAGAATCTTGAATTTTTAAGTGCAAAAATTAAAGCTTTAAGCGTGGCTAATATGAATAACGTGAGCCTTTACGCGTAACCCTTTAAAACAAACACAAACACTCCTAAACCATTGTTAGGCGATTGATACCAATTGTAAAGCCCCTTTATCACGAATACCTTATCACAATACTCACGTTCCCAACAGCAAGAATACGTATAACATAAACAGATGTGTTATGCGTAGAAGAAAGATTAAGAGAAGAACTTGGTGACTTGAATGATATATTAGGCGTGTATGTTTAGAGAGATAGAGAGAAGAATGGAAACTTTATTCCAAAGAAAACACACACACACACACTCAAGCACACCCTCAAATGAGACTTTGAGGGGTTTATATAGTAGCGAGAAGATGCCCTAATGGGCTTGGCATGGGCTCGTTTGGATTGGATTGGACATGGATTGATATAAGGCTATCTTAACATAACTTCTAACCAATTAGCTTAGCCCAATCCACGAGCCCGTTGACTATTCTATCACGATATCTAACACACGTTACAAAGTTCCTAAACGTGAATGACCATCACTTCTAATAAAAACTATTAAGGCTAACAATCTTACCCTAAGGGGTGGTCGATTCTAAATGATGCTCCACTTGATTAGGTCTTTACTTTCTCGAGCTTGAACTTTGTGTGTAGATATAGAATAGTCTTGATTCTTTGTTCCTTCATGCTTTGTGATCAGTTAATGTGGTTGTCTGCCGTTTTCAACTTCGTTGGTTAGGTGTCTCCACGTCATTCTCCACCATGCTCACACTTCTATTTGACTTTGAAGTTCCGATGAGATGAAGTTCTCTAGTCTTTACACTTTGTCGATTCTTTGACATTGACGAAGAATCATTCTTAACTTTGAGTTGCCTTTGATTTTGATGAGAACTTTCATATGTTGTTGGTATGAGCATGTGGAGAGTCTGCACGATCAATCCGCTCAGGAGCTTCCATAAGAAGAAAACATAAAACAGGTTAGTAATAAGCGGATTTCGGCACTTACAAGTTTGAATTTCGAGGGTGTTAACAGCATAGTGTGAAAACACGTCTCTAATTCTCACAAGGGCCGTTTCTGAACTGGAGTCCCACAAGTGAGATAACACGATATACCGAAGTACACCTACAGTTCAGATGAGTCGCTGAGGTACACTGAGGCATCACCCCACGACTGTAGACCGTTTGAGACACACTAAGCGTAATCCACAGGGAGTTTCCGAAGTGACCTGCTTTGTCAGGCTGCTTGATGTTGACCTGCGCAGGAGTTTCAATTCAATCGCGAAGATCACAGATGTGAAACTTCTCATAAATGTTCGGCAGATTGCTAAGATCTGCGTAGGACTCTAGAATATATCACTTGTGTCCTTATTGATGAACAACAAGCGATGTCATGTCACGTGTTCCTATGAGATCTTTTGATGAATCTCGTGGCTCTAGACTCAATAGTGCATATTGGTTTTCCTGGGCGGAGACTAGGGAGAGGGTCTCCTTCTTCAATATCAACAATCTCTAAGAGAAAGTCGATAGATTATGCAGGGTTCCCAGTGAGAATGAAACAAATTCTTTTAAGAGGAATTGAGTGGCTAGAAGGTTTAGTGCAAGGTCGTCCTGGGTCCATGACGTCTTTGTCTTTAATACCAGTGTCATCTAGTGACAACCAGTAGCAGATGAATTGAACCCGGTTTCTGCCCTAAGGTTGATTATGGAGGGCTATTTCTTTTCACCCTTATCATTACATTTCTTTTTAATTCTTCAACCCCTTCTTTCTCCTTTCTCACATTACTCCTTTTTTCAATCATTCCTAAGGACTTCTAATACTAACTATTTGTGATGTCCTTGGGTAGATCCATCCGGCTCTGGTGGATCATAGGACAAATTTCCTATCCTTGGTCACCTTATAACTCCATGACTGTCTCATGTTGCCATAAAACCATTTTTCTTGAAAATCTCACAGAGTGTTTATGATAGAAAACATGTTTGGAACACTCTGAGAGTTTTATATTTTCAGAAACACTCCCCTTCACATGTGCTTATAAGTTTTGACAGAAATCTGCACATAGAGGGTAGAGTTCGCACTTTTGAATTGATCAACTTTCAATAGACAAGACCGATTCGAGAACCGTTTACATCACTAGTGAACTAGCTTGAAATTATTACCCGCCATTTTGGTCAAGTCCAAAGAAAGTTTCTCGAAATGGTACATTCTACTTAGACAAGTCCTATTCGAGATACGCTTACATCCTTGGTTAGACCGGCTTGAAATTATTACAGATCCGGGAACAAGTCTTTTGATACTGACTTTAATTTTTCGTCAATTCATTGGTTTGGTGAGTCGAGCTCTTTTGAGATTCAAACAACGATCATTAAACTTTTTGATCACATTTTAATCACGTTTCTCCCCTCAAAAATAGCATATCTATGATGTTTTTGAAACAAAATGATTAAAAGATATGTTTTTTGAAAAGCATTTGGAGAGAAACTGATTTAGCATGAATTTTGGAACAATTTTTGTTTTATACTCCCCTTTAACGAAAGCATATTTTCATACGAAAATTTAGAATCAATTAAGGGTTTAGAGGGAGTTATCTTGGTACCAAATGTGAGAGGTTTTGAAAAATCTTTTTGAAAAATTTCGAATCAATGGTACTCAAGATGATGAAGATTTTGAAAATCTTTTGAAGATAATTAGAGAAGAATTATCTTCATTTGTTTTAGGATAAGTGCTCGATATTTATGAAAATCGATTTTGCGTAGCACTTTCCTTTCTTTAAAGATCGGGTTGCAAGCTGAAATACTTACAAGCCATTATGTTTTTAGGAATAGTGCTTGAAAAATATTTAAAACCGTTGATTTGGATAAGTACTTTCCTTTCTTTGAAGCGCGGGTCCTGAACTGGTGTGTCCAGAAGCCATTATTTTGAAGTCCGGGTTTCGTACTGAAGTATACCAAAGCCATTTTATGAAGAAATTTTGAGAAACGACATGTTTTGAAAAACAATAAAGAACTCTCGCTCAAGCATCTGTACATACCTGTATCATTGTTGAATGACATTTCTAGAAACGTCGGGAATATCGATTATGCGATAGACATGTCGTGAGAAAAATATTTTTGGATTTTTGATTTTATATTGTTTTTGTATTTTTGAAAGTTTTCTATTTTTGTATTTTGCTTTTGATGGTTTTTCAAATTTTGTATTTTGATTTTTCAAAATATTTACAAAGAAGATTTGAAGAAAGAGAAATTAAGTTGGGACAAGTAAAAGTGGAGTTAAGAGTGAAATAAGAAAAGGATTTCCATATCTTTGGCATAAAGTTCTTCTTTACCACATGGGGTATGAACCTTCAACACTTTTACAAGTACTGCATCCACGAAGAAGAATTTTCACAAATAACTTGTTGTTAGAAGTACATGTTTCCTCACGGTGAGGGTGATCACTATACGGTTGTTGTGGTTTTGACTTCCTTAACTTGATGAGTTTCACTATTATCTGTGTTGGTGCAAGTATCAAAAATCTTTCCTGTGGGAATCCATCTAAGACCTACTTTGTTGAAAACTTTGCCCGTGGGTATCCACCTAAGGTAAGATCTAGGAGTTGTTTTCTTATCAGATTCAGCGGAAGACTCATTTTTTGAAAAACTACGTCCTGACGAGATCCACCTATTAGGTTTCCTTTTGATGTTCATCTTGTCAACGGGTTTGTTTCGGTTTGGAGTCTTAGTGGATTGTGCCTTGGCACGAGAATTATCTTTCTTGAGATATTGTGAGACAAATGCATCATGATTAGTCAAAGACACATTTTTACATGTAGTACAGACAAATTCAATATTCTTGTTTAAAAAAGCAGCTTTAACTTTGTCACTACAGTCTTTTGGAAATTGATTCTTGTTTGAGAAAGACTTAGAATTCTAGTGTTGTTTTCTAAGGGCATAGCATTTTCTTTTGCGCAACTACTCTTAGATGCAAGCCAATTCCTAGTCTTTTGTATAGTGTTCCTAGGTAATGGTTTACTACTACTAGCATTGCCTTGAAATCTTGTAGAATTCATCACCCTAGATGTTGCACCTAAATTCCGTCTTTTCGAGTCTGTGCCTTTTTTCTAGCTTCTTCTAGATAGTGATTGTTGACCATGTCGTTAGAACCGACAGATTCTTTAACTGGATGTTCGGTCACATTCCATGTACTATTCCTAGAGATGCCAGGTGTTATCACTTTTGGTGTTTCAAAGCTGCTTTTCCTTTTCAAAACTTTTGACAATTCTCTTTTAATAGGCAGACTGTGGAGTAACTGTTTTTGACAAATCATTTTTCTCATTGACCTTTGGAGGAAACTGAGAAATAGACATTTTTGGTTTGAAAACCGGTTTGGGAACATTTGTTTTCTCCTCGATCAATGGTTTTGCAAACTTAGTATCCACAAAACTTTCCTTTTAGACATTCCTCTGAGCTCTCAAAAGATCATTTTGCTCTTTCATGTCCTTGTAGGCACGCTCATACGGCAGTTTGTCATACTTGCATTCCTCAGATTTTCGATCAAGTTGTTTAAAATAGGACACGTTTTCTTTTTTAAGTTTTTCAAGAGCATTTTCATATTTTGAAACAATTGCGGAGGTCTCAACAGAGGAGTCTTTCATGATCTTCAACAGAATATGTTTGTAAAATAATGGACATAATATCAGTAGTCATAACATCTTCGAAGAGAGAATCATTTAGTTTTTCCAAAACTTTGATGTGTTCAACACTGTCATTAGCTTGTTTTACCAGGGATTTATGGTCCTTGACAAAGTCACCTGTTTCTTTCAAAAATGCTTGTTCAAAATGAATTACCCTTGCACGGATGGCATTCAGCTGAGGGGCAATTTGAGTTTCAAAAAACTTTCTCTGTTCAATATCAAAACTAGAGAACCAGTTGTTAGGTGTATTAGTGGTTTTAGTTTTAACAGTCTCTTGAAGATCCGCAATTCGAGTTTTCACATTGTCTAAAATACTTCTCGCATCACTTGTGTTAAAAGGATTGTTTGAAGACATTTGTTTGATTTTCGAGAGGGATTTTGAGACAATTACTGGTTTTGAAACAGATTTTGAAACAGGTGTTGACTCTTTGTTTGAAACATTTTGTGTGATGGAGAACTTTGACTTTTCATTTTGATTAACAAAAGTAATTCCGTTAATTTTGTTCCATTTGTTATAATCAATTGGTTTGATTTCCGAATTCTTTTGTTTCATTTTTGATCTACTCTCCTCAGATAGTTCTAACGTTTCAAGAGAATCACGAACAATAATGGGTTCATGCAAAACATTTCCATTGTTTAACACATTCTTAGGTTTCTGAGCTTTCTTGAGGAACGAAGAAGGGTCGTTACCAAGTGCCATTCTATGTGAAGTATGAAAACGTGGATTTACTTGATTAGAAAGCATCTTGTTTGATTTAGCTGAATGACCCATTGTAAGAAGCAAATTTTCCAAGGATTTGATTTTCTCATTTTTGTCAAGAATTTCATCAAGAAGAGAATCTTTTCGTTTTGAAAAATCAGTAATCAACTGCTTCTTTTCTTTTTCAAGATCAGAAAACAGTGATTTTTGTTTTGAAAGTTGGTCATTTAGATCTGAAATTTCCTTGTTTAAAGATTTAATTTTCAAGTTCAATTCACATCAAGTGTGTTATACTTGATTTGCAATTCTTTTTCTCTTAAAACAGAATTTCGATAACCAATTTCTAATTCTGATTCTTTGTTTTTATGAAATTCAAATGCTTTTGCGTTCTCCTTGTAACTCTCAAGCTCGTGGTCAATTTCTTATTAGCGGCCTTAACCTCGACCGACCTTTTGGACTTTCTCAATCTCAATACCACAATTATTAATTAATGTTTCAAAATAAGCACGTGTTTCCTCATCATTAGCACCATTCTGTGCAACTTGACCTCCATTAGGATCCATATATAGAGTTTCAGAGTTAATATTGCTATTAACTTGCTCCCCACATAAGTGTCATAATAAGGTTGGAGACACAGAATGTGGCTTCTCATGAGTAAGCAATTAGCAACATTACTATAATTTGGTACCTCATTGAGTGGATCGTGTCGAGAGCGGGAGGTGTGTCAAAGTAGCACTTGATGTTGTGTCTGTTGGTTGATTGTAAGGCGGTAGCTTGCATTATCATTTGCTTTCTATGCCCGTCTGGATAGATTCGTATTCCTCATGATCAACTCTATTCCCAATTTTTTTTCTTTGCTAACACACCACGTACTTGAGGATTTCGAGCTAGCATCTTGAACCGGCGATACCCGAATCTTGGCTTTGAGGTTCGAGGTAGCATTCGAACCGAAGTCATAAAACGTTATTCCCATTTTGATATCTCATATTCGATTCACAATCGACTCCTCGATGTCCATCAAAGCGCCTGCATATTGCATCTGATTCCCCATTTGTATACCCGTAGCAAATCCATTCCGATTCCCAATAACATCAACCATTTGTCCTCCTTGACCCATATGCATACTTGGTTGAGCAGACTGCGGATTATACGATGAAATCCATTGGTTGTTGTTATTTGGTGTAGTTGGACTAGTGTTTTGGTCATTGAAGAATGAATCAAAGCGAGATTTGAGGCGATCCGCGAGTTGCCATTGAGGAAGGTATGTATGATAAGGTTGATGTAGGATCGATTCAACGATAAAGGAGTTGTGGTTGATGAAGATAAAGCTCGGTTTGAAGTTTTTCTGAAAGTCGTACTCGTAACCTTGGTTCTTAGGCATAAAAAATAATTCCTCCCAAAATTTAAAATTCACTATAAAAATCAATTCTAAGGTCGTATGAAAATTTTGAGTTATGACAATTTTGGCCTTAAATTTGACGAAAATTTGAATTTAGGCCCAAAATTTTGAATTTTTGACCAAAATTTTCACAATTAAACCATTTTTTTTTTTTTGAAAAATGAAGAGCTTAGTAGACACTGCGAGGTTCTGAGTAGGCGATGCTTAGCGTAGAGATTGTGCTTAAGTAGGATTCTTAGGTAGGATTCCTTATGCGTAGACCCGGTATCTTCCAGCGTAAACTTAAAAGGCTTAGTAAACAAAATGCTTAGGCGTGAAATCTTATGCGTAAGTGGAACTTATGCATGATTGTTACAGCGTGGCGTTTTATAATTACGTGGGTTTAGAACCAAAATCCTTTACACTATCAGCGTAAAAGATATCCACAAGTCGAAGTGTTCACACACTTATCCAAGTGAGGGAAGCGGAAGCGGTAACCTTTGATGCTCGAATTCTTAGCCAAAAGTTATGCGTATGAAGTTATGCGTAGAAAAAGGGTGTTGACTTTTCTTACGCGTAGAACTAGGGTTTTGACCTCTGGCGTAAAAATTTCCAAAGATTCAAACGATTTCGATGCGCAGAGATAGCCTTAAAAACACTCAAATAACACGAAAAGTGTTGACCTTTTCACCCAAAAGCTTAGAAAACTTACGGTAGAAATGACCAATGAACCAAAAACGAGTTCAAAATGATTTAAAACACGTAAAGCTTGAACTTTTGCAAAAACTGAAACTTTAGCACCAAATAAACCTTAAACCACAAGAATCTTGAATTTTTAAGTGCAAAAATTAAAGCTTTAAGCGTGGCTAATATGAATAACGTGAGCCTTTACGCGTAACCCTTTAAAACAAACACAAACACTCCTAAACCATTGTTAGGCGATTGATACCAATTGTAAAGCCCCTTTATCACGAATACCTTATCACAATACTCACGTTCTAACAGCAAGAATAATTATAACATAAGCAGGATGTGTTATGCGTGAAGAAGATTAAGAGAAGAACTTGGTGACTTGAATGATATATTAGGCGTGTATGTTTAGAGATAGAGAAGAATGGAAACTTTATTCCAAAGAAAACACACACACACACACTCAAGCACACCCCTCAAATGAGACTTTGAGGGGTTTATATAGTACAAGCAGAAGATGCCCTAATGGGCTTGGCATGGGCTCGTTTGGATTGGATTGGACATGGATTGATATAAGGCTAGCTTAACATAACTTCTAACCAATTAGCTTAGCCCAATCCACGAGCCCGTTGACTATTCTATCACGATATCTAACACACGTTACAAAGTTCCTAAATGTGAATGACCATCACTTCTAATAAAAACTATTAAGGCTAACAATCTCCCCCTAAGGGGTGGTCATTCAAATGATGCTCCACTTGATTAGGTCTTTACTTTTCTCGAGCTTGAACTTTGTGTGTAGATATAGAATAGTCTTGATTCTTTGTTCCTTCATGCTTTGTGATCAGTTAATGTGGTTGTCTGCCGTTTTCAACTTCGTTGGTTAGGTGTCTCCACGTCATTCTCCACCATGCTCACACTTCTATTTGACTTTGAAGTTCCGATGAGATGAAGTTCTCTAGTCTTTACACTTTGTCGATTCTTTGACATTGACGAAGAATCATTCTTAACTTTGAGTTGCCTTTGATTTTGATGAGAACTTTCATATGTTGTTGGTATGAGCATGTGAGAGTCACACGATCAATCCTTTCGGGAGCTTCCATAAGAAAGAAAACATAAAAAGCAGGTTAGTAATAAGCGGATTCCGGCACTTACAAGTTTGAATTTGAGGGTGTTAACATAGTGTGAAAACACGTCTCTAATTCTCATAAGGGCGTTCTGACCGGAGTCCCACAAGTGAGATAACACGATATCGGTACACCTACGGTTCAGTTCGGATGAGTCATTTGAGGTACACCGAAGCATCACCCGCCGTAGACCATTTGAGACACACTAAGCGTAATCCACGGGAGTTACCGAAGTGACCTCTGTCGCCGGCTGCTTGATGTTGACCACGGTAGGAGTTTCCATTCAATCGCGAAGATCACGATGTGAAACTTCTCATAAATGTTCTCGCGGTGCTAAGATCTGCGTGGGACTCTAGAATATATCACTTGTGTCCTTATTGATGAACAACAAGCGATGTCATGTCACGTGTTCCTATGAGATCTTTTGATGAATCTCGTGGCTCTAGACTCAATAAGTGCATATTGGTTTTCTGGCGGAGACTAGGGAGAGGGTCTCCTTCTTCAATATCAACAATATCTAATAGAGAGTTGATAGATTATGCAGGTTCAGTGAGAATGAAACAAATCCTTTTAAGAGGAATTGAGTGGCTAGAAGGTTTAGTCGTGTGTCTGGGTCCATGACGTCTTTGTCTTCAATACCGTGTCATCTAGTGACAACCAAGATGCTTGAGATGAATTGAACCCGGTTTTTACGCCTAAGGTTGATTATGGAGGGCTATTTCTTTTCACCCTTTCATTACATTTCTTTTAATTCTTCAACCCCTTCTTTCTCCTTTCTCACATTACTCCTTTTTCAATCATTCCTAAGGACTTCTAATACTAACTATTTGTGATGTCCTTGGGTAGATCCTCTCGACTCTGGCGGATCATAGGGCAATTTCCTATCCTTAGTCACCTTATAACTCCATGAATGTCCCATGTTGCCATAAAACCATTTTTCTTGAAAATCTCACAGAGTGTTTATGATAGAAAACATGTTTGGAACACTCTGAGAGTTTTATATTTTTGAAACACTCCCCTTCACATGTGCTTATAAGTTTTGACAGAAATCTGCACATAGAGGGTAGAGTTCGCACTTTTGAATTGATCAACTTTCAATAGAAAAGACCGATTCGAGACACGTTTACATCACTAGTGAACTAGCTTGAAATTATTACCCGGCACGGTCAAGTCAAAGAAAGTTTCTCGAAATGGTACATTCTACTTAGACAAGTCCTATTCGAGACAACGCTTACATCAACAGTTAGACCGACTTGAAATTATTGCAGATCAGGAACAAGTCTTTTCGAGTACTGACTTTAATTTTTCGTCAATTCATTGGTTTCAGCTGAGTCGAGCTCTTTTGAGATTCAAACAACGATCATTAAACTTTTTTATCACATTTTAATCACGTTTCTCCCCCTTTATAACACAAGCTTACTAGAAAGAAATAGATAGGCGATTGAACAAGAATCAAACACACACACACGATATAGAGACACGGTTATGCGTAGATGTATGTGAAAGAAATAACTTGAACAACCAACCCTCAAGTGAGGGTTATTACATAGTATTTATAGGCAAGGAGCTAGGGCAACACTCCTACTCCTTCCCTTTTCCTTATTGGACATGGGCCTAAGCTTATGGGCCTTCTACATAAGCTTGACCTTAAACAAACATAAAGGCCATAATAAGCTACCTATTACATATGAGAAACTAACACTTGGGTTAAGGTTTAGGAGTGATTCCAACAATCTCCCCCTCAAGTGTTGGTGATGAAAAACGGTGAAGGCGTTGATGTAATAGTAGCTTTGACGTCTTCTGTCATTCTTCTTTCTTGTGAGAAGGAATGCCTTGATTCGAACAATCTCCCGAATGTAGAGAGATAGTTTACTTTGAGCGGTTATGCTTTGACGTCATCTTTAACTTTGTTCTTTGATCATTGTTCTTTTGTGATGAAAGTCATAGTATGTTGTTGTACGCATCAAATTCGCCTCAGTCCCTTGGCTGCTCCGGTGTCTCGTCATTCTTCAACATGCTCACACGCTTCTTTTGACGTTGGAATTCAAGTCTTGATGAAGTTCTATAAGTCTTTAACTTTGTAGATTCTTTGATTTGGCGAAGAATCATTCCGACATTGTTGTGTTGCTTTTGGATAGAACTTCCATTAGTGATGATGTAGGCGTGAGCATGAGAAGAATCACCCGCGATCATTCCGCCTCGAGCTTCCATAAGAGGAAAACATAAACACGGTTAGTAATAAGCGGATTAGGCACTTACAAGTTTGAACTTTGAGAGTGTTAACAACATAGTGTGAAAACACAACTCTAATTCTCACAAAGGCCGTTCTGAACCGGAGTCCCACACGTGAGATAACACGATGTACACCGGTACACCTACGATTGGATAAGTCGCTGAGGTACACCGAAGCATCACCTCGACCAGTAGACCGTTTGAGACCACTAAAGCGCAATCTACGGAGTTGCCGGCGACCGCCTTCTTTGTCGTGGTCGTTTGATGTTGACCCTGGCAGAGTTTCTATTCAATCACCGAGGATCATGATTGTGAACCTCTCATAAATATTCTTGACGTGATTGCTAAGATCTGTGAAGGACTTCGATAATGTACCACAAATTCTTATTGTTAGCGTCAAGTGATGAAATGTCAAGTGTACCTAAGAGATCTTTTGATGAATCTCGTGGCTCTAGACTCAATTGTGTGTTTTGGTTTTCTTGGCGGAGACTAGGAGAGGTCTCCTTCTTCAATACCAACGATCTCTAAGAGAAAGCCAATAGTTTACGTAGGGTTCCCTGTGAGAATGAAACAAACTTCTGTTGAGAGAAACTTGAGTGGTTAAGAAGGTTTAGTGCATGCGTCACCGGGTCCATGACGACTTTTAATCTTCAATACCGGTGTCATCTAGTGACAACCAGTACCAAATGAATTGAACCCGATTAATGCCCTAAGTTGAATGATCACGGAGGGCTATTTCTTTTCACCCTTTCTTTGCACTTCTCTTTTAATTCTTCAACTCCTTCTTTCTCCGATTCTCATTTTCTCCTTTTACAATCATACCTAAGGACTTCTAAATACTAACTATTTGTGGTGTCCTTGGGTAGATCCTCCTGGCCAAGGATCATAGACGATTATTATTCCTAACCTTAGTCACCTTATAACTCCATGACTAACCTATGTTGCCATAAAACCATTTACTTGAAAAATCTCGCTCAGTGTTTATGAATGAAAACATTTTTGAACCACTGTTGAGATGAGATTTTGCATAAATACACCCCCTCCATATGTGCTTAAGAGTTTTAACGGTTAAAGTGCATGTGAGGAAGGAGCGCCGCACATTTTGAATTGATTCACTCAAGATAGACATTCCCCGAGACACGTTACGTGGCATAGTTAAAGAGTTACATTGTCAGCCTTTAGGTGACAACTAGCTCTAATAACTACCTTGAAGGTGTAGACAATCCTCTAAAGGTTGTCAAACCCGTCAGAGTTCATGTCTACCAAGAGTTTCTCGAATGGTACATTCTACTGAGACAAGTCCTTTGCGAGACACGTTTACATCACTAGCGAACTAGCTTGAAATTATTACCCGACCCGGACAAGTCTTTTTCGAAAGTTACTGACAGTTAAGATCTCGACAATTCTTGGGTTAAAGTCTTTTCACACGAGAGTTCATATAGCAAAACAAACATATTTCTTATCACGTATTTTCTCCCCCTCAAAGATGGCATATAAAATGTTATTTTTGAAAAGTTGAGAATAAATATGACCATTTTGAGTGTTGTGGGAAGAATCCACATTCGCGTGAACAATTTGTGAACAAAGTTTTAAGTCAAGTACTCCCCCTCAACAAGTGATATAAACGGTTGAGGTTTTGAAAATCATAAGGGAAAGTACTTTTGAGCAAAACCTTGAAAAGTGAAAGGTTTGATAGGTTTTACTCAAAAGTAAGAAGCTTTCGCTCCTTATATAAGGATTGTGGCACTGAAGCGTACCACAGGGTCCTTTATTTACAAGTACGGGTTGTACACTGCTATGTGTGCACAAGCCATATAGAGACACTAGTTTTACAACACAAGTAAACACTGATACCTTATCACAATACTCACGTTCCCAACAGCAAGAATACGTATAACATAAACAGATGTGTTATGCGTAGAAGAAAGATTAAGAGAAGAACTTGGTGACTTGAATGATATATTAGGCGTGTATGTTTAGAGAGATAGAGAGAAGAAGGAAACTTTATTCCAAAGAAAACACACACACACACACTCAAGCACACCCCTCAAATGAGACTTTGAGGGGTTTATATAGTACAAGTAAAGATGCCCTAATGGGCTTGGCATGGCTCGCTTTGGATTGGATTGGACATGGATTGATATAAGGCTAGCTTAACATAACTTCTAACCAATTAGCTTAGCCCAATCCACGAGCCCGTTGACTATTCTATCACGATATCTAACACACGTTACAAAGTTCCTAAATGTGAATGACCATCACTTCTAATAAAAACTATTAAGGCTAACACGGGTCTTTACCCACTGTATGCCTGATCCACAGCCCGTTGTGTGGCGTTTTATTGTAAGACTATAAATACTCTCTACCCTCCAAGGTAGAGAGTTGGAGCTCATAATAAGATTTTTCTTTCTCTCACTAAGTTCCCTAAACCTCTAACTTTATCTCTCTAAGATATTCTTGTACGCCTCTTGTGATCATGGTTTAGTGTGTATGTGAAATCCAATATCTTACAACAACATTATTCCCTTGATAGGCTAACTCATTCACCTTAATTTTATTATATAAATTCCTTGAGATTAAGTTTAAAGGTAAGAATGAATGCCAGTAAGCATCAAAACTTTCAAATCCTATTTTACAATGGAATTGCATGTTGAAGGGGCCATCAACCTCAATTCTACACCTAGGGTCAAAACATTGGGAGGGGTCTTCTTCTATCTCAAGCCTAACTTCATCGATGACCTCCCCATTGTCGATGCCTCCACATCAAATTCTCATCGAATCGAATCGTAAAAGGACTATTATGTTGCCAATTTATTTCATTATGCCCTAGGTGATTTCCAAAGTGGTGAACAGGTGAAAGGTTTTGTGGGATTTCGTTTCCATTGCGGATTGGAGCGGGCAGGCAAAGTCTTCTCGGCGAAAGATGAATCATCGTGAGTGATGAGATTTCTGAACAAAACACGAAGAAGGGGGATAGACTACAAGGAAGCTAATGAAAATGAGAAAAATCTTACTTGATAGGAATCAAGCAAGGGAACCTAAACGAGATAGAGATCTAACTAGCTATTCTATTCCCCGGCAGTGGCACCAAAAACTTGATGCGCGTACGGAGGTGCGTTCGGGGTAAAGGAAACTTCCTTTTCGTCGAGAAAGTTTTTCAACCTCCTAGGCAGCGGACCTAATCGTTGTAGTGTAGTATTGGGTAAGCCTCGGGGGTTGATATCGTTCTCTAGGAGAATAGGAATGCTAGTAAGAAATGTATGACGTGAAGGTGGGGTTGAGGATGATTCTTTTTTTTTATCTTTTTATTGGTTTTTTTGAAAGCTAAGGTAAATATCTCGGGGCAATTGGTTGGTGGGTGGTACTTCTACCGATTACTTCTACTTATCTAATTATCTAATTATGTAGTTACTACGGGAAGCTTATGTCTAATTGAAGTGTGCTCGTATGATGATTAAAAATGTGTTTCCTAGATACTATTACTCCCTAGTTATCTTTTATTGGTCGGTTGAATTGTCACACCTTATCTTAACGCGTTGTATTCCTGAGGTCGTTGTCACAATTCTCATTTTCCGGTCATTTCTCATATTCCATATTCATCATTTCATAACGGTTCGTGCATGGTTTTGCATTTTTCATTAAACGTTTATTTTCATATTAAATAAACGTTATCGTGTAAGTTATTACTTTGAACATTTAATCCGATACTTCCAAAAACTATCCCGATATATTTTTATACTTACATTTAGTTTATAAAAACAATATTATGAGTTTACCCAGTGTTTTAAATGTATTTGGTATATAAATCGTTAAATTTATATTATTACGATGGTTTTCTTAAAAACTACGCTAATTATTATGTCGCTCAAATTTTACAAGAAATGTATTTTAAAATTTTTATGACTTCATTTTATTTTATCTTGACCCGTGAAAATTTATTTTTTATCTAACGCTACCTTAATTATTCAAATGTGTATACAACTTACTAATATTACTTAACAATACTACAAGTTACTACTTACTTTCAAGTAACTTTACATTACTTTACTTACACATTTACATACTTAATAATAATAATAATGATAGTAATAAAATAAATATGTACTAGTAGACATGATTCACCTAATATATATATTGCAAGATTTTCTTACTTATATTATTCTACACACAAACTCCTACACACATTCAATCCAATAATTCTAGTGTGAAAGTCAAGTCTTCTCCTTTCTTCTTCCCCTCAAAAATCCGGCCACCATTGTATGTCAAGGAGGATCTCACCAAAAATTTTCTAATCAAGTTCTACACAACCTAGATACACTCTTGTTTTAGGTTTTGAAATAAAAACCTAGGGTGTTTAAGCTTAATCCTTGATCATAAACCTCATCAAGTAACTTGTAAGCATGAAACTTCATCTCTTACTTTTTCATATATATTTTTCATACATTTTCATGAAGTCCTCATGGTCATATTTGATTTGTTGTGGTTTTATTCATTATCATCCAAGATTATCACCCATATGTACTATATAAATATTTATAACAATCATGTGCTAGTTAAAAGTTTATAAAAATGAGAAGTTTGAAAAATGGATCATCAAAGTCTAGTTGTGGTTTTTGGAGGAAATGGTTACATAAATTTTATATATGTTTATTTAAGTTTGTATATATATTTTTAGCCTCACAATGAATATTTATTTTGGTTATGATCAAATGAAGTTGTTTTACTAGTAGGATTGGTGATGAGTAGATTAAGGGATTTTTGTGGTGAAGTTGTGATTAAACAAGTAGATAAAATGGTAAAAGTTTAAAAATAAGCTATTTGCTATCGAAATTATAATTTTTCCCGAAAAGTTAGTCATTTTATAAGTTTTATTAAAGATTTAGAAAATAGATTTTTAGTTATGGACGTGGTCTTTTGAACGGACTAAACGAGTTATAACGAAAAGATATGTGGTTTTAAAGTTACGATTTAAAAACTACCATTTTCCGGAAAGTGTACATGCAGTCCCGATTTTCAACTGACCAAACAGTGTCCTTAAACTTTCTGTGAAATCTCCAAAGTTTAAAAATATATTAGTACACTTAATTACCTTCGCGTGGATATAAAGAACTTGAAAACGGACTTAAAACGAGTGAGTTATGGTTAACCGAACTTTGAGTCAAAAGCGTCTGAAAACACTATTCACAGCATTAGTATGCTGTCTTGATTTTTAATCAAGGTTTTGAGGGCCTAAACGGACGTTTCGGGGGAAACGGACCTTAAAAACGAGTTAGTTTTCCTATGTATATATTACTTCAAGTCTAATGTAAACCGATTTTTCAATTACTAAAACCGTTACATAGTTTTAACTACATTTTCACCATTTTCTCAAAAGTAATTATTTTTGACATGGAACCGTCACACATTCGAGTAACAATATTTTTATATAACTAGTTCTCAAGTGGCATATTGGGTGATACGTTTTCAAATCATGCATTCACGACAACATATCATAACTCAAGTCATGACATTCATTTTAGGTGGCGGATAGTTTCGAGCCTCACTTTTCGTGCACTTCATTTTGTTAGCATATCAATCACACCGTGTGAGTTCGTAGCCCCACTTTCTATTACGTATTTGTCTTACAAACTCTTTGGGGGAGATACATGATCAACTACTTACTTTCACTATCACAAATATTCTAAACTTTGACATATTACTGTGAGTTTCATAGCCCTACTTTTATTCATTTTCAATCACTTTTTGGGGAGATACATGCTCAAACTATTTTCATTTACTTTCACAAGTACTCTAAACTTTTACATACTATTGTGAGTTCATACCCGCTTTTACTCATTTAAATTCCTATAAACTATTTTGGGTAGATATATGCTTATTTATCCAAACATTTAAACTCTTTTGCCAAACAACATTACTTATACTCTAGACTTGGTGTGTGTATTGACTAGACTTAAACAAACATCCCAGCATTTATATGTTGAAAGGCCATTAATTTGGATACGACCCAGCGTGGCGTGGTTGGAGGAACATCCCAACATTTATATGTTGGAAGGCCATTTATATGGATACAACTAGCGTGGCGTTGAGGAACATCCCAACACGAGTTGTTGGAAGACCCTTGTGGTGACATTTATACTTCTAACTACTATGATACATGCATACATGATTGACATACTATTTTTAGCGGTGGGTTGTAAACACACAGGTTGCAAGTTTTGTATGGGAGGGACTTGGAACTGAGTGGATTTCTGATGCCTTTGCTTTTTGAACTATTCTATTTGACCAAAAAACTTTGACTTTGTTACATAAACACTCTTTTATGGCTTTACTTGTTAACCAAACTCTATGAACTCACCAACCTTTGTGTTGACACTTTTAGCATGTTTTATCTCGGGTATCTAAGGCATTCACTTCATGGCATGCATATGGACACATCATAGAGTCGTGGTGACGACGCGTCTCACATGGGATTTATACACTTTAAAAACATCGCTTGGCTTGTATCAAACCTATTTCCGCATACATTGATTTTTTCATTTGGGACCTACATTTTGTAAACTCTGATTATTCTAATTAATCAAACGATGTATTTTTCAAACGACACTTTAGGTCGCTCGATATAACTGTAACTTTGATGCTATGACAGTCCTCCCCAAGGTATTCCATTCCACTGCAAAACACGTAATTTGGGGTGTGACGATTGGTATCAGAGAATCGTTATAGAGAACTAGGTTGCATCATTGACCCTAGACTATAACCACATCATCATAGCATCTCATCATATCATTATAAGTGCACATTCTTTATACATGCGGACTTATGACTCAACACCAAACATCATATGAGTCGATTAGTTCAAGCATTGCATAGTTACTCATAAATTATACATAGCACCGATCACCTATGTCTAATTCGGGAAGAATCATGCAATGAAGGAGTAGTAGTCTCATATGTAAGCAATTCGTAATCAAGCCAAATTTTCAAAGATTTTCTTCAAACCACTTGTTTCAGTTTGATCCGGTGACAGTTCTTGTTTGATGAGTTGCAAAGATCGAGCTAGAAACAAGTCGTTACCTAAACCGATTTAGCCTAATCGTATGACGGTTCTTGTTTGATGAGTTGTGGGATTAAGCAAAAATCGGTTACCTAAAAGTCTTTTAAAAATTTTGCTTGAGAATGGGAAAGCTTGTCTCATCGAGCCTAATCATAAGAAAGCATGTATTTAGGATGGAATTGCTCACGATATACGAGGAACGATCTTGTGGGGACGAGTAACTCATATGCATGAGCATTGACATAATCATATAGACCATACACAAGCATAAACTTTTAGAACCCTTGTCGAGGTTCGAATCATAGTATCATTGATTGAATCACGAGGACGCGTGATTCCTCGACATGGGAAGAATGTCACAATTCTCATTTTCTGGTCATTTCTCATACTCCATATTCATCATTTCATAGCGGTTCGCATGGTTTTGCATTTTCATTAAGCGTTTATTTTCATATTAAATAAACGTTATCGTGTAAGTTATTACTTTGAACATTTAATCCGATACTTCCAAAAACTATCCCGATATATTTTTATACTTACATTTAGTTTATAAAAACAATATTATGAGTTTACCCAGTGTTTTAAATGTATTTGGTATATAAATCGTTAAATTTATATTAGTTAGCGACACTTTTCTTAAAACTACACGTTAATTATTATGTCGCTCAAATTTTACAAGAAATGTATTTTAAAATTTTTATGACTTCATTTTATTTTATCTTGACCCGTGAAAATTTATTTTTTATCTAACGCTACCTTAATTATTCAAATGTGTATACAACTTACTAATATTACTTAACAATACTACAAGTTACTACTTACTTTCAAGTAACTTTACATTACTTTACTTACACATTTACATACTTAATAATAATAATAATAATGATAGTAATAAAATAAATATGTACTAGTAGACATGATTCACCTAATATATATATTGCAAGATTTTCTTACTTATATTATTCTACACACAAACTCCTACACACATTCAATCCAATAATTCTAGTGTGAAAGTCAAGTCTTCTCCTTTCTTCTTCCCCTCAAAAATCCGGCCACCATTGTATGTCAAGGAGGATCTCACCAAAAATTTTCTAATCAAGTTCTACACAACCTAGATACACTCTTGTTTTAGGTTTTGAAATAAAAACCTAGGGTGTTTAAGCTTAATCCTTGATCATAAACCTCATCAAGTAACTTGTAAGCATGAAACTTCATCTCTTACTTTTTTCATATATATTTTTCATACATTTCATGAAGTCCTCATGATCATATTTGATTTGTTGTAATTTTATTCATTATCATCCAAGATTATCACCCATATGTACTATATAAATATTTATAACAATCATGTGCTAGTTAAAAGTTTATAAAAATGAGAAGTTTGAAAAATGGATCATCAAAGTCTAGTTGTGGTTTTGGAGGAAATGGTTACATAAATTTTATATATGTTTATTTAAGTTTGTATATATATTTTTAGCCTCATAATGAATATTTAATTTGGTTATGATCAAATGAAGTTGTTTTTACTAGTAGGATTGGTGATGAGTAGATTAAGGGATTTTGTGGTGAAGTTGTGGTTAATCAAGTAGATAAAAAAATGGTAAAGTTTAAAATAAGCGCGGAAGCGGGAAATTTATAATTTTTCGAAAAGTTAGTCATTTTTATAAGTTTTATTAAAGATTTAGAAAATAGATTTTTAGTTATGGACGTGGTCTTTTGAGACAGGACTAAAGCGGAGTTATAACGAAAAAGATATGTGGTTTTAAAGTTACGATTTAAAAACTACCATTTTCCGGAAAGTGTACATGCAGTCCCGATTTTCAACTGACCAAACAGTGTCCTTAAACTTTCTGTGAAATCTCCAAAGTTTAAAAATATATTAGTACACTTAATTACCTTCGCGTGGATATAAAGAACTTAAAAAACGGACTTAAAGCATTGTGAGTTATGGTTAACCGAACTTTGAGTCGAAAACGTACTGAAAACACTATTCACAGCATTAGTATGCTGTCAGGATTTTTAATCAAGGTTTGAGGGCCTAAGCCGGACGTTTCTGGGAAACGGACCTTAAAACGAGTTAGTTTTCCTATGTATATATTACTTCAAGTCTAATGTAAACCGATTTTTCAATTACTAAAACCGTTACATAGTTTTAACTACATTTTCACCATTTTCTCAAAAGTAATTATTTTGACATGGAACCGTCACACATTCAAGTAACAATATTTTTATATAACTAGTTCTCAAGTGGCATATTGGGTGATACGTTTTCAAATCATGCATTCACGACAACATATCATAACTCAAGTCATAACATTCATTTTAGGTCGCAGATAGTTTTCGAGCCTCACTTTCGTGCACTTCATTTTGTTAGCATATCAATCACACCAGTGAGTTCTAGCCCCACTTTCTATTACGTATTTGTCTTACAAACTCTTTGGGGGAGATACATGATCAACTACTTACTTTCACTATCACAAATATTCTAAACTTTGACATATTACTGTGAGTTTCATAGCCCCTACTTTTATTCACTTTCAATCACTTTTGGGAGATACATGCTCAAACTATTTTCATTTACTTTCACAAGTACTCTAAACTTTTACATACTATTGTGAGTTCATACCCCGCTTTACTCATTTAAATTCCTATAAACTATTTGGGGCGAGATATATGCTTATTTATCCAAACATTTAAACTCCTTTGCCAAACAACATTACTTATACTCTAGACTTGGTGTGTGTATTGACTAGACTTAAACAAACATCCCGGCATTTATATGTTGGAAGGCCATTAATTTGGATACTGACTAACGTGGTCGTTGGAGGAACATCCCAACATTTATATGTTGGAAGGCCATTTATATGGATACAGCGTGGCGTTGGAGGAACATCCCAACACGAGTTGTTGGAAGACCCTTGTGGTGACATTTATACTTCTAACTACTATGATACATGCATACATGATTGACATACTATTTTTAGCGGTGGGTTGTAAACACACAGGTTGCAAGTTTTGTATGGGGGACTTGGAACCTCGAGTGGATTTACGATGCCTTTGCTTTGCGAACTATTCTATTTGACCAAAAACTTTGACTTTGTTACATAAACACTCTTTTATGGCTTTACTTGTTAACCAAACTCTATGAACTCACCAACCTTTGTGTTGACACTTTTAGCATGTTTTATCTCATGTATCTAAGGCATTCACTTCATGGCATGCATATGGACACATCATAGAGTGGTGACGGCGTCTCACATGGGATTTTTTACACTTTAAAAACATCGTTTGGCTTGTATCAAACCTATTTCCGCATACATTGATTTTTTCATTTGGGACCTACATTTTGTAAACTCTGATTATTCTAATTAATCAAACGATGTATTTTCAAAGCGACACTTTAGGTCGTTCGATATAACTGTAACTTTGATGCTATGACAGTCCTCCCCAAGGTATACCATTCCGCTGCAAAACACGTAATTTGGGGGTGTGACATGAGGGTATGCGTGCCCCCTAGTTCTTTGAGGTTATCTCTCGTTTATGACATACGAAGTCGGCAAGCTTAAGCTATTTCATCCATAAGCCACACATTCATAAAGCATACTCAAGCATTAAATACGACGAATGATGCCTAGTTGCACTCCTAAGCCAATTTACAATTAAGATAAGAAACAACCTAATAATAATCAATAACTAGGTTTCATAGATCTAAGCAAACACACAAGAAATTTTGCTAGACATGGTAAACAAGCAAGCATACACACAATCAATCGAATAAGGGATAGACATAATGTTACTTTGGATTAAAAGACTTATCTCGATGTGTAAAATAGGGTATGAGACCCTAAGATACTATCCAATTCGGACTACAAACGATTTAGGGTTTTTTCTCCAAAAGTCTACCTCCTTAAATGCAGAAAAATCGAATTCTATATATAGATTTACAAATGCGGCGACATCACCTTTGCTTTGCATGGGACGCCGTCAGCTTGCTGTCATTAGGGTTTCGTCTGGGCCAAGTCATCGATGGGACGGCGTCACCTTAGAGCGAGTTTGCCGTCGGTCTTCATTGGAGACGTCGTCTTGATTCTAGATTTGGGTCGTCGAGTTGAAACCGTAGTGACACCCTCCAATATTAAGGTGTGGCGTCGTCGGGTTATGTGACCAAAATTTCACTGAGCCGTCGCGTGCATGTTGTGATCAAGTCATCATAGAGGGACCCGGCCCCTTTGTTTGGGACGCCGTCATGCTGTTGATCAGCTTTGAGAGGCTTCGATCTTGACTTTGCCATTTTCTTCATGTATTTGCTCCTTTTCATCCAAATATGCTTCATTCCAGCATTTTGCTTCCAAGAGACCTAAAAAGTGAAAAGGAACGAAATTAAGCAGTAACGGATATAAAAGTGGTCGATTTAGGGCTTAAATGACCCTCTAAAAGCGTACGTTTTAAATCCTTTTCAATATCCGTGTCATTGTACATTTTCTTGCATCACAATACCCTTGTTGCCGACAGCTTTTCTACTCGATACAACATAGTCATATTCTCATGGTTGTCAGGATCCCGATCCTGATCTTAGGATCTTACGATTTTACGATACTGTAAAGCAAAAATGATCCGGATCCTACATAGGATCTTTGCAAGCTTAAGATCTTATAGGATCCCGATCTTGACCATACGATCTTACGATCTAATCCTATTCGATCTTACTCTTCTCGGATTACAAACTAAAAAACTACAAATTTATGGGTTGTTTGTTTGTAGAATTCAAAAAACAACATGTTAATCTTTTTAAACATTTTATAATCATAATTTAGGACAACATTTATATGAAACATTCATTAGTATTTTGTGGTTATAATGTATTAGAATTTGTAGATTTGTATAAAATTACATAAACTATTAAGAAATAACATTAGAGTAGGATCTTAAGATCCCGATCCGATCTTACGATCACGATCTTGCAAAGACAAAAACGATCCTGGGTAGGATCCCGATCTTGACAACCTTGCATATTCTTATCAATTTTCCTTTACTCTCGTCAACTACACTATAAACTAGAATGTCTTCTTCAACACTTTATTCTTACCCTTGTCAACTACCCTTGTAACTGCAAGTCCTCCTCAATCAATATACCCTTACACTTGTCAACCCTTGAATCAATTGTGACTCATTAACAACTGTCTGAAAATTCATCCTATCATCTATAATTGGTGTGCTACTCTGAAATTCTTTTCTAACTATTCTAGGCTTTGGTGGTGAATATAGGTTTTGAGCTTCTTCATCAACCCAATCAACACGTTCTTCAAAAGACATTTCTCATGGCATCTTTTTCCTAATTTCATGAGACCTTCTTCTAGATGTAACCTCATCCCCAAACGCATCAAAGCACAAAATTTCAAAATAGAACTTTGTTAAGTTTGTGAGGAATGTGTGACATGTACATATCTATTTTTTTTATAAGTTTCATCATAGTCATACATTGAAAATAGATCCATACCATTTTTCATTATTTTCAAACCTTTTTCTAGTGTACATATCGGAATCAAGAACATAAAAGTTTTGGTATACTGTTCTTTTAAACACTCGCGAAAGTAATTACATAGTCAAATTTTTTATTATAGGGAACCCTCCCTTATTTAATACACAACCATTTTCATACCTTAGTGGTAAGAAAAAGTAGACGCCATCGTTATATACACCAAATAAGATAGCATCTGATCCTGAAGGTGTCATCTTAAAAATATTAATAAAAAAATTAATTGATAATAAAACCTAATCAGTATGTATATGTAAACAATATTTATGGACAAATCAAGGAATAGGCAAATAGAAGATAATATATAGTACCTTTTGAACCGATTAATTTTGAGAAAGCGCTGAAAACAACACTCAATAACTTAGCGATGATTTTAAAATGACGGTTTGTCGATAGGGATATGATACATGGACCTAATGGGAGACCTAAAAATACTTGGCAACATCCTGATGGGTTGTAAAATAAGTGGGTCCCTGTCCGCAGCGATCAGAATGTTGCCAAGCGTTTTTAGGCCTCCCATTAGGCCTCCCATTAGGTCCATGTATCATATCCCTAGTCGATATTGTGTGAGTGAAAGTGAAATGAGAAAGAGTTAAGTGAAAGTATAGGGATAAGGAAACTTTATGTACTTCTACAGAACTGATATGGTTTATACAATATAACTTAGACTAAGGGTCAAATGATAAGAATCCTTAAAATAGAAGGATGATAAATAACTATAACTACACATTAGAGAATCATCAATTTGAATTAGATGCATCCCTAACGTTTTAGATGCATTATAATATATTTTCTAGCTAAAAGTTAGATGTATATACATATATTAGGTGCATTTCATCAAGTTAGACAAATCCTATTATTTTTCGTCCTCTACGAGTCAAATTTGTTGATGTACTACTATGCATCGTTTTCAATTCAAAATCACTTTTAAAACTAATTGTGATGCATCTAAATGAATAGAGATGTATCTAATTCAAGTCGATGCATTTCAAATATGTAGTTATAGTTATTTCTCATTCTTCTCATTTTATGTTTTTCTTCTCCTTTGGATCCTTACCCAATAACTTATTGTGATCCGTGGCAAACAATTTGAGGTGGAATCCCCGTGGATTTTTTTATTAAAAGTTAAATTACGAAGGGTAACCGGTTATTAGTTGGGCGAGTCACGAGATACACATATAAATCGAAATTTGAAAGTTTTATAGTATATATAAGCAAAGAAAAAAGATGACTACACGATGTAGAAAAATAGACAAGTTAAATACATTGTTAGGTGATTATCATTTGAGTTAATTACATAAATGGTAACTATGGTTTGTTAGGTTTTATGTGTCTAGTCATTGTACTTTTTTGGTCGTCACATCACGTGGTTTGTGTATGTTCTGAGATCATCCATTTTGTTAAGTCCGCTAATTATCTATTAAATTCACTCATTTTCAAATCATATGAGGGGCATTTTTGTCTTTTACCCACTCCATCTTCAAGCTCATATTTTTATTAAAATTTTAATGTATTTCGTAAATTAAACTCAACAAATACCAAAGGTCTAGGGTGTGGATTCAGGAAAAGGGATGAGACCCCCAACTTTTTCTTCTTTCCCAACTGGAAAACCATCCCCTTATAGCGGAAAAAGTAAAAAAACTTTCTTTTGTGGGACTCTAGTGCTGAAGCAAGATAGAGAGAGACTACTCCTTTTTGAATGAGAGAATTACTTTTATTGGTTGCTTTAGGTGGTTATGTGTGTAGCGGGGTATTTTTAAATGATGAAAAGTAAAAATAAAATTAATAGAAGAGAAAGAAGGTGTTGCAAAGGTTAAGGAAAAGTTGAAAGAAAAAATAAACAAAGTGTTTTTTGACGACGTCAAGCTGATGTGACGAGAGAAAAACCACTACCACACCCTCCACACTAAAACATAAATTATTTTTCATTAGAAATACAAAACCAAATCAATAACAATGGACTACAATCAAAACCAAATCCATTTCCTTAACTCCATTCAATTTAAAATTAACAAAACCCCAAAAACTAACAACCACCACCTCGATTTAGTTAGCACCCTTTTCTATATGGTTAGTCACCATTTTCCATACTAAAACTCAAGAAAATAAAATCCAACGACATTCTAACCAAATTCACTAACCACAGCCTCGATTTTCACTCTATCCAAATCCGACAAAGGACGATTTATGTCCAGAAAGTCGGATAGCAACTTTGGAAAGCTAACTCGTTTGATTAATTTGTAACAATTGTTTTTGGAGACTGGTACTTTTTTGTTGTCTTATACACAAACCATAAAACTCAACAAACCACAATGACCATTTATGTAATTTACTTTTATCCTTTTATAATATGCAGGATATCGATTACATGCTAGGCCAGTAAACTATATACATCAAAGAGTTTTGGGTTGCATACCTTACATTTGACTTGGCCCATAATTGAAGAATGTTTTAGGAGAATACCAAGAAGCAAGGACTGTTTCAATTAACAAAATGAAACTCTTGTTTTGGATTGAAGATAGACGGGTTTTGGGTAAATACACGTCAACCCACTTAACTCATTTACCCAAATTACTCAAACAGAAAAGAAAAATAAATCACAACTTTAATGAGTCGGCAAGATAAAAAAAAAATAGTACATTCTCCCATTTTTAACAGAATGAAAGAGCGCGGGTACACGAGAAGCTAGAAATGTAATGAGCCACCTTGATGAACAAGAATCAAAACCAGACCAAAAAGAAATACATCACATATTAGGTATGTTTTGGCCTTAATAAAATTTTGGTGAAACTAGGGTGAAGCTTAGGAAAACATATTATAAGCAATAGAAGTTTATATTTTTGTAAAGTTGTTTGGCACATTAGTTGGAGCTTAAGCTTATTAATGTAAAATCACATAAAAATACGTCAAATTAAATTCACATATATTTTCAGCTTTTAAGTGATAATTCATTATAATTTTAAGAGTATATAAGTAATTTAATTATGCATAAGCCCCTATAAGCCCTTTTTATGGTCTTGGGCTTATGGAGGCTTGTGATTTATTTTATAATGTAAGCCTCCATAAATATGTGTGACAAACGAGACTATTATGAACAACGCCAAAGCAAAATAGATAAACACCTTGAAAAGACACAAAAGACCTCAAACCTCTTTTCTTTCTAACCATGTGGGATGGGTTATTTACATAATCTCTTTAGGAACTTCAAATATCTGAACTAGAATCGGATCAAGCTCAAGTCGGAATAATCAATATCGTCCCTTGAAGCTCGTCCCTTGAAGCTCGAACCATGACTCCATTTATGTTGATTGCATGTTTGTAATAAATAAATAAATAAATAAAAATATTATGAACATTGTTATGATGGATGTACAGAAAACAAATACCTATTTGTTCCGTTTCAATAATGAAGCTTGCCTTGACAGGTTACTACGTATCTACAGTTTTATTTGTTACACCTTCGATTCAAATTTATAATCGAACCATAAAATTCTAATTTCTTGTGATTTATGGATAAAAAAAAAAAAAAAAAACTAAAGACACGAGAATTTGAAATATGAAAATTATATTCTCATTTTAAGTGAACACTTTTTTTATTCATTTTCGAAATTCAAGTATTTCATACACGGATATAACCATGGCTGGATTTGAGCATATGCAGGATGCTCGACGACATAATGCCTCCATTTTTGCAGAGGCCCACGATTATAGACATAATAATTGTTAATCACATTTCGGGCATAAATTGATAGCAATGTGTTTAAGAATGAAAAACGATTTAGTTTTAGAGAAAAAATAAGTTAATAATCGAATTAGAATGAAGTGAGGTATACAAAGTGTTGTTTGCAGTGGTATATGTCTTTAACTGGGTAGAGAGGACTATTATGAGTCATCTACATGTTTGCCCCTTACAGGTAATAACTTTACATACATGTTATATTTTAATCTTTAGTTGTAAACAAGCTCATAGCCTGTAAAGAGCTGCTACACCTCCAAAGATGAAGCTGCTACTTAATCAATGTCTAGTTCAATTTAACAGTATGTAATGTATTAACTTTGTAATGTATTAGCTTCTTGTACGGTTACAATAGAATGTAGAGGAGTTGTTTTCAGTCTATAAATACATTTGTAATCTTTTCATTTCACTTTAATGGAATCATTTTGCACTTTCAACAAGGCCGTCTCATGAATTGGCGAAATCTTTGAGGGCATTGTATGAAATTATATAATGAGGCATTTCGTTAAGCAATATTATATATAAAGTGTCACCGTTTATAATATATAATGCAATTAGTTATCTAAACGTTCTAACAAATTACTCATTCAGGATATTTTCTCATCTAAATACTTTTTTCTTCATGAAAATATGTCTACACATACATATAATTATTAGCGGACAAATTTTGGGACCCTAAAAATTCTGGGACCCTGAACTGTCGATCACCTTGCACACCCTCAAAGACAGCCATGAACTTTCAACCTTCTCTATTTTGCTCTTTGATTATTCAATACATACCATTGTGGCCAAACTCGCTATGTCACACTGCTATTGATCTATTCTTCTTTCGTATACTTTACCTACTATAGTGTACGTCTTACACACAGGATGAGTTCCATATGATTGGCATAAGATCTAAAACAATTTTTAGATTTAGAAGACACATTGAGATAAAGATGTTATTGAATTTTTCAAATCCTTTTTATCGCTTATATACAAAGATTTATCAATCTCAGGTTTTTAGTTTTACAGTCGTGTCACCTGTATACATAGATTTTTTTTTTTTTTTTTTTTTCTGAATGAATTAAAGAATATACATCATCTATTGGTATAGTAATCGAAACATTGAGTGTGGTCTAAACGGAAGTCCAATAATGATGGCCTGAAGTTGTTATGTCTGAGGGGAGTGTTGAGTAGGAACCTAAGTGTGTTAGACGATTATTGTTGGTGGGTATCTCCCAGAACAGGGTTAAGACAATCAATGACAGTAGCAATACCACTAGGTGGTTACCGGATATCACTTGGAATCGTGTGATCACTTTCCAAACTAAACTATTCGACCCAATGCTGGGTATCACGAATATCTACTTGGGATAAGACCAAATGCAGTTAGAGAATTAGGCACAATTCTATAACCCTTTCGCTAATAAGTGTTTTTGTTTTCTGTGTGTTCTTCATGCATTATCAGATCTCCTATTTATAGGAGGTTACTCTTGAGCTATTCAATGGAATTATGAGTATTAATCGGCCCATTAATAGCCTCATAATTATCCCCATTATAGCCGTTAGTGGTTACATGACCAATTAAAACGTGGTCATAATGAGTTGTAGCTGCCATTTAGCGATACTTTCATAAGCGATACTTTCCACTAGCAGTACTTTCACTTGCGATGGAAATACGATACTATCATGCTTGCCTGCTATCGATACTTTTCATAGCACTATCGTGGATACACCACCATCTGGAAACCACGCCTATCGGTCAAACAACTGCTTATCGTTGAGTGGAAACCACAAGCGATTACTTTCCACAAGCGATTACTTTCACCAAGCAGTACTTTCTACTAGCACTACCAATACAAACCACTATTAGAGTCAGGGTGTTCATGGACCTTATGGGTGTACACTCCGTACCTCCTAACCCAAAACCAGGTGTGAACTAATTCCACAAGTGCACTAAATTTTCCAACAATCCTCCCCAAATTTAGTTCACTTCCTTTGCATGAAAAATAAACATCAAGCAAAACATGTGCATAAACGAAAATGTCCTGAGGATTGAATTTCCATCTTAGTAATTACACGTTCAAATATTCGAGAATCATGGTGTTCTAAGAATTGAACCCTTCAACCCACTTGAATACCTGAAGATAAATACACACACGTTTTCAAACACTTAACTCCTCGACACTATACAAGCCATGTGTCCATATCCAAATTCATAAATGTTGTAAAAGCTAAAAGTCCAAAGCTTCCTGAGGCGGCAAAACTTCAACATTTACATAGGTGGTTCCTCTTTAGTCATGCTCCTGCCAAGCACTTTTTCAAAGAAAATTAACCATTAAGAAGTAAAGACTTCATCCTCCTTTCAGCAGTTTCTGAGCACAACCTTGGGATGTAAATAAAACATGTGCTCCAGTCCACCTTGAATGTTCACTTTCCACATTGAACTCATCCCAAGTTTCCTCGAGGAGGAGTTGGGTGTCCTAGCATTCAGGGACTAAGTTGGACTTAAACCCATCCCTTTAGCAGACTTTATAACCAAGTCTCTAGCCAGACCCTTCGTCAAGTGATCGGCTAAGTTCTGTTGAGATCTAACAAACTCTATAGATACCACCCCATTCATGATAAGCTCTCGAATCATGCTATGTCTGACACCTAAGTGTCTAGACTTACCATTGTACATTTGGCTATAAGCCTTAGCCAATGTAGTTGCACTATCACACCGGATAGAAATAGGTGCTATAGGTTTAGGCCACAATGGAATCTCAAGATGCAAGTTTTTCAACCATTCAGCTTCTTTACCAAGCAGCAAATTTGCTAAAGCCACAAATTCATATTCCATTGTTGAACTGGTGATGCAAGTTTGTTTCTTGGATGCCCAAGAAATTGCACCTCCACCAAGTAGGAATACCCAGCACTGGTAGACGAATTGTCTTCGCATATTCTTGATCCAACTTGCATTAGTGTAACCTTCCAACACCGATGGGTAACCAGTATATGAGAGACTATAATCCATAGTTCTCTTCAAATACTTCAATACCCTCTGAACTGCTTGCAGTGATGAGCACTAGGATTACTATTATACCTGCTCAATTTTCCCACTGCAAAACCAATATCAGGTCTTGTACAAGTCATGGCATACATCAGGAAGCCAATTACCCTAGAGTACTCAAGTTGAGATACAGCCTTGCCATGATTAGGCATCACTTCTCACAAGTATCCATAGGTGTACTCACTGGAGTACAATCAAAGTAATTGAATTTCCTCCACACCTTCTCAATATAATGAGACTGAGAGATAGAAATTCTTTTACTTTCATGTTTAATCCTTATACCAAGGATAACATCAGCCTCCCCATGTCTTTCATGGAGAACCTTGATGACAAAAATTCCTTTGTCAGGTCAACCTGATTTTGATCGAGTGCCAAAGATCAACATGTCATCAACATATAGACAAATGATGACTCCTTTACCGGATTCATCAAATTTGCTATATACACATTTGTCAGCTTGGTTAAGAACATAACCACTAGACAAAACCACTTCATCAAATTTTTGATGCCATTGCTTAGGTGCCTGCTTAAGTCCATAAAGAGACTTAATCGGTTTACACACCTTGTTTTCATTGCCAGGCAAGATGAAGCCCCGAGGTTGGTTCATATAAACCTCCTCTTCCAATTCACCATTCAAGAAAGCCGTCTTCACATCCATCTGATGAATAATCAGATTGTGAATAGATGCCATAGCAATCAACATTCTTATGGTACTCGATCGACGAGCCACAGGGGCATAAGTATCAAAATAGTCTATCCCTGACTTTTGTTTAAAGCCCCGAATAACTAATCTAGCCTTGAACTTTTCAATAGTTCCATCTACCTTCATTTTCTTCTTGAAAATCCATTTGCAACCTAGAGGTTTGCAACCATGAGGTAGATCAACCAACACCCAAGTGTTGTTCCCCATGATGGAATCCATCTCATCATTGATTGCTTCTTTCCAGAAAGCAATATTCCGGGACTTCATTGCTTCTTCAAATGTCTTGGGATCATCCTCAACAATGAAGCAATAGGAGTATTGGTCCGAGACCTCATCCCTTGTTCCTTCAACTAAGTATAGTTGAAACTCAGGTCCAAATGACTTTGGAGTCCAGACCCTTTTGCTCTTCCCGAGCCAGGTTCAGTTGTTGAACCACAACCTCATCGGGGACCACGATGGTTTATCATCGAGGACCTTTGATACACCAGTGTCAAGAGTTCCATTAGGAATCCTCGACTTGGTCTGGGGTGATGAGAATCTATTCTCATCAAATTCTGCATCCCTTGATTCAATTATAGAGTTAATTGAAACATATTCATTAGGTTCAATAACATAGAACCTAAAAGCCTTGGAATGCTCAGCATATCCAACAAAGATGTAATCAATGCCTCTTTCACCCAAAGTCTTTTGCTTTGGATCGGGAGTCTTAACAACCCTATAACCCCAAACTCTGAGATAGTTCAGTTAGGTTTCCTTTTAGTCCAGAGTTCATAAGGGGTAACCTTGTTCCTTTTGTTGGGAACCCTATTTAAAAATAGCAAGCATTAACATAGCTTCACCCCAGAACCCTTGACTCAGTCCTGAATAGGACAACATGGAATTAACCATCTCCTTCAGCACCCTATTTTTCCTTTCAGAAATACCATTTTGCTGAGGAGTATAGGGGGCAGTAGTTTCATGGATAATACCAACAGACTGAAAGTACTGAGTATCCATGTACTCACCTCCCCTATCAGTCCTTAATCTTTTGATCAAAGACCCAAGTTGTAATTCAACTTCAGTTTAAACACTTTGAATTTATCTAATGCTTCATCCTTGGTATGTAATAAATAGACATAACAAAATCTAGAAGCATCATCAATAAATGTCACAAAGTACTTCTTATTTCCCAAAGAGGGAATGGCATGCAAATCACAGGTCATCCTGTGTACAAGCTCCAGGAGCTTAGTCTCACGACTAACACCTTGAAAGGGTTTCTTGGTAATCTTGGTCAACATGCAAGTTTTACACTTTTCATTGTCCATGTCAAAGGCTGGGATCAACCCATCCTTAGACATATCTTGCAACCTTTATAATGTACACATGACCAAGTCTTGCATGCCAGAGGATAGAGTGATCTGATCATATGTGGTCACAAAAGGCGAAATAACACATCAGTGGTAATATTAAGGCTGAACATTTGATTACATAAATAACCAAAACCAATAAAAACACCACATTTAGAAAGAACAAATTTATCCGATTCAATAACTTGTTTATATCCATGATTATTCAAAACACTACTTGAAACCAAGTTTTTCCTTATATCGGGAACATGAATAACATTAAACAAAGTTACAATCTTTCAACTAAACCTAAGATCTACACAACCACGACCATGCACCAAGGCTTTGACTCATTTCCCATGTGAAGAATAGAACCATCATTCAGTGACTCATAAGTCTTGAACCAGCTTCTATCTTTACACACATGAACTGTTGCACCAGAGTCAACCCACCACGCAACATCATCATCCTGCACATAAAAGATTCAGATACATATGTAACATAATAAATCTGAAAAGACTTATTAAACATATTCTGACCTTTCAGTGAGTTGGCTGAACCACCACTCCCTGAACCATTAGTGCCTGATCCATTGGCTTTACCACCAACTTTAACATCCTTGCAGTCCCTTTTAATGTGACTGTTTGCCACATTTCCAACAAGTAGGTGTTGCCTTCTTGTTAGGATTTTCCCTTGTGTTATCATGATATTTGCGTTTGCCTTTGTTGTCATTGTACCTCGGAGGGAGTTGTTATGCTCCACCATATTGACAACAGATGGTCAGAGACATTGCTACTCTTTGGCTTGTCATTGTCCCTGCACCTTGAGATTCCTCAATGTGCGATGATACCACTACAACTCAACAAGAGTTAACTCCTCCTTCATATGTTTCAAGGTATGCTTGAAATCTTTCCATGAAGGAAGGAGTTTGTCAATGACACACGAGACTTTGATAGCCTCATCCATGTTCATTTGGTGTTGTGTAAACCTTCCAAGTATTCCAAGAAGTTCATTGTATTGTTCCATAACCGGTCTTGAATCAGTCATTTTGTAATTTGTGAAATTACTAACAAGGATCTTCTTACTTGATGCATCTCACCATATATTTGGCATCCAAGGAATCCCACAGTTCTTTGGAAGATTCAAAGTTCTGATAAATATCGAACAAAGAATCAGACATACCATTCAGAATAAGACCTCTGCATATGTAGTCATCATTCTCCCATTTGCTCCTCCTCCTGATCCGCTCCACGGTAGCATCATCACCATCATCAGAATGGAGTAGTCACATAGACCACACTCATGCTTGACGAAGAAGTGCATCTTCTTCGCCAATTCCTAAAGTCCACCCTTCAAACTTATCAAGTTGGCAAAGTTTGAAGCCATGCTTCATCTAGCTATTGCCATTGATTATCACAAAATAGTTTACTTTGATTGTTGGTGGTATCTCCCGCAAGTGGTTAAGACAATCAATGATAAAAGAGCAATACCACTAGGTGGTTAACGGATATCACTTGGAATCGTGTGATCACTTTCCAAAGTAAACTATTCGAACCCTAATGCCCGGTATCAATACGAATATCTACTGGGATAAGACCAAATGCGCTAGAGAATTAGGCACAATTCTATAACCCTTTTCGCTAATAAGTTTTTGTTTTCTCGTGTGTTCTTCATGCATTATCGATCTCCTATTTATAGGAGGTTACTTTGGCTATCCAATGAAATTATGAGTATTAATCAGCCCATTAATAGCCTCATAATTATCCCCATTATAGCCGTTAGTGGTTACATGACCATTAGGGTGGTCAATGCGTTAAACCGCCATTTAGCAGTTTTCCATAAGCGTGTGCTCAACTAGAGTATATATTTCTTCGTTTGCGGAAATCTACGCCATCGCGAAGCACCGCTATTCAAGACTTTCATAGCACTATCGCTGGATACACACCACTTCGGAAACATGCTTATCATGGAACATCGCTATCATGAAACCACAAGTTAGCATTTTCCACAAGCAGTGATTTCACCAAGCAAGTACTTTCTACTCAAGACTACCAATACAAACCACTATTAGAGTCGTGTGTTCATGGACCTTATGGTGTACACCGGCATTCTCCTAACCCATTTCAAGGTGTGAACTAATCCCACAAGTGCACTAAATTTTCCAACATAGTGCATAGAAGTCACATTGATGCTTGTTATTAGTTGCCCATATAAAGTCGAAAAATGATGTTATATTTGTTTTGAGAAATGATACACCTAACCGTAATAATATGGAGCGTATGAGTAGTTTTTGTATGGTTGTTATCCGTTTGAATATGAGTTGTATGTTGTAGCTCGATTAGAAATTCGCGATAAGCGTATAATGTCAATACTCGGTGACCAAACGTATAAAGGCAGATAAAAATCAATAATATCCAATAGTTTTTGTTTTTCCGATGGATGATAAGCGATGGAAACCCTCGCTAATGGGATTGACAAAAGGACTTACTTGCAGCGACACTTAAAACCTTAGGACAATTTTTGCCAAGTTGTGAAACTTTGCGTAATAATGGTTTACTTTACTTGCAACGACGCTTAAAACCTCGTGGATCTTTTGCCAAGTTGTGAAATGCATTTAATGTTTGGACTTACTATAGCCACTTGAACCTCGTAGACTATTTCTCAAATGAAAGCTGCATTTAATGCCATGTTTGCAAAAAAAAAAGTTATACGCCTTTTAAGATATAAGAAGTTAATAAGTGAAAGTTTACAAAATTATCAATTTGAGCCCTAAAGAAGTAAACATTAATATGAATGGTCAAAGTCACTCGAAACACGTTACAGTATATGAATGTAAGTATGTTAGCAGCAGAAGGCCTCTAAAATTCATGAGACGGCCATATAACCAGATGCATTATTCGATATATGATTAATGTATCCATATACGTATGTAAACATAGATCTGAACACACCTTGACCAACGGAGATTTCTAAAACTCAGAGAAACTACAGTTCTTTCAACAATTATTGAGTGTAAGAACTGACATGGAAAAAGTTACGACATGCCAAATATAAGAGGTGATAAGAAATACTCCTAATATAACATGCATTGATGCATATCCAATGTTTAAGTTGTTTTTTTTCAATGCCAAGATAAGATTTTAATGCCTCGTCTAAGGCGCAAGTTTTAGTAGTATGACTGAAGAATGTCAAATCTATTGTTTGGTATCTCTTTTCTTTGAATGACTTCATCCAAAAGATGTCAATCCCACGTACACTAATGCAGTTTGAGAAATCCAAACAATCGTAATTTACCGCTTATTAACGGGTTTGAGTGCTAGAATGAAAAGATCATCAAATCTTGTTTGTACGCCCTTTTTTTTTTTTGACACATGATTTTGACTAGAAAAATATATACCACCCAAGTAGGGTGAGTTATGATGAAAGAGAACCAATCACAAGTTTTCTTTTTTTATTTCATGGGTCTTTGTCAGCCGCATATAATCAATCTTTTTTTCTTTTCTTTTTTTTTCTTTTTTTTTTATTTCAAATAAATATATAAATTCTATTAAACATATATATATATATATATATATATAAATTAAATATTAATTAATTTTCTCTCTCATTTTTTTTTAAATCTTTCTCAAATCCGAAATCTTTCTCAAATCCGACCAATTTCAATACGCACCTTTACTTTTTATTTCATTGATTTTTTTCAACCACACATTCATTCATTCTTATTTGTATTTATTATTTATTTATATAAACTATCTCAATTTACTTGTTAAATAAATATATAAATTAAGTAATTATTAATTTTCTTTCTCATGCTTTTTTTTTCAAATCATGCCCAAATTCAAATATAATTTTAAACCCACTTACAAACCAAACGACATTTGATGTCTAATCTTGACGGACAACATTTTTGATTTTTTTTTTCCTGAAATCAAACACATACGAATTGTGATTCTTCATTAAACAAACAAGCATATAATAATGTGTTTGAAGAGACAAAAATACTGTAGCCATTCACATGAAACACAAACAAAATAAAATGAAATAAAAGATAATGAAAATCGTATTCAATGTCAACCGCAACTTAAATGTCAACCGCAACTTAACCTATTCATCATCTAAAGTCACGTAACTCAAATATAAACCCGTAATATCTGTAGAATAAGTCATCTACCATAACACTCTCAAAATCGAAACAAAGAAAACATGAACTATAATCTATAAAAAATATAATTTAATTGCTTTATATCTATTCTTTTGTTTGTTTCCACCTTATTCGACCCTAAAAGCATGGCCCCCTATTCGTCATCAAGTTGGTCTACAACTTGCTCATATCCCCTATCATCTATCCATGTGCACTAGATTAATCACGGGACCAGTATCACAAGATCTCTAAATCCAAAGTTCACGGGTAACCTTTCACAATGTTTGACTTGTTCTAGTCAATTAACTAATTTGAACCCAAATGCCTTCACTTGGAATTTGTTGATACACCACAAATAAAAGGTAATACTTAGCTGGAGCAATGTTCGCGGAAGGCGGCGCGGTCACAACCACTTGGTATTTCGAGTTTCCAATAGGCGTAGTGGTGTTCACTCCGTCAAGTATCAATGACCTTTGATTCATGGAAAACGAGTGTGTGTTAAAAGAAGGTGACACCATTGTTACTAATAATGAATCGGTCAATGGCCGAAGCATTTAATCGAACTTTCACCCTGGCCCCGCACTGAATCCCGTCCTGAATCGGCCGATATCTTGGTCTTGAACCACGTAAACTTGGGTCTAAATAACTTGGCGAAAATGCCTCGAACTTCAATTCAGTAGGATAAAGTACATTTGTGAAATTATAATATACGTGAGGGTTACTTCCACCTACAAGTACCCTACCATCGCGAACCAAAATGGCAGTCGAATGATACATTCTAGGTATGGTGCTCGGGGTTTGAACCTCAAACCGGTGGCCTAACATGTTATCAGGTTTGTACAACACTGGATGAAGAACCGGGTCTCTTCCGTTTTCCCATCCAGCAGAACCAGCAGATGCACCATTTATAATCAGAACTTCGCCATTTGGTAGCAACAACATATCACCCATAACACGAGCCAAAGGCATAGTCTCCATGACCCATTTAGGATTCGGGTCAGAAACCCGAATCCGCCCACAACTTCTCAAAGCTCTAACAAATGTCCCATTTAATGCCTTACTAAATGCACCTTTAGGTGCACCCCCACAAACCAAAACCTCAACAACACCAACATTCCCTCTCAGTATCCGCATTGGTAACAACACTGCGGACCCCGTACTCGGATAATTCCTGGGGTCACCTCCAGGTATTTCCGGGAACGCCCTAAGCACTTTATTCTTAGAATAATCAAACAAAATCGCTCTATTATTCGCAAAAATAAACAACTTACCGTCCGGATTAAGAAACACAAATGGATATAAGTTATTCTCAAGCTTCGGATCATTAGTCTTAACTAAAAAAGGAAAACTATAAGCGTTTTCCGAAACCGACATTTTAGGGTAAAACTCATAGTTATATTGCCTTCTACCACCAACAATAATTTGTCGTCCACCGGGCAATATATGATTAGTAGCATACCATCTTCTCTTAATCAAAGCCGACTTAATCTCCTTCCAATCACATTTATAACAAGAATTATAAACCCTAACAACATGATCACCATCATTAAACCCTCCCGTTTGAACAACTGTTCCATCGGGCATTAAAGCGCCCGAGGAACACCATACGTCCGTCTGAACCATAAGCGGACGTATGGAATTTGTCAAAACATCATACTCTATAGAGTGAGCAGTACAATCTTTTTGCAAAACTAGATCATCATTATCTTCACGACATTTTCCATCAGCAAGTGAGATATTAGATAGCCCGAAATCGGTACGATCAAAAATGAGAATTCGATCATTTGGGAGAAGTTGCATGTGCATGGCTGTGATGCCAATGTTTGCATGCAAAAGGGTCCAGTTTCCTGTGGCTAAGACTGTGGTTGTGATAGTAACTGTGATGGTTATAAGTATGAATAGGGTTGATGTTAGACCCATAATGACGATGGTTTATGATGTTGTGTCGTGATGGTGTTTTTATGTGCAAATTTATAGAGAGTTAGTTGGTTGGCGGCAGAAAACTGCGGTGGAATGAAGGGGTCAATTACTCACATAGTATTACTTGATTTGGTAATAAGTGTCGTAAAGTGCACATTTTATGATTATTATATAGACATTTTGTTTTTAATGTAAAGTATTATATTTGTAGGATAAGAATAAAATGATGTACATCCACAAAATGTTCGCAAAAAATATTCACAAAATCATTGCTCTTACTTTTAAATTTTCATTTTTTTATGAAAGTGCATAACAAAGAGTATTCGAATCACGAAACCATTTCTCTCCCTCTCTAAGGTCGGGAAAAGGCCGTCCTCGACCACTCCCCCTCTCTACAAAAGCGCCGGGAGGTCTTTCTAATTTCAAGTAGGGGAATCCCAAGTTAACCTGCAGCAGTATTTTTTTATTTTTCTTATGCCAGATATTTTGGGAAAAAATCTTTTGTAAATTTTTTATAAATTTAGCAACTCTCCCAAAATAACTGTTGTAAGTCGTTTCCATTATTTGGTGACCATCTTGGTGCTTTTTTCCGATTATCACTTAGAAACAACATAAAATATTACAATGTATTATGACAAGCACATTTTGGATAGATCTAATTAAACCAAACATGACAAAAAGAAAAAACTCTATATGTAATGATCCAACTAAAATAAATTGTTTTAACCTCATTGACTAAAGTCAAAATAGTCCATAACAAAATATATAAAATAAAAATATATTAAAATTTGTCTTTGATACGACCCGAGTTGGGTAGTATCGAGATAAGGCATCACTTTTATCTAGTGCAAATTCTTAAAAAAAAGAAAGAGAAAAACTATGTTTTTCATTAATAAATGATTCGGCATTTATACCGATTAAACCCTAACTTGTATCACAAATCGAATACAAGATAAACTTCCAAAACAAAGATACTTTCCTTGATAATAACCATAACACTTATCCTAAACATAATAAACTATATTATGCTATTATCTAATTATAACAATTTCACCTTCGCAAAACCACCTTGTCCTCAAGGTGTTATCTTAAAAAAAATCTTGATTTTAGGATCGACGTTTCCTAAACATTTGTGTTCTCTCTTTCAACTTGTTCTCAAGCTCAATCGGTAACAATGGCAGCACTTGAATTCACGTTCTACATTCTTTCCATTCGGATGGAGCAAACCACAACTTATTGACTCGTTTATTCCCCCACAACACTCCACAAACACAACTAAATGTGTATCTCCATTAGCTAACCCCATTAGTGCAGGTGAGTAATACGCGTTAAGAACCTCACTTGTACTTACTTGATTCCTTTTGTCTTGGAATTCAATCAAACCCGATGTCGGTCATTTATTCTCTTTTTTCGGCTTCGTTCGAGTCTCTTTTTCTTATGATTCTTCTTCAATCTTTGTAGTTGTGACAGCGGCGGTAGTAGCTTTTGGTATAGCTTCTGGTGCAACTTCAGTTGCAATTTCAGGTGCAACTTTTGTTGTTGTAGAAGAATCAAATGCTTTTGAATCCAGAAAGTGTAGCGGTTGTAGCTCTACCATT